>CM053572.1:47433254-47735087 GCA_028646485.1 Cryptoprocta ferox | reverse complement strand
TGAATGGATCAAGAAGACATGGTTTATCTATACAATGGAATACTACATGGCAATGAGAAAGAATGAAATCTGGTCATTTGTAGCAACGTGGATGGAACTCGAGGGTGTTATGCTAAGCGAAATAAGTCAGGCAGAGAAAGACAGAGACCATATGTTTTCACTCGTAAGTGGAACAAGAGAAACTTAACAGAGGACCATGGGGGAGGGGAAGGGGAAAATAATTGGGGAGAGGGAGGGAGACAAACCATGGGAGACTCTTGAATACTGAGAACAAACTGAGGGCTGATGGGGGAGGGTGAAAGGGGAAGGGAGTGATGGGCATTGAGGAGGGCACTTGTTGGGATTAGCACTGGGTATTATATGGAAACCAACTTGACAATAAACTATAAAATAAAGTAAAATTAAATTAAACTAAGAGCTTCTGTTCTTCGGAAGGCACACGCTCACGCACACACACACACACACACCAGTGAAAAGATAGGCCATAAATGAGGAGAGGATATTTTCAACACATACTATGCGGCAAAGATTATTATTCAGAATAGATGTTTTTTAATTTCCTCAAATCAATTTTTTAAAAAGACAAAAATCCAATAAAACTGGAGAAATAGCACAAATAGGAATTTCACAAAAAAGAAAATACAAATGGACATATGAAAAACACTCTAATTAATAAGTAAAGCAACGCAGGTTAAAACCACAATGAGATAGCATTTTACACCTAGTGGATTAGCAAAAATTATGAAGTTTAACAATTCTCCGTGTTAGGAGAGGAATATAAATTCATGAGAGCTCTCATACACTGATACTGAAAGTGTAAATTGATGCAACCACTCTGAAAAACATTTTGGCATTATCTTATATGTCAGTATTTAAATTTTCTAGCAGCCATGTTTAAAAGGTAAAAAGAAATGGGCGCCACGCTGTCTCAGTTGGTAGAGCAGGTAACCCTTGATCTCAAGGTTGTGAGTTCAAGCCTCATTTTGGGTGTACAGCATACTTTTTAAAAAAGGAAGGGGTGCCTGAGTGACTCCGTCAGTTAAGCTTCTGGCTCTTAATTTCAGCTCAGGTGGTAATCTCACAGTTAGTGAATTAGAGCCCCACACTGGGCTCCACACTGACAGTGCAGAACCTGCTTGGGATTCTCTCTCTCCCTCTCTCTCTCTGTCCATCCCTCACTCGTTTGCTCTCTCTCTCTCTCTCTCTCTCTCTCAAAATAAATAAACAAACTTAAAAGGTAAAAAGAAACAAATAAAATTAATGTTAATAATACATTGTATTTTACTCACTATATCTAAAATATTATCATTTCAACATGGAATCAATATAAAAAGAATTATTAATGAAATATATTCTTTTTTCATAATGAAGGAGGTCTGAATATACCACTCTAGGGTCATCTGACTGGCTCAGTTAATAGAGCGTGCAACTCTTAATCGCAGGGTTATGAGTTTGAGCCCCACACTGGGCGTAGAGATTACTTTTAAAAATTTTTTCAAAAATTTTTACAAAAATGTATATATATATATACCACTCTAAAACATGCCACTTTGGCATAAGAGTTATTTTGAGGTAAAGGCAAGTAAGAAACAGCAGACTAAGGAAAAGCTCTCTTCCCTTCCCTTTTCTTCTCAAAAGTAGGGCATAAATGCCCCTTGGTAAAGGTTACATAAATTTCTGTTTGGAAAGGGGCCTACCTCCCCATCTCTTGCACCACAAAGAGGAGAACCATTCTTGTCTCGGTAGACAACTTAAGACTGAATAAAAAATCTTATTAACCAACCCTTATATAGGACATATTTTCTAGTTATCTTCCCACAATTTACTGCCCCTTGTAAGCCCAAACTCTTTTTGTCTTTGTCTAGTCATTTCACCATAATTTACCACCCATTGGTAAAAAAGTATACAAGACCCTGGCTCTAACCATCACTTGGGGTTTTTGATTCTTTCCTGTATGCCTTTTCTCTTGTTAATCTGTCTTTTATTAATTTAATTCACAGGTGTTCAATCATACCAACCTAAGTGGTAAAGGAAAACTATTTTTCCTCCCCTACAAAATCCTCTATGTATTGTACACTAACATGGCACATTTCAATCCAGAAAGTAAACTTGGAAATGCTTGATCTCTATTTATATTTTATAAAATTAATAGTTGAAAAAATAGGTTTCCAGATCAAAATCGTTCCAATCATATTCAAAAGTTTTCCAATATCTGCATCAATTTTCAGTGTTTAAATTAAAATTTAATTAAATATTTTATGCTAGCTGCATTTCAAGTGCTCAATTCCTACATGTGGCTACCATATTCAACAATCATAGTCTTATAGAACAGAACATTCATATGCCCTTTGAACCAGTAAGTCCACTCCTAAACAAATTCCCTACAGCAGTGGTTCCCAAACTGCAAGCATCAGAATACTTGAAGGGCTGGTTAAAACACAGATTTTTGGGACCCATCCCAGAGTTTCTGATAACCAGTGATAACTGACACTGACATCTGTAGAGGTGCTCCTCCAACTCTGTCATAGCAAAAACTAGAAATAACGTACATGTCTATTAATAGAAGAATGGGTTTCTGTAAAGTATGGTATAAGCCCACAAAAGAACACGACACAAAACTGAAAATGATGTGTTGTTCTAAAATGAAACAATATAGATCAAACTATATCCACTTTGAAAATAGAATGTTGAGAGGTGCTTGGGCAGCTCAGTTGGTTAAGCGTCCAACTTCTGCTCAGGTCATGATATCGCAGTTCATGGGTTCAAGCCCCACATCAGGCTCTGTGCTGACAGCTCAGAGCCCAGAGCCTGCTGCGGATTCTGTGTCTCCCTCTGTCTCCACTCACACTCTGTGTGTGTCTCTCTCTTAAAAATAAATAAACATTAAAAAAAATATTATGTTGATCTTTTTAATAAAGCAATTCCAAGAAGACTATAGACAGGGTAAATGCTCTTTTTATAGAACTCAAAAACAAACATTATATTATTGGAACATAATTAATGAAACAATTTTTATTTTAAAAGCAAGGAAAATTTGAGATAGTGGTTCCCTCAGGGACTAGAGAGGAGGGATAAGAGAGGATAGTCATAGGTGTTCATATTATTATATATATATGTAATATACATAATTATATATAAATTATAAATTATATACACATGATATTACATCATTTTCATGTATCACAAGTATGTAAAACATTATAAAAAAAATAAGAGGTAAATAATAGTGTATACCACATAACCCCAAAAATATTTTAAAAATACATGTATTTATAGATACACAGAAAAAAAGTCTAGAAGAAAAAATATCGGAATGTTAATAATGGTTATTTCTGGGTTGTGAAGTTTGGATATGCTTTTTTCTTTTTGTATAATTACATGTTCTCTACTATAAATATGCAAAGCTTTATAATTAAACAAGTTTGCAACTTTTTATCTTCAACACATACAGAGTTCAACTTGTACTCAGTTATTCTCCAAATCCTCAGTTCATTTCTGTACCACCACAGTACAAACCTTAAAAAAGACCCATTTCTGAGAGGCACCTGGGTGGCTCTGTTGGTTAAGTGTCTGACTTTGGCTCAGGTTGTGATCTCATGGTCAGTGAGTTCAAGCCCTGTGCCAGGCTCTGTGCTAACAGCTCAGAGCCTGGAGCCTGCTTCAGATTCTGTGTCTCCCTCTCTCTCTCTCTCTCTCTCTCTCTGCCCCTCCCCCATTCACACTCTGTCTGTCTCTCAAAAATGAATAAATGTTAAAAAAAATTTTTTTAAAGACCATTTCTGTTTGCTACAATATATATCTCAGATGCCTTTTCACAATCTTATTAATAATAGTAACAATGATAGTTGACATGGATTAAGAACATGTGTTCTTATGTTCTAAATATTAAGTCAATAATTTTGGTTAAGTCTTAAAAAAACCCAAGACCTAAGTGTAATTGGTTTTCTCATTTTACATATATAAAAAGGAGGTGAAGTGCTTCCATAAGTAGCTTGGATAAATTTCTTGCCTAAGTCCGCATAGCTTAGAAGGTGGTTTTCCATCAATATCAGCAATGAGGAAAGCAAAAGTTTGCATTTTGTACCTAGGTTCTGTTTTAGGCCTCATCTTCTCAGAAGTAACTTGGTGAGATTGTTCTACATATCAACAAAAAGTGGGGAGAGGACTCATGGAAAGTGTATTAGATTTCCTGATCTAATAAATTAGAAAAAGCAATTGTAATTACTGCTGATGACAGAACTTCCTGGCAAAAATCAATATGTATCTCAATGAGCAGAGCTTGGCTATTGTCAGTATAATCAAGACAAGCAGAAACCTGGATGACATCAGCAGTGGTCAGAGTCAAAAGAGCCCTGAGACTCATCAGGCCTTGGGACTCCTGCCGTTTGGCTCAACTTCCAAGAAAACAGCCTAAAATGCATTTGTCATGCTATCGAATGCTAGAGAAAGTCTCAGTGACAATTTCTCTCACTCTCCATGTCATATGTATTTCATCTTTCATGCTGAGATAATCAATCATCATACTTACCAAATACAATGGGAAATAGATGCTACTGATTTCTCCTGACAACATCATGCTGGGATACTGAGGCCTTAACAGTCTGCAAACATTGCTTTTAACCGAAAGTGTCCTGAGTCATCACCAAACAGCTTACTTAATTTTATTCTAATAAAATCTCCAAATGCATCACCTCCTCTACCAAACCCACTATGAAGACCTCTTGGGAGATTCCCATTTGTGCCTTTTCTCTGTTTCTACCTTCCTCATACCACAATGACAACTTAGAGTACTTAAAAGTCCCAACTTCAACCCTAAGTAGGCAAAAAATAACTATTTCATTTCATTTTAAGAAAGTAAGCACCTTATTGGAAAGCCCAAGATCTTAAATCCATGATGGCAGCAAAAAGTGGATATATCTGTAGGCACCAGACTGCCTGAATTCGGATCTGACCAGGCCCAGAGTGACCATGGAAGTTGGTAGCTTGGGCCAGCTGCCAGGAAGGGCAAAGCCACACCTCAATCCAGCAGCTGAGGACAGAGGATAGCCTAGGCAGTGAAAATAGCACCCAATAGGTCCAACGTGATCACAAGGGTCCTTAAAAGTGGAAGACAAAATTGGAAGAAGGAACCAAAGAGATGGCAGCATGCTATTGGCCTTAAAATGAAGAAAAGTGGGCTGGGCACCTGGGTGGCTCAGTCAGTTGAGCGTACAACTTCAGTTCAGGTCATGATCTCACAGTTTGTGAGTTCAGGCCCCAGGTCAGGCTCTGGACTGACAGATCAGAGCCTGGAGCCTGCTTCCTATTCTGTGCCTCCCTCTCTCTCTGCCCCACCCATGCTCTGTCTCTTGATCTTGGTGTAGCTGTTGGTACATGCAAAGCACATCTCTCAGGGACCTAGAGAAACACAAAATATCCTTGGCTATGTGCTTAACTCCCAAATGCTACATTTCCTCAGCTATCTTATTTCTCTGAATTTGAAGAACCATTTGAAAATATTCTCTTATACAACAAATTAACTGCATTTGTATTATGTTCTGGACATTGTGCCTATCTCTGGGGATCCAATGATGAGCAAAATAGACATTGTCCTAATCCTTGGGAAACTACTGAAAGAAATAGTAAACAATCACATAAAAAAATCAAACCAATATTTATGCATTGTTTTAAGTACTTAGCACACATTAACATTTTATCTTCCCAACAATCCTGGAGGTTGTTATTATGTCCCTATTTCAAAGACAAGGAAAATGAAGTTCAGAGGGGTTAACTATCTTGACCAAGATTATACATCCAAGTAAAAATGCAGCTGACCATCAGTGTCCAGATTTTGTGTTCTCAGCCTTTTCAATATATTAGCTCTTTGTGATTCTAAGAATACAAACATTGCCTGTAGTGCCCCCATTTTTTTTTTGCTACAAAATCTATTTTATCTAGAGTGATAGACCAGAAATAAGATTACCAAAGAGCAGGACAAAGAAAAAAATAATCAGGGTCAAATGCTTGACACCAGAAGCCCAATCTAGTTTCAGAAGAATCTGAAGAATCTGTTGTAGCACTAGATATTAATACCAGTGTTGGATCCCACTAATCAGACATCAACACATTGTAACATTTGCAAGGACCTTGTCCCAGAGAAGTGTGCATCATTTGCTGGCGACAGTTCTGGATAAGCCTGCTCTGACCCCAAAATGGATCCCTGACCCAATCAAAAACAGATTTCACTTATCACATTATCTCCTAGTGCAAGAGCCTTGATCTCTGCTACAGACTTAACCTACAAGGAAATGCAACTGCATTTACAGTATGAGATCTCTAAGAAACCTGCTCTTAGCCAAAGACCCATTTCCTCTCCTCTCAAAACTCAAATATGACCACCACTATGGCAAGCAGTACCCAACAGCATCAGTTACAGGTGAAGTCTTAAGTATCACCGTGAGAGGGCTCTTCCAGTGTAGAAGCCCCACTCTGTTGGAGAACTTTTCCCCTGAGAACATACTCAGCTCAGTCTGCAGAACATGCCAGTTGGATGTCTCATAAGAAAAGAAATAGAAAAAAGTGATAAGACCCCTAAGTTCTCCAGCATCTGCCTGACAAGGCCTAAGAGACCTCCAACTAGTTCCCTATAAAAGAAATGAGCATAGAGAATAAAGCTAAAACAGGATCACCAAATAGAGCTTTGTCCCCAACCTTCTCTGAAAAACCCTGGATGGGTAGACTGGGCCATATTTCAGAGGGTCTTGCTTTGGCTGATCTAGATTGATCTAAGCAGCCAGAGTCAAAAACCATTTGAGTGGCTTCCTTGTTCACTGCCTTTAGGCCTATACACTCTCTTAGTCTTAAAGATGTCATCAGGGGTGAGAAGAGACAAGGAAAGATAAGCCTGAGGAAAAACACACCCCAAAGGGAGGAATCTTCCCCCTAAGGTCCTCAGTATTTATCTAAAGCTACCTACGCTAAGGCCTTCCTAGAGCAGAGAGGAAGAGAAAGCCTCTTAAGGGGCAGAAGGCTCTAATCCTCTGCGTTAAGAAAGGGAGCATTCCATAGGAAACTGTTCCAGCTGGAACATACACAGGAGACAGCCTCATGGAAAAACTTCAGGAAGGAAAAAGAAAAAACCCAAAGACTTGAACAACCAACAGAAGTGGTGAATTTCTTCTCATCTTCTCCTTTTCTCGATTTCTGTGAATAACAGTAATAAAATTAGAAATTAAAATCTTTAAAGAAAATGTCAGCACCCAGGACAGTGCTCATTCAACTACTTGGATGGATGCATGTCCCTTCTCCCCACCCAAGAAAAGCCAGGCTTCCAGAACAGATTCAGTATCCTATACCCACACTGGATCAAAGAAGCTAGTAAATTTTTTGGTGCAGTTAGTATTAAACTCTCTCTTTGTTTTAATATGGGGCCCGCTATTTGGGAGTCTACTTCCAGACACCTGACTGCTCTTCTTTTGCTAAGGGGACAGGAATGATCTGACAGTTGCTCAGACGCAATAATGAAGTTTCTCTGTTATGTTCCACAATGTCTGGAAACAAATCCTATAGAGACCAATCAAAAACACACAGCACCTAGGAAATTATGAAGACTTTCCTTTATTCTTTGGCGTGGCTAACCTTTATTGAATATTTATTGTATTCAGGTACTGTTCATATATTTTAGTTCATTTAGTCCTCCCTGGGTCAAAAAGTCAGACCAAATGGGGAAGAAAACTGCCTTCTTAGTTACCAAGAGTCGTGATCTGAACAGGTAATCCATGGCTATGAAACTACCTCATTTTTTTTAATGTTTATTTATTTTTGAGAAAGATAGAGAGCTAGTGAAGGAGGGGCAGAGAGAGAGACAGATAGTGGATCCAAAGCAGTCTCTATGCTGACAGCAGAGAGCCCGACACAGGGCTCGAACTCATGAGCCATGAGATCATAGCCTGAGCTAAAGTCAGATGCATAACTAACTGAGCCACCCAGGTGCCTGAGGCAATCTCATTTTAGACGATTCTGTTCAGTCCTTGGTGCCACATCTTAAGAAAGTCTCTACCTGTACTAAGAACACATCTCAGTAAAAGTGACTCCATCTCCTACATTAAAGAACAGACAGGCTAAAACAGAGCCGCATTAGCAGCACATTGACACTGATATTCAAACAGAATCTTTACCTGCCTTAGTATATCTGATGAGGCCTACTTATACCTCCTCTATCTCTGCAAAAGAAGAATTCAAAAACATTCAAGGCAAAAAGCCCACCCCTGGTTTATTTATGAACTATGGTCTGTCTCCACTGAGTCTGCATTGGAGGAGGAATTACTTTTCTCTTTTCCTGAGGGACATCATTAGCATAGTGATAATTAATGAAAGGCAGCAGCCAGAGTTTGGTAAATTATTAACGGTTTCAATCATCCAGAGAGCAGACAGCCCCGTGTGTAGTTGTCCTTGGTGATAGCATGGAAGTGCTCTGGGGAAACAGAGATGATGGACAGAAAACCAGAGCCGAGTATGTGTAGCTCCGCACGCACAGATTCAGACTTTCTCATCCAAATAAACTGGATTTTCATGCAGAAGTATTCATGGATTAAAACTGGGAGCAGCTCCCTCTGGCATATGGTGAATGTTATCAGATTCTCCTTATCGAATGGCTAAACAGAAATTAGGCCTGGTCCCAGGGACCTGTTGAAAAGTTGAGGAGGAGGAGGTAGTGGGTCTTTTACAGCAACCACAGAGATTAGGGGTTAGAGGGTAAAACTGAGAACTCATTAGATCAGTGCCAAAGTGTGGTTGGAGAGTTTATGCAAAATAGGTTATTGGAGCCAAAGGGGGTTAGAAACAAATGTCAGAAGCTAAGATACACAGATAAAAGGGATTATAGGTAACCTGAAAAAATGAGAGTGACGAGCATCATATAGGAACAGGTAAAAGATGAGATGACACAGGCAAATTCCAAGGAAGAGGGATTCAAAGCCACTGTAGGAATCTTTCTCCCTCCATAAGTTTTCTTACATGGGTTCAACTTGAACAGAGCTGTCTTGTTACATAAAACCATAAGCTCCTTGAGGGTGGCAATTTTTACTGTTTTATTCTCTGCTATATCCCTAGAGCCTAGCACAGTGCCAGACATAGAGTAGGCACTCAAAAATAGTTGTTGAATAATGAATAAAGCAATGAATAAATGGTTACAAATATCTTACCATGCTAGATATTAGATAAAAAAGAAGTATTGAGGCCACTCCTTTCATCTTGGGTCTCTGCGCCTTTCACAAACTTCCAACATCACTATGTTGGGACTAAGCATCCGGAGGTTGACAATCCCTTGTAGTCTGTAGGAGCCACCATGAGGAGGGCCCAGGGAAGATTTTGCCATTTTAAGTGGAAAACAAGTGGCAGTAACTAATATGTTGACTGTGTACTTTGGATTTGGTTTGCTGAACATTTTTTTATAGTAAGACACCAACTGCTTAAGAAATAAGGATGTTTTAATTAATCCATTAAACAGATGTGAAAAGGAGCATTTTAAGAGATATAATATCTTAGGAAAATGAATCAAACTCTTGAATTCAACATACTTGATATTTTGTAAATAGACTTATGGAATAAAAAAAGTCTTGATAAGTATTTATCAATAAAATCACATCATTTGTTACTGTAGCAAAGAGTTTACTGAACAATTCATTGCAAATCAGAAAGAGAGGTTTTCCAATATACACCACCCCCCAGCAAATAATTGAATAAATGCTCATTTGATATTTATGTTCTTTCCCTAAATTCCTTTTCCAAATGTCTTCTCCTTCAACCCTACCCCCCAGCATAGCACAAAGGTTCTCTTGCTTACTTGCTCTATCTGTATCTCCATCTCTGTCTCTAAGTGAAAAGTTAAAAAAAAAAAAAAAAACAAGTTCTATTACTGCATATATAAAAACCAAAATGACTGCTCTTATAATCATGGTATGGCTTGAAGAATGAGAGATGCCACTCCCACATGGCATCTCAGAGTCTTTGGTGCTCTTCCACTCTTTGGGGCATATGTTGAGCCTTTGAGATCTCCAGCCAGAGGCAGGCTTTAGCAAAGTATAAGGTAGAAAAAGCTAGTCCTATTGTCTCCCTTCGGGGCCCTGATATCTCAGCCTCTCTATAGTCCTCAAAAAAGAGAAGGTGAAAAAATCCACCATAACAGAAGCAGGAGTAAAAGAATGGTCTGTACCTCTCAAGAGCATTTGTTTTTCATACCAGTACCTTAGGACAAAGGAGTTTGGAGGAAGCTCCATTTGTGGGGACTAACCTAGAAATCAGGTTAGTTACAAATAAAACCAAATCTGTGAATTAGATTCAGGGACTCAGGACTCAGAGGGAAAAGTTCAAGATGAAAAGGAAAAGAGATATAGTTCACATAACACAGATATGAGAGATTCTATAATTATATAAAAGGGATCCCAGAAAAAGAACTAAACATACACCATAGAAATAATAAAGAAATGAGAGAAATATTTACACTTCACCTAAGAAAATCTTTACTCTTTCAGTCAAAAGGACTCAATGAGATTCAAGAAAGAGTATGGAGAAAGACCACCTACACCAAAGCACCCTGGGTAACATTTCTGAAGTTCAAATATAGAAAATAACATCTACTCAGATATTAAAGAAGAAACAAACATTTGTAAAAAAATGATAGTAAAAGGTGTCCCTTACTTAGCCCAATGCCAGAAAAGAGAAGATCAACAGCATAAGAACTTTCTATATCTTTCTATATCTATATATTTCTATATCTATGTCTAAAAAGTATGTTCCCTGTGAGAGCAAAATAAATACAAATTGAAGTATGCAAGGATTCAGAACCATAATACCCAAGTACCAGTCCCCCAAAAGTCACCTGAAGAAAGATTCCAATGAAGTGGAATAAAGAGCTTAACAGTTAGGACCAGTTACAGAAAAATCAATGATGAGTAATAAACCAATGAAACTTAGAATTAAGTCAACAAAAGTGTTGGTTGCTATATGGTTGACAAGTTTAATACAAATACTAACAAATTATCCCTAAAGTGAAAATATAGAAAAATATAAATAAAAAAAACCTGAAAAGATACAGCTATCTTCAGAAATGAAGATAAGTATCCCAGGGGACCAGAAAATCTATGTCAAGAAAAGATTGAAGCTGGGAAGTTGCTTGACTCGGGGTTCAGACACTGGCAATGGCAGCTGAGAGTTTGGCTTCTACAGGGTAAAAGGACTAAACCTGACCCAAAGCAGAAGCCAGAGCGGAGCTCTTCCAATCATGAAACAAGCCTACATTTGTTTTAATTGCCACAGAAGACTGCCTGGGTCTATAATTTATAGGAAGTCATAAGCCCAGGGAAGGAGGACAGGTCTATGGCCTAGGAAACAGGAACTAAATTCAACACTGGCTGAACCCCAGAGTCAATGCTCAGAAAACAGCTGGCAGGAAAGTTACCCAACCACCTGACTATCTCTGATTACCACTCACCAGGAGACCCAAACCTCCACAAAAAGCCTGGTTCTGGACTGGAAGCCTGAGGGGCTTAGAAGAGGTAACACAAAAGATTTCTCAAGTTCTACTTTGATATTTAAATTTAGCCTTTAATTACTCAAAATTACAAATTCAAAAACTTAGTCTTTCCTTGTCCTATTCTTAGATCTTTTTATACCCGTCCTACCTACCTAGATTTAAACTAAGCCCAAATGGAATCTCTCATGTCTCGTCTTTCTCTATTCAGAGTTCTGAGGTCATTTAAAAATCACTAAAGAAATGGAATTAGTAATCAAAATTTCCCACTGACAAAAGACTTGACCGAATGTCCACAGATAACCCTTCTTTACAAACTATTTCAAAGGACCAGGAAAGTAGAGAGAAAACAAACTCTTTAATGTATTTTTTGAAGCTACTTAGCCTACTATCAAAATCAGACAATGATAAGACAAGAAAATAAAATTACAAACCAAACTTTCTTAGAAACATAGACATAAAAGTTTTAGTTTACATTTTAACAAATCAAAGCTAAAATGTGTTATAAAATGTCATAACTAAGTAGAGTTTATCCCATAAAAGGAAAAATACCATTAGAAAATCTATCAATTGGAGCACCTGGGTAGCTCAGTTGGTTAAGTGTCTGAATCTTGATTTCAGCTCAGGTCATGATCTCATGATTCATGAGATTGCCCTGCATAAGTCTCCTTGTGGAGGCCTCTTAGGATTCTCTCTCTCTGCTCACCCTTCTCTCTCTCTGTCCCTCCCCCACTCATGCACTATTTCTCTCTCTCTCTCTCTCTGTAAATAAATAAACCTTAAAAAATCTATCAATAAATACACTATGTCAAGAAGACAAGGTGAACTACCAAGAAGCACAAGCAGCATGTGAGGAGAAACTCATGGTGGGAACAAGAGCAAGGGTATGTGGTTTTGCACTGCATGCTCAGGGAATAGAAGGATCAGATATTAGATCCTTAGGTTGTGGGAAGCATCAACCACACACCTGGCAGGTCAGGGACTAAGGCTGTAGGACATGGTGGAAACGTGGACTCCAGTCCTGATGGTCCACCTCAGCACTCCATCAAGACTGATAGCTCCACCACTAGCATGTATCCATGGAGCTCTGCAGGAGGGTGACTGCTTCTCTAGGATGTGGACTGAGTCAGATTATTAATAGAGTAAGAAAAATAGTGACACCTGGGTGGCTCAGTCGGTTAAGAATCCAACTTAGGCTCAGGTCATGATCTCACGGTTTGCAGGTTCAAGCCCCATGTCCGGTTCTGTGCTGACAGCTCAGAGCCTGGAGCCTGCTTCAGATTCTTTGTCTCCCTCTCTCTCTCTCTTCTCCTCTCCTGCTCTTGCTCCATCTCTGTCCCTCAAAAATGAATAAACATTTTAAAGAATTTTAAGAAAAATAGAATTATATCAGTAAATGCAGAAAAAAACTCTACAAAATCCAATACTCATTTATTTTGCAAAATAAAAGCCTATCAAAACAGGAATAGAAAGAAAATTCCTTAACCTAAGAAAGAGCATGTATTTTTTTTTAAGAGAGAGAGAGCACATGGGGGAGACGGCCAGAGGGAGAGAGAGAGAAAATCTAAGCAGGCTCCATGCTCAGCATGGGGCCCAATGAGGTGGGGGGAGGGGGCTTAATCCCATGACCTGGAAATCATGACCCTGGCCAAAATCAAGAATTGGAGGCTTAACCGACTACTGACTGAGCCACCCAGTCGTCCTCCCCCCACCCCCGTTTTGATTTAAGAGCATGCATTTTTTAAAATGACTGAACAGGGTTTCCTGGGTGGCTCAGTCAGTTAGGTGTCCAATTTCGGCTAGGTCATGATCTCACAGTTCATGAGTTCCAGTCCCACACTGGGCTCTGTGGTGACAGCTGAGAGCCTAGAGCCTGCTTTGGATTCTGTGTCTACCTCTCTCTCTGCCCCTCCCTCACTCAGGCTCTGTCTCTGTGTGTGTGTGTCTCTCTCTCTAAAATAAACAGTTAAAAAATTAATAAAAATATAAATAAATAATAAAAAATAAAAATGACCAAACAAAATAATTTCCTATGAAACTTTAGAAGTATTGTCATTGAAGTCAAGGAAAAGAATGTCTACCAGCACCCCTATACCATTGACATACTGACAGACCTAGTCAATGTAATAAAATAATAAGTAAAAGTATAAGAATTAAAAAGGAAGAGAAAACCTCCTTATTTTCAGATAACATGATTGTCTACATAGAAAATCCAAAAAATATGTTAAAATACTTAGAACCAATAGGAAAACTCAGGAACATTACAGGATATCATCAAAATATAAACATGGTATAGAGCATTCCTATATATCAATAAACCAATTATAAAATACGATAGAATTAAAAAGCATACATGTTAGCAGCAAAAAATTAGAATCCAAATAATAAATCTAAAACTTTAAAAAATCTAAAACCTAACAACAAATCCAAAACCTATATGAAGAATATTATTAAACTTATTTATTTAAGGACATTTTTAAAGATCTAAATAAGTGGAGAGACCATACCATGTTAATGAATCAAAAGATGAAATATGGTCAACATTTCAGTTCTTTCCATTATTAATTTCTAAGTTCAATCCAATTCCAAGCAAAATCCAACAGAGCTTTTGTAAAACTTTATAAACTGATGCTAAAATTCATATGTAACAGTAAAGTAGCAAGAATAAAAATATTTTGAAGAACTGTGTAGGGGTGAGGAGAATACTGTTCTACCAGATGAGCCATCCAGGAACCAGTGTGATGCTTGCAGCTGGCCCCGGTGTTGTTGGAAGCTAGCCTGGTGTTCCCTGTAGGCCGTATACCATCTTACAGAATGCCACCTCAGACAAGGTCACTCATCAACCAAAATAAACTGAGTCAAAGCAAAGCAACTTGATAATTTTGCATACACAGACAAAACCGCAACATACCAAGCGTCCCCGTCTCTCACTAAACAAGTGACTGCTACTTCTTTACCAAGTATCATTTTGTCCTCACTGTAGCCTCCCCTCCCTATAGATAATATTTATGGAGATATCCAATGATAGAATTGTCCCCACTTCCTGAAGACACCCAACCCAGAGTTACTCCCCTCTTGCCCAGGCCTTCCCCAGAATTATTCAACCAAAGCCCACATTCTACAAGAAGGTGTGTGTGTGTGTGTATGTGTGTGTGTGTTTTGTTTTTGCACACTGTCTTACTGAGATGCCACACGGGTCCCTAACCCAAACTGAAATTAGTCATAAACCTAATTTGTTCAACTGCAGGTATTGTTCCTGGAGGTACTAGCTTGAGGTTGCTGACAGAGATATCAATGCTTAAATACTCTATACGTAGTATGTGGTTGTGATGCCCAAATAAACTAATAAGTCAATGGGACAGAATAGAGTTTAGAAACAGACACACAAATTTAAAAAAAAAAAAATCTGAAAATTCACAGAGGCAGTATTATACACCAGCAGTAAAAGGTATTTATCTTCAATAAAGAAGAGATGAGACTATGACTCTCCCTTTTTAAAAAATATGAAATCTCATATCACCATTTATAAAAATAATGGGTTAATAATCTTAAAGTGCAAAATTCCAAATCTTAAAGAAAATTACAGGAGAACGTCTTTATGATTTGAACCAGTATTATGTCTTACACTTAGCACAAACATGGGGGGAAAAGATTTTGACTACATTAAAATTTATAACTCTGCACAGCAAATGATACTATGGTAAAAAGGTAAGTCATAGATTAGAAGAAGATATTTGCAACACTATACAGCGAATAAGGAAGTAGAATTCAAAACATATAAAGAACTTCTACAAACTGGTTAAAAAAAGATAAATGGGGTGCCTGGGTGGCTCAGTCAGTTAAGGGTCCAACTCTTGATTTCAGTTCAGATCATGATCTTATGGTTCATAAGATCAAGCCCCAAGTTGGGCTTTGCACTGACAGTGCTGAGCCTGTTTGGAATTCTCTCTCTCCCTCTCTTTCTGTTTCTCCCCTGCTCACAATCTGTCTCTCTCAATCTCTCTCTCTCAAAAATAAATAAATAAACATTTAACAAAAGAAAAATGCAGACAACCCAACTAAAAATAGGCAAGTACATGAAGAAACAATTCACAAAAAAGAAAATATGAGTAAATATTAAAATATGTTCATCTTGAGTAGTCAAAAGAATGCAAATTAAATAACAATGAAATACCATTGGCAAAAATGGTATCAGATTAGCAAAAGAAAAAAAATTTTATGTTTTATTTATTTTTGTAAGTAATCTCTACACCCAATGTGGGGCTTGAACTCACAACCCCAAGATCTTCGGACTGAGCCAGCCAGGCACCCCAGACTGACAAAATTTTTAAATTAACCATTCCAAGCATAGGTGACACTGTGGAGCAACAGGAAGTCTTGCACACCACTGGTAGGAACATAAATTGGCACAGCCATTAGTTTCCTTTCAATTCTGAAATTCTGTGATCAATCCCAAAATTAAGACAATGTATAAACTAAGTTTGTAGGCTATACAGTGAAAATCAACAGCAAACTCCTAATAAGCCCACAAAGCCCAAACTGCCCTAGAATCTTAATGTTGACACTATAAATCATGAAAGACAACTAATTAATATAATTAATTTAGAGAGCAATCTGACATTATCTAGCAAAGTTGAAAATAGGCATATTGTATAACCTACCCAGCAAGTTCACTACTAGACCCTAGATGAACCTACACAAAGCAATATGGAGAGAGAGAGAAACATGTGTGGGTAAGGAAGTAAGAGAGAGAATGAGGGATAAAGAGAGAACAAAAGAGAAGAAATGACTCCTACTGGCTCTGGGTATCCAGTTCCTTTCTTCACCCATATTTCCAGCCCTCTGATCACCTTATAACAAATTCCCTCTTTAGACATAAATTCATTAGAATTGGCTTATATGGGGGCTCCTGCGTGGCTTGGTTGGTTAAGCATCTGACTCTTGATTTTAGTCCAGGTTGTAATCTCAGTATTGTTAAGATCTAGCTCCATGTTGCTCTTTGGGCTAAGCATGGACCCTGCTTGGGATTCTCTCTCCCTCTTTCTCTGCCCCTCCCCCATTTGTTCTCTTTCTCTCTGAAAATAAATAAACTTTAAAAAAAGTAAATCACATTTTTAAATAGAGTAATATGAGATAGAAATATAAATAAAAATTAATAAAGGAAGGTTCACTTCCACTCCAAATACTTGTCAAGACAATTGCCCAAATGAGGATGGCTTGTCCAAAGAGGATTCTATTGGGTAAAATGTCCCACAATTTATCAAATATAGATTGCTTGCTTCACTGAATTTTCACTTGGTTACCACAGGAAGAGAGAGCCAAGTCACTTTACCATTAAGGCCTCTGCATCCTCATTTATAAAATGAGATTTAATTAAATGACCTCAAAGTTTCCTTTCAATTCTGAAATTCTGTGATCAATCCCAAATTTAAGATAATGTATAAACTAGGTTTGTAAGCTATACAGTGCAAATCAACAGTAAACACCTAATAAACCCACAAAGTCCAAACTGCCCCAGAACATTAATGGTGACACTATAAATCATGAAAGACAACAGAATGTAGAAAGCAGAAACTTGAACACCCAAAACCTCAGCTGAGAAATAGGAGCTCAATCCATCAGAAGTGTGGCTTTAAGATTTTAGAGCCCTAAAAGTATTTTCTAGTATAACGTTTCCAAGTTCACCTTTACAGAGGTTTTCAGTCTTTACGAAGTCGGCATATGTGTGCCTCTTTGAAGAGCCCCATCTGGGTCCTAACCATCAAAAAAACATTGAAAAACAAGAATACAAAAGGAATCAAACTATACTGTGTGTGGAAGCAACTAATGTATATAAATTTTATACATGTAACTTATAATGTAACTATATATTTTATATGTATATGTTTAAATTTTTGTTGAAATAGATTTCAAATATACTATACATATATAGAATTTTAAAATTATATATGATATATAATCATATATCATACATTATAATTATAGTTACTAAAATACATAACTAATTTGTATATTTAATATTAGTATATATTTATAATTTAAATATAACTATAATATATAAATATTATTCATGATACATATGTATATAATTTCAAAGCAATTATCCTCAAATTCCAAATGTTTAGGGTTCTTCACAATATTGTTTAGTGTTTAAGAAATCCAAACTTTGTGGTTTTTTTATCATTTTTTAATGTTTATTTTTGAGAAAGAAAGAGACACGGAGTGTGAGCAGGGAAAGGGCAGAGAGAGAGAGAGAGAGAGAGGGAGACAAGAGCGAGAGAGGGAGACACAGAATCCTAAGCAGGCTCCAGCCTCTGAGCTGTCAGCACAGAGCCCGATGTGGGGTTCAAACCCATGAACCGTGAGATCATAACCTGAGCCGAAGTCTGACGCTTAACCGACTGAGCCACCCAGGTATCCCCAAAATTTTTTTAATGTGTATTTATTTTTGAGACACAGAGAGAGACAGAGCACAAGCAGGGGAAGGGCTGAGAGAGACAGAGACACAGAATCCAAAGCAGGCTCAGGCTCCGAGCTGTCAGCACAGAGCCCGACACAGGGCTTGAACCCAAGCACTGAGAAATCATAACATAAGCCAAAGTTGGACGCTTAACCGACTGAGCCATGAGCCACCCAGGTGCCCCAAGAAATCCAAACGTTTAAAAATTGAGGTGATTTTAGGTTTATTCTTTCTTGTTAAACCTGCAGTTCAAGTAAAACCAAAATCAACGTGAGCTGGAACATATTTGCTTAATTTCCCAGTTGTTCAAACACAGAATGTTAGATATGATCAAATAATGTAGAATGAAACAAGTTGAAATATTTCAACTGGAAAGGGACTCTTCGATGTCTGCATGTCTGAGGCCCTGCAAGATTACACAACTTGCTCAAGGTTACACAGCTAATGAGCGGCAGAGCCTTGACTGGAAACCAGGCATCCTGCTTCCATTGCAGGGCTGCCCTGTGCTTGTCTCCCTCTGGTGAAGCCACCTCTGGACTGGAATCTAGAAAATCCTAGAGAAGCTCCAGGTCCCTTATATATTCAAAACCTCAGCCTCACCCCTGCAAGCATCTGTGCCTGTTCCCTTTCTCTGGTGTATACCATCCTCCCAACTGGTCAGACACATAATTCCATAAATTGCCATGAGTTCAATAGTTTCCACACCTTTAGATTTTCCAGACCAGTTAAGTTTCCCCCAAAGTTCTAACACCTCAAAACAAAAATGCCTAATTTCATTTTGTTAATGGAAACATTAGGAAAACAACTGTCATCCATCTCCACTATCATTTCATAGAAGAAAAGTTATCTTAGCACGGAAAATGCAGGTAGTATACACTTGAAAAAGATGAATTTCATTATATATTAATTATACCTCAATAGAGGTATGTAGGTATGCTCTTAAAATGTAGGTACACTGAACTGGGAATTAAATCAAACTGGATATATTTAGCTTTGGTCTCCCTGACCCCATGCCACTTTACCATAGATGAGGGAAAACACCATCATGGACAAGAAGAGTTTGGGAAAACTACTGCTTCAGACTCTTCCTGAACAACGTCTCCTGCATCCTTCCTGTCCATCCACATTACCCTTCTCCGTCCAGGCCTTCATCACTTCTTCTCAGGACCACTGTAGTGTATTCCTGCCTGCTCTTTCTCTGGTCCCCCATCTCTGGTCCCTCCTTTAGTGGGATATCAGAATGAGCTTCCTAAGGCACAAATCTGATTATACACTAGAGCCATTAGGAATAAAGCCTTGGCCCCTTTACCTACAATCATACCCATCCTTATCTCCATGTTCACCATTTTACACCCCATGGACTCAGCACTCAGGTTATTTCTAACTGCATTCTTTTCCTTCTGCACTTTCATTCACACTATTTCCCACATCTTAAACAAGATTTCCCCCATCTTCACATTTAAAAATATTACACATTTCTCAAAGAACACTCAAATATGATTTTTGTCTACAGGCCTTGACAATTCACCACTGTGCCCCCTAAATTCATCTTCCGCTCTTTCTAATCTTTAACGTATCATGTCTTATGAATCTGTAACATTCTAGTAGAGTTTGTCTATCATCAATTTCTATACTGTGTATATATAATTATTAAATAGATAATTTGCTGAACCTTCTTCTCAGCAGATGAGTTTATATCCTACTTCTCTTAGAAAACAGAAGCCATAAAATAACTGCCCCCAACATCTTGCCAACACATGTACAAAGTCCCCTGTATCTTCACATATCATGTGCCTTCTCCTTCCTTCCCAAAGCTATTTTTTTCCTGGCTCCAAATCCTACCTTCTCATCCTTGACAAGAGCCTCACTTCATCCATTACCTCCTCTTTTTTCTACAGGTTTAACCTCCTTCTTGTTGCTGATTCCTCTTCTCAGTAATTCAGGGAACACCAGTTAGAAGTATTTAGTAAACTATTCTTAAGCCGAAATAGTTGTGCTGATATACCCTCAAGACTAGAGCACCTCCATCTACAAAGGCAAGGGAAATAAATTATAAATATACATTAGCCAAGCAAGAAGCAATTATATTTATCCATCCATCCATCCATCAGTGAAATAAATAATACTGAAAGCTGACACCAGAACCACCACCCTCCTTACTCTCAGTCTTGATTTCCCTTGAGATATTCCTAATATATAAACATCTGTGAATTCCACCTGAGAGGACCCAAAGACCTATTTGCAGGGAAAGCCACTTGGACCTCTCTTATCTGCTTATTCATTTTCTAAGAGACCATGGCCTCGATCATGTCAATGTAAATTCAGAGATAAATAAATTCAAAGAACTTATCATAGTTAGTCATTTTTATTTGTTTCTTATTATATATTCTCACAAAAGGTTATAAATCACTTGATTGTAGACCCCCTAAGAACAAGGATTCTGTCTATCTTGTTTATCATTATGTTCTAAATATCCAGCACATGAAAGGCACTCAAAAAAGTATAGAATGAATGGGATCATATAAACAACTAGCTCAGCACTGCAGTGGTTCTAGTGTTGGACACTTAACAGAACCATCTGAGGACCTTATTTAAACCCCACATTCCTGAATATTCTTCCCTAACTATACTTCCCTGTCAAAGAAAAACCAGAGTTGGAAGTACTTAAAGCCATAGAAATAGATTTTGTTCAGGACTACTGCAATAGGAGGAAAGAGACTCAGCATAGTACGGGGCTCAGTTACTAATAAAAAATGGGCAAGTAAGGATTTATAGCCAAGAAGTAGGGTAGTGGGTCAGTGGATGGGAAATTACCAATTGGAAACATCAAGGGTCAGGGAATTTCAGTTAAATGACCAGACAGGAGCTTTGCTAAAGACAGGCCAGAGTGCTCAGACATTGCCTAAGGGATGGTGTAAAATGAGAAGGATGGAGGACTCTAGATAAATTGATTTAGCAGGTTTCTTGCTAAAACTGGATTTTATAAGGAAGTGCACAGATAGGCCTAGAAGAAGGTTAAGGAGCCTGATTCAAGTTTGATCAAGAAAGAATCTTTGTCAATACCCAGAATCAGATGTACCATTATCAGGATTGGAAGGGGGGGTGTAGATACCTAGGTACACCATGTGTCCCTTGAAGGCCTTCAGATTCTGACATAGGGTGAAGAGTGTAACATCAACAATTATTGTAGAAAAGACAGTGGTTGTGTGTAGTTGAGAAAAGTCCTCTGGTAACTTTCACCCATCACCTCTAAGCCCTGTGACAACCACTGCTCTAGAAACACGAGTCCTATGCCTGTAATATTCTCCAGATCTTTAGATATAGATGCCTGTCAACACTCAGATCCCTGATCCTTCAGCCAATCTTAGAAGATCTTTGGGGCTCATACATGGGTGACTGTACATGGATAACTACTTTTCTCATTAAAATTTTTTTAATATTTAACATTATTATCCTCTACCACAGAGACCTTCAATCATTAAACATACTAAGGTATTCTATTTGAAGAGGAGGTCTAATACTGATTAAATGAAAAAGGAAGGTTACTTCTACCAAGCCACTTCATATTAAATGTTGCCATCATTAGTAGAGAATGCCATTACCACCATGAACTTAAAACTTGGATCCCCAGACAAAACTTTTGGAAAAAGCGTTTTCATACCCAGTCCTCAGATTCCTTATCACCAATTCCCCGTAAGTCCATATCCTTTAGTCAAATTGAACAAGAAAGAAAAGGGTGACATAGTAGAATTAGGGGTGAAGGAGTTAAAGGGGTTTGGAGCAGAGTTCTTATTCCTGTCTTTGAACCATAAAGTCCACCAGCAGCTCTTCCTTTTGGAAAAACATTCTAGGTTGTAATCGGAAGAACTTATCAGTGTTATCCCCAGGAGTCCTGCCTGTGCACTAATCAATGATTAAAGCAATATCCTGATCTTATTTAAGAATGACACAAGAAAACCAAAGTGGAAGGCATCACAATTCCAGACTTTAGCTTCTACTACAAAGCTGTACTCATCAAGACAGTATGGTATTGGTGCAAAAACAGACCCATAGACCAATGGAATAGAAGAGAAAACTCAAAATTGGACCCACAAATCTATGGCCAACTAATCTTTGACAAAGCAGGAAAGAGTATCCAATGGAAAAAAGACAGTCTCTTTAGTAAATGGTGATGGGAGAACTGGACAGCAACATGCAGAAGAATCAAACTAGACCACTTTCTTACACTGTACACAAAAATAAACTCAAAATAGATGAAAGACCTAAATGTAAGACAAGAAACCATCACAATCCTAGAGGAGAAAGCAGGCAACAACCTCTTTGACCTCAATCACAGCAATTTCTTACTCAACATATCTCCAAAGGCAAGGGAATTAAAAGCAAAAATAAACTATTGGGACCTCATCAAGATCAAAAGCTCCTGCACTGCAAAGGAAACAATCAACAAAACTAAAAGGCAACCAACGGAATGGGAAAATATATTTGCAAATGACATATCAGATAAAGGGCTAGTATCCAAATCTATAAAGAAATTACCAAGCTCAACACCCCCAAAACAAGTAATTCAGTGAAGAAATGGGCAGAAGACATGAAAAGACATTTTTCCAAAGAAGACATTCAGATGGCCAACAGACACATGAAACGATGCTCAACATCAATCATCATCAGGGAAATACAAATCAAAACTGCACTGCAATACCACCTCACACTGGTTAGAGTGGCTAAAATGAACAAATCAGGAGACTATGGATGCTGGCGAGGATGTGGAGAAAGGGGAACCCTCTTGCATTTTTGGTGAAAATGCAAACTGGTGCAGCCGCTCTGGAAAGCAGTGCAGAGGTTCATCAAAAAATTAAAAATAGAACTACCCTATGACCCAGCTATAGCGCTACTAGGAATTTACCTAAGGGATTCAGGAGTGCTGATGCATAGGGGCACGTGTACCCCAATGTTTATAGCAGCAATCTCAGCAAGATCCAAATTATGGAAAGAGCCTAAATGTCCATCAACTGATGAATGAATAAAGATGTGCTTTCTATACACAATGGAATACTACTTGGCAATGAGAAAGAAAGAAATCATGCCATTTGCAACACTGTGGATAGAACTGGAGGATATTATGCTGAGTGAAATAAGTCAGTCAGAGAAGGACACATATCATATGTTTTCACTCATATGTGGATCTTGAGAAACTTAACAGAAGTCCATGGTGAAAGGGAAGGGGAAAAAAAAAGTCACAAACAGAGACGGAGGGAGGCAAACCATAAGAGACTTTTAAATACAGAGAACAAACTGAGGGTTGATGAGGGGTGGGGGAAAGGGGAAACTGGGTGATGGGAACTGAGGAGGGCACTTGTTGGGATGAGCATGGGGTGCTATATGTAAGCCAATTTGACAACATATTATATTCATAAAAAATGAAAAATGAAAAAAAAAGAATGATGCAAATGAGAACAGTTGAGGGATTCAAGAGGTGGTCAGGATTTTCTGGAAAAGTAGCAGACATTAAAGAACTCTAGGCAGTTTTTCAAGATTAAAACGTAACACATTTCAATCACAGCTAAGCCTGTCATATAGGAATTCAAATTGCAATGTGACCCCCCAAAATACATTGACACCCCAGTGAGCTAATTTCTATTAAAGAAAGAAGTGTTTTCTGGGGAATGTGGGAGTCCAAACATGTTCAATTGCCCAGAGTGACATGGAAGGAAAATGCAAATAAATCTTGGGAATCAGAGGAATTAGAGTTGAAATCACAATTTAGGATTATGTGACCTGACCAAGATGACTTTCATCATCTCTCTTGACCTCTGCTTCCTCCTCTGAACAATGGTACTAATATTTATCTTGCAAGATTATTAAGGGAATGAGCCATGGCAATGTAACA
Organism: Cryptoprocta ferox; assembly: GCA_028646485.1. Classification (NCBI taxonomy): domain Eukaryota; kingdom Metazoa; phylum Chordata; class Mammalia; order Carnivora; family Eupleridae; genus Cryptoprocta; species Cryptoprocta ferox. Next base: position 47,711,231 of record CM053572.1, on the reverse strand, counting down.
ATAAGAATACTGCCAATAGCAATTGTGTATGAGAATATTTTCTATCAGCATACTCTATCTCTCCAGGAAGCAGTGGAGGGATGTTTCTTTTTTTTTTTTTTTTAACTTTTTTAATGTTTATTATTTTGAGAGAGAGAGAGAGTGAGTGGCAGAGGGGCAGAGAGAGAGGGAGACACAGAATCCGAAACAGGCTCCAGGCTCGGAGCTGTCAACACATAGCCCAACTTGGGGCTCAAATTCACTGGGACCGCAAGATCAGGGCCTGAGCTGAAGTTGGATGCTTAACTGACTGAGCCACTCAGGTGCCCCTGGAATGTTCCTTTTTAATGCTTATATTATGCAAGAACCTCGATAATTTGCATTGGGAAACTCTAAGCACCTGTTTTTCTCTTGATGCTACTTCTTTTTTCTTTTAGAGTTTGTCAAGTTGGTTTCCATATAACACCCAATGCTCTTCCAGACTCCTCCTCCTCCTCCATGCCCATTACCTCCCTTCCCCTCTTCCCCTCCCCCATCAGCCCTCAGTTTGTTCTCAGTATTCAAGAGTCTCTCATGGTTTACCTCCCTCTCTCTCCCCAACTATTTTTCCCCCTTCCCTGCCCCCATGGTCCTCTGTTAAGTTTCTCCTGTTCCACTTATGAGTGAAAACATATGGTACTGTCCTTCTCTGCCTGACTTATTTCACTTAGTGTGACACCCGTGGGTTCCATCCACATTGCTACGAATGGCCAGATTTCATTCTTTCTCATTGCCATGTCGTATTCCATTGTATAGATAAACCACATCTTCTTGATCCATTCTTGATGCTGCTTCTTAAATGTTATTTACTCTGGTTTAAACCCTCAGAAATATGACCTCGGGTAAGCGCTCAAAAATATTTAAAGATTACTAACCTTTACCTAAGATTTTTATATTTCTTCAGTTGAATCTACCACCTATCAGTTTTCATTTGTCCCCCTCAAAACTAGTTAAAATGACTATTTTTCCTTTGAACACAGAATTTTTCCAAGTTTATATATTAAGTAGTGGGAATGATTGGGTCTCACACTCTTAAAGCACCTAATACAGCTATCTCCCTTCCTTTGGATAAACAACAAACCCCAAAGAATCCATTTTTTATCAATGAATATTTACTAATAAAGGAGTAACCAAAAAGTCTCAATTTTTTGAACTGCATTTAATGAGGCTAATGTCTGAAACAATTTATCTTTTATTGGTCTTATGTGAAAATTAAGGAAAGCCCCTACTAAAGGCTTAAACAATATTACATCAGCTCAATTCCAACCATTTCACACACACACACACACACACACACCACCACCACCACCACCACCACCACCACCCCTTCCCCCCACACACACACCACTGTAATTAAAGAAAAATAGAGTGCACCAAAGCTTGTGTGGCAAACTCCTAATTAGTGATGAAAATTTCTTGGAGCCAAGGTGCTATTCTCCCAACAGACTGCTATTTTTAAAATCCATCTCTCTGAAAACAACAGCATGATTAATTCCACCATTCTTACTTACATTACTTATGACATAGAAACAATGATCCAGTAAGAGCAATTATTAAAAACACTTTATTATGTATAATTTGTACATGCTGCAATTTGTGTCATTTGGGGTTATTTTCCAGGTTGTGATGTCACTTACCAAGAGTAACTAAATCTAATGTTCATCCTGCCACACCACATACAAAAATACAATTTTCAAAGCACAGTTCCCCTTCTTTACACAAAGATGGGTGAGAGTTTGTCAGATGAATAAGAATACTTTGCAAATGTATCAACACCGTACAAGGCCTTATCCTTCACACAGTAACATCTAATGTATTCTTTTATTTGGGAACAGCAGGACAAGAGCCCTTTTAACCCTCAGAGGGAAACACAAACTTTGTTGCTAAAGCTGAACTCCAGGGATGAAGGTGTGGTCCTCTCAGGGGAGGCAGGGGCAGTGGGGATTCCTGGAGGAGGGTGGAAGCCTCATAAGCACTTCAAAAGGAAGGAATTGCAGGTGGTTCCTCGGGGACAGTCACAAAGCTTCCCAATCCTCGCTCCTTTTCGCACTGCGCACCGCTCCCCAGCATGGCACTGCAAACAACACAAGGTGTGGTCTTCCCACATATACAAACCCAGGCTCCCAACAGCCACATCTCCCATCAACACTATTTCCGACTCCTGGGAGGGATAGGCGCAACCTATCACCATCACCAGAGGTCCCAGTATAGTCAGGCCTGAAACACAGAGAGCCTTGTGCTTATAATGTCAGTGAGAGAACATAAAAGGAAACATAAATTATTGAGCCTTTCCTACTTTATTTCACTTTTTATTTTTTTGGTGGGGGAGACACATTTACTGGCTCCTTTGGTAGTGTATCCAAAAAAATGAAAATCAACCAGACATTTTTCTAAGAAATAAACAATAGACCTATCTTTCACAATCTCTACTCCCTGTTTTCAGCCTCCTCAGCCCAAAGAAGGAATGTGTGTGTGTGTGTGTGTGTGTGTGTGTGTGTGTGTGTGTGTGTGTGTTTGAGGGAGGGAGGGATGGGGAGAGAGAGAGAGAGAGAGAGAGAGAGAGAGAGAGAGAGAGAACGAACATGTGTATGTGTGTGTTCCCCAAGGAAAGTGACACGCCGGGAATCAAGAATTTTGACCTTAAAACGTAGATCAAAAAAATTAGCAGTGCCCCAGAAGGCAAGAAGAAAATTGGAGGAACAAGAACTGAGTAGATTTAAGGGCTCTTCCAATTCAGAGAATTCTTCATGAGATGAAAAAGAAGCTCATCTTCAAGAAAAGCTCCTTTCCACACAGACAGCCAAGAGCTGGTTCCTGGCACAAGCTGTTGGGTCCTCCTAAATGCCTGTTCTACCCTTTGCCCTTAGAGACCAAGAACCATGTTAGGGGATGTGAAACAAAGGGAAGCCCACAGAATTCTGCAAACCCATTACCTGATTTAAGCACATCATGGGGGAAAGGTCATGCATAAGACTCAAGGTGGCATATTTCCTCTTGGAAAAATATGGGGAAGGAGGGGACCCCAAAGCCTTACCATGGGGACTTGGCCATACTTCTTCTCATAGATCGGAATACTTTTAGTCTTGAGCTTCTTCAGGACTTCCTGTAGCGCTTCGATCTGTAACACACCGCCCCCCGCCCGAAACGAAGTTGTCGCCTTGGCTGCGAGCCCAGCTCAGGTTCTCACTTCCCTTCCAGTCCTAGTTACAAGAAGCCCCAGAACCACACACACCCTCCGTCCTGGGACTCCAAGGACAGAAAGCGACCGTGGAAGGGTAGTAACTTAGTGAGCACGGTCTCTCGTACTGACCGTACTGACCGAAAGTCCCTTAGCGGCTGAGGCTCCTGTTGCTCCAAGGGCCCGGGACAAGGGATTCGCTCTACAAACTGCCCATAGCCAGTGGGCTCTAGACGATTTTCAGATGGAAGCGGGAGCGCTGTCTTTGCGCTCATCTCCGAGCACTCGGACTCTGGGAATGGGGGTGGGGAGGGAGAGAGGACGGACGCGCGTACAGAGGAAGGGACTGGGGGGCAACCAAGGGGAATCTGGAAGATACCCACCAGCTCCTTCTCATGGGAGGCATCCTCCACGGCGGAGTAGATGTCCAGGGCTCGGGGCTGGAGCTCCGCATCCTCCTGGGCACGGGCACCCAACAGCGGTAGCAGAAAAAGCAGGGCGGCACCCAAGACGGTCAGCGGCCGGAGGCGGGGGCTCTCCATGGTGCTGAAATTCGGCGCTGCTGTGGCACCCCAGGCTGCCGCCTTTTATAGAGAGCCAGAGCCCGAGTACAGGGAAGAGGGAGGGGGCGACGAAGGAAGTGAGTGTGGAGGAGGGTCCAGGTCAACCGTCTGTAGGCAGCGCTCCGCCAGCGCCTGACATCAATGCCCGCTGGACACCAGGCGCCAGGGAACGAAGCTCTCCACAGAGCTGGAGCACAGAGAACAGAGACCCCGCACTCCTCAGTGCTGTCAGCCCCGCAGCAAGGGACGCTTCCCTAGGGGCCAGAGCTGAAATGGAGGGGTGGAGGGGCGAAAGCTGAGGGATGGGGAGGAGGAAGAGGGGACCAGGAAATGGAAAATGCCTTGGAGGCAAGGTACAGGCAGCAGAGTCGCTCCCCATCCCTAGCAGCAATGGCAAAGCAATCCACCTCACCAGCCCTGCTTTGCCTCTCACCCCAGCTTGTGGCAGCAAGCAGGAGGTGTTGCCTCCATGCAGGCATGTTTGCTGAACATTTCACTAGACACTTATGCCAGGTAGGGGAGGCAAACATAGTACATAGTACATATAACAAAGAGAAATCATGGCCTTCCCCAGGATGAGTTCACAGAATCTATGTGATAATGAGAAAAGAAGGAAAACAGATTAACCCCAATTCAGGGGCAGTGTGGAGGGTAGAGAGAGCCCCATTCTGATTCCAGTACTCGTTCCACCACTTACAAGCTGTGTGACTTTGGGCAAAATAAAGAACCTATCTGAGTCTGTCTCTCTCTCTGTCTGTCTCTCTCTCTCTCTCTCTCTCTCTGTCATACATCATACAACTGGAATTTAAAATGCACCTTACAAAGTTATCAAAAAGAGGAATGAGATTAGGTATGTAAAATCCTTAGCCCTTAACACAATAAGCACTAAGCTTCCCTGCCTCTTCTTTTTGAACTATGAGGCTACCCAAGTAAGTGGTTTTGTGTAGTACCTCAGTTTTTCCTTAGGGCAAATTCACCATCCTCAGAACCCCTCTTACCCAGTACCCACTCCTGATATCCAAGAAGCCTGTCTAGAAAGAAAGCAAAAGGGATGAAAAATACAACTCCCTGATTATGGAAATATCTCTAGAGATCAGAAGTCAGTGATAAGCCAGGTCCTTAGTGACTTGGGAAGACTGGTTTTTAAAAGGTGGGACGTCCGTATAGCCTGAATGCAAATCAAAGTTCCTGTAGGAGAGGTGATGTTTTCCCTACTTAGACCTAGAGGCTTATCCTACCTGCCTGCCCACCTGGGTTCTTCCACCACACCTTCTTTCTTTCAACTTCTCCTAACCTCATTCACTTTTCTCCAACCCCATTACTATCACCTCAGTTCTGGACAACTGCCCAAACCTAGATCTTGCCTTCCTCCAACTCCAGCCCATCCTATCTTGCCTTCCTCTAATCCATAATCCATAACCAGCCAGCGTGTTTTTACCCTTAAAATACACTGATGACTTCCCATCTTACTAAGCACTGAATCTAAATTTCTCATCCTGACTTACAAAGTACTACATAATCTGTACCTCTCTCCAATTTCATGTCCTACAATTTTGCCCCAGGCCCCTCCACTCCAGCCTCAGTGGCCTTCTTTGTGATCCTCTAACAGGTCAAGTTCATTCCCACTCTTTTGCTTTTGCCCTTACCTTACCTGGAAAGGTCTTTCTGCATTTCTAAATAGTTGACTACTTCTTGTAATTTAAATCTCAGTTTAAATGTCCTTGACCAGCCAATCTAAAGTATCCACCAATTTATGCTCCCACAGATTTACTGCCTGCCATGTGATGTGGGTCACTGGGATAATTAATATGTCTGTTCATTTCTTTTATCAAGTATTTAATTGCTACTCAAATGCACACTGGGAAGCAATTCAAGAAGTACTATCTCTCCTGATGAGTAGTACACACAGTAACAGCATTAAAATGTTTTACTTTGGGTTAAATCTAACTTGAAAATTAATCTAATACCTCCCCCCAGGTCTGCCTCTTAAACATACCTTTAGATCCTACACAACAAAACTTCAGTGGCAGCACATTTCACTGTTTAAACCTTAAAGAGATATATTAGCACTCATTGCAAAAATGATCTCCAGTGATGAAGGTATTCTAAACTTCATAAGAAAAATAAGGTTTTAGCCTATACTTCTGCAAATATGGGGATATTCCCAATGCAGTAATTTCTCTTATATTGTAGGCAAACACAATTTACTGATTTACTGTCAACAAACCTCTTTTAACCTCTCCTCCTAAGATAAAGTAAGGCTTCTGGTATTTCTCTCTCCCTCCTTCAAATTTTGAGAATTTCCTTTTCCAGTATGGTCCAGAATAACACTTGGCCTTTTGGATTGTCATACTGCTCAAATACCAAACTACTTTGTTATCCATTAACCCCCTCTCTGTCCTTCTGCCAACCAAGTCTTATTCAACAGTAAAACTTCCTCAGTTTTGGCCAGGAAAACAAAAAGCAAAAATAAACCATTGGAACTATATCAAAATAAAAACTTCTGCACAGTGAAGGAAATAATCAATAAAACTAAAAGACAATCTACTGAAAAAAAATATATTTTCAAATGACATATCTGATAAAGGGTTAGTATCCAAAATATAGGAAGAATTGACACAATTCAAAACCCCAAAAACAAATAATCCAATTTAAAAATAAGCAAAAGACATGAACAGACATTTCTCCAAAGAAGAAATACAGATGACCAACAAATGCATTAAAAAATGCTCAACATTACTAATCACCAGGGAAACAGAAATCAAAACCACAATGAGATACCACCTCACACATGTCAGAATGGCTAAAATCAAAAACACAGAAACAACAAGTGTGGGCAAGATTGTGGAGAAAAAGGGACCTTCTTGCTGTTGGTGGGAATGCAAACTGGTATAGCCACTGTGGAAAACAATATGGAGCCTCCTCAAAAAGTTAAAAATACTTTCCTTTTACTGCTGCGATAGCAGCCATAAGTATGTTCAGGCTTCAAAAGAGGTTTGCCTCCAGGGTCCTCCACTGTGGCAAAAAGGTCTGGTTGGATCCCATGAGGCTAATGAAATCACCAATGCCAACTCCCATGAGTACATCCAGAAACTGATCAAGGATGGGCTGATCACCCAGAAGCCTGTGACTGTCCATTCCCAGGCTCAGTGCCAGAAAAACACCTTGGCCTGCCAGAAAGGTGGGCATATGGTCATCAATAAGAGAAAAGGTACTGCCAAGCTTCAAATGCCTGAGAAGGTGACTTGGATGAGGAGAATGAGAATTCTGTGCCATTGTTCAGCAGATACCATGAATCTAAGAAGACTGACTGCCACATATTTCACAGCCTGCATGTGAAAGTCAAGGGTAACCTGTTCAAAAACAAGTGGATTCTCATGGAACACATCCACAAGCTGACGGCAGACAAGACTCTCAAAAAGCTTCTGGCTAAAAAGGCTTAGGCCCACAGAGGGAGGACCAAGGAAGCAGACAAAGTTTGTGAAGAGCACCTTCAAGCCAAGGAGGAGGAAATCATCAAGACTCTGTCCAAGGAGCAAGAGACCAATAAATAAAACTTCTTCTCTTCTGTCAGTACATAGTGGCCACAGCAATTACACAGATCAGTTATTCAATAAAACAAACTATCTGCCTCAAAAAAATTAAGTAGAATTACTATATGATCTAGTAATTCCACTACTGGGTATTTACACACAAAAAAATACAAAAACATTAATTCAAAAAGATATAAGCACCCCTTTGTTTATTGCATTATTTACAACAGCCAAATTATGGAACCAGCCCAAGTGTCTGTCAATAGATGAATGGAGGAGTGGAGGAGCACCTGGATGGCTCATTTGGTTGGGCATTCAACTCTTGATTTTGGCTCAGGTCATCTCACAGTTTGTGGGATCAAGCCCCATGTCAGGCTCCGCACTGAGAGTGTGGAGCCTACTTGAGATTCTCTCTCTCTCTGAATCTTCCCCATGCTTGCTTGCTTGCTCTCTCTCAAAATAAACAAACATAAAAAAATAGATGAAGGGTTAAAGAAGATGTGATACACACACATAGTAGAATATCACTCAGCCATTAAAAAAAGAATGAATTCTTGCCATTTGGAACAACATAGATGGATTGAGAGAGTATAAAGCTAAGTGAAATAGGTCAGTCAGGGACAGTCAAGTACTGTATGACTTCACTCATACATAGAATTTAAGAAACAAACCAAAAACAAAAGGAAAGAGACAAACCCAAAAACAGACTGTTAACTCTAGAGAACAAACTGATAGTTACCACAGGGGAGGTAAGTAGTTGGGGTACATAAAATAGATGAAGTGGATTGAAAGTACACTTATCATGATAAGCACTGATTAATGTGTAGAATTGTTGAATCACTACACTGTACCTCTGAACTAATATATGACGCTGTATATCAACTATACTGGAATTAAAAAAAAAAACTTCTTGTTTCATTGACCTCTTCATATTTGTATTTAAAAGTGTTTCTCTTCATTTATGTTCACTGTACTTTCCTCCAGGTTAAATATCACTCTGTTCTCTTTGGTACACATTTATAATCTTTTGGGTGGCACACTTTTCATTTCTACATTGTCTGCTCCCCCACCTTACCTATCTCCAAAAGAGAAATGAATTTCCACTGACATCCATCTTCTATTTACTGACTTTCAATCCAAAGCCTTCCAAAAGAACTGGTGTCATTCTGTTCTAACAAAACATCTTTATCACTATATAGAAGAAAACAATCTGCAAATAAAGCACACTTGGAGTTGATGCTAAACTGGGAGGTACTGGAGACATAGGAAAGACTGTGCTTCAGAGACAGCCTCAGAAGGCATAAAGCAGAGAAATTAGACAAAGCTTTCCATTACTTTTTTAAAGATTTCAATTTAAAAACTGTCAATTTTAAGACCTCTAATTTTTAAAAAGTATCAGTGTTCAATATGTTCACAGCACTGCTAAGTACTATGAGGACTATGGAGATAAACAAGAACAATTCTTGCCCTTGATCTTTGAGTCTGATCATACCCATAAATACCCATTATGTAACATCTCATTGAGGTAAGGGTCCTATTAGAGAAAGGAAAGCCCCAAGAACTCAGAGATTAATTCCCACTAGAGAGGGGAAGCTTTACATGGAAAAAAATCACATATGAGCTTCCGGGTCTTAAGAGGGTGTGTAGAATTTCAACAATAACAAACATCCCACTCAGGGGCCTTGGAGGCAAACAGACAATATACACACAGTCATGGGGTCAAGGACATCTGGGGAAACTGTATGGTGTGGGATGCTGGAGGTAGGGTACAAAGAGAATGTAAAAGGTGGAGAAACAACACTGAAAAGAAACAGTAGAGCAGAAAAAGAAAATTCAGAGTAGCCATAGATCATTCCAAATTTGTATCCAAAATGAAGAAGCAGCATAGGAGAACCCAAAGGATTCCATATTTAAAATACTAACATTAAAACCAAGCATTTTTACCTAAGAGGTCTATCTAGTCTAAGAGAAGTACCCCATGTCAGATATAGGGAAGTATCAGTAATGAAAAGATACTTGTCCCAGGACAAAGAAAACTTTCTCAGGTTTCTTTTGCACCACACACCTGGAGTGCAGCAGAAGGAATGGCTCACTTAACCTACACTCCCTATGCCACAGGTATCCCATCTTGTTCTCTAATTTTCCTGGATTCAGAACTCCTAAACTTACAGGAAGTGTAGGATTAGTACTAAAGCAGTAGACTACGATGCCCTAAGAGATGAACTATATGACCTAATAGAGAGTAATTTGAATCCTTCAATGGCTGTTCATTGCCTATACTTTTAAGTTAACTTCTCAGCATGGTGTCAAAGTTTCTCATAGTTTGATCTTGGCCCATATTTCCAATCTCATTTTCCTCCACTCCCAACCAGTTCTATCAGGCATCTTATATTGTCTTTGACAGATACACCATACTTATTTCTTACCTTTGCACTGAATGAGAGAAATACACTAGGTTATGCAGCTATAACAAACAACTCCAAAATCTTAGTGACTTGAGAAAAAAGAGATACATTTATCACTCGTCTCATATCTGCATCAGGTTTAATGAAGTACTGGGTTCATCATGGTCTCAGGGACCCAGAATGACAGAGCAGCCACTGTGTCTGACATTGCTGGTTGTGTTCGGGGGGCAGTCGGGAGAGGAAGAGCTCTGGGAAATCTTGAACAACTTAATAAAAGCTGTGGCCCAGAAGTGCTGTTTAACTTGTTTCTAACTCATTAGGCTGAACTAGTCACATGGCTCCACCAAAGTAAAAGCGAGTAAGAAGGATAGTGTTACCATGTGCCTAGAACACACTACCACATGCCCTCTGCATGTTCGTACCCCTGCCTTTGTCCATGCCCTTCTCTGTGCCTGTAATGTCCTTCCCAGGCTGTGAACATCTAAACAGCTCATGCTTCAAGACTATCTTATCTGATACCTTCCTCATCCACTGGCAATCATACCACCAGGTTTACCTTGCCTTTGTTTCCATAAACCTTTAAACAATGCTTATTAAAACATACAACATGCCTTACATTATGTTACCATATGTCTGTTTCACTTGCTAGACAAAGAAACCCTCGAATACTCTTGGTATTCCCAGTATTTAACGTGGTGCCCGATACACAGATGAGAAGGAGAAAGTTAGGTGCTGTGAAATGAAAGATAATATTTAGACACTAACTAGGTGACCATGCAAACAATTACACCATTTATTATAGAATATATTCATCAAGTCATTTATTTTTTTCTAAAGTTTATTTATTTATGAGAGGGAGAGACAGCATGAGTGGGGGAGGGGCAGAGAGAGAGGGAGACAGACTCTGTAGCAGGTTCCAGGCTCCATGCAGGGCTTGAACTCACGAACCATGAGATCGTGACCTGAGCCAAAGTTGGACGCTTAACCAACTAAGCCACCCAGGTACCCTCATCAGGCAGTTTAAAAGCACTGGCAATTTACTATGCAGAAACACCATTATCACCCTCATATTAGGGGAAAAGTATGCCAGAGGGGAAATTCTGTTTCACAGATAGTCAATTTCAAAAGTAGGATTTCTTGGGTACAGGCTCTGGCCTCTCTCAACATTTCCTCCAACAATTAAGGACATTTTAGTTGCAAAATAGTAGATTTTTTGCCAAGTGCAAAATTTGCTCTGTCACTAAGAAGAAGGGCATTGCCACAAAAATAAACTCAAAATGGATCAAAGACCTAAATATAAGACAGGAAACCATCAAAACCCTAGAGGAAGAAACAGGCAACAACTTCTTTGACCTCAGTTGCAGAAACTTCTTACTCAACATGTCTCCAAAGGCAAGGGAATGAAAAGCAAAAATGAACTAGTGGGACCTCATAAAAAGCTTCTGCCCTGCAAAGGAAACAAAATTAAAAGGCATCTGATGCAATGGGAGAAGATATCTGCAAATGACATATCAGATAAGGGTTAGTATCCAAAATCTATAAAGAAGTTAGCAAACTCAACACCCCAAAAACAAATAATCCAGTGAAGAAATGGGCAGAAGACATGAATAGACACTTTTCCAAAGAAGAAGATATCCAGATGGCCAACGGACACATGAAAAGATGCTCAATATCATTCATCATCAGGGAAATACAAATCAAAACCACACTGAGATTCCACTCACACCAGTCAGAGTGGCTAAAATTAACAACTCAGGAAACAACAGATGTTGGTGAGGATGTGGAGAAAGGGGAACCCTCTTCCACTGTTGGTGGGAATGCAAACTGATGCAGCCACTCTGGAAAACAGTGTGGAGGTTCTTCAAAAAATTAAAAATAGAATTACTCTACAACACAGCAATAGCACTACTAGGAATTTATCCACAGGATACAGGAGTGCTAATGCATAGGGGCACATGTATTCCAAGGTCTATAGCAGCACTTTCAACAATAGAAAAATTATAGAAAGAGCCTAAATGTCCATCAACTGAAAAATGGATGAAGAGGATGTGGTTTATATATACAATGGAATGCTACATGGCAATGAGAAAGAATGAAATCTGGCCATTTGAAAATGTGGATGGAACTGGAGGGTATTATGCTAAGTAAAATAAGTCAGTCAGAGAAAGACAGATATCATATGTTTTCACTCAGATGTGGAATTTGAGAAACTTAACAGAAGACCATGGGGGAAGGGAAGGGGAAAAATAGTTTCAAACAGAGAGGGAAGTAAACCATAAGAGACTCTTAAATATAGAAAACAAACTGAGGGTTGATAGGGGGAGAGGGGAAAATGGGTGATGGGGCACTGGGGAGAGAATTTTGGGGGATAAGCACTGGATTTCATATGTAAGCAATGAATCATGGGAATCTAATCCCAAAGGCAAGAGCACACTGTATACACTGTATATTATATAAAAGTATAAATATAAATAATAAAAAATAAATATATAAAAGGGTGCTTCCACACCCTTGTTATAGACTTCTTCAGTTCTTTCCCCCATACTCCCTATGGTACAATATGGAAAGGAAACTGGGATAAGATCAAATCCTAAAGAATCCTGGGAAATTTAAAACCTGTTTCTGATTATTAGTCCCCAGATCAGACATAAAGAAGTGACTCCTGTGCTGGGCAGGACTTGACTTAGATGGCATCTAAGGTCACTTTTACAATCATGATTCTGGGACTCTTCTATGCCTCCTTGAGAATTCATTGAAGTGAAATCTATTTCTTTTGACATAAACTGTAACCTCAGGAGAAAAACAATACCATCTGGCATGATCCAAAGAGGCAGGGCCTGAGGGCAAAAGTATATTTTATAGGAAGAAAGATCCTCAAAGAGTCTCTCCTTTATTTTTCAGGTGATCTCTGACCCTGACATTTCTTTACTGTGCATCAGCAGAAGTTTAATCTGGTTCTGGTTTTAACAACAGATCCATCACGTTGACTTGGCTTACCAGCTAAGTCAGGCCCAACTTCTCCCTGCTGTGCAAGCTAGATGTATTGATATTCAGATCTCTGCACTTCCCATCAAACTGCCTCTATAAAGCCAGCCTGGCAAGGCCTCTGAGATGGATGGGCTAGCAATCATTTAAGCTCCCCTAATATTTTCGGAAAGCCCACAGGGACTGTGGTTGTTACTCCGGAACGTGAGATTAGTGTAGAACTTTGAGAAGAGTGAAGCCCAGAGAATGGCAGGATTGCTCAAGGTCATGTGTCAAGTTTCCTCTCCTATTAACTGACTGCAGAATGACAGCTGCTTGGAAATCCAGTTTAACTTTATGAATGGGATTACTGACAAGTGAAGCTCTTATATTTTTATACAGAAGAAGTTTAAAGATCTTAGGGAAGGCAATCCAATCAGAAGAGGTGTGCAGACTGGGGGATGTCTTAAAGCTGCTCTTGCCATTGAGTGTTCAATGTTTCAGGGGAAACTTAGAGAGATAATAATGATTACAGGAATACTTAAAAAAAAAAAAACCTAAATTTTCCTCAGTGCCCATTACTCCTTAATTTTCTGCCCTTCTCTAGAAAACACAGCTCTTCAATCACATTCTCCTTTCTGACATGTCCCAGGGCCTCTATACCCATTCATCTGAGGCTGTGATGAACATCATGACTATCTGTGGTCCACTCCCTCTGAACCACTATGCGATATTATGTCTTATACTGTGTTATAATTAATAAATACTTAGTGGCGCTCCCTAGAGGAGGACTATACTTCGGACTCCTCCAAAAGCATATCCTTTTTAACTTCATGTGACTCGCTTTGGCCAATGAAATACAAGCAGAAGTATGAGGCATTGTTTTCATGGGGAAACTTTAAAAACTAATGTGTGCTTTGCCCTGCTCTTTCATCTTCCATGCTGATTGGCAATGTTTCAGATAGAGGCAGCTCTGTCAGCCTGTGTTATGGAGAGTTCTGGAGGGAAGAAAATGGTGAGTACAGCTACCAGCCTTCGTAGACATATAGTGTGAGTGAAGAATAAACTTTGTGGATGCAAGCCACTGAGCTTTTGGGGTCATTTGTTACTGCAAGATAATGTAACTTACCCAGGCCAACTCAAGTAGATAGATTACCATATCCATCAACTCATCTCATAGACAGGACTAGTCATCTATGCTGCCTAACAAATTACCCCAACATTTAGTGGCTGAAGACAACATGTCTTTATTATATCACCATTTCTGTGGGTTAAGAATGCAGGCATGGTTTAGCTAAATCATCTCTTTGAGGGTCAGTGCAAGGCTGTAATCATAAGGTGTTGACTGAAGCTGCAGTCATCTCAAGATTCAACTGAAACAAGATCCACCTCCAAGATAATTCAGTGGTCGTTGGCAAGAAGCCAGAGAAGTGACATCTCATCACTTTTGCCATATTCTATTCGCTGGGTCCTGCCCACACTAATGGGCAGGAAGTGACTATCAGGAGGCAGGGATTAGTGGGAACCATATTAGAAAGTGTTTGTCACAATAATTGTCAAAAAATAAAAAATAAAATGAAATGAACAAGAATTGTTCAAGAACCTAAGTTTGAGTGGTCAGATAAGAAAGAGAATTGTGGGATTTTATAACTAGGCTCTGAAGCCCAGAAAGGTTAAGAATCTTGCCTAGGTTATGCAGTTAGAAGTAAAGCCAGAATGAAAATTCAGATCAGTGCTATTTCTGCTCGACTGTGGTAAGTGAAAAATTAAATAGCAATACAAGACAAATTGCATTCAACTGAAACAGAAGCTAGGCCATCAGTTGCTAATTGAATTGTCACATAAATCATCCAGACAATGAGTGAATTAAAAGTGCATTTATGCTTGTTAGGCTGGGGGCAATCAAAAAGGTCATAATATGAACTAGACCTGAAGGGTAGAATTGTTTGGGTGGAAAAGAAGGGAAAACTGTTCTTGGCGAGTAAGTGGCCATGGTGAGGCTTCTTCGGGGAACCCTGAGGCATCATGCAGAAATGCTGATGTCCCTACTCTTCTGTCCTCAATCTCAACTCATCAGGTGACAGACAAGACATCTGTCGCCAAACACGTAATCTCTGGAATATTGTGCATGAGAGGTGAGGCAGATAGAGAGACCCCCTAATTTATCCTTAGAAAAGTGGTACCCAACCTGAGGAGGAAGTATCAGAATCAACTAGAAATTGTTTGCCAAGCTACATATGCTTGTATTACACCCCCAAAACCTGGGATACCAAAAAGTCTCTGGAGGAGGGCAGTGGAGCTCAGTTAACTTGAAAAAGTTGCCCCAAGTGATTCTGATATAAGCCCCTGGTTAAGAAGCACTGCTAAGGGGCTCTTTGCATTATCTGGTGAGGTCTCAGGGTGCCTATGTTGCCCTACAAAGAACTCCAAGGCCAGGTCTTCAGGATGTCAATACTCTCTCAAAAAATACAAACATCTAGGGGTACCTGGGTGGCTCAGTCAGTTAAGCATCCAACTCCAGCTCAGGTCATGATCTCATGGTCTGTGAGTTTGAGCCCTGCGTCAGGCTTTGTGCTGACAGCTCAGAGCCTGGAGCCTGGTTCAGATTCTGTGTCTCCCTCTCCCTCTTTGCCCCTTCCCCACTCATGCTCTGTCTCTCAAAAATGAATAAATGTTTAAAAAACATTTTTTTAATGAAACACAAACAGCTTAACAGGTGAGACAGGATAGAAAGATGAAGTCCAGTCAAGCTCAGTTCAACAGAGATCTTCACTGTCCCCTCAATTAAAGGCTTATGAGCACACTCCCAGGGGCTTTCCAAGAGTACTTGAGGTGCAGAGATAAGCCCCCCAAATAGTAACCTTAATAGTAATTAAACCTTGATGAAAGACTCATTTTTATCCACCCTGGACAGATATTATGTTCCCCATTTTGTAGGTGATAAAACTGATCATTTTAAGTAACTGGATCCAGGTCCACAGGCAAGTGGGAAGGAAGTAGAATCCAGATTGTCTGAAAACCCAGACAAGCCCTTATTTACAAGTCCTTCCATTTTACTATATCAATTTTATCATCATTTTAGAAGAAGAGTTAAGAAAAGAGGGAGGAAAAAAGAGAAAATACAACAAAACTAGAAAATTTTTCAAATTTTATAAAAGGATATTCCCTAAAGGTCAAGATCCCCATGGTTCTCTGACAAACCAAGTCATTTTTTATTGGAAGCTGCAAAAATGTCAGGCTGAGTTTCCAAGTTCAAGCTTTGATTTTCCCAATGCAACTGAAACTCCATTTCATGATGCAGACTGTGGCCTCTGCACTGAGGTCCTCCTATGTATCCCACTGGAGATCTTCTCCCAGAAAATCAAAGAGGGCTTGTAGGGCGCTTAGGCTAACAGAAGAGCAAAGATCTCACCCTGTGCAGATACAAACCCGCCATGCTTCACTGACTAGGAGAGACCCTGACAAGCCATAGCTATTAGCATTTATGATGCTTTTTGCCCAAATGCAAATGTCATTTTCTGCCATTTGCACTGATGACCAAGGTAGCCCTGGATAAAGGCATCGCTGATGGACACAACCTTTGCCCAGTGCCCTGCTAGGGGTTGGGGGAGAGGCTGGAATGCACTATAACTGTAGCTTTGCCCATGGCAGCCGTCAGATACCCACAGAGACCAATCTCTCCCAGTGCTTGCTAATGAAATTTCTCCTCAGGGGATGAAAAAGTCTTCAAAGGAACCTGTCAAGTTCGTTGTACTTTTTTTTCTTATCATTATGTTTTTTTTTTTCCCAAAGCAAAGGCGCACATAAAAGAGCAAGTAGCTTCTAAATGCCACTACCTGTTTCCTAGGAATCTTAAGATTTGCCATAGGATAGTCTTGAGGTCCAAGCATTTCAAACGGAAACTCTGAAACAATTCTTTATTCCTTTTTTGTCTAGTCTCTTTCTCCAGGATTCTGCAAAAACACATCTTAGCTCTAGAGGCATGGACATAAAAGTCTTAAAGGCCCAGTTACATATGAGTAAATCGAGATACGTGAAGGGGCTGCCCAAAAGGTGCTGGGAGATAGGAGAAAACCAATTTTGCGTTCAAGACTTCCTAAGCCCATTTCTCTGGCAGAGACCCAAGGTGGAAGTGTTACTTACGAGGAAACCCTAAACAGAGTTTCTGAACTGGGCTGAAAATTAGAGCCAACTTGGGAGCTTTTCAAACAATATCCACCATCAGAGATTCTGATTCAGTTGGCCTGGGGTGGTGCCCAGGCAAGGGTGCTTTAAAAGCTCCCCAGGCGGAAGATGGAGGTATTTCACTCTCAGTGATTAGTATGGCCCTTCTGGCGCCTAATTCACTGAACTGGGCATTTGGATTAGTTGCCCTGTTCCAGTTTAGAGATTGTAAATCCAGGGGTCTATGGGGGCCAACAAGTAAGTTAAGACCCAAAGAAGGCCAGGTTCAAAGCAACAGAGAGTGATAGAGCTAGTTTTTCTTTTTTTTCTTTTTTTTCTTTTTAAAAATGCTTATTTATTTTTGAAGAAGAGAGAAACCAAGCACAAGCAAGGGAGGGGCAGAGAGAAAGGGAGACCCAGAATCCGAAGCAGGCTCCAGGCTCTGAGCTGTCAGCACAGAGCCCAACGCGAGGCTCACGCTCACAGACCATGAGATCATGACCTGGGCTGAAGCCGGAAGCTTAACCTCCTGACCCACCTAAGGGTCCTTTAGTTATTCAAGAAGAGACAGAAATTTTTATTTTTTTAAAAAAATTTTTAATGTTTATTTATTTTTGAGAGAGAGAGAGTGAGCAGGACAGAGGCAGAGAGAGAGGGAAACCCAGAATCTAAAGCAGGCTCCAGGCTCTGAGCTGTCAGCACAGAGCCCGATACAGTGCTCAAACCCATGAACTGTGAGATCATGACCTGAGCCAAAGTCAAATGCTAACTGACTGAGCCACCCAGATGCTGCAGAAATTTGGATTTTTACATGAAGCTTCCTGATTTTGAAAATTTAACAACTGGTTTAAAATGGAATTCTTTGAAGGTACACACGGCAGCAGCCTTGGTTTCTACTCATAGCATTTCCTACACTGGGCAGTCAGATAACCCGGGCATCTCTTTCTCTCTGGGATAAACTAGCAAAACTGAAGAAAAAAAGCACATCTGCAGAGCTTGACTGATGTCCTGGTAAGCACTGACATGGGGCCAGTCAGTCTGGCCTCCATCATCATTGATATATATGTGTCTTTAACTGACAGATTCCAGTTGCCAGGAGGGCACAGGAATATCTCTATAACCAAGATGGGTGACCCAATCCCTGAGAGGCTTCACCAGGCCTTAGACAAGAATGTGCCATTGGATCCAGGACTTTGGAGGAAACTCAACAGAAGTAAGGAGGGGAAAAACTGAACCCTCAAAAGATCCTTGTTGATTCTTTCTGTTAAGATCACCAATCAGAGAATATGGCGCATGAGAAAGAGCAAAAGTACTGAAGCCAGACACTTACCTGCTGTACAGCACTGGGCAAACCAAACCATCTTCCAAGCCTCAGATTCCACATCCATCAAGTGAACATAAACGTACCTCCCCCATAAGAACAGTAGGGAGGTTCCTCAAAAAATATTAAAAATGAATTACCCTATAATCCAGTAATTACCCTACTGAATGTTTACTCAAAGAACACAAAAACACTAATTTGAAAAGATATATGCACTCCTCTGTTTATTACAGCGTTATCTGCACCCAAGTGTCCATCTGTAGATGAATGGATAAAGAAGATGTGATATATATGATGGAATATTGTTCAGCCATAAAAAAGAGTGAAATCTTGCCATTTGTAACAAAACATGGATGGAGCTAAAGAGTATAAGGCTAAGCTAAGTAAGTCAGTCACTCAGAGAAAGACAAATACTGTATGAATTCACTCATATGTGGAATTTAAGAAAGAAAGAAAATGAACAAAGGGAGAAAAGAGTGAGAGACAAACCAAGAAACAGACTCTTAACTATAGAGACCAAATGGTGGTTACCAAGGGGAAGTGAGTGGGGAGATGGGTGAAATAGGTGAAGGGAATTAAGAGTACACTTATGATGAGCACTGAGTAATGTACAGAATTGTTGATTCACTGTATTGTACCCCTGAAACTAATATAACACAGTAGGTTAAGTAAACTGAAATTAAAATTTAAAATTTAGTGGGGCACCTGAAGCCTGCTTCAGATTCTGTCTCTGTCTCTCTCTCTTCCTTCCCTACACACGCTCTGTCTCTCCCTCAAATATATACAATTTAAAAAAATTTTTTTTCAATTTAGTAAAACAACAACAACAATAAACTTTCCCCATAGAGTTGCGATGGTGAGGCAGGATGAATCCGGAGCACCCAGCACATGGAATGCACTAGATAAATTCTCAGCCAGAAAAGGCATCCATTTTCACGCCTTGATAACCTAATTAAAGCATCTCAAAACTCCTACTGTAGGAAACATCTTCCAAATATATGATTTAATTCTAAATTCCTCTTGTTCACCTGCAACAGCAGCAACTACACATTCTTTCCACATATGTGCACACAGGTGGGAAAGGCTCCCTTCCATTAGAGCTTTTTCTTCCTTCCACCATATCACCAAGGCTCTAGTGGTCCCTGTCACCCTCTGAATTCTACCCACCCTTCCACAATACTTCAAGCATTTCACAGAATTACTCTATCACCTGGCCCTCAGCACATCAGAATGTAGAAACACCTCAACTGAGAGTTCTGTATATGGTCACTGGACATAATTGCCCTTAGGGAAGAGACTGTGTGTTATGCATCTTTTCATCTTCTTCAGATACAGATATGTCACCCGGAGACCAAAATGTCCTTTAAGGCACTTTCTCCCAGCCTCTTTCTGCAGAGCCCCATCTTGCCTCCAGCACCCGCTACCAGTTCTGAAATCACATTTCCCATCTTGGTGGGCTTTGCATTCTCAAAAGGAGCTATAGTCATGGCTTACCATCCTCCACAACATCTGTCTATATTCAGTTTAGTTGCACAAACATATAGGGACTTCTATCTCCAACTACTCTACTAAGGCTCTGAGGAGGAAAAGCTAAGCCATACACAGCCTGAGCTCCCCACAGCATTAAGACTGTATATCAAGTTTGCTTGAAGGGATGACATCCTATCAATGGTTAGGGAGCTTTTTATTAATATTTCTCTGCCCTGTCCCTCTTTTCTAAGACATCCACCTGTGATTCAGACTCCCTGGCATGGGTACTGCTGTTAACTAATATAACTGATTATTTTATATGAAGAGTTTTAAAGTCTACATGGATCTTGAAAGAGATGAAGATATGCTACCCCAAAATGTGCTACTTTGGCATAAAGATTATTCAGATAAGACTTTGAAATGAAAGCAATAGAGAATCAACAGATTCAGGATAGATCTGCTTAAAAGCAAAGCACAAATTTCCCTTTGTGACAGTGTCGCCCGCTCACTCCTATACCAGGAAAAGGAGTGATCTTATCATCAAAGATGGACAGCCTGCACCAACATGAATCTGCAGAAATAATCTTTAACAGAATAGCCCTTATATTCCGTTAGTTTCCATGATGTAATTCCTAGTCACTTCCTCATAATTTATTGTCCCTTGAAGCCCTGTGAACTTCCAGGCAGGTAAGTATTAATAAAAATTGTGTGCCTTTTCTCCTATTAATCTATCTATTGCCAGTTAGATTTGCAGGCCCCGCTCAATGAGCCTAAGAGGGTACGGGAAAAGTTTTTCCTCCCTCACAATTCTCTTCAAAGCAGACATTCTCAGGGACAGTATACTAATACTCAAAACCTAAGGACCTGCATGCCTTTCTGGAAAAGATTTCTTGTAGTTTATCTAATCATAAACAACTACTGAACTTGAAAATTGCAAACTCTTATTTGCCCTTAAGCAATGACTATGCTGCTGGGAGCAAGATGAGGGAACAGCAATTACAATACAGGGTGAGATGAGCTTACAGAGGACCTCACAGAACTCTCTACACTGGAACTCACAAGGTGTGACCCTAGCCCCTTTCAAATCCCATTCTCCAATATAGCAGCCGCTGTGATCTGTTTTTAAACATGAACTGCATCTTCTTGTTCCCCTGATTAGATCCCTGAAAGCCTTAACTTTGCACTTAGAGTGATTCCTAATTCCTTCAAGAATTGAAGGAAGATCTGGTCTTGCCACCCTCCCCATCCTCAGTCACTTGTTCTATGAGCATCTACTAGGCTGCAGGCCTGTGCTAATTTCATCTCCGGCCACCCCCCCCCCCACCGTGGGCTCCCCACCTACTCCTGCATGGTTTCTTCTCAGCCTCCGGACCTTTTGCTCCCATGTCCCCTCATATAGTCCTTCCCCAGCCACTTGAAATAGCTGCCCTTTGTTTTCCTTTATCACAGAATTCCATTTCCTTGCTAACATTTATCACTATCCTGAAATTGATTCATTTCCTTGTTAGATGTTCATCTTCCTCATTAGACTGTAAACTCAGTGAGGGAGAGGATCTGGTCTGGGGAGAACAGCACCAGGCACAGAGCGTCCAAGGCAGTGAACAGTTCTGAATGAGAAAATGAGCAGAAGGTCAGCCTCTGGGCAGGCCTCCCCACCAGCCCCTTCCTCTGCAGTCATCCCTCACCTGGTCAGGACTCAGCAGGTACACATGTTCCCATAGACTCCCTGGCACATCTGAGCAGTATCTCAGGGTCAACTCCCTTGTAGCTGCCTTCCTGCATTCCCCTCCCTGCCCCAGGAAACCTTTTGCGAAGCCTAAGGGATAGAAATATAAATCCATTCCCATCCCACCCCTCTTGCCACACAGACACAAGACAAGCACATCTAGCGTTCCACAGAGAGAGAGAGAGAGAGAGAGAGTGAGAGAGAGAGAGAGTTGAACTGCTCAAGAGCATCTCCAGTGAGGTAAAATTTGACTTTATTCTAGGATCTTAAACTCCTGGTCACTCATGCCCAAGCTGTTTTCCAAGGGAGTCTATGCTGAGCCTTTGCTCTGGGGCACCTGCCTCCCAGGGATGGCCTTGCGGCTTCCAACCAGGACATCAGATGTGACCAGAGTTCCTGATAGTGCCAGTGTGTGACTGTGGACCACTGAATGACCTCATATATGACCGAGCACCAGTCTTTCAATGTGGCACAGCACAGGCTTAGTCATAAGATCCGGAAAATACAGACTTCATGCCTCCAGAACAAAATGGCTAAAATCTCTTTTCCTAGGGATCATACAGGTTGAGCTGAAATGAGCGATTGCATCTCAAGGACCATTTCCCTGAACTAAGCCTGGGTCTTGCTGTCGAGAGCTTATTCCTTTATAGCAGCATCCACTGGGGAAATTTTTGTGCTAAAATATATGGCATTGGAGAAATGGAAAAAAAAACATTTACAACTGTACAGAGAAGATTTGGGGTGGGGGATAGTAACCTAATTGATTTTTAGAATTGAATAGAGCTTCTTATTCAACAGCAGCTGGGAAGTAAAGATGCGTAAGTGCTCTTGGAGGGATGTACTTGATAGATGTGGACATCAGAATCCTGCTACATATGCTAATAACAGAAGCTAACAGAGCCCTTACTCTGGGCCAGGCACTACTGAGCAAAGCAGCTGATAGGCATTTCTCATTTAAAATGAGGGTCAAGGGGCACCTGGGTGGCTCAGCTGGTTGAGCGACCGACTTTGGCTCAGGTCATGATCTCGCAGTTCATGAGTTCAAGCCCCACATCGGAGTCTGCGCTGACAGCTCAGAGCCTAGAGGCTGCTTCAGATTCTCTGTCTCCCTCTTTTTCTGTCCCTACTGCTCTCTCTCTCTCTCTCTCTCAAAAATAAACATTTAAAATTTTTTTAAACTAGGGTCAGGAATTATTCTCCCATTTTTCCAGAAGGAAACTAAGGCTCAGAGAGGTTAAGTAGTCACACAGCTTGTGAGTGGTGAATCTGAGCCATTCGCCACTTGGCTCCTTCAGCGTTTCTTGCCACCATCACTATGCTTTTGAAGTAGGGGATCAGTGAGAAACCTAGCAAAGTTAACCAGCTTAAAATCCACTATGCACCATCCACTGCCACGTTGTTCTCCCCCACCCCCATCCAGGTTGCCTCCTCACCGGCAGCCCTAGGCAGGTGGCTCTCAAGCCTGCTGCTTCAAAATAAGATTTGCAGCAGCAACAGGAGTAAAATGTAGGAAGGCAAACGCCTCAGGACCCTCACCCGCTACTACTCACACTGCCCCACATGACTCCTATCCCACAGGACGACGATGACTTGGCTTTGACACATTGACAGTACTCAGCATTAGTCACCACATTTTTACTGAACCTGAAAACAACATACTTTTAAAAAACTGCTCTTTCAGGGGCGCCTGGGTGGCTCAGTCGGTTGGGCCTCCGACTTCGGCTCAGGTCATGATCTCACGTTAGTGGGTTCGAGCCCCGTGTCGGCTCTGTCTGACGGCTCAGAGCCTGGAGCCTGCTTCTGATTCTGTGTCTCCCTCTCTCTCTGCCCCTCCCCGCTCATCTTCTGTCTCTCTCTGTCTCAAAAATAAATAAAACATTAAAAAAAACCCTGCTCTTTCAAAGCTCTCTACACAGAACTGAGTCTAATGAGTGCCCTTTCAATACAATCTGGCACAGGCTTCTTTCCTGGCAGAATAACAATGAATGGCTACCCTTTGCTGAATATTTACTATGTGTCAGATGCTTAATGTGCATTTCTCTTAAAAGCTGTATCAAAAATAATGTATACTCTACTAATATTTTAATAGCTACCAATTTATTAATAGTATCTTAGTAGTTACCAATATACTATTAAATATTTTATTTATCCATTTTTAATTATTAGGAAAATTAATCATTTCCTTCTTTCAGACTTTCATAGCAATTACAGTTCAGAACGGGGCCAGCCCCTATCAAGATTAATTCATTCAGTCATCCTAAAAAATACTGTTATTATCTCATTTTTCTGAAGATGAGGAAACTGCAGCCCAGAGTGCTTAAGTAAGTTGTACAGGGTCACACAGTAAATAGGTAGCAGAGCTGAGATTTGAACCCTAGCAGTATGATTTCAGAGTCCATGCTTATGAACTTCATGCTCAGCTGTTTCAAGTCCTTAATCCCAATGGCTCTTGAGAGAACAAATGATAACTACGCAAAACTAGTAATTGCAAAAAAAAAAAAAAAAGCATTAGCAAATTCAGGGAAGAGTTCACCCTTGTGACAGAGTCAGAATCATATACAATTCATAGAAACACACATTGTGTTGAGATCTAATAAGTGATGAGTGCTTACTGTTACATAGTATGGAGATACTGATTTTTTATTTTATTTTTCTATTTATAGTATATTGTCAAGTTGGTTTCCATATAGCACCCAGTGCTCTTCCGCACAAGTGCCCTCCTCCATATTCATCACTCCCTTCCCCTTTCCCTCTCCCCCTTCAGCCCTCAGTTTGTTCTCAGTATTCAAGAGTCTCTCATGATTTGCCTCCCTCCCTCTCCCTCTTTTTCCCCCTTCCCCTCCCCATGGTCCTCTGTTAAGTTTCTCCTGTTCCACTTATGAGTGAAAACATATGGTATCTGTCCTTCTCTGCCTGACTTATTTCACTTAGCATAACACCATCGAGTTCCATCCACGTTGCTGCAAATGGCCAGATTTCATTCTTTCTCATGGCCATGTAGTATTCCATTGTATAGATAAACCACATCTTCTGGATCCATTCATCAGTTGATGGACATTTAGGCTCTTTCCATGATTTGGTTATTGTTGAACGTGCCGCTATGAACATTGGGGTAGTGTGTCCCTATGCATCAACACTTCTGTATCCCTTAGGTAAATTCCTAGCTGTGCTATTGCTGGGTCATAGGGGAGTTCTACTGATAGTTTTTTGAGGAACCTCCACACTGTTTGCCAGAGCGGCTGCACCAGTTGACACTCCCACCTGCAGTGTAGGAGGATGATACTGATTTTTTAAGGTCAAGTAAATAAAGACTTAGAAATGAACACTGACAAGCATTCTTATCTGTAATATGATAGTGTTGCCATTTATACATCCACAGGAATGCTTTAGAACATATTCACCGGCTGTTTATGCAGTCTGTAGTCGATCAGCTAAAACCTACATGTAGATGAATCTTGGGAGAACAGACCATAGCTAAATAGTTGTGTGTGTGAGAGAGACAGACAGAGAGACAGTCGCAGACAGAAGGGAGGAGGTTGCTAGAATGCACAGCACAGCCTTCAAGGTTTACTGCTGGGAAGTAGGACACTCAGGGAGAACACATACTGTGTCTGCTGTCACACAGTCAGGCGAGTGGCAGAGCCAGGATTTGAAGCAGAGATGATCCAAAGTCCACACGCTTTCTACCCATGACACTGCCTTTCTCAGAGAATGGATGAGAAAGGATTTCAGTTATGTTTTCTCATAAAACCCTGATTTTATATTAAAAGCTATTTAATCAAGACGGAATACAAAGACCTAACATTCATAAAGTATCATTTATCTGTCATTCTTTGATCTATTAATTTTCTTTCCTTCATCAACTCTGTATTCCTTGGGTCTTTCATATATCATTGATTATTATTAAAAGGTTTACCTTATTTAAGTGGCTGTTTTTAGTTTCAAATTCTGTGAAGCTTGCTGTAAGTTTGGAATTCATATTTTGCATTATTTCTTTTTAGTTTACTATCAATTTTCTCCCGTTTTCTAAATGACTTATTTTAAACTGAACTACATAGCAATAGAAACCAAGGAGTTTTGTGGTAAACATATCCGTGGATATGGTTATGAATTTATTGCCTATTGTTAGTCATGGAAATCATGATCCTTATCACAATGGTGATGGACAGGATAATTCTGGGTAAACATTGTCTACAAAGCAGGTGAGCGAGAAGAGGGAGGGAGGAGGAAAATGATGAGGCTTCATCACAGCTGGGTCACACAGAACAATGCCTGTAAGCTGTGTGCCTTCCTTAAAATGCTTTATTAAAAAGCACAGTCTGGTTTTCTTTGTCTTTAACCACATCTCTGAGACAAGTTTCTGCCCTCCACTTTGTTTCTATTGGCTGGCTAGCCCTGAAGTCAATCAAGACAACTTTCCAAACGGTGGGGACACAGAGAAAAGGATACTGGCAATTAGGTTGGAGACTCAGCTGCTCCTGACTGGAACTGACCTGCCTGGAGTGTGGCCTCTATTCCCCACCAACTCAAAAGAATAAGGAATCCACTTAGCAGGAATGCTTACTCTATTCTTAGTTGTCTGTGAACATCTCTATCTCAAACTAGTTCAGAGATGGGGGTTAAGGTTAGGGGTAGGGTCAGGGATAGGAACAAGCCAAAGCAATGCCCTGAATTTTCCTAAGCGAAACCTACTTCCCTCTTCCTCTGCATATTAAAGTGATCTTCAGGCCAAGGAACCATAATGGGGTAGCATGTACCAGACACTGCGCTGAGACTTACCCACCATGCATGGCAGCTGTGCCGGAAGTGCTGTCATTTGCACCTTTGCCCAGATAAGGGAAAGGAGGAGCGGCTGGGATGACAAAACCAGGCAAGCTGGTCAAGGACAGAGCCAAATACCAAGGACCCAATTTTGCCAGCGGAGCACTCCTGCACGTGTCTAGGACATTTGGTGGAATAATGAAGAGTAAGAGGGCCAGGGATCTGAGAAGAGAAGAGGAAGCCCAAGCAGGGAACTGAGTGCCAAGGGAAAGGCTCAGAATCAGTACCATTCTCTCCACCCTCTGGGCCTTGAGAGAGGCTTTAATATAAGCTTCTAGAACCACCTTCAGGGCTGCCATGGGGTCCTCAGAGGCTTGAAGACAGGTACATGGGGCTAAACCTGAATGGCCAAATTTTATTTTGAGCCTGCTGAAAGCTAAGAAATGTCCACATGAGGGAGATTGCAGAGTCTGTCCCTGGAAATGGACTTTAACGAGAGAATAGCCAGTCCTCTCTCCTGGATATCGGACTTGGTTCCATCAAAGCAGAATGTTCTGCTGTTGCCCCACGCCCACCCCCAGTGAAGTCTTCTTTTATCTTGTCTGCCCCTTTCTTTCCCCTTCTCTACAATTCTTCACTAATTTGACATTTTGAAATATTCCACCGCTTGCCTAAAACTTAGTCACACCATCCAATAATTCCTTGAGCTCTTTGATTTGAAGACAATTAAATGGTTCTTGGCTCAGTAATAAGACTTGCTATGTCAGAATGAAAAAGAAATAATGTTTCAAAGCTTCTTGTTCTCACAAATCACCACTCTTTCAAGTCTGCAACAAATGTCTACAATTAAATGTCCATTGAAGAGATACAATTTTTAAAGTTTTTTGCTAATAAAGTTTAATTCTTGGAGCAATAAAACTGTTCATTGGACAATATCCCTGTCAATCTTTTTCCCTCCTCTAGGTCTTTGCATGTATCACATTCAAGCAAATGCTCGATGTAGATTCATTTATGGAATGAGAAGACTTTTAACGTCTCCTCCGCCCAAGCCCCTCTGGATGGCTGCCATCTCTCAGGGGCAATATTCATCCCTGGGGAATTTCTCCATTAGCCATGGGTCATCACCACTCTTAAAATTTATTAAGTTTGTCTCTACATACATACATAATGCAGTGCTTTGGTATTAAACAGACTTGGCTTCAATCCTAACCCAGCAATTCTATTCTTCCACACATGCATAGAGAGCCATGTCCCTGGACAAATATTGCAGTATTGTTTTTAATAGAAAAACATACGAAATAATTTATATATCCACCCTAAGGAAATGCACTGACATGGTGAAATATTACCCAAGAGTTGAAAGAAGTGATCTAGACAACCACAATGGCTCATATTTGTTAAGTGCTTACAGAGGATATCTGGAACTATTTCTGTTATGTAGCTAATGATTTCAAATCAACCCCTATGCAGCGATGTTGGTAATGCTTACTTGAGAACACGAGAGAAATTCAGTGGAAATCTACATTCCCAGTACAAATAAACAGCTTCACATGTTTATCCTAGAGAATGACGGCCAGGGGCATCTTTAATAACAACAGCAGAAACAAATGGCAGTTATCTAGCACTTTCCACTTCAAGCACTGCTCCAAGTGCTTTACATGTTTTAGTTCAATGTATCCTCCCAACAACCCAATAAAGTGAAGACTGTTAGAACCCACATTTCACAGATAAAGAAATTAAGGCCCCAAGATGACAGGAAATTTGCCCAGCGTCACACAACTAGCCATGGTAGGACTGGAATTCAACCCGGGCAGCCTGACTCCAGATCTTGCGATCCTAAGGGTTTTGCTGCCTGTATCTCTATGGGAATCAAAATGGACAGATGCCAAAACAAGATGTGAGTGGAAAAGAAGGAGGATACAATATTTTATGTAAGGCATCATTTGTGGATATTTTAAGAGCATATATATTATATATATTATAATACCTACTATTGGCTACTGATACATAAATATATTATGTGAAATTATTTTTAAGTGGACTGGAAGAAGGTACACCTAAGTCCTAAAAGTGGTTCATTAGGGAAAGGGGGGAAGCAAGACATGGGGAGTGGGAAATTAGAAGAGAGGGTGAACTCCAGCTCTCGTATTTTATTTCTTTAAAAAGATCTCAGCTTGGAGGAGTATATGAAGTCAGTGCACTGCCCTTTCAGTTTTCCCAAGAGTCTCACAAAAGGTACCCGTTTCTCCCCATCGTTCATATTTGCAAAGCCCAGAATCCACAAACATGCTTTAATTTTAATCTTATCAATTAACATTTGCATTATTAAGACATAGCTTAAATGACATTTACTTTTAAGCAAATTTTATTAAGCTGTGCACTTTAATGTGTGAGAATAGAAGGACAAAGTCAAATAGATTAAAACAAACCCATTTTACTTTCTTTTTTTTTTGTTTTTTTTTAATGTTTATTTTTATTTTTCAGAGAGAGAGAGGCAGAGTATGAGTGGGGGAGGGGCAGAGAGAGGGAGACAGAATTGGAAACAGGCTCCAGGCTCTGAGCACAGAGCCCAATGCGGGGCTCAAACTCACAAACTGTGAGATCATGACCTGAGCTGAAGTTGGATGCTTAACCAACTGAGTCACCCAGGTGCCTCTCACTTTACTTTCTTATGATAAAAGTGATACAGCTTTTTAACAACTTCAGAAAATGCCAGTATATGCAAAAAGAGGACACGGCACTGACACACCACTGTTTACATTCCCAGGTATACTGCTTCAGGGTTGTTCTATGATTAAATATACATAGAATTTGGATGTAAAAATGACATTATATGTAGATCCATCTCCAAAAACTGTTATTTTCCACCTAACACAGGCAAAATGTCTGTAATTTTTTTCTGCATTATTTTTTTAATGTTTTATTGATTTTTGAGAGAGAAGAGAATGCACAGTGGGAGAGGGTAGAGAGAAAGAGGGAGACAGAGAATGGGAAGCAGGCTCCAGGCTCTGAGCCCTGAGTGCAGAGCTCAATGCAGGGCTCAAACTCAGGAGCAGGGAGATCATGACCTAACCCCAAGTCAGATGCTTAACCGACTGAGCCACTCAGGTGCTCCTATTTTGTTTTATTTATTTTATTTATTTTGAGAGGGAGAGAGAGAAAAAATTCCCGAGCAGGCTCCACACTGTCAGCAAGGAGCCCGATTCAGGACTCGAACCCACAAGCTGAGAACATGACATCAGCTGAAGTCAGACGCTTAACTGACTGAGCCACTCAGGTGCCCACTGCATTATTTTAAACAGTTGCATGTATTTGATTCTCTCAATGCACATATTTGACCAACAGGTATTGTATACCACCCCCCTCCCCCAAGAAAGAAGGTAATTAAAGACATTTTCAGAAAGATGAAAGCTGGGGCAATCTGCTGCTAGCAGACCTACACTACAAAAAATGTTAAAGGAAGTTCTGTAGCTGAAGAAAATTTTTCCAGATCTGCACAAAGGAGTGAACAGCATCAGATGGTAAAAATGTGGGTAAACAACTTTTCTGTTTTTTCTTTATAAGTCTGTCAAAAATAAGTTACAACTGAAAGCCAAAAGGAATAACAATGTACTGTAGGTTTTGTAACAAATGTAAATTTCAAAGGCATGACCATCTGTAGCACAAAAGATGGCAGGAGAAAATGGAAGCAAACTGTTGTCAGGTTCTAATGTCATTCATGAAGTGGTATAATGTTATTTGAAGGAAAATGTAAAGAGACGTGCACTCTAAACCCTAGAACCAATAAATATTTTTAATGTTTATTTATTTCTGTGAGAGAGAAAGAGAGAAAGAAGGGGAGAGAAAATGTGAGTGGGGGAGGGGCAGAGAGGGAGATACAGAATCTGAAGCAGGCTCCAGGCTCTGAGCAGTTAGCACAGAGCCTGATGTGGGGCTCGAACTCAAACACCGTGAGATCATGACCTGAGCCGAAGTCGGTGGCTTAACCAACTGAGCCACCCAGGTGCCCCTGAACCACTAAATATTTAAAACAAAAAATATGATGGGGTGGCTGGGTGGTTCAGTCAGTTAAGTGTCTGATTCTTAATTTCAGCTCAGGTCATGATTTCATGGTTCATGAGTTTGAGCCCCACATCGGGCTCTGTGCTGACAGTGTGGATCCTGCTTGGGAATCTCTCTTTCTCCCCGCCCCCAACTCTGTCCCTCCCCTCTATTCTCTCTCTCTCTCTCTCTCTGTCTCTCTCTCTCTCTCAAAAAATAAACTAAAAATTTTTTAAACAAAAAATATGAAATGACAGCAAATACACAATTCAAAGAAACAACTCTATTTCAAGGAAGACCGACCATCCCTGAGAGGTTCAGGCAGACTCTTCCACTACTTCCAACTCCTGCTATCCCAGAAATAAAAATACCAGTTAACAACTTGACTCTGGACTAATTCCTTAGTCCTACCTTTCAACTCATAATATAGAGGCATCCAAATCCACCTTCTCACACTGCTAAAGAAACCAGACATCGACAAATGGTCCGCAGAGAGAAGTGAACTAGATGAAATCCAGGTGTCCTCCTCATAAACCCAAGGGCTAACCAGAGAAGCTTGGATCCTAATGCTTTGACACTGATTGCCCTAACTTCCATTTTACCATTATCACTGCTGAAGAAATATTTTCAGAATCACTGTTTTATACAGTTTGATGTATAATAACCACAGTGGAACTACACTGCCGTTTTCAGTGCCAAGGGATCAGTTTTTCTAAGGCTCAGTTCCTTTCTGCATCCAGGTGTCCACAGAGACAAAAACACAGTGACTTGGGCTTGAATGTGCTAGGGAACATCCAGCTGTTGATGCCAAATACATATCAGGGCTCCAGTGATGGAAATCAAACAGACTTTCTGAATCATCCCATCCTGCTGCCTGGATACAGGCATTGCTCTGAGGGTCTCAGGCACGTTCTTTTGCTCAGTGAGGTGCAGCCAGTTGCCGCAGGCCTCTGGCAACTTGGATTTTTAAAATAGTCCTTGAATCTCAAAATATACAGTTAGTATCCTTAGACCCACCCCAGACTTCCTTTGTGGCTTTGGGAAAGCCACCTGACCTAAAAATCTTACATTAGTCACCTGGTAATTATTATATTAATATCTAACAGTTAAGGTTTACAATATGCCCTCTATGGGCTCTAAGTGACTACATATGGTATATAATTATAATATATAATAAATGATGTCTTATAAATATATAATATGTATTTACTTAATACTAAGGACAGATTATGAAACTGGGACAGAGAGAATTTGAGTTACTTGCCCCCAAATTATAAACTAACAACTGAGGGGGGCACCTGGGTGGTTCAGTTGGTGAAGCATCTGACTAATGATTTTGGTTCAGGTCATGATCTCACAGTTCATAAGACTGAGCCCTGCATTGGGCTCTGCGCTGACAGCAGATTCTCTCCCCCTCTCTCTCTACCCCGCTCTTCTCAAAATAAATAAATGTTTAAAACATAAAAAATAAAACTAACAAGTGGCCAAGTCCAAGACTCAGCTCCAGCGCATCTCCACACCATATAGCCTCTGGTGAAGGAATGGTGGGGGGCTGAGATCTCACGAAATTAACTTCCTTCCAGGAATAGTATCAGGGGGACAATAGACCGACTCTGGGACAAAACACAGTAACCTCACCTCTTGCTCCTGTCCCTACCATCATTCTGCTGCCCCCACAGGCTCCCCTTGACGGCCCCAAATTTTCATCTTGCAAAATCTTCACCCAAGGGTGTTTGGAGATAGGCAGCTAGCTCCCCTACAACCGCCTGGAGAGGTCCATCTGTGGGCCACACCCCATTCTACGTGTGCCAGATGCAGCCATGTTGACTTCCTTACTATTAAGGAATGCAGTCATCTGTTCATTCAACAGGTATTTTTCCAGCAACAATTTGGTGCCAGGCCAGGCACTGTGCCCGAGCCTGGGAGTACAGTGATAAACAAGAGGTGCAGCCCTTGCCCTGGCAGAATGCACAACCAAATAAAGAGACAGACGGTAAGTATAATTATCAGCTACTTAAAGAGAGAGGGGAAATTAGACGAGATATAACAGGACAGCTCCTATTTAAACAGCACTTTGCAGAAGCAATGAGAGTTCGTCAGTCAGAGAAGGAGAATAAAACGCCAGGCAGAGGGAGAATGTGTGCAAAGGAGGGAAGGAGGGAAACAGATCAGAGGGTTTCCTTGACTGTAGGGTTATGGGCTAATGACAGCAGAACAGGAAATCTGGTTACAGACATCAGCCAGGCTTCACCTGCAGAAGGCCAGAGAAGCCAGGATAAATGCTTCCTCACCACCCCCGCCCCCACAAGTAAGATGAGGAAGGAATGCAAAAGGAAGAAACCGTCAACAACAGAGGTTGTCAGCGGATGCGCGAAAGAGTTCATGGAGCATGAACGCACTGGAAAGGACACTGACCCATGAGGTGGAACAGAAGAAGCCACTCTGTGCACAGAGTGGCGGCCACCAAGGACAGAGCCCTTAACAGCTGGCCACGCTCGGGGTTTTCCAAAGCAGACCCTGAGACAAAGACTTGTGTGCGGGTAGTTTATTTGGGAGGCGACCCAAAAAAGGCAGAATGACAGAGAGGGCAAAGTGAGATGGGAAAGAAAGGGGGAAAAGGCCATCAAGTGCAGGCTAATATGAAGGTTCCTGCTGTGGGCGGCTGGGGCACAATCCCGTGTGGATGTAGAACAGACCTCAGAGCTAAAATATTTATAGAAAAACTTACATCCCTCCCTGGTAGAGGGTTGCCCCCACGACACTGAATCACCAACACTCTCAGGCTGCCCTGCACACTGAGCAAAGCTCTCTAGGTGTAGGAGGAAGAGCAGGAATGGGGCAGAAATCAGCTGGAAATTAACCGAAATTCAGTTCACCAAGTGGACAATCTCCCACGCATGGTAGACTCTGCAGCCAGATGATTATCCTTCTCTTGCTCTATTATCCGTTCCAAACTGAAAGGTTATAAGGTAAAGGAGTTAGAAATACCATACTGAAATAGGTTTCCTCCTAAATCCCCAAAGGCCTACCATATTGTGCCTCCTTTTATTGGTAGGCCATCGAAGATACATCAACACATTTTTCACTTATTAGGAGCTGCTTCAACTGGACCTTCCCCTTCCCCCACAGAAACTTCACTAAGGAAACAGACCTTTAAATGTTCACAGGCTGCATCTCCCACCCTGTGGTCCACACAGGTATCATTAAGGCATCTTAAGTCCTTGCTCCTTCCTGCTCATCAGTTCTAACATAGTTATCAAATTAGTGATCCACTGTAATGCTGTATGGAGTATCAAAATGTCCAAGTCTTTTGCAGACTTACATTGTGGCAGAGACCGTGACAGGTGGTATAGTCCTGAAGCAGGACTGAAAGATACCATTGGTTGTGCTCAGTAAAAGCAAACTGCTTCGGAGTGATACTTGCAAATTGGCAAGGAGGAAAAAAAGCATTTTGTGAGCCAGTATCTGCATACCAGACACCGGGGGCTGCATTAATCTGCTCCAGTATATATACCACAGCCGACAAAGCAGGTAAAATTGGAGTAAAGTTTACAATCATCTATGGTCATCCTCTAAGATTCTTCTGCCTTCTGCAAAGGCCAGACAGGCAAGTTTCAGGAGGACGCAGTAAGCATGAGCACCTCACATCTTGTAACCATTCAGTGGTAGCCCGGCAATTTCTCTGCAGGGTTAGTGATTTCCTCCCATGTCACACTTTGTGCTTGTCTCCCCAGTTATGGGTCTAGTGACAACAAGAAGAGATTGGAGTGACTCTTGAGGACAATAGGCATCCTCTTGTAAGGCAGCTTCCCCAAGTCAGAGGATTAGTGTCCACGCTAGAGACGGCTAGTCTACCCAGATGCAGAAAAACAGCCGTCTTCCATCAACAAGGCAAGTTCTGAGTAGCTGAGGAATTCAACACTGCCAGTTCCATCACAGCCCATCAGATGTCTCCATTCCAAGACTTAAGGTCCCATTCTTTCTCAGTGAATGTCCTAACTCCCCCAAGAGAGTCATGGCAAGGCCATGAATTCAGTGAAAGCTTGGGTTTCGTTTTCAGCAAGATTGGCTGTGTAGCTGTGAGAACTAATTTTACGGCCACTGTAGAAGCTCTCTACACTGTAGAGCTCACTGTAGAGCTAAGAAATTAGACAACCAATCTCGCCACTCTCCTTCTCTAAGTGATCTGAAAGACCTAGAAAAATCCATCCCAGGCCACTTTTTAGTCATCATTGCTGCCACAGTGGTCAAGTACAGCAGCTACTCATTCCCCAAAGGTATCTGCTTCGGTGGATGCTTCATCACAATGAACCACACACGAGATACTTTATACAGAGACTGAATTTCCCACCAAATGGGTTTGGATACCAAACTTAAAAAAAAAAAAAAAAGCCTTCAGATTTCGTAGCGTTTAAAAGTTTTAAACTGTAGATAAAAGATTATGAACATGGGAGGAAGAGTAGGCAAACTATTCTGACAGGAGAAGGGGCTGTGAAAATGAGCTAAAATTGTGATTTCTTATAGCAAGAATTAAATAGACAATTTCTAAAGTTGAAAAGAAATTGATATGCAAGCATAGCTTTTGGGGGGATATCACCACAAGAACAGAACAGAATTGGCTAGAAGTGGCTGTGTCTGTGGATAAGGGATAGATGACACATGTGGACTATGATAAGTCCCTTGTTCTATTTCTTTTTTAACCATTTTTAAATGTTATTTGATTTTTTTTTTTAATTTTAAAGAATTTAAGCCAGGCCCAGAGCACTCAGAGATGCCAAGGAAAGACATTTAAATTTCAACCCTAAGTGACAGGGAGTCAACACAAGTACATAAGACAGTGGTATGATCAAAAAATGTTTTTAGGGGCGCCTGGGTGGCTCAGTCAGTTAAGCATCAGACTTTGGCTCAGGTCATGATCTCAGAGTTCGTGAGTTCGAGCCCCACGTCGGTCTCTGTGCTGACAGTTCGGAGCCTGGAGTCTGCTTCGGATTCTGTGTCTCCTTCTCTCTCTGCCTCTCTCTGGCTCACTCTCTCTCTCTCTCTCTCTCTCTCTCGCTCTCGCTCTCAAAAATAAATCAACATTTTAAAAAAGGCGTTTTTAGAAAAGGTCAGGAGGATTGGCTACGTCAGGAGTACACAGCATATGTGGAATCTAAAAAAGTTGAATGCGTAGAAACAGTCGAATAGTGGTTTCCAGAAGCTGAGGGGTAGGGGGGAAATGGGGAGATGTTGGTCAAAGGGCACAGACTTCAAGTTAGAAATGAATATATTCTAGAGACCTAATGTATAGCATTGCAACTATGGTAATAATGATGTATTGTATTCTGGAAATTTGCTACAGAGTAAATCTTAAGTGCTCTCACCACATGCAAAAGAAAAAAATAACTATACTAGGTAACGGATGTTAATTAGCTGATTGTGGTAATCTCAACACTGTACACATTTATCAAAACATGTTGTATGCCTTAAATATATATAATTTCTTGTCAACCATACTGGAAAAAATAAAGATTTTTGTTTAAAGAGTAAATCAGAGGGGTGCCTGGGTGACTCAGTCGGTTAAGCGTCCGACTTCAGCTCAGGTCATGATCTCTTGGTTCGTGGGTTTGGGCCCTGCATCAGGTTCTGTGCTGACATCTCAGAGCCTGGAGCCTACTTCAGATTCTGTGTCTCTTTCTCTCTCTCTGCCCCTCCCTTGTTCGCACTCTGTTTCTCTCTGTCTCAAAAATAAATAAACATTAAAAAAAAAAAAAAGAGTAAATCAGAGGCCCACAGGAAGGGCGGGGCACAGGGCTGTATGAAGACTGATCAGAGAACTTTCCACACTCAAGGTTCCCAGAGTTGAACAGTTCAGAATCTATTTCACCTGCAATTTCAAGGTCCAGTAGCGAGGATACATACGCTAATCCCTCATACACACAGCACACTGATACAGGCCTTTTCTTTTATTCATTATTCTATCCATTATCTTCATCACCTTGGGATATAAACACCTACATATGGCCCCATACTACACTGAGACCCAATCTAAATGATTAGAGGAGAGAAACTTCCACTAAGAACCAAAGACTCAGGGCATACACCTGGGGTTTAAGAGCCATGTAATAATGGTGTGGACACGATGAGGATCTGAATGGCAAGTTTGGGTCTCCTCTGGCCCCCTGCAGACACCTCCATGTCCACCTCCCTGCTGGCCTGTGCAGATGACACTTGGAGGGGGTTATCAAAGTTGAATGTACTCAGTCTTTGAAGTGATCCTGAATTTACAAATTGTATTTTAAAATATTCCCCATTAAATTTTATCCCAAACGTTTATGTAGAACGTATGGATGAAAAGAAGAAGGAACAGCTTCAAAATGGTGGTTCTGTGGCTCAATGATGTGACCAAAGACCCAGACCCTTGCATCATGCTCTGGCCCCTCACTGTCAGCTTCAGCCTCCGAGGGAATGCAGTAAGGCTCCACCGACCGAGTCACATCCCCACATGACAAAGTCCAGAAGAAAGAGATCAAATGTTCTGGCCTTTCTCTGGGACAAAGAAATATCTCCTAGAATCACCTGCCCCTCAACACATTTCCTCCATGCCAACACCTGGGCTTATCCCTGGAAAAGAGAACGAGAAACTCTTGAAACCAATCCGGTCCACCCAGAGCTGTGGGGTAATAGCCTTCCCTGAAGCATATGGATGCACTTGTAAGTGTGAATAACTAAAGAACTACAACAACAACAACAAAAAAATCAGAGTTCTGTAGGAGAGAAAAGAGGGGAAGAGGGGAACAGATGCTGGACAAACACCCAGTAGCATCCATTTTAATGTCTAAACTGAAAAATTTCCTGACTTATAGGATCAGGAAATCAAATTACAGTCAATTAAAATTTTGGTCAAAACATGTAGAGAAAATATTTAGCTCCCAACTTGGGGAGGTGAGGATAAGAAAAATAACGCTGAAGCACACATATGAAGTATTTCCAGTAATCTCACTGAATTCTGGGAGAATGCCTACATTCTGAGAGCTCACTGGCATGCTCTATGTTTGCAGAGCTCTCAGGAGGTCTCCAAAGATAGGAGTTGTAGGAAGCTTAACTATGCATGGGTAGATGAATAAGTTAATAAAAATAATCATGGAAAGCACCTATCAAGCACTTGCTCTACATTAAACACTTTTTATACATGAATACATAAAATGCTCATAAAAACCCATGAGAGGTTATTAGAAAGGAGGAAAATGAGGTTCAGGTTGTTACTTGCCCAGATTTATAAGCCTATTAATGGGGAAAGCAAGACATAAACTGAAGTTTATGTGATTCTGAAGCTCATGCTCTTGATCCCTCATCTATAATATCTAGTTTCTAGAGAAATATAAGAGTTAAATAAATTAAAACATGTTCCACACCATAAGTCCTGAAGGGTTCCAGTGTAGTGCTGATAACTTGCTTTCTCCATCTTCAATCAATTAACCTTTACTGAATACCCACTCGGACCTGAGAGATCATCTAGGTCATTTGGTCAACCAGGGCCAGCAATCCCCTACAGCCTTCTGCCCGAGTGTGGTCCACAGACCAGAAGCATTGGCATCAGTGGAAGCCTATTAGAAATGCAGAATCTCAGGTCCTACCCCAAACCTACTAATTTAGAATCTGCATTTTAATAAGACCCTCAGATGATTCACATGCACATTAAATTTTGAAGTACTGCTTTAGAGCATCCCTGACATGGGGCTCCTCTTTAATTTCTCCTGGGACAGCAGATCCATAAGCACATTATTCTCATTATTAGTAAATTATTGCTAAAACTTCCCTCATCATTCTACACCTTCCCTTCGGTCTGTCATTTCAGTTTACAAATAACAACCCTTCCAGTCTTGCAAACACCTATTTCATCTTCCCATAGTCCTCTCAAAGCTAAATATCCATTTCCTTTAGTATTTCCTAAATCATGCTGGTCATGTCTTCCATCTTAGTGGTACCCAATCTAAGATGTGCATGAGAAAGACTTGAAAATATCCAAGGGTGGATCCCAGGAATCTGTATTTTTTTACATTCTCTGCAAGTACAGGCAAGGCCCAGATCTCAGGGCTCAGAACCAGTGCCCCGCATGCCTTTCAGTTTGTTAATATTCTTCACAGAGTACAGCTTCTAGCGCTGAAGACAAAGATCAGACCAAAGGATAAGCATTACTACAACCAGTGATGAGAACACACTATTTTAATTTGTGCAGCCTAAAATTCGGCTAGTTCTTATAAGAAAGTCTCATCACTGTTAACATCTGTCAAGCCTGCTGATAAATAAAATTCCAGGGTGTTTTTTTGTTTTGTTTTGTTTTTTACTCCTATAGGAGCTGCTCTGAAGCCAGGTTTCCTTAGTTCTATACATAAGCCCTCTATTTTCCTGAATTTAGATAGAAGACTGTACTTTCTCCTCTTCAATTTCCACTTGTTTTGAACCCTTGATTTCACCTGCCAAAAGTTTTGAATCTTTATTCCATCCTTTTTTGGAAGGCAATGAGTGGACTGGGAAAGTTGGACTCTAGAAACAGACATACTTGGGTAAAATCAGATTTACTGGAGATAAACGGCTCAAATGGCTATGTCCAAGACTTTGTAACTTAAGAGGCCAGCTCAATGCCTGACAAGAAGTGTTCATGTAATATAATACTTGTTGAATGAATGAATAAAATGACTGATGGTAGTGATAACCAGGGATACTGGCTAGGAGGCTCTAATACTTATCCAAGCAAGAACACATGGAGGTCCGAGTTAAGGCTAGTTCAGTGATTTTTTAAAAAGGAGGATTTAGGGAGGCCTTTGAGAGGTATAAACAATAAAATTTAGGGGCATCTGGGTGGCTGAGTGGGTTGAGCGTCTCACTTTGGCTCAGGTCATAATCTCACAGTTAGTGGGTTTGAGCTATTCATTGGGCTCACCGCTGTCAGCAAGGAACCCACTTTGGATCCTCAGTCCCCCCTCTCTGCCCCTCACCGCCCCACGCACTCGCATACACTCGCACTCTCTTTCTCTCAAAAAACAAACAATAACATTGTTTTATTGGGTAATGGAATGTCAAGGTAAGGAAGAGGAAAGAGTCACAAAGACACCTGTGTTTCCTGACCGAGCAACTAGAAGGTTGCTGTTGTCGAGAACAGGACCAAGTGCAAACCATCTCAGCCCAACCACATGAAACCCGGAGGGCCCCAGGGAGATAGGAGTGTCCTCCAACACCTGTATCTCGAAGTAAAACAGGACTGATGCCATTATAGACGCAACTCAATTGTGACATGGATAAAGTCCATCAAAAATAATCCCTGGATGAACCTTGAAGACATTATGCTAAGTGAAATAAGCCAGACACAAATGGGTAAATATTTTATGATTCCACTTTATATAAGATACCTAGAATAGACAAATTCATAGAGACAGAAAGGAGTATAGTGTTGCCAGGGACTGGGGAAAGAGAAGAATGGGGAGTTAGTGTTTAATGGGCACAAAGTTTCAATTTGGGATAATGAGAAAGTTCTAGAGCTGGGTGGCGGTGATGGCTGCACTGCAGTGTACTTAATGCCACTGAACTGTACACTTAAGAATGTTTAAACGGAAGGGCACCTGGGTGGCTCAGTCGGTTAAGTGTCCGTCTTCAGTTCAGGTCATCATCTCGAGGTTCGTGAGTTTGAGCCCCACATCTATTTCTCTGTTGTCAGCACAGAGCCCATGTCAGATCTTCTGTCCCCCCATTCTCTCTGCCCCTCCCCTGCTCGGGCTATCTCTCAAAAAAAGAAATAAAATATTAAAAAAAAAGAAGGGTTAAAATGGAAATTTCTAGGTGATATATAATTTGCCACAATAACAAAAATGTTTTAAATGTAATCTCAAGTTATCAACCATCCATGTTGATAATTATTCCCCTTTTTATCTGGTTAAGCTTGGTGGGGAGTGAGGAACTGACAGAAGTCCTCAGAGACTTCAACGCTCTGTTTAATCCCCTGAGAAGTTACAACAGAGGCACCAAGGCATTAAGAGACGATTCAGAAAACAATTCTGTGGAAGCAAAATGTCAGCT
The DNA here is from genome assembly GCA_028646485.1 of Cryptoprocta ferox. Taxonomy (NCBI): domain Eukaryota; kingdom Metazoa; phylum Chordata; class Mammalia; order Carnivora; family Eupleridae; genus Cryptoprocta; species Cryptoprocta ferox. The sequence continues at coordinate 47,671,034 of CM053572.1, read as the reverse complement.
GCTGTTAGCTCCATTACGTAAAAATACTTCTGCTTCTGCTTGTTTTTGTTTTTGCTCTGATCTTATTTCTTTCCATCACCTTGGATAAATCTCCTCAGAAATTTCTATTTAAGCACTATCGGCAGTTAGCCTAACACGAGGTACAAACGCAAGTCGAAATAAGGCAAACCTTTACCTGGTCTGTGAACGGTACCTTAAAAAAAATGTTTATGCAACCTAAAACTTAAGGTTTTAAATCCATGCAAAGGTCTTGAAATGAATAGCTGCTCCAATTTGAAATCCCCTGAGGTAGCCTCACCCAATGAAGTAACTCTCATCTTTGTACACTGGAATAATTTAACAGAGCTTTAAAAATTATTGATACCTGCATCCTATCCGCAAAGAGTCTTGGGGCCCATGGGTGGCTCAGTCAATTGGACATCTGCCTCTTGATTTCAGCTTGGGTCATGAACCGTCCTCACAGCTTGGAGCCTGCTTAGGATCCTCTCTATCCCTCTCTCTGCCCCTCCCCTACTCGTGCACTCTCCCTCTCAAAAAATAACAAATATACTTAAAAAATAACCTGGAAGTGTGTGATTTACTCATCTGGAGTCTGGTGTGGGTGTCAGGATTTTTTGTAAGCACAGTTCCTCAGGTGATTCTCATGTTCGGCCTGGACCGTGAATCGGGGATCAAGAGTTAAGACAAATTCATCTCACCCTGAAAATGAGGGAGGAAAGTCATACAATGACCTAACCAAAAATATACCAGGGTGATAATATCAGCAAAGCAGGCCGATCTTAGAATCCTACCATTGTAGAGCTAGGGAGAATCATCTGGAGTTAAAGTTAAAGATCATCTGGAGTGGATAGTAGTTCTCAAAGCATGAACATTGAACCAACAGCATCACTGTCAGCTGGAAATATGCTAGAAATGCAGATTCTGGGGCCCACTGGAGACCTGTAGAATCGGAATCTGAGGTAGAGCCCAACAATCTGCGTTTTAAGAAGCCCTTCAGGAGATCCCAATACTAGCTTAATTCTGAGAACCATTGTTCTAGAGCAGTTACAGGGCGCTTTAAAAAAATATCCCATCATTTGGGGCACCTGGGTGGCTCAGTCAGTTGAAAGTCCGACTTGGGCTCAGGGCATGATCTCACAGTTAGTGGGTTCGAGCCCCGCGTCGGGCTCTGTGCTGGCAGCTCAGAGCCTGGAGCCTGCTTCCGATTCTGTGTGTCCCCCTTTCTCTCTGCCCCTCCCCTGCTCATGATCTGTCTCTGAAAAATAAATAAATGTTAAAAAAAATTAAAAAATATCCCATCATTCCACAAAGATTCTGATTCAAGAATCGAATTCAAGAATCTAATTCAAGATTCAAGAATCTAAATATTTAAAAATATTATTTTAATGTTTATTTATATGTGTGAGAGAGAGAGAGACAGAGACAGAGCATGAGTGGGGGCAAGGCAGAGAGAGAGAGGGAGACACAGAATCTGAAGCAGGCTCCAGCCTGACACAGGGCTCAAACCCACCAACCATGAGATCATGACCTGAGCCAAAATCAGACGCTCAACAACTGAGCCAGATGCCCCGGGATGGCTGTTTTTAAATTATCCCCAGGGGAAGATGGCCAGATTCTTTTTTAGCAGATTTCAATTAAAAGTAACCTAAACTCTTGCTCAGTGACACATTTCAGTGATCACAAGGTTGCAATAAATCAAATCTCCCTTGTAGCAATTGTAAACCTGATCTATTCTCATTGTGGTGGGAAGGCACATCCTTTCTTTGGGTGCACTGCTTATTTTCAATATCCCACTGGGTTCATTTCTGAAAAGCCTTCTTTATTTAAAAAAATTTTTTTTGTTTACAATTTTTTTAATGCTTATTTTTGTGAAAAAGAGAGAGACAGAGTGTGAGCTGGGGAGGGGCAGAGAGGGAGACACAGAATTCCAAGCAGGCTCCAGCCTCTGAGCTGTCAGCACACAGCCCAACACGGGGCTCAAACCCATGAACCATGATATCATGGCCTAAGCCAAAGTTAGATGCTCAGCTGACAGAGCCACCCAAAACTGCCCCTGAAAAGTCTTCTTTAAAATATAAGGCAGTAAAGCTTTCATCAAGGTTGCAAACAGAGAGGAACTTATTTTAACCTTTGTCTTGCAGGACACGCTACCAGTTAGTATTTGTTGCTACAGCACTTGAGCTGACTCTGGCAAGGTTTTTAAAAAAGATTGCTGGGGGCCCTGGGGGAGTGGCACTCAGTTGGTTCAGCATCGTATCCAACTTTGGCTTAGGTCATGATCTTGAAGTTTGTGGGTTCAAGCCCCATGTTGGGCTCTGCACTGACAGCTCGGAGGGTGGAACCTGCTTCAGATTCTCCGTCTCCCCCTCTCTGTCTCTGTCCCTCCTCTGCTTGTGCGCATGCTCTCTCGCTCTCTCTCAAAAATAAACACTAAAAAAATAAAGAAAATAAAAGAGATTGCTGGAAGAACACAGGATGCCAGGACACCCCACACCCAGAGTTTCAGTAAGCAGAGTGGTCCCAGTGACACAGAGCAGGAACGAACAAACAGCCTCTGACAGTCCACTGGAGTACCTCAGGGCCAGTTGTCTTCCACGTTCCTCCCTCTGCCCAAGAATCAAATGGCTGAAGTCATCTTGGCCAGGCCTCAGGGAAGTGTCCAACACCCAGCTAGAGACCAGGGCTCTTTGCTCCACACTCGCCAAGACTGCACAGGAGAGGGGTTGTTCCCAAAGGAATGTAAGACTTCAGTTACTAAGACACTATGGAGGGGGACTGAGCAGGTGAAAATACCCTCACAAGTCACTGACCTATGGCCACACAAGAAGGGGCCATGCTGTACTTATTTGTGTCAGTGTAGGCACTTAGACACTTATTTCTGTTAACTGCCGTATTTACTTTGTATTCTATCCCAATGCCAGACACACAGCAAGCCTTCAGGAAATGTGTGTTTATTTGAATAAAATCAACTCTGACAAAGCTAGGAATGCTTCCTCCTGGCAGGTGGTCTCCACCTCAGTCTCACCACGTCAGCTGGTGCATACTTAGCGCAGAAGGATAATAATTAAACAAAAAGTTCTTAGCATCCCCTTTTTTTTCCTCTCCAGCTTACTTCTGACAAGTAGATCTGCTCATGTTTTCTCTTTAAGTTCTCCACTAAATCCTCACCTTCTAAGACCTTCCCCTGCCTCCAGTCCTCACCCTTCTCAGCCCACTTGTCCCAGTACTAGCAGAAGTAAAGGGGATCTACGGAAACGGAAAGAAAACTTGAGCAACTGGAGACAGAGAAGGAAAACAACTGCGGGGTCAGAGAGGATGAGTTCGGTCCCTTCCCATCGTCCTCAAGTTCACCTAATTCTTGGCTGGCATGACCAGGACTCAGTTGGCCTTCTCCCGTCTCTTCCCAGTCCTTCCACAACAAGGACTCCGCCCATGCATTTATGCTGCATTCACAGCTTGTTACTAAGGTCACATTGCTACCTAGACGCAACTTGTAAAAAGTAACAAAAACACTAGCTTCCTAAACCATTAAATTCTACTGGAAGTTATTTCAGCATCTGAAAGCACCATTGTATGACAATGAGTTATCACTGTATCCAGCAATACTTGTACCATAAGTAGACATTTATGGAACAGAATTCAGCAATAGGTCCACAGACCCCTGGATCCAACAATTTCACTTCTAGGAATTAATCACAGTTACATAAAGAAACTGTAAGATATTTACTGCAGCATTAGCTATAATAGTGAGGAACCAGAAACGACCTCAATACCCAACAATAGGGGAGTGGTTAAAACAAGTAGGTGTCCATACGTCTTATCAGGCAGCATCACAATTACTGTAAGTGAAATATTACACAACATGGAAACGTGTCACTATATTTACATTACATTAAGTGAAAATGGAGAATACAGAATAACTTTTTTGTGAAAAAAATTCCTACAGATAGAAAAAAGAGTAGTACAGTCTACAAAAAATGAGTAATGACAGCAGTTATCTCTGGGTGGTGAAATTATAAAGAATGTTCACTTTCCTTACTGTCCCTAAATGTTCTACAAAAAACAGTACTGGATTTTAAATAACAAATAATTTTAAAATAAATGTTATTTTTAATTATCCTACAACATAGGAGTACAATAGAGCTATTGAAAAATGTAAAGTATGTTTCCTACAGAAGCCTCTGGATATTAGCCCAAGTATTCCCAAACTGTACCTGCTCACTTATTACAATCAACACTTGCTGAATTACACATTAAACTTCTACAGCTTCCTTCTAACAAGTAGTTCTGGTCATTTTTCTTCAGTCAGTTTTCTGTTAAATCACGATGTTCTAAGACTTTGTTCTCCCTCAGACACTTCTCTTTCTTAACATAAGGAGTACCACGAATCTGTGATTTGGGTCACCTTTGTGAAAGAAAAAGCCACCAGACACGCTGAAATGCTGGGTGCTACAGAAAACAAAACTGCCCCTGCCTTGTGGTAAACTCTCCTCTTGAGCCAATTAAATGCCTCTCTAGAATGCTACCACAGACATGTTTGATATCATACTGAAATCTGTACTAAAAGTTACAAAGCAGAGTGCCTGGGTGGCTCAGTCAGTTAAGCATCCAACTTCAGTTCAGGTCATGATCTCGTGGTTAGTGGGTTCCAGCTTGTGCTGACAACTCAGAGCCTGGAGCCTGATTCAGATTCTGTGTCTCCCTCTTTATCTGCCCCTCCTCCACTTGCTGTCTCTCAAAAATATAAGCATTAAAAAAAATTAAAATTTAAATAAATAAATATATAAATAAATAAGAGTTACAAAGCAGGCAAGCAGCCTCTAGAAGCTGAAAAAAGCACGGAAATGGATTTTCCTCTCAAAGACTCCAGAGTGAAATGCAGCCCTGTTTCCACTTGGATTTTAAACTTTTTTTTTTTTTTTTTTAACATTTATTCTTGAGAAACAGAGAGCGAGCCAGGGAGGGGCAGAGAGAGAGGAAGACATAGAATCCAAAGCAGACTCGAGCCTCTGACCTGTCAGCACAGAGCATTACCCCGGGCTCAAACCCAGAGCGGTAAGATCATGACCTGAACTGAAGTTGGACACTAAACCAATTGAGACACCCAGGCGCCCCTGGATTTTAAACTTCTGACCCCCACCCCAACTCTAACAAAATAAATTTGTATTGTTTTCAGCCACCAAAATGTTACATAGCAGGCATCTGGAACAATGGCTTCTAAGTAGCAAAACAGGTAGCCTCAGTACTCAGTCCATGATAATGAACTAGAGAAAACAAGCACACGTTCCCCATCTACTCACACCTGTTTCCCAGTGTGATTACTAGTAGTGGGGCTGGTTCCCTCTCAAGTGTCCCAGAGTAGGTCATCAATTAGCTTGATTGCAAACCTCCCCTGGAATGTACATTTGCCTAGATAGGTCAGAAGTGCATAGAAATTTCATTTAGCTCCAAGGGCAGCTTGATCCTTAGCATTCTGATTTCATATGCAAGAGGATTTGAGGCACATTAAATGAAAAAAAATTTAAGCATTTTGTGGTCGAATTTTTAAGTGTTTTATTGTCAAAACAATAAAAACCTGTCAGTATTAGTGATTGTATTTAATTTCTAACATTTATAGAGAACTTTTCTAAATAACCAGAAGCGCTGATTATCTAGATCATGTTCCTGCTGTTTTTCTAAATACTGAATTTCAGAACCAGTAATTAAAAGATTTGTAAGAACTGGCTTTGGCCAGAACAGTAAACAATCATTCTTCCAGAACACCAATGAACACATTTCAGAATTAACAAGGACTATGTGACCTCTTCCCAAAATGATACATTTTTCACTAGTACATTCAACATTCAACAACAATACCTTCTGGTCATATAAAAAAAAGTTTGACAAATTCTAATTTGAATTTTTTCTTGAAAACAAAAATACAAGACTTTTGTCTCTTTTATTCTTTAAGTAAGTACACAGAGGGCTAATTTAGAGATGGGCGTATATTTCTTAAAATTCTGAGTTACTCATTATCCTAGCTGCTCTTATTTATAATAACTGAAACGGAGAAAAACAAAAATATTCTCCCTACAAAAAAAAAGTTACGTGAGGTGAATGTGTTAAGTGACCACTCTGTGGTATTATTTCACAATATATGCGTGTTAAGTCATCACGCTGTACACCTTAAACTTGTATGTCGATTGTGTCTCTATAAAGCTGGGAAGGGGCAGAAAAAAATGGCTGCTTGTTTTGGTAAAGCAGTGGTTTTTTACTGGATAAACTATACAATATGATTTAATTATTTTAAGTGTGGCATGAGTGATGACTGTGATTTTTTAGAGGTAAAAACACTCCTAAAAAGACCATCAATCTTTGACTTCTAGATGGTTCCTTGCAAAGAAACATTACCTATTCTTGATAAAAAAGTTTTTGTTTTTGTTTTCTGACATGGACATAAATTTTAACTGAAAATATAATTTACTATTTTAAAAAACTTACCGTGTTCCTTGATTGGTTCAAAAACCAGCCCTAGAAGAAGAAGGCCGAGGATTGAGAGAAGAGGCCACCCGAGTTTGTAGGTGAGGGGAGGTGCTCTTGGGGGGGAGGTCAGCACCCATCACAACACAAGGGCGTCTCCGCAGCAACGTGCCAGAGTCTTGTTTATAAAGAGGCCTTAATTGGGTTCAGATGGTCTCAACAACACCTTGCTCTCTCTCAAGGCTATGCTCTTGAAAGGACGCCCACTACAGGAACAGTGCACAGGGACGACCGTTCCAAGGAACGGGGAGGATTTGTGGAGCCTCCCGCTGCCGGGTCTGGTTAGCAGGTGAACCAGCGGTCAGTCACGTCCTCTCAGGGACCTTCTCCAACACCCTTCTGAAAATGCAACCTACTTTTTTTTTCTTTTTAATTTTTTTAATGTTTATTTTTGAGAGAGACAGAGCATGAATGGGGGAGGAGCAGAGAGAGGAGACACGGAACCTGAAGCTGACTCCAGGCTTCAAGCTGTCAGCAGAGCCCGACGCCGGGCTCAAACCCACAAACTATGAGATCATGACCCGAGAGAAGTTGGACAATCAACCGACTGAGCCATCGAGACTCCCCAAAAATGCAACCTACTTATCTTTACTTATTTAAAGTGCAACTTTATTTAAATAAGTGCAACACTTACTTTACACATTTACCTGTACACATCTCAAAAAATTAAACTGACTTCTGATACACAAATGCTGCCTCAACTGATCACACACAATGGTTGAAATATTAATTTTATTAGGAAAGCATTTGATAGTTGTATTAGATCATTTCATTGGTCACTTAATTTTAATGCAGTCTGAGGATATCATTTAAAATAGGGATTTTTCATTCATTCAATAAACATGTGAGCATCTCCAAATGCTAGGGATTGGAGATGCAGATTAAACAGGAGATCCTTGCTCTCAGAGAGCTTACATGCTAGCAAGAAGGCAATATTAAAGAAACATTTATGTTTCTCGTAAATACCTAAGACAGAAAAAATGGTTGGTGCTTTACAAGAGCACATAGCGTCTATCCCAGCCCGGAGAAGTCACAGAGACAAAGGGTAAGTGTTTCGGACAAAGTACAGGCAGAGGGAACATACCCTAAAGTGAGAAGGACTGTGTAGGTTTGAGGAAGGAGAAGTCTAAAAGAGCTGGAGCACTGAGTGTGGGGAAGAGTCAAGGAGATGAGACAGAAGAGGGGAGGGTATGAGCAGCCTGGCACTTCTACAGGAACCCGTGAGACCCTGAAGCAAGGGAGCAGCATGACCAGGTGTGCACTTAGAATGGTCATCCTACCTCACAGCGATGGAGAGGCAGGACTAGCTAAGACTGGAAGCAGGCGGATCAATTCTAAGGCCCTTGGTAGTGAAAAACAAAGACAATGGGGAATTCAAGAGAGAGTGAGGAGGCAAAATCAATCAACCTTGGAATGAACCTGAGGTTCCTAAAAGGCCATCAGTGCAGATATCCAGTAAACCCATAAGATACACAGGTTCTCAGGAAGAACAATGTCGACACAGGGATCATCTGCATTTAGATGGCTTCTGAAGCCATGAGAAGGGCTGAAATGACTGAGAGAGAATAAACCAAACCATGAGTAACACATACATTTAAGAATAAGCAGGGGCACCTGGGTGCCTCAGTTGGTTAAGCATCCAATTTCGACTCAGGTCATGATCTCATGGTCTGTGAGTTCGAGCCCCGAGTTGGGCTCTGTGCTGAGCGCCTCAGAGTTTGGAGCCTGCTTCGGATTCTGTGTCTCCCTCTCTCTCTGCCCCTCCCCCACTCATGCTCTGTCTCTCTCTCTCTCTCTCAAAAATAAATAAAAACGTTAAAAAAAAAAAAAAAAGAATGAGCAGAGTGCCAGAGGCGCGGGGGGGGGGGGGGGGGGGGGAATGGGAAATTACTATTTAATAACAGAGTTTCTGTTTGGAATAATGAAAAGCTCTAGAGATGGAGGGTGGTGATGGTAGCACAACCATGTGAATGGGTGTTAATGCCACAGAACTCTACACCTAAAAATGGTTAAAACGATACGTTTTATATTCTATATATTTGCCACAATTAAAAAAAAAAGAATGAAGGGATACTTTCACGTTATCTTTGTATCTTTTAGAATAAGAATCTATTCATGTTTTACTAATGAAAAATCTGGACAAATGGTGAAGGGAGTAGGAGAGAAATCACTGGAGGAACAGGGGCAGAGGAAAGGAGATGGGACAAGAAGGGCCAAAGAGGGTGACAGAAAACGTAGAGTTTTGGTCTGGAAGCTAAGGACAGTGCTGTGGGGAGGAAGTGTTCAACTGCAATGAATGCCTCAGAGAATTCAGTCGGATAAAGGTGGAAAAGAACCCACTGGTTTCAGCACATGGAGGCCGACCTTGGAACCTTGGAGAGAAGGCACCGAGGAGAAGGATGGAGAGAGAATGGGTAGGAAATAGAGCCCTGAGTATAGACATCATCAAGTCTGACTGTTAAGGAAAGGAGTAAGATAGTTTGGTGGCTAAAAAGACAAGTTAACAGATGCTTTTAAAAATTGTGTGTTAAAATATCACCATGCATAATCAGCAAAGCAATCATTTCAGTGGAAAAATGACTTTATGTTAATTATCTCAATCATACGTGGAGTGTATAGATTATGGGACTTTTCACGCTACCTGTGGGTTAGAAAGGGTAACTAAGTTATTCTCTTCACCTTATGGGTGGTAAAGCTGAGCCACAGAAAAATTTGTCGAAGAAAATGGACAAGGAATTGAAGTTCATCAAATAAGTATCTTCACTGATTTTTGTTTAAGGTAGAAAAGTACGATGCACCATGCTAAGAAAACAATTTTACTGTAACAGCCACATGTTGGAAAAGTCTAAAATTTTAAGGCTACCAGTATGTTAATTTTGGGTACATGTCCAACGAAAGATGCTTTATATTCCAGTTACATCCTGAAGATGCCGAAGTCAGTTTTCTGGATTGGCGCGTTGAGGGCTGCACTAATACTGAGACCCAAGACCAGTCTGGTGTCCACGGGATCAATAATCCCATCATCCCACAGCCTGATAAAAGAACAAAAGTTATTAGGAATCTACCACCAAACGACCATTTATACAATTTACTCCCAGAAATGCTGACATTTTTCTTCAGGTACAATGGGGATCTACTGATGAGTTTCTGGGTACTACATTCTCACAACTGAGACCATGTTCAAAGGTGGGGAAAAGAGAGAAAGAAAAATGACAGGACTTTCATCCCCAGCCCTTAAAGAATGTCAGAGTGAGCTTATGGTTTTGGGAACTGCTTCAAGAAACCTCAAAATAATCCTTGATTTTCAAATACTTTAGCGTACTGTAGGAAATTGTTACCTGTTCTTCTTCTGCCCATATATATATACACGAGTTGATGGTGTTCCTGTTACTAACATGGAGAGACACATGAACCCAGGTAATAATCTCAAACAAAAGTCTCTACTGGAAAAGGTGTATTCCTCTAAACTCTCAAACTTGTAAGAAACTAGGAAAACTGCTGAATAGACTTCACTATACTTTATTAAAGTATCTTCAGTGTAAGTTCTTTGTCTTTTGCTACAATAGGAAAATAAGTAATAGCTTTAAGCTGCCTTCAAAAGAAACTCTGAAGTACAAATCTGTTTGCTTTTCACTGACAGCCTGTTTTCTAAAGAAAGATGAATGAGAAAAACTGTTTTTTAAAGGTCATTAGTAGGTGGCGGTTTGGCTTTCTTTAAACAAACTGCCTTCAGTATCTGGACAATAGCATCAATTATTAAACCATACTTACATCGACAGACCATGAATCAAATCTTTGCTCATAAAACATTCATAATGGGGACCCTGATGTAGCAACAGCCAATAAGGAGAGGCTACTCTTGTCATGTGTATCCAGGTTAATTGATTACACTCCCTTCTGACGCCGACAGCAGAATAACGCAACAAGCACAGTGATGCCAGACCTGCTTCATGACAGTCATTAACAAGTGTGCTCCAGGTAAGAGACCCTAATCGAATGTCTGAAAAAGTTTTGATTATAAAAAAACTGAGCAAAAGAAAGTGGCATGCTGCACATGTAACACGAAGGACTGAGAGAAACACAGAATGTCATTATCCATGGTTGCAGATAATGAAGAGCTCTCTGAAAAGTCAGAGCCAACCATGGTAGAGCCAAAACAGATCACAGAAGTTTACTGTTAGGCTGAGATTGGTGAAACCCAAAGAAGGTGCCATGAACTGGCTTGAAAATCCTTTCATCTTGGAAAGAAAACTGGTGTCTCCATGCCACCAAGTGTGTCAACACAAGGGCTAAGCATCTACAAATTAACAACAACAACAACAAAAACCTTAGTGTCTTTCAATCTTTATTTCCAAAGATAAATCTATCTAGGCCATTTGCTCCCCTGCCCTGAATACAGCCCATTAAAATAATAATATTAATGTAAGTATGAAAATAATAAGGGATTCAGTCTTTCTCCAGAGAAGACTTAGGCAGGGCTGAAAAACCAAAGAATGGCTCACACAAGATACACTGTTTTTCAAAGTTTAATATTTCAATTGTCCTTGTGAATTTCACTCCAAATCTTATGTAGAAACAAAAACAAAAAAACTGTATGTGAGCTTATAGTTTACTATTTTCTCTTAAACCTTTTGTAGGGTTTTCTATTTCCTCTTTGCTTCTATAGGCTACTATGTAAGTCTGTTTAAGTGATGGTAAAAAGAAGATGTTTATGTCTTAAAGACTATAAAATATTTTCATCTTAATTAAATGAATCAAATGACCCACAACAAAATATCCCTGCAAATCGGCTTGTAAAAATAACATATGAACAAGAAGAGAAATAGGCTTTTTTAAATTGCCAAATGATATCATTTTCATTCTGAAACTAATTATATGCTCTTGAAAATAAGTATGTTCAGCCTTTGTACTCCCAGTGCCAGAAGCAGTACCCGCCACAAAAGATGTGTTCAGATGACTGAAATGGATTCTAATTTGTTATTTTCTTTTCTCCTTCCTCTCCAGTTTGCTTTCCCCAGTAAATGACATAAATCACACCCTAACCTAATTTTAAAAGACACAAATAGTTATTTTCTTTATTCCATATGCCCAAGGGATAAAAGGAAGATATGAAGCTTAGATTATTCTTCAGAATGAAGAACATTAAAGTTGTTGAAAACAGAGGTCTGAACGCACACATGCCAGCAAGTCTGCAGGCGGGGCAGGCCACCATGATTTATGACCTCATTAAAGGGTGTAAGAAACAAACAGAACCAAGAGTTGCAATGGTGTGTGAGGTGATTACTTGGTGTTGACACACAGACCCTGGCTGTGAGTAATCACCTCCTCAGTGCAGAAGCACACTGTTACCAAGTGCCAAAACATGTTCAACCAAAGTCATGTTTAAAATGGGGGTAAAAACAAAATAATTAAAGACAGGGGTCTGGCAGGAATCCACATATTTAAGCAAAAATTATAAAAGGATGAATTCCTGAAAATGATACAGCCAGGATTATAACTCTGAACTCTTCAGCCCCTGCAGGCCCAGATACTTCATTTAGAAGTGAGTGAAGGGGGCACCTGGGTGGCCCAGTCGGTTAAGCGCCGACTTCGGCTGAGGTCATGATCTTGCGGTTGGCGAGTTCAAGTCCTGTGTCGGGTCTGTGCTGACAGTTCGGAGACTGGAGCCTGGAGCCTGCCTCCAATCCTGTGTTCCCCTCTCTATCAGCCCCTCCCCTGCTCATGCTTACTTGTTCTCTCTCTCTCTCTCAAAAAAAAAATAAGCACTTAAAAAAAAAAGAAGTGGGAGAAGGAAAAAGAGTAGAGGGTTGTGGAATCAGACCAATGGTAGTGGATCCACAGCCCAGCCTGAGAGAAGGGGTGGGATTTCAGCAGCAGGTACTCCCATTATAGAGACAACAGCACAAAATTATGTGCGTCCAAAAGTTATTTTCTGGTTCCCATGAAGGCCAACCAACCCAACTGCCCATATCTCTGTAAAGCTGCTGCCCTGACAGCCCAGATGCACCCAACAGGGAGGCAGTTTTTCCCCAGCTCCCACCTTGCACTGGAATAGTAAGGGTTTCCTTCATCTTCAAACCTCTTAATGATGGGCTCTTTTAAAGCTGCTTCATCAGCACTGGAGAACTGAAAGAAAAGGGACCATGAGTGAGTCCATGGCACCACAGCAACAGATCCACTCAAGAGAACCTCAAGAAAAAAGGGGTAAACATTTCATGAGTAAGAATGTTACAACCAACATCTGCACAGTGATGTATACAGATGGCAGGGGATGCTTTAGCACACATGATCTCACCTGAGATGTGAGCGCCAAAGTGGGGTATCATTACATCTCCCTTGTCAGAGACAACATCCTGAGGCAGTTTAGTGTAAGGTTTAAAACCAAGGGGATCTCGAGGCGCCTGGGTGGCTCAGTCAGTTGAGCATCTGACTCTTAATTTTGGCTCAGGTCGTGATCTCACGATTTGTGAGATGGAGCCCTGCACTGGGCTCTGCACTGACAGTGCAGATCCTGCTTGGGATTCTGTGTCTCCCTCTCTCTGTCCCTCCCCCCACCCCACCATCTGGTCTCAAAATAATAAACTTGAAAAAAAAAAAACCAAGGGGATCGAGTATTCTAGCAGGGATGTGAACTATACAAAATGCAGCAAAAGGGCAATCTTACATTTAGCAGCTTCTGTTGAAGGTGGACATGTACGGGATTTTTTTTTTTTTTTTTTTGGAATGAAAGGGTGCTCGGGAGGGGCAGAGAGAAGGGGAGAGAATCCCAAGTCAGCTCCACACTGTCAGCACGGAGCCCAGAGCGGGGCTCCATCTCACCACCATGAGATCATGAGCTGAGCTGAAATCAAAAGTAGTACGCTTAACCAACTGAGCGATCCAGGTGCCCCACAGGTGATTTTCATTCAAAATAGCCAACTTTAAACAATTTTAAAGCTTAAAGGGGTGAAATGTCAACCACAACTTGAATAAACCCACACAGCTGAGAGATATTTTCCCTAATTAAAAATTTAGTGGCTTGCCCACCAGTATTGCCAGAAACAAGTGATAATTAATTCAGTTGCAAAAATCTTTATGGAAACTAATTTTGAAAACCTGGAAAGTATTTTCAACTTAACAAGTATGTCACACCAAAAACAAATGACTTATTTCAAAAAAATCCAATCTTCTTTTATGTACTTTCATAGTTCAATATCATTTATATGTCAAGAATTTGGAGGGAGAACCACTAAAATCCTATACTTTCCTTTCATACATAAAAATAGATGAATTCATATATTTGTATATTGACCAAAGAACAACTATTTAATAAAAGACTACCATACTGGGCTAGGGTTTAAGATAGGTCTTCAAAATATCAGGTAGAATTTCACACCTTTGACGCCCCCCCCACACACACACACTCACCACACATAAGAGTAAACCTCTCATTTCACTTGGATACTCGTCAGTATTGAAATGAATATGAAACTTCAATTTAAGTCTGAAGAGTTCCTGCGGCTTGGAAAAGACAACTGAGGCTGCAGGTCGTGGGGGGGGGGGGGGATGCATTCAGAGAGGCAGCACCCACCCTTCATGCTTATCTTCTCCCCATTCCCCAAGCTAGGCAGTTGACCAGATGATCCTAACTGGCAGGAAGGAGAGCTTTTAGAAGGCAGGGCCTCCGCCATGTTGTGCGCTGTCATGATAAAACAGGTCACATAAACAATTCCAGGAACATGCATCAGTCATCTTAAGGCTCAGGGCTTACACAAAGTCGTTAAAACTAATAAAAATTAATGCACAACTTCAGAAGAATCTCTGACACACACACAAAAGAATCCATTTTAACAACAACTACTTGCAAAGAAGAAATGTGCCTTAACAAACGACTCTCTTGTTCACTCAACCCTTAGACTGTAAGCTGTCCACCCCCAGACTGTCAGCTCCTCCGGGGGCAAGAACCACATTTTCTCCAAGTCACGTAAACTTTCTAAGGAGACTGGGAGCACGCTATATCCTGTGGAGTACTCAGTCAGTACCTTTTGTGTGATGCTGCTGGCAAGACCTAAAAAACAATCCCTTAAAGTACCTACTTATTAACCTGCAGCAACACTGAAAGCAGCCCTTGCTGATTTGCCTTTCATCAAGCTTCCAGTGACCTGTTTTTCTTCATTTATATGTGCACAGTATAATAATGTTACTCAATTCTCAGTTACATGACTGGGCCCTCCCACTCAAGGACAATCTAAGAGAGAAACTGGGAAAAACAAAATTCTGCTGCTTTAGGTCATAAAATCAAAGAAGTAAATCAGATTTATTTAAATCTCACTAACTGCAAATGACTAAGAACCTAAGATCCTTATGCCTCAGGCACTCACAAGGCAGAGTTTCTGGAGTATTTTCTTGGAAATCCTGAAAAAATTACAAGCAGCAACCTCACATAAAGTAGCTCTAAAAAGAGAGACAGAGGGGCGACTGAGTGGCTCAGTTGGTTGAGTGTCCGACTTCAGCTCAGTTCATGATCTCAGGGTTCGTAGGTTTAAGTCACACATTGGGCTTTGTGCTGACAGCTGAGAGCCTGGAGCCTGCTTTGGATTCTGTGGCTCCCTCTTTCTCTCTGCAACCTCCCCCATTCATGCTGTGTCTCTCTCTCTCTCAAAAATAAATAATAAACATTAAAAATTTTTTAAAAATAAAATAAAATAAAATACATAAAAAGAGAGACAGAGCATATGTAAGTCCAAATTGCTGAAAGTCAGCATCTTCTAAATGAAGCCAGGCCCTAACCTGAGAACACTGAGGGGTTCTGGGCATGCTGCCCACCCCCTAACCCCCCCTCCCCCGCCCCAGCTCAGCCAAAGCCAGAGACACAGAAGAAACGGCATTTACTTGTTTCCCTTCACGTGCTCTTTGATCCTTTGCTACTGTGGCCAACACACTGGCTGCCTGCTCTCCTCCCATCACAGAGATGCGAGCGTTTGGCCACAGGTAGAGGAATCTTGGGCTGTAGGGGTGGAAGAAAAAATGACCGAATTAATTCACAGTACAATACAGAGGTTTTCACAGGCCCGTGTTTACCTCCTAATTAGTGGTTCTTCATTCCAGCTGTGCATTCCAAGGGCATTTCTTTTAAAAACCACATTTGGAACCTACCCCAGACGAATCTCCAGAGGTGTGTCCTGAGTGTAGTTGGATTTTTAAGTTCTCCAGGTGATTCTGATGTCTGTTTTGATAAATGTTATTTGTCCATTTCATGTCAATTTACTGGGCATAAAAATATTCAAAATATCCCCTTATTTCCTGCGGTGATGTCCTGTTTTCCATTCCGGAAAGCTTTTTGCTTCATTTTTTAGTTTTACTAGGAGATGATCAAATTTGTTGACCTTTGTAAACAAAACAAGTGTGGGCTTTCCTGATTCTTTTATCTTTATAATGTTTGCTCTTTATTACGTCCTGTTTTCTGTTTTTCTTGTGTTTAATAGGCTGTTCTCCTTCACACCACTTGAGCTGGCTGCCTGGCTCATTGATTTTCAGCCTTACTTTCTTTTCCAGTCTATGTATGCGTACGTCTAATACCACCTTCCTCAAGCAAGGCTTTATCTGCATCACATAAGTTATGACATCTAGCGGTCTCATTATGAGCCACTGCAAAATATTTCCGGATTCCCAGTGTGGATTTCTTCCAAGTAGCACATTTAGCCTTACATTTCATTTCATTCCTCCAGATGATACAAATTATGGTATACCTGATCAAAATTTATGAATGCCATTCTATAAACCTGTAACAAAGTGACCATTTATAAAATATACTTGAAGGGTGATTCTTTCTCTGGAGAGGACTGTGACAACCACTTACCTGTATGCTCTGCCACACATCCCATAGTTTCCAGCCCCATAGGACCCACCGATGATGACAGTTATCTTAGGCACACTGGCGCAGGCCACAGCAGCCACCATCTTTGCACCATCCTTGGAAATTCCTTCAGCCTCATAGTCTCTGCCAACCATAAATCCTAAGAGAAAGAACGGAAAAAAGAGCCCCTGGATGTGATGGGATTTATGTACAGAAGTCAAATCCAGCATCTTGTCAAACTATTACTACAGAGCCTCTCACTGTAACAAAATATTTACATGTGAAATATACAACCCCAAAAAGTTTGCTGGAAAAGATAAAATAAGGGGCACCTGGGTGGCTCAGTTGGTTAAGTATGTAACTTCGGCTCAGGTCATGATCTCACAGTTTGCGAATTCGAGCTCCGCATTGGGCTCTGTGCTGACAGGTCAGAGCCTGGAGCCTGCTCCAGATTCTGTGTCTCCCTCTCCCTCTGTCCCTCTCCTGCTCACACTCTGTCTCCTTCTCTTTCTCTCTCTCAAAAAAAATAAAAATAAAAATAATTTTTAAAAAAAGATAAAATTGTTTCTAATCACTTCTAAAATTTTCCTTAAAATGGTTCATGTGGATGCACACACAGATCTTCAAACAAGACTAGGATGCCAGGAATTTGCCATCAAAAATTCTCCAAGAACAGCAGCTTGGTGATGAAAGACTGTGACCCAGCAGGCTTAGGAAGAGGTGCTATGGCAAGCCGAACTGTGAGGGCTTCAGTACTTCCTGACCCAGTTTCATATATAAACTGTGCCTTCCAAAATGCTGCTTTAAAACTTGGATGAAATAAAGAGAAATGTTTCAGAGATGCTAAGCGCCCCTGCCAGTGACTCCATCACAGGGAGGAAGAATTCTTCATGGCAGCTGCAGCGATCCTGCGCTTCCTCAAGCCCCCGGCCATGTGGAGACTGCTTCCTCCTCACCTCCCAAAACCCAAGCCAGGCTTCATGTGTCTCTCTCCCCACCCATCCACTCACTTGCCTAACTGGTTGGCACTGTTTTTGCTTTGCGAGTCCCCAGCAATCGAGCCATCTGATTCCATGCAGTTTTTAAGGGACTGTGGATATAGTGGTGCTGACAGGACAGCCCTCATCCTCGCTAGGAACGCTGTGCTTCCCTGGGACCCTGATGAACAGGGCCCCCTTAATAGCTCAGAGCACCTCTTCCTGCCTTGTCTGGACTTCCTGAAATATTCCACAATAGCTAGTGAAAGTATCAGCTATCTTCAAGCTCCTATCCCTCATGCAGCACCCCACCACTTCTGTATTCCCTGGAAAGAATTTTGCCTTCAAAAAGATACCATAGGGCGCCTGGGTGGCTCAGTCAGTTAGGTATCTGACTCTTGGTTTTGGCTCAGGTCATGATCTCACGGTTCATACTGACAGCACAGAGCCTGCTTGGGATTCTCTGTCTCCCTCTCCCTCTCCCTCTCCATCTTCCTTGCGCACTCTCTCTCTCTCTCAAAATAAATAAAACAAAATAAACATTAAAAAAAAAGATTGTGCCACCTCAATTGTCTTTCTCCCAATCCTTCCCAGCATAAAAAACAACATAATCATGCTCCCTTCCTTCCTTTCCTCTAATGTCTTTGGGAGAAATCAGAGTTCGTCAAAGACTGTCCCTGAGCCCTCTTCTCTTCTTTCGGCGGTGTTCTCATCTTCCCACGCTGTTATAACATCTACATATGCTGAGGATGCCTATTTTTTATATGTAGCCAACACACATCTTCTGTGTTCAAGATTTATTCAACTGCTGGGGTGCCTGGGTGGCTCAGTCAGTTAAGCGTCTGACTTCAGCTCAAGTCATGATCTTGAGGTCCATGGGTTCAGGCCCCACATCGGGCCCTGTGCTGACAGCTCAGAGCCTGGAGCCTGCTTCTGATTATGTGTCTCCCTCTCTCTCTGCCCCTCCCCCACTCACACTCTGTCTCTGTCTCCCAAAAATAAATAAATGTTAAAAAAAATTTAATAAAAAAAGCTTATTCAACTGCCTTCTGTATGTGTATCTCCAAGGATGTCACACAGGCCCCTCAAATGCAAGGTTGCAAAATCAAACTCAACCTCTGCACTCTGCCCCCAACCCAACCAAAAAAACCAAAGAACAGAAATGTAGGTATATCTTCCAAGAACGAGGTTTAACTTATTGGTGGTTAATAAACCATCAGACATTATTAGAAACAAAGTCCCCTGAAGCTTCAGAATCCTTTTTATTTGCCTTTCCACAAGGTCTGTCACACAGAGCCCTCTCAGGCTGCTGTCTGGACATAAAGTCTCTCAATATTCACCTAACCAACTATCATAAATTTAAGAGCAGTACCAGATAAAGATGTTTTAGCACCAGTACTATTTAAAGCCCTGCTTACTAGCAGAGCCAAACTCCTTTTTCTAATAATAACTCACCTGATTCTAATAACTAATTAAGAGCCCTCCTTCATTTGAGCTTGAGATCACCAGGGATCACTTAGAAGACAGGAGGAGTGGGGGGGCTTTCGGCTAACCACCATCTCTAAGTGCCCCCTATAGGTTAGGCACTGTGCCACAAACAAATAACAGAATCAGAGAATTCCAGGAAAAAGAATGCTCCAACCATAAAAGACCTTAAAAATCATTTCGTTCACCCTATTAAGATTGTCTATGAAACATGAAATCCAGAGAGGTGATGCTGATCATACCATTCTCCGGAGTCCAAACTCAAATCCCCAGGCTGTTGTTCAGGATGTACATATACCTTTTCTAATGTCGCTTCTGGTAGAATTAACTACACAAAAAAGACGAGGAAAAGGGAGGAGCATAGCATGTGCTTGAAATCCTTTATGGAAAACAAAGTGCTAGGAAAGAGATGATGGGTCAGACAACACTCCCCGGGTAGTGAGATCAGTGTTACTGGCAGAGAGTACAGCCCTGCCGGCGGAGGCGGGGTAGGTGTATGTGCGTAGGAATAAAGGCAGGCCCTCTGACTGTGATACATGTAACTGGGAAACTGCTTTATCCAAATATGGATAAACTTCTCATTTCAGATTCATGAAGTGCTAACCCCTGAAGAGACTCTACAAAGAGTATCCAATGGAACTTTTTGCTATGATGGAAGTGCTCTATGTCTACTCTGTCCAATACCTGAGTCCTACTGGACACTGAGCTCTGAAATAAAGCAACAAAACCGATTAAGCTATTTTCTTACCAGTAATGTTTTGAAGGAACAGCAGAGGAATATTCCTTTGGCAGCATAACTGGATGAAGTGAGCCCCCTATAAGCAAAGGAGATAATTTTTTTAAAGGGGTCGGGAGGTGAACAAATCTATAGCCACCATGCATGCTACAAACACCATACCCGGGTCAGCGATAAGAAAGTGTACCCTGTGCTGGGCTAGTTTGAGCTTATAGTAACAGTAACGATAATACTACCATATGGACCCACGGCCAATGGGACGTGCGACTATGGTTTGTACTGCATCTGTCTGCAGTCACGTGTGTGGTCACTGGCACACAGGTGAGGGGATGAAGTCAGTCACTAACATTCTATACAGGAAGTGAAACTCAAGAAACTAAGACAAGTGCCTGTCAGTGGGAATTCCTGAGCCTCACTTTAATTCCGTAGTTTTCCACTTTAAAAGAAAACAGGGGTGCCGGGGTGGCTCAGTCAGTTAACCGTCCAACTCGTGATTTCAGCTCAGGTCGTGATCTCATGGTTCATGACATGGAGCCCCATGTTGGGCTCTGTGCTGTCAGCAAAGGGCCTGCTTGGGATTCTCTCTCTCTCTCCCTCTCTGCCACTCCCCTGCTTGAGCTCTTTCTCTCTCTCTCAAAATGAATAAACATTAAGAAAAAAAAAATTTAATAAAAATTTAAAAAAGAAAACAATATAAACACTTTAAAGACAAGTATTCTTACAGTCTTAGGATACATACAGGTCATCCGTAGCACTTATAGTTCAAGTGTCTTATAAAAACTTTCCTAAAACATTTCATTTTTTAAATAATGCTCTAGATAAAACATGTTAATGTAAACCCCCATACAAACAAGTTCAAACACTAACACACACACACACACACACACACACGCTCACATGCAATACACACAGTGTTCTTCAAAAACACTAGCACACACAGACACATACACATGCTCACATGCCCATACAGTGTTCTGCCTACTAAGGCATGTGGTTAAATATTTTAAAGCTTTTATGCCATAAACTTTTATTCATTACTTGACCTTCAGAGTTTAAATTAAATCAGAATTTCCTGAAACATGTTTAACATACTTGCCTTTTTTGCAGATTCAGAAAAGAGAACTCCGTTATTTCCAATGATACCTATAGGGTATCCAAATATTCTAGCAAATCCTCAAAAGAAAATTGAAAAAAGATTTATGGTTTTCAGAGGGGTTTTAATTCACAGCTAACAGACACAGTTATACATTCTTTAATTTCAAATCAAAGTTTAAAACATGGAGATTCTGTCTATGGTACAGAACAGCTCATGTCACAATTTCTTCTTTCTAAGGTACTGCAGAGTCTGGGTTTTTTGCTTCCTTGAAACGGAGTGTGTTATGTGTAAAGTTATCACTTGTCTGGTTGGTTTGGTTCGATGATGCGGGTAGGGTGTCGCCCATTCATTCATGTAACACATGTCCAAGTGCCTACTAAGTACCAGACAGAGGACATTCTGAAATGGAACGGATCACAGGCGGAGAGCAAAGGCCCATGTTCGGAGCTATCTGCCAGTCTCAGGTGACTGGCTTGCCTGAAAATGCCTCTGGCAATGACAGGCCCTCGAAGTAAAAGGTATAAACTCAGCAAAGGCCAGCTTTCTTTCTTTCTTTCTTTCTTTTTTTTAAATATAATTAATTGTCAAATTGGCTTACATATAACACCCAGTTCACCTTGCTTTCAAAAGTGGCAGCACAGTCAAGCCCGGTGGTCACAGAGTTTAAAGTGAAAAATCCAGCTAAGCTTAGAACAATGAATGACGGCACTTTCATTTCCTCTAAAAGCTTTCTTTGTTCCGCACCACCAGCCCCACGACTGCTGCGAACGCCCACTCGTCACACACACACACACACACACACACACACACACACACACACACACAGGAGAAGCAAGGGAGAAGAAAAAGGGGGAAAACGATTAGTATGAGAGGGAGACACCTGAGGGGATTTCAGGAGGCTTTGTAAACCTGAAAAATTTGGCCACAGAGATCTTCCCAAGAGTGAATTTCAACAAGCCGAATTAGGACTCTAAACAGGTATCAAACACTTGGAACCCAAGAGTCAAAAACAGTGTTTGTATGGGCACCTGGGTGGCTCAGTCGGTTAAGCGTTCAACTTCAGCTCAGGTCATGATCTCACAGTCTATGGGTTCGAGCCCCACATCGGGCTCTGTGCTGACAGCTCAGAGCCTGGAGCCTGCTTCAGATTCTGTGTCTCCCTCTTTCTCTAACCCTCCCCTGCTCACACTCTGTCTCTCTCTCTCTCTCTCTCTCAAAAATAAGTAAACATTAAAATTAAAAAAAAAAACAAAAAACAGTGCTTGTTGACTTGGGTCAAAGAAAGCACACTCCCAAAGTGCCTGGGAACCGGCTCTGTCTGTCCGCTCAAAATGGGCTGCCGCGGAGACACCCAGCATGTGGTGAGTAACACAAAGCAGGTTCTGGAAAAATTGCTGAAGGGAAATTAATGGATAAGAGAGAATGTCAACCTGCTGATATTACAGAACACTGAATTTTTAAAAATTTGTTTTTGTTCTTTATTCTGGCCTTGTCTGGGTTTTCTTGGTCTTTCAGTCCTAAAACCCCAGCCAAAGGCCTATGCTGCGTTTTGTAAATGGCAATGCCATTTACAGAGACAGTGCAAAGGGGTGACCTTCCCCAAAGGTCTAGCAGTCCACTCTGAGTGCCCCACCCCACAAAAGCAGCCAGGAACCTGCACATCTCTCGGCAGTATGGCGCTGCCTAGCCTAAGGTATACTGCCCTGTGTGAGCTATTTCAACCTTCAACCCATCTGAGCCTGGCTTGGGATCTCCAGGCACAGGACCTGCTAAGTAGGGCACATAACCCACTATATTAAGGCCAGGGACAAAGTGCCTTCACCAGCTTCCTTCGGGCCAAACAGGAACGCAAAAGGTCCAAGAAACTACTAGGACGTACCTAAGGCAAGTGCAGAGGCAGGAGGGAACTCTAAAGAGCTGCCAGGGACACCTGATCCTCAGAAAAACCTGTTCTTCCTCTCCCCACCCCCCCCCAAACTTCCTCCTGTCACTACCTACCCTCCATTCATTCCCCTATTCTTCTCACTTCTCACTTCCTCTTCCCTTTCCCCAATCTTATCTGAATTCCAGACAGAGGAACTACATATATCCTCAGTAGTCTAGGGCACGAAGATTCCACAGGTCTTTCAGCAAGAAAGGGGCAAACTGGTAAAAACAGATGACAAGAAACAGAGAACAAGGACAGCCCATCCATCTTTGGAAAAGAAGCAGAAACAGCTCTGACTTGTTTCAAACCGCTGCACAGTGAGGGTTACATCCAGAACTATTTCGCCACAAATCCTGTCTATGTATCAAACAAAAGTCTCCTAATCACTTAAACACCTCAATACGAAAACATAAATCCCACTCCCAGTGTGAACCCTTTTATTGCTCATAAATCACACCAGGAGAAAGTGTTGTATTTATCCTTAAGCCTCCACATAGATTCGCAATTTGGATTTTTGCAGTTATTTTTTTTTTCACTCTGATATGTTGTCTTCAAATTACTTACCACTTTTCTGGCTTTCATAAGACCAAAAAAAAACTCAGAGAATTCTTTTCGCCATTCGTCCAAGATAGATAATTATGGATCTAGCATCTATGTTTCAAATACTTTTCTTCCAAAGCCTACAAACTTAACACTTTAGATGAATGAACGAACTTTTATACACAGACTTATTTGTTTTTTCACACTTGGTTTTCTGTCCTGTATTCTCGCTCTAGTGTGTGCACGATTCGATGTTAGACACACACAGAGGCTAACAGAAGGCTCTTCTAGGAAAGACATCATATAAAACCTTGTAGTTGAATTAGAGGCTAAAGAACCAAGGAAACAGTGCTGAAATTTTCAAAATAACTACAGATTATCCAAACAAAAAGAATTACAAATATTTCTGCTAATTTTACTGTGATATCAAATTTTTATACAGTGAATTCCACCAAATCACAGACAAGGTCCTCTACCACAGCATCCAGCCATCATCACTGTAAACTCTCTGGATCTATGAAGCTGTTCAGCTACCAGTGATCTAAATAACTGCTCTAAATAACAAAGCTCATGCCAAGTACATCAATACATTGAGATAAAAGATCGGTTATTTTCAAAGTAATAGAAAATGTTCAGGGGTACCTGGCTGGCTCAGTCCGTAGAGCATGTGACTCTTGATCTCCACATAGTGAGTTCAAGCCCCATGATGGGTGTGGAGGTTGCTTAAAAATAAAATCTTTAAGGGGGCGCCTGGGTGGCTCAGTCGGTTAAGCGTCTGACTTTGGCTCAGGTCATGATCAAACGGTTTGGTTCGTGAGTTTGAGCCCCATGTTGGGCTATAAGCTGACAGCTCGGAGCCAGGAGCCTCCTTCGATTCTGTCTCCCTCTCTCTGCCCCTCCCCCACTCGCACTCTGTCTCCCTCTTTATCTCAAAAATAAACACTAAAAAATGTTTTAATAAAATCTTTAAAAAAAAAGAAAAAAGAAAATGTTCATATTTTCAATTCTTTGCCTTTATACCTGTAACTAATGTGTCTCCATATAAGGCTTTGAACTCATTGAATCTGCTTCCATCCACGATTCTAGCAATGACCTAAGAAGAAAAATAACAGTGTCCCTGAGATATTATATTACAAAAGAATTTTTGTCAGTGAGTCAGAAGGGAAACAAATTCATGGTTAAGTTATTACTTCCACAGAATTTCACCCTACCCAGCAAGTCTTCTCACTAGAATTTAACTTTATATGCATGGTTGGTACCCTGAAGTCATTCTGGGCCCTGGTTTTACACTGCCCAGTTTGAATGACAGCACCATGTTACAAAGTAGAGAAGCAGAGAGACTGTAAGGGCTGCACGCTCGACTCAGAGCTTCAGGAGCTGCTCAAAACTATCGGCGGAGAGTCAGGGATTCGACCACAAAGCATGGTGATTGGGCTCAGAATCAGGAGACTTGGGCTCCAACCTAAGGAATAACACAGGACTTGTGTGTCCTAGAGGGAGTTTCAGTTCTCACCTCTGCAAAGGTGGGACAAAGTCATGAGGAAGGGATGAACCTAAGAAAATAAAAATAGTGCTGAGAGGAAGACCCAGCCCTGACTCCTGGCTCTACAGCTGAGAAACTAGAGTCACAGACTGGCTACCTCAAGTCCTCTGAGCCTCACTTTTCTCACCTGATTTAAAGAAAAACAAAAAGATAAGGGGAACCCTCTTATACCGTTGGTGGGAATGCAAACTGGTACAGCCACTCTGGAGAACAGTATGGAGGTTCCTCAAAAAAGTTAAAAGTAAAACTACCCTATGACCAAGCAATTGCACACTACTAGGTATTTATCCAAAGGATACAAAAACATTGATTTGAGGGGTACAGGCACCCGATGTTGATAGCAGTATTATCACCAATAGCCAAGATATGGAGAGAGCCCAAATGTCCAACAATTGCTAAATGGACATGGTCAAGGGGAAAACTAACAAATATTAAGGCACAGAATCTGATAGTAAGATAATTTCCTAATTTTAAAAAGATATGGGACACCTGGGTGGCTCAGTCGGTTAAGTATCTGACTTCAGCTCAGGTCATGATCTCACGGTTCGTGGGTTCAAGCCCCGCGTCAGGCTCTGTGCTGACAGCTCAGAGCCTAGAGGCTGTTTTGGATTCTGTGTCTCCCTCTTTCTTACCCCTCCCCCACTCGTGCTCTTTCTCTGTCTCAAAAATAAACTATATTAAAAAAAACTTTTTTAAAGATAATTTTTTAATTTAAAAAATATTCTGTCACATAGTGAACAAAATAAAAGACTACATGCTATATGCAAGCACTAAAAATTGTCAATCTAGACCAAAGACCATGTCCGATCTGTAACCATAGCAACATCTTCAACTGTAATCAAAAGCCTAATCTTTGCTAATGTCATATTGATCTAAAACAGTACGTTTTTTTTCCTTCCAACAACTTACTGACATTGCATCCACTTCCCAAAATAAGAACACTAAAAAGAAACAGCTGAAAATTATGAAGTTGCCTACATCATTCCGAAGGTCTACAGGAATAGTGAGTCCTATTTTTGAACAAAGCAAGCTTCATCACTGTGCAATGAAAACTTTTCAACCATTAAGAGGTCTTTAATCCGCCTCTCTCTTCTAGTAAGAAATCTTTCCCTTATATGTCACTCCCTACTGAGATCTACAAAAGGCTCTAAGGCACCAACCTATCTAAACAGATTGCAGCCTTAAAAATGGATATAAAGAGATTGACAGCATGGTTTACAGCTCACAGTTCCACTCCACACACCTCTCGGATATCAAAGTTCCTCTTAAGGTTAGCACCAACTATTCCATACAATTCATCAGCAGGAAACAAAGGATCTTCAGAAGGCTCAATGGACACCTGCAGAAATATAAAACAACCATATTAACCCGTTTAAAGACATTATTCAGGGTAACATAAGTCAAAATGCTTTTCAAGAAAATAAAAGATAGGAGAACATAACCAACTCACATCCAATTTCTTCTGATAATTTAGATTCCTCACAATCTTTCTAGTTATGTGAAGGGCATGAGTATCATCCAAAGCGTAGTAGTCGGATACTCCAGATTTTCTACAGAGTAAAACACACTAAAATAATCACAACAGGGAAAAGGAAAATAAATATCTTAAACCCCAAATATCTTCTCTCACTTAAGGATGACATCATTTTACTTCCAAAACACTTTAATAAATGTCATCTAATTTGATTCTCATAATGGCCGTGGCAGAACGGTATTATCCTTATTCCACAAACAGGAAAAACTGAGATATACTTTAATTAAGTACCTTGCCCTAGGACCAGCAGTAGCTGTGTAAGAATCTACACCTTCTATTTCTCAACCTTGACCTTCTTCTACTAGACCAGAGAGGCTTGCTGATGAGAACTTCTATTAAATGCTCATCCCATGCACCTCAAACAAAATTGTATATGATAAAATTCAACAACCAAAGATGGCATAATGTAGTCCATAACAATAAAGTGTTTGTCACTAACTAAGCTCCTAATGAAGATGCCAACTATGGTCTCTCATTTCAGAGAGACAGCTGAGGCCACACTTTACAAAGTTACACCCTAAGAGTAAGCTGTTATGGGTAACACAGAAAGGCTTGAAGACCCTGTCCCTGGGATCAATGGTAAAAATGGGTATTGATAACAGAAGTGTGATAAGGGCCACTGAAGTTCCCATTCAATTTCAGGTTCAGTGTGAATGATGCATGGGCCTGCTCTGGTTATTAGTTTTACTCTGATTAGGTGGCTTGTTATCTCATATGTAGATATACTATGACTCTATAATATAATATCAAAAATAACTGTAGGGGCACTGGCTGGCTCAGTCAGTGGAGAATGTGACTCTTGATCTGGAGGTATTAAGTTCAAGCCTCACATTGCATGCAGTGATTACTTAAAAATAAAATCTTTTTAAAAATAAATAAGGGGTGCCTGGGTGGCTCAGTCAGTTAAGTGTCCAACTCTTGATCTTGGCTCAGGTCATGATCTCACAGTTCATGAGTTTGAGCTCTAGGTCAGGCTCTACCCTGGGAGTGCGGAGCCTGCTTGGTATTCTCTCTTTCCCTCTCTCTCTGCCACTCCCCTGCTCTCTCTCTCTCTCTCTCTTTCAAAGTAAATAAATAAACTTTAAAAATTTTTAATTAAATAAACACATAAGATGATAGTAAACACAGACAAAAATATGTACCTGAAAAAAGTAAAATTTTGGTTCATTTTATGAGTAAGAACTAATCTGCTGCAATCTAAATTGTGATAGCTATGGGGCGCCCGGGTGGCTCAGTTGGTTAAGCCTCTGACTCCAACTTCTGTTCTGACAGCTCAGAGCCTGGAGCCTGCTTCTGATTCTGTGTCTCCCTCTCTCTCTGCCCCTGCCCCTCTCATGCTCTGTCTCTCTCTGTATCAAAAAATAAATAAATAAAACATTTAAAAAAATTTTTTAATAAATAAATAAATTGTGATAGCTGTGATGTCCTGTCTAGGGAACATGCCAAACCCTTGATAGATATTTATTAGAACTGGGTTCTCACAGTGGTTTCAGGGCACTCTCCACCTCCGGAATGGGTGTTTCTAATTTTTTTTTATGTTTATTTAATTTTGAGAGAGAGTGACAGAGCAGGAGTGGGGGAAGGAGCAGAGAGAGAGACACAGAATCAGAAGCATGCTCCAGGCTCTGAGCTGTCAGCACAGCTGACAACCCACGAACGGTGAGATCATGACCTCAGGCTAAGACAGCAGCTTAACCGACTGAGCCACCCAGGCGCCCCTGGAATGGGTGTTTCTAAATGAAAGTAGAGACCCTGTTTACTTCTCACTATAGTCCCACAATCCTTTACAAATAGTAGACCCTTCAGTTTTTTTTAACTTAAAATGACATTTTATAACTAACCATATCTTTTAAATGTTTCATACAAAATATGAGCTATAGCTGCTGACTTCTAGCTGCACTGCAATAATTCAGTAAGCAAACAGAGGCAGAAGGAACTACTTCCAAATCAGTAAATATTTAAAATAAAATGCTGGGGCACCTGGGTAGCTCAGTCGGTTGAGTGTCTGGCTTCAGCTGAGGTTATGATCTCGCGGTTCATGGGTTCAAGCCCCGCGTCAGGCTCTGTGCTGACAGCTAGCTCAGAACCTGGAGCCTGTCTTCACATTCTGTGTCTCCCTCTCTCTCTAACCCTCCCCTGCTAATGTTGTCTCTCTCTCTCTCTCAAAAAAAAAATAAATAAATAAAACATTAAAAAATAAATAAAATAAAATAAAATAAAATGCTTTCTTTTCAAAACTGCCTAGTATTTACCAAACAGCAGGAAAGGGAAACTTTTGATGAGATACTCTATTATAAAAGTGTTTGTGTCAAATTAACTCCTCAAGATGACTAATCAGACAGATTTAAATATGTATTTATAAAGGGGCGCCTCGGTAGCTCAGTCGGTTAAGCGTCTGACTTCAGCTCAGGTCATGATCTCACGGTTCATGGGTTCAAGCCCTGCGTTGGGCTCTGTGCTGACAGCTTGGAGCCTGGAGCCTGTTTCAGATTCTGTGTCTCCTCTCTCTCTGCCCCTCCCCCACTTGTGTTCTCTCTCTCAAAAATAAACATTAAAAAATTTTTTTAAATATGTGTATTTGCAAAGAGAGAAAACCCAAAGCAATCTGTAACTAGTAAATTTTATTACCCTGTTAAAAAACAAAAACAAAACAAACAAACAAAAAACAAGCCATCACCACCTAATCATTGTCCCATGATTTTAAACAGGTTATTATTTATAACAATATCTAGTAGTAATAGGGCGCTTCGCAAGCACCAGACACTGCTAGGAGGTGGGAACTATTATTATCTTCATTTTATACATGGAAACATAAGGCTCAGGGAAGTAAGCAGTTGGTCCAGTCACAAGAGTAGTAAGTAAGGCAAACGGAAGATGAATTCCGGAACCTAGACCTCAACTTGGTGTACTGCATACAGCATTTATGGGCACCAACTTCTTTGAAATAGTCAAAAAAATTTTACATTAATGCTCGTCAAATGCTATCTTCACTTCTTCTCCTCGTTAAGCATCCACAAACAGTGGCAGCCCACCCTGTCCTGTATTCCACCCGCCTGATCCACCTGTGTGCTCCTCCCTCCCGGCAGAAGCACCCACACCACCGTCTACCGGCAATGGCCCGTGTGATCAGACAGGACCACAGCGAGTCCACTCGCAAGCATGTGCTCACCGTAAAGAAACAAGTGCTTCGTTCCACGCACGCGGAACACACAGCTTAGGCGTCCTAAGCTCAACACCGCTCCCTTAACCACTCCTCCTGTCGCCTCTAGTCGGAAAGCTGGAAGCAAGGTAGCATATTCATTCTGCAATTGCTTTTTGGCTCTTTGGTTTATTTCTCTTATCTATGCTATGAAATTAGTAATCCTGAGGGCATAGACCAGGCCCGAAATTGTTCTGTGTTACTCACAACACTGAGTGCCATCAACCTACCCACAGTAAGCGCTCTTTGAGAAGAGCAATGAAAGAAAACTGAGGCAAATGTAGCGCCCTTCCCCAACTTTTCTAAAGGTGCAGTGGGGTTATTTGACAGGAAAGTAGAAATGCTGGACCTGTCTTCTCTCTCCTACCTACTAGACTGCTCCCGTAGCCTCCCGCCTCCCTGGATTTGAGGTCTGGCAGCACAAAGAGGGGTTCATGCAGCCAGGGAGCTTGAAGATGAGGTCTACCTGCCATTTATACCCGGCTTCTTTAGGGTACGGTCCTGGGCCCTCTTCTTTTCTTTATCACCCATCTCAAGGTGGGCTAGCTCAACTACTCTCGTGGGTTTAAATTCCACTTCTATGTTGATGACTCCCAATTAAAGATCTCCAGCACTGATTTGGGCTGCTGACTCTTATCAATTAACTGCCTGCTCAAGCCAGCATCCCTTCTTGGATGTCTCAAGTGCCTCTAACTTATCAGGTCCAAAAGGAACACCCGAACCCCCTGCCCCATCCCCAGATCTCCTCCTCCCATCTTTCCAATCTCAGGAATGAAACCATTTCAAGTCATCGCCTACATCACCTTACTTTCCTAAACTTCTTATATGACATCCATCAGCAAGTCTCTCAATTCTATATCTAAAAGGGAGCTCGAATCTAGTCACCCCCCCATGTGGACTACCACCATAACCATCAGCATCGAAGCCACCAGCATCTCTCACCTGTGCTACTGATAAAACCCCCAACTAGTCCCTCAGGTAGACTCATGCCAACTCTCTAAATGTTCTCTGTTTAGCGGCCAGGGAGAGTTTCTCTAATGAAATATTTGATAATAGTCTCTCTCTCCTTAAAACTCTTCAATGGTTTCCTAAGTTCTCTTTAAAAAAAAAGTCCAAATCCTTCAATGACTGGTTATGATAAACAACAATAAAAGCAGTGGCAGTTAATCTTTAAAGGTACTTATTTAAAGTATCTTTTCAAGCAATTTCTATGTAACATCTCACTTAATCCCCACGGAACTCTAGGAGGTAGACGGTCTTCTGACCCCTGAACTCTAACCGGAAATGACTGGACGAGTGGCATGATGGAGCCAGCTCATGACTGACTCACAAGAGCCAAATGTGTGCACCTCTTCCTGATGCCACACTCAGTGGTGTCCTCCGGGACCTTGCAATCAGCCTCGGTGGGATAATTTATACCAGAGGCATTGGTAGATGCCACAAAGCAGGGTTCTGCCCTCCCCAGAGACGCAGCTGTCATGCACCTACTGCTATGGAGAATTTAGCTAAGCTACCTCAGGGTGGATGGCTGCCTCAGCATCTACTTCGTTCGGCTGAGTGGCCTACAAGAAACTTAAACTTGCTCCAGCACGCTCAAGCGAGCACAGGCCCTGGACAGCAGCCACTGACCACAAGCAGGAGTAAGTCCTGATGTGACTTCCCCAGCAACCCTCATGATCAACAGTGTCCCCTGCCTCCCAGCTCCTTCCTGCATGCCTTACATGCTCCTTAAAGAAGATCCATATGGAACTGAACAAAACCCCCATCTCTGGGTTTGAATGGACTAAACTAGCCCAAGCCTGGGAACCCCTAAGTGTTCCAACCACGGACCCTAAGAAAAACATGTGCTCAGGTTCTGCCTCTGTCTGTGCTCTGCCAACAACTCCCAGTATGGCCCCTCGAGGCATGCCATGCACTTCTTGCAGGTTCTGTGAGTCATACGCTTGTCCATTTCAATTTCTCTCATGGTCTGTTGTTGAATCGCAGCTCACCAACCAGCACCCTGTGCTCCACTTAACAAATATTAATTTCACGTAGTCACAATGCCTGCAAGGCACTGGGTTAGATCCACCTCCTCTACACTCTCCCTACACTTCTTTGTAGACCTTATCTCATGAACACATCTATGTCACTGTTTGGTAATTACTTATCGCTTACCTCTCTGCCTAGAATGTTAATGAGCTCTCTGAGGTCAAAGACAATGTCCATCTTATTATCTTGAATACCTACAACAGTGTCTGGCACATAACCAGTGCTTGATGGATATTTGTTAAAGAAATGAGAAACCTGTCTCTGCAGTCGTTCTAAGCTATAACAAAAAAGCTGATGCTGTAGCTTAGAAATGCAACCCTACAATTCAAAGAACTGAACCCTAAAACTGTAGCTAGAGAACCAATGGACTGTGGTTAGACGGGCACGTTTAACTCTGAGAAAAAAATAATTACACTTTCTCTTAAAATGGGCAAACAGGCAACAGTGAATCCTGGAAACAAACAACACCCTCTGTTTCACCTGCAGTGCAGATCGGCCCCTCCAAGATCCTCAGCAGAGACCTCTTCTCCAGTTGAGGCTTTAACCTACAGCAGGGATAAAAGTCAGTGGTGAGTTCTGTCCACTGGAGAAACATCAATGCTTATCTAACACGCATGTCTTCTAACCTGACTATAGCTACCACTCTTTCTTCCACAGAGCTAAAGACTTTGTTTTCTTATTCCACCCACCTAGCAAACTGACATAAAATGGTCTCTAGTCTACAGATGAAAAATCTGAACCCAGAGTCACAGAGAAGTTCCCCACAGTCCCTGAGCAAGTGACGGAATCTGAGTTGAATCGAGGTATTTGTGGCCTGACAGCCCACTCTCCTTCTCCTAACCTATGTGTGTTAAAGCATTTGTGTCTGTGCATATGCTGTTCCCACTGTCTGGGTTCCCGGCTACCTGTCACACACCTGAGGAATCTCTCCTCATCCTTTAGGCCCCAGCTGCTCTGTGCGGCTTCGCCTGACCTGCCCAGGACTTTTCATCATTAATGACTCTCCACAGCAATAAGAGAACAATGCTGGCTCATCTGTGGTCAAAGAATACTCCATATACACCAACCACAGGGCACCTGTCAGACCGTATGTCAGTAATCTGTACATGCCTCTATTGTCTCCTCTATACTGTGAGTTCCTTGATGATAGGAACTGTGATTGCATTTGTCTTTGAATGCTCAATAAATTTAATGAACTACTGCCATTTTTGGCCTATCCTGAAAAATTCCAGTAACTATCCTAAACTCTTCAAGGTACAATACCTTTAAGATGGTCCAAAAAAAAATCTCTAAGATCATGCATATCTAAGATTCAGCAGAATATGACCAAAAAGAAAGAAACCTCAAGTAATAAATTATGAATGACTGAATTATAGCCTGAGAAATTCTAACAGAAAAAAAAAAGAGAAAAATTATTTAGTGCTAAACGCCAACCTGATCCCTAAGGAATCGCTTATTGATTCCTATCTGTTTGAGTTGACTGATTTTTCTTCAAATAGGAAAAGCTTTTATTAGAATAATGAACATTTATCTAAACTGCAGCATAGCAAGGACTTATTCACTTCCTCAGAAACTCTGTCTTGGGGGACCTGAGTGGCTCAGTCACTTAAGCGTCCCCACTCTTGGTTTTGGCTCAGCTCACGATCTCACAGTTCATGGGATCGGGCCCTGTGTTGGGCTCTGCACTGACAGCTTGGGATTCTTTTTCTCCCCCTCTCTCTCTCTGCCTCTCCCCCACTCATGCTCCCGCACGCACTCTCTCTCTCCCCAAATAAATAAATAAATAAATAAACATTTTAAAAAAGCTCTGTCTTAAATAAAATATTATTGCACAGGGAAAAGTAATTAAAATTTTCACCTCCAATTATTCTATCCACAGGACTAAATTCTTGGTTCTCTTCTTCCCAAAATATTCAGTGTAAAATAGCATTCAGCCCAGACAATAACTAATTATAAGAGGTGTCTGGATATTTAAAATTGTAAAAAAGGAGTAACAACCCATATGCTCTATTTATTTCCAGGGCTCTGACTAATATCAACTGATAAAATAAGGATTCGTCACTGGTTAATATTTACTGAGCACCCACAACATGTTTGATACTGTGACAGGTGCAAAGATGATAAAAATCAAAAACAGCTCATTCTACTAAACACCAAGTTCAGAAGACAGAAGAACAAAAAGATCCTTCAAAAACCTGTCTTATTATTATGCATATTTCCAGCCATTTTAAGTGACTAAAAGCTATAGCAACTCAAGTCCATATTATACAGGAAATCTTTTTCAATTTTCAGTAAAACAAGTGTCAAAATTTAGAACCCTCAAGCAGATGAGGCTGCTGCTTTCAGTGGGAGACTACAGAACAGAGCTGAGCTAAGAGAACTGCTGACTTGGGCTGCCTCACTGCTCCTGGCTGAGGCACAAGGTGATTCTGAATCCACCGACTGGAGGACACTGCAACTGCACATTAGACAAAGCCATCTCTTGAAAACAGCTAGTGTTCTTCCAGTATTCTCATGCTGCCTTCAGTCCCATCTTTATTCATTTTTTAAGGAAAAAAACATACAAACTACTAAAAGCTTGTACCCTTCACTAGATAAAGGTAAATTTTGAATGAATTCTCTCCTCTCATTACCCAATGATAGGTATCACACATGGCCATAAAAATATTAAAGAATAATTGATATCACAAGCCTTTTGAATAACACCTTGAGACTTTTATCACATTTAAAATGGCATCTCTTCAGGCTTACCTAATCCTTAATAGAATTTATTAAAAATGAACACAATCATTTGGAAAATACACATATTTCACATCAAAGCAAGCATATGCTGTTTTTTAACATACTCTTTTTAATAAATTTGTGTTACTATTCCAAAACCAAAGATGATTTTTTCGGACAGAATTTTAAAGCAATAAATTTACTCTCTGAGATAAAATTCACATACCACAAAATTCATATCTGAAGAATACAACTGAGGGTTTTTTTTAGAGAATTCACAAGACTGTAGAACCATAAGCACCACCTAATTCTAGAAGTTTCATCACTCCCTAAAGAAAGCCCATACTCATTACAGACAGTCCCCATTCTACTCTCCTCTTAGTCCCTGGAAACCACCAATGTATTTTCTGTCTCTACAAATTTGCTTATTCTATACATTTCAAAGAAGAAGAATTATACAATGCTTTTCATTTTGTGTCTGACATAATGTTTTCAAAGTTTATGCTGTAGCATGTGTCAGAACTTATTCCTTTTTATGGTTGAATAATATTCCATTGTATGGATATTACAGTTCTAGAATACTCTTGACATTCTTCCTCTTACTTATATAATATTCTTAGATTTCACTTAGTAATGGGACATTTTGTTGTAAGATGTAGTAATCACCTGCGTCTTCACCTACCGTCTCTTTACCCCTCTGAAGTCTGGGGCCAGACTGTGACACAAGCACAGCAGAGTGAAGACTGCATTATCGAACAACACCGGAATGGAGCTGACCAAAGAGGGAATGGGCAAGAGCCTAGAATTACATCACTCCTCAGTCCTGCATCACAGGCAGGTGGCCAGTAAGGGTGCATGGGAGCCCCACTCTCAGAAGGGCCCTGTGCTTCAGGGCTTAATGCTCAGTGGTTACCCTACTGAAATTCTCATTTTATTTATTTTTATTTATTTATTTTTGAGAGAGAGAGAGAGAGAGAGAGAATACACACACGAGCAGGAGAGGGGCAGAGGAAAAGAGAATCTTAAGGAGGCCCCATGACAATGAGATCATGATATCACCTAAAATCAAGATTCAGACAGTTAACCAACTGAGTCACCCAGGTGCCCCTGAAACTCTAATTTTATCTTTGAATTTGTGTTCTATAAAGGAAGAGTGATGGGGCTTATGTGCTGGGGTTCAGAGCTCTTGCCTGGTCTGCCTCCCACCACTTCGTTGGGAGGGGCTCTTGGCTCCCTGCTTCCCTGCCACCTGGTGCCTGGGCCCTGTGCTCTGCCCCATCTGCTCCTCCCCACCCCTGCCTCGCGACTGTTACACCTGCCCCCACTGGGGGCCTGGCACAGGCACAGGGAGAATCAGGGGTCAGACATGCACCCCCTGGTGTCTCAGGGTGGAGCCCAGCAGCACCATCATGATCCTGGGCTGGCAGTGCTGAGGTGTATTCTCTAGCAGATGACTAAGTGGAGGTGGGAGCTAAGGGAGAACCTTTGGCCTCTGCCCATGTGGATACCAAGCACTTCCTGGAGTGGAGGCTACATGCCCTTGGAGGTCATATGTCCATCAGGAGGTGAATGGTGGGCCCACTGGAAGCACAAATGCCCGGGAAGGGGTGTATTCCATGTTTGACGGAGCATGCCCTTAAATAGCAAATAAAAACCACCATGACAGGTAAAGGTACCACAGGAGAAAAATGTTTTATATTTTAGCATCTCTAACAGTATTTTTTTTCTTCCTTTTTGAACAAGGGGTCACGTATCTTCACTTTGCACTGAGGTCTGCAAATTATATAGCTGGAGCTACAAGTGATTCATAAAGATTGCTAGTATTAGAAATGTAGAGCACCTCTCATAGCTATTCTACATTTTTCCTTTTTATAAAAACTTAACCTTTTTAAAAAGTGATATTTTCATAAGGCTCAGACAAAGGTCTCAAAATGTTTATGTGCAGCAAAAAAAAAAAAAAGGCCAAAGGTCTCTCTCCACCCTGTTCCATCCCCTTTGCATTTAAACTATGTTTACTGTATCTTTTCTAGAGTTTATATGCACTATATATATGCACTATACATATGCATAAATATATAATTTTCCCCATTTTACAAAAAAAGTTGACATATGTGCAAGCATCTTGCTGTTTTTTTTTTCACTTCACAATTTATCAGCTTATTATTGACCCTGAGTCAAACAGCACTGCAACTGATATAGAAGAAAAAATAAGTGGGGCACCTGGGTGGCTCAGTCGGTTAAGCCTCTGACTCTTGATTTGGGCTCAGGTCATGATCTCGTGGTTTGTGAGTCAAGCCCCATGTCGGGCTCCACGCTGACAGTATGGAGCCTGTTTGGGATTCTCTCTCTCTCCCTCTTTCTCTGTCCCTCCCCTACTCTCTCTCTCTAAAAAAGTATGCTCAAGAAATTCATGTTGATTGAATTAATGACTCGTTTAC
This sequence comes from Cryptoprocta ferox, assembly GCA_028646485.1. NCBI lineage: Eukaryota > Metazoa > Chordata > Mammalia > Carnivora > Eupleridae > Cryptoprocta > Cryptoprocta ferox. Next base: position 47,634,453 of record CM053572.1, on the reverse strand, counting down.
AAAAAAGAAAAAAAAAGTAAAAGTTTATTTCATCAGCCATTCAACAAATGATCCTGCGCCAACTGCATATCCACATACAAAACAATGTCAGACTCCTTCCTTAAATCCTACCCAAACTAACTCAAAATGGATTACAAACCTAAAAGTAAGAGCTAACACTATAAAACTGAGAAGAAACCAAAGTATTAAATCTCAATGACCTTGCAATAGGCAATGCTGTCACATATATGACACCAAGAGCACAAGCAAAAAGAAAAAAGCAATACATCAAGTGGACTTGATCAAAATTAAAAATGTGCATGCCTCAAAGGAAGGTACCATCAAGAAACTGAAAACAATCCATAGAGAGGAAATATGTGCAAATGACATATCTGAAAAGAGATTTGTATGCAGAACACATAAAGATTTCTTACAACTCAATAAAGACAAATAACCCAATTTAAAAAATGGTCAAAGGATCTTGGGGCGCCTGAGTGGCTCAGTCATTTAAGCGTCCAACTCTTGATTTCGGCTCAGGTCATGATCTCATGGTTCGTGAATTCAAGCCCCACTTCAGGCTCTGCGTTGACAGGGCAGAGCCTGCTTGGATTCTCTCTCTGCCCCTCCCCTGTGCATGTTCCATTAAAAAATGGGCAAAGGATCTGAATATATAATTCTCCAAAGAAGATACACAAATGACCAGCAAGTCCATGAAAGATATTCAACATCACTAACCATTAGAGAAATGCAAATCAAAACCTCAAAGAGGTATCCACTATGATGGCTATCATCAAATAGATACACAATAACAACTGTTAACAAGGAAATGGAAAAATCAGAACCCTTGCCCACTGCTGCTAGGCATGTAAAATATGCTCTAGACAGGTCAGTAGTTCCTCAAAATGTTAAACTCAGAGTTACCATGTGACCTAGCAATTGTGCTCACAGATATATAACCATTATAAAGGAAAACATATCCATACAAAAACCTGGACGTGGGGGCACCTGGGTGGCTCAGTTAAGTGTCTGACTCTTGATTTCAGCTCAGGTCATGATCTCACGGTTCATGGGTTGTAGCCCCGCATTGGGCTCCATGCTGACAGCACAGAGCCTGCTTGGGATTCTCTCTCTCACTCTCTCTCTCTCTGCCCCTCCTCTGCTCATGTGTGTGTGTGCACCCTCTCTCTCTCTCTCAAAATAAGTAAATAAACTTAAAAAAACCTAAATGTGAATGTGCATGGCAGCATTATTCATAATATGCAAAAACTGGAAACAACCCAAATGACTATCAGCTAATAAATGGATAAACAAAAAGCAGCCTATCCATACAATGAAATATTATTCAGCAATAAAAAGAAAAGATTTCTCAAAAAATTAAAACAAAATTATCACATGCTCCAGCAATTCTCCTTCTGAGAATATTCCCAAAAGAAATGAAAGTATGACACTCAAACAATTATATTTGTATACTCATGTTCACAGTAGCATTATTCACAACACCCTCAAGTGGAAGCAACCCAAAAGTCCACTGATGGATGACTGAATAAACAAAATGGTGTATACATCCAATGGAGTATTATTCAGCCTTAAAAAGGAAGTTCTGACATATGCAACAACATAGTGAATCTTGACATTATCCTAAGTAAAATATGCCAATCAAAAAAGGATATATATTGTATGATTCTGCCTGTAAAAGGAACCTACAGAAGTCAAACTCATAGAAAAAGTAGAACTGGAGTAGCCAAGGACAGTGGACATTGGGGAGAATAGGGAGTTAGTGTTTACTGGGTACAGATTTTCAGTTGGAGCAGATGAGATAGTGCTGGAGGTGGATGGCGGGGATGGTTACACAACAAAGTGAATATACTTAATGCCACAGAACTGTGCCAAATGGTTAGAATAGTAAACTTCATATTATCAATCAGCCAAAGCTATGTTCTTACCAATGGGGGTCCTCCCAAGAAAATGGTACCCTGCTTGCGTACAATGACGTTTTCATCAGCCATTGCAGGCACATAAGCGCCACCTGCTGTACAGGAGCCCATGACAACTGCTATCTGAAATTCAAGCAGACAAGAAGCCCATGAGATATGTTTCAAACAGTTAATTATAGTCTCTGGATCTATAGTCCCACAAATGTTGCAGTACTGGGAGATATTACTAGCTGGCCCCTGTATTTCATTTTTAAAATGGTCCTCTGAATGTTTGGAATAGTTTCTTTAAACTACTTCTATCAAAGCATTTTGAAGGGTTTAGGTCACATTTTTTACAAAACTTATGGACAGTCTCCCTGTGAGAGAGAAGACTGGCCATTTAGACCATTAGCTTGATTGACTAATTAGGAGGAGAAACTCCACAAGTCACCCAAAGATCGGCAACACTGTGCTGAAATGCATAATAAGTATTCTCAACAACTACCACTTACCTCCCAGGAATACTGAAATAACTCTCCAAGTGAGTGTTAACACTTCGTGTTACCCTGAATATGGTACATTATAAATATAAAACTAATGTTAGCATCACAGTTGAAAATCTTGTTCAAAAGAAAAGTCAATTGTGTGGAACCTGGGTGATGTGTACGTGAGTATTCACAGCATTGTTTTCTCTCCTTTTATGGGTGTTTACAATTTTCCATAATAAAGCTTTAAAAAAAAAAAAACTCTTGCTTAGAGATTAGTAAGACACAAAGAATAATAAATATGGGTTTGGCTAATTATGACTAAGTACGAATAAATAATACCAGAGAAAAGTTTACAAAGTATGTAATGCTATTTTCTTAAATTACCATCTGAAAGCAGTTTTTGCTACTAATGCCAATATCCATTCCATCAGTTTTCTTACAGTCATACAAATACCCATTGTGAAAGGAAAATGCTACACGAGTATCAATCCAAAGATGCAAGGCAGTACGAGTTAACATTTTTTCCATCTAAATGGCAGTCACAAAAAGCATTTTTCCCTATTTCACGTATGTTATTAAAAATGGCTGCAATACTGCACTGCCAACATGTTACAAGAGTTTATCACGCATTGTGTTTGCTTATCAATCACCCAGAAGTTTATTTTCAAAGTATCTGTGGCTAGAAAAGTTCTTGCACAAGGAAAGGAGCACTAGAAACATTCACTGTGACAGTGTTCATGACAGCAAAGATAGCAAATAACCAACACATTCATCAACACAGCATTTTGAACAGATAAACGAACTGTCAATAAGTAAGTTCTTTAAAAATCTGAGGGGAAAAAAACCAAATGAATGTTAACACTTTAAAAATCTATGTGGAGGGTACATGAATGTTCCATTCTGTTATTGTACTATTCTCTGTTCTTTCTGCATTTCTGAAATATTTTATGGGCTTTTTCTTTAAGGTTCTATCAGGAGGAAAGGATACCTTTTCACCTTAATCAGCCTGTTCTCTGTACAATAAGTGCAGATACAGTTCAAACTATTTTAGTACCGAAAAAATAAAAGTCAAGGAAGTAGATAAGTCACAGTGAAGTAAAAATCTAAAAGGGGACAAATTTCAAAAGACCTGAAGAACTAAACAGGCACAGCAGGGTTCCAGGAAAACAAACTGAAAGCAAAAGGAAGGAATAGCAACTGTCAGCAAATATTCAGAGACCAAGGATGGAAGGTGGGGTAGGTGGTGAACAAGGAAAGAAGAATCTGTCAAAAGGTAGGAAGACAAAAATGAGGGAAATGAGGCTGAATGTCATCATGCCAATTCAGGGGGAGAAAAGACCTACCAATTTAGTAGAAAAGTTTCACAAGTTATGCACTAACAAATTATTAGTGCATTTATGCTAGGGAATTTTACCACATTCCTAAGGGCACTTCAGATGCGTTTTTTCTCACAGCACTTCCAAAGCCAAGGAAATCAACAATCCACTTCTCTGACAAGAAATGATAATGGCGCCAACGATCCCTGACTCTTGGTATCCACGTCCTGTATAATCTCATCCCCTCAGTGTGTGGTGTACCTGGTAACGTGCTTCTAATACATAGATTATATTAAGTGTCGCTCTTGTGATCGAGTTACGAGAAACTGTGTTTTCCATCTTGCTGGCCCCTTCCCTTGCCCACCTGCCTGTTTGCTCCAATGCAGCTAGCTGACATGTGAGTACTTACTCTATACAGATGCGCACTTGGGAAGGAACCTAGAGATGCTTCTGGCCAACAACTCACAGGTAACTGAGTGAGACCTGCAGAGAACTGAAGTATGCCAACAACTATGTGAGCAAGCTGGGACAGATCCTTCCTAGTGCAGCCTGGAGAGGACTGCAGCCACGTGAGACCCAGGGCTAGGTAGGGAATCCAGCTTGGCTGTGCTCAGACTCCTGCCCCATAGCAACTGTGAGGTAAAAAAAAATGGTGCTTTCAACTACCAAGTTTCAGGGTAATTTGTTCTGCAGCAATAGATAACTAATACAGAGATCAAAAACAATCTACCTTAAGTAACTACAACTGAGTCATATCTGAAGCCTTGGGACGGTCTTTGTTTAGAAGTACTTTGCTGTTGGGGCACCTGGGTGGCACAGTTGGTAAAGCATCTGACTTCAGCTCAGGTTATGATCTCAAATTCCAAGAGATGGAGCCCCGCGTTGGGCTCTGTGCTGACAGCTCAGAGCCTGGAGCCTGATTCAGATTCTGTGTTTCCCTCTCTCGCTCCCCCTCCCCTACTCATGCTCTGTCTCTGCCTCTCAAACATGAACATAAAAAACAAACCCAGAAAATACTTCAAAATAAAAAAAAGAAGTACTTTGTTGTGGCTGCCCTTCAGCGTATCTATCTGTAAACAATTCCCCTATTGCAGAGATGGGAGACAGACCATAAACAGGATTGCTGTACCATCCCAGAGTGATGAAAAACCAAAAAACACGGGTAAACCTTGAAAAATTATGCTGAATGAAAGGAACCACTTATTATATGATCCCTTTCAAATGAAATGGATAATAGGCAAATCCATAGAGAAAGATGAATGGTTGCCAGGGGCTGGAGAGACTGGATAGAAATGGGGAGTGACTGTTAATGGATATGGCATTTCCTTCTGTAGTGATGAAAATGTTCTAATTGCCTCAACTCAGGGAATATCCTGAAAACCAATGAGCTGTACATATTAAATGGGTGAATTATATGGTATGTGAATAAGATCTTAATAAAGCTATTATAAACTTAAAAAAACAAGAGCTGGAATTATTAATTATATAAGAATCAAAATTCTCAAATTTTTCATCAATAAGAAACAGGGTAGGGGCACCTGGGTGGCTCAGTCAGTTAAGTGTCCCACTCTTGGTTTTGGCTCAGGTCATGATCTCATGGTTCATGGGTTCAAGCCCCATGTTGGGCTCTGGGCCGACAGTGTGGAACCTGCTTGGGATTCTCTCTCTCTCCTTCTTTTTCTCTCTGCTCCTCCCCTGCTCGCATACGCTCTTTCTCTCTCGAAGTAAATAAATATTAAAAAAAAATAAAATAAAATAACAGGCAATGCTAGTCACAAGTATCTCACAGACACTAAACTTAGTATCTCTAAAGCAAATTCTGATCATAAAAAAATTAAATAAAAGAACCTAGATTAGAGAAGTCACCACCATCACAGAATCTCCTCTTCTTATCATTTAATTCTAAGCCATGCACTTACTCGCAAAACAGGTGAATATCCACCAAGAGCCCTGCCACTGCGTCTGCTCCTTCTTCTCACAAAGCATAGGAACCCCAGGGCCAAACAGCTCCAATGGCTTTCCCTGTCCCAAAGCATTTATATGTGGTACAACAAAGATCGCACACTGAACCATGCTGGACAAATGATACAGAACCCCAGGAAGAAAATCCTGCTGCTTTCTCTACTAAGAGGATATTAAACAGACATAAGTAAGATGTATGAGCATAACCTCATCTGAGCACACTCAGGGTACAGATTTGGCTTGCGCTGGGGGCACAACACATGCACCAAATCAGGGGAGACAGGACAGTGACTCTCATGTGCATTAGAACACAGGGCAACTCCCAAGAACTCTGACGAGAAGCTAGTCTACCCAGTCACCCATGAGGTGGGCTTCCTGCAATGTGGACAAGCCAAGAGGTCCCTTCTACCGGGTGAGGAGGCCCATGGGGACTCAAGAATTCAATCAAGAGCAAGAAAGCAGCAAGAAGACTAAGAAGGATGTGTAACTGACTGTAACACTGCCCGCCATCACTGCCACGGCACAAGCAGAAATTTTGAGAAAAAGGAATTGAGATGCGGGGCGCCTGGGTGGCTTAGTGGGTTAAGCGTCTGACTCTTGATCTCAGCTCAAGTCTTGATCTCAGGAATGTGAGTTCAAGCTCTACGTTGGGCTCTGTGCTGGGCATGAAGCCTAATTAAAAAAATAAAAAACAGGGTGTCTGGATGGCTCATGGTAAAACGTCCAACTCTTGATTTTGACCCAGGTCATGATCTCATGGTTCATGAGTTCAAGCCCCACAATGGGGTCTGCACTGGAGGCACACAGCCTGTTTGGGATTCTCTCTCTCTCCCTCTTTCTCTGCCCCTCCCCCACTTGCATTCCCTCTCTCTCTCCCTCTCTCTCTCTCTCTCTCTCTCTCTCTTCCCCCCCAAAATAAATAAAGTTAAAAAAATAAAAACTAAGTAAATAAAATAAAATAAATTAATTTAAAAATTCTTTTAAAAAAGGAAATGAGATTCTACAAAACAGAGGTCTGCAAAAACTTTAGAAAAAATTTCATTACCCTCCAGGTCTTGCCTAAACAAACAGACACTGGTTCTCATTGCACCAAAAACAAATTACATATTGTAGGTCAGCAGCCTGCCCTGCAGAAAGGGTCTCTGAGAGAGAGTCAAGAGGTTTTATACCTAATTCTGAAAAGCTGTATGAACTCTAGACCTCTATCCTTCCACAGAAATTGCAGAAGGCTATCCAGTTCAAAGGTACACAGTAATAAATGTAATATAACTTAGAGGGGAAAAAGTTTCAGTTGCTTGATGGAAAAGCCATTAAAAACATAATATGTTTTTAAATCTCTCAATTCTTTTTCAATTCCAAGTAAATGTGGAAAGCAAATACTGCCTATATCACATTGTTTTCTTCCTCTACCTACAGAGCCTCCATTAAAAAATTAAAAGCCATGGGGCGCCTGGGTGGTTCAGTTGGTTAAGTGTCCAACTTTGGCTCAGGTCATGATCTCACAGTTCGTGAGTTCAAGCCCCGCATCAGGCTCTGTGCTGACAGCCCAGAGCCTTTGGATTCTGTGTCTCCCTCTCTCTCTTTGCCCCTCCCCAGCATGTTCTGTCTTTCTGTCTCAAAAATAAATAAAACATTTAAAAAAAATTTTTTTTAAGCCACAAAATTCACACATCAGTTCAATAGCTGTCCAAAATTTAAGAACATTATCAATTATTCTGACTGATCACACCACTGATTCTGGAGTACTCATGCTTATCTGTGCTAAAGAGACAGGCTAAAATGTGCACAGAAAATAAAAAGTCCACCTTACCCAGAATATCCTGTTTCTTCCTTTTTATCAGCCTCAAAGCAATCAGCATGATTTCATTCCCCCGCCAGGCCCTATTTGATTTTATGGACAAGGTGAAATGCATTTTTGAAATAATGGGCAGCTCTTGGGGCACGTGGGTGGCTCAGTCAGTTAAGCACCTGACTTCAGCTCAGGTCATGATCTCATGGCTTGCGGGTTCGAGCCCCACATCAGGCTCTACACTGACAGCTCAGAGCCTGGAGTCTGCTTCGGGTCTGTGTCTCCCTCTCCCTTGACCCTACCCCACTTGCATGCGCTCTCTCTCCTTCTCTCAAAAATAAACATAAAAAAAATTAAAAAATAAAAAATAATGGGCAGCTCTTTCTGCCCAGGGGTCCTATCCATGTGCTTTAATAAAACCACCTTTTCTGAATGGGAAAGAAAAAAAAAAATATATATATATATATATATATATATATATACAGTGCCTGTCCTAAGTCCCTCAAAACAACTACCATAATCTGAAGCAAAGAAAAAAGAAAATAAATTTCAAAAATAATGAGCTAAGCCAAGAGGGTGAAAGTGGGAGCAGGGAAGGAGAGAAGGAAGCAGAAACACCTGAAATAACTTTAAGACATCTCCAAAAGAAGAACAAACAGGTAGGGACACTACAGAAACACAAGGGAAAGGCCTAAGGAGCTGCACCTCACATGGCTAAATGAATAATGCCTATTTCAGAAGAAATACACTGTTAATCACAGTGGAAACACTTTTTTCCTGGCGCACTAAAGGATTACAGTCAAAGAGGACAAAAGGTAATGCAGCAGGGAAAGATCCAGCTAGATCAGACCACCACTGATTTTTAAATTATTTTAAATTATTTTTAGACAGAGAGAGCATGTGCACAGGGGAGAGAGGCAGAAGGAGAGAGAGAAAATCGTAACTAGGCTACACGCTTACCATAGAGCCCAACGCGGGGCTTGACCCCATGACCCTGAAATCATGACATAAGCCAAAATCAAGAGTCGGATGCTCAACTCACTGAGCCACCCAGGTGTCCTGTCCACTAATTTAAAAATTAATGGTGATGTAAGACCTAAAGAAAACAAAGATCCTACCTCTGAAGAGAATTAGAAGCCTCACCCTTCAAAAGCCAGCAACACGGAGTCACGATCCAGAAAATAACAGAAGCATGTTTCCAAGTTCATTATGATATCGAGCATGGACTTGGAGAAAGCCCAGGAAAGGTATCCTCAGGACATGAAACTCCAAGCAAGACCACCAGACACCAGTATGCCAAATAAAAATAAATAAATAAATAAATAAAAAGCGTTCTAAAACATACCAGAAAGGAGGGAAAGATGAAACAGAAGAGAATACAGATGTACGTAGGTGCCTTATGTAACAGCCTTTTCTCCTCAACAGCAAAAACAAAAATTTTAAACCTTCCAGGTTGGTAGAAATCTGTCCACATTTTTACCACTGCAAAGATATAAAGATTAACAGAGATATGACTGTCAAGAGACATACATCTTAGAACTAAGTGGATAAGTGGATTTACAATGGGCAAGGTTAATAACATTAAATAAAAACCAACGTTGGGAAGGAAAGAAGGAACTAAACAAGTAAAGAAACTAGTGCTCTCTATTAAAATGCACAGGTAACATGATGGGAGTTCCAACAAGTGACTGCTTTATGTAATAAAGTATATGAATAAAACTTTTAAAAAATAAAGTATAAAAACTTGTTTCTTTCAGTGCATCTAATCCAAGGCTTAAGTAAATAATAAAACATATATTAAAATATAAGAACTAGTACTCAGTACATCAGATATCACTTGAACAGTTATATAAAGAGTTTCACTCTTTTTTTAAACATTTATTTATTTTTGAAAGACAGAGAGAGCACGAGCAGGGGAGGGACAAGAGAGAGGGAGACACAGAATCTGAAGCAGGCTCAATGGCTGTGAGGTGTCAGCACAGAGCCCGATGCAGGGCTTGAACCCATGAACCATGACATCATGACCTTAGCTAAAGTCAGGACGCCTAACCAACTGAGCCACCCAGGGGCCCCAAGAGTTTCACTTTTTTAATAAATATTGACAAAAAGTATCTTCTGAGAGAAATGTGTGAAGATACAAAGATTTATCTGATATTGTCTCTTATCTCAAGAGGCTTAGAATCTAGTGAAGGAAATTAATCAGGATATATCTAGATAAAAGGAATAAACATCATTATTAAGGTATGGCTCAAAGGGAAGCCTTCCCGCAAAATATGGCATCTGAGATGCCCTTGGAAAACGGGCTGGAGAGCTACACTGCAAGGAATGGGAAGGAGAGGGCCCAGCATGGACCTGAGCAGTCATGAAAGGCCATGGGGCATATGAAGAACAGCGAGTGGTTCAGACTGACAGCGCTTTACATTGAGCAATAAGGCTAGAACATAGGATCGGAACTAGATCACAAGGGGTCTTACATATCAGGCTAATAAATCTGAAGTCTGTTTTGTAGAAATTATGGTTTCAAACCAAGGAACCAAATAAAGAGTAACGTTGCAGTAACATGTCCAGTGGACAGAAAAGGAAAGACTAGGTAGTCAGGAACACAAGGCAGGTGCAGCTAGTGCCACACTGTAACTGGTAACGCAGGCCCAAACTACCCATGGTGATGACAGTAGGGATGGAGCGGAGAGAGCCAATCCAAAGGTAAAAATCGACAGGTCTTTGTCAAAGGTTTATTATGTGTTGATTATCTGTCCAGCACCAGAGGAGATCCTGGGGATACAAAAATGAGAAAGATACATATAGATAGACAGATAGATTTATATTAACTATAAATATATACATATACGTGTGTGTATATATCTATATGTGTGTATATATACGTATACATGTGTGTAGGTATATATACACACACACATATATATGTGTGTGTGTGTATTTTTTTTTAACCAAAAATGATCAGGTAGGGGAAAAAGCAGGCAAGAGTCAAGGATGACACGCCAAGGTTTCAACCCTAGGGAAAAGCCCAAGCAGGAAGTACCATCAAGCACAAACAGGGTCACAGGTGAAGGAACCATCAGTAGAGAAGTGAATGTGCTCAATGTCTAGTTTGAGCCCGTAAGTACCAAAAGGAAGTCCACACACGCAGTAGAACCTCCCAAGGGCAAGTGGAGGTGCAGAGAGAGGTCAGGAAAGATCACGGAGATGAAAGGGATGTTATGAGACTTTATGAAACAATTAAGGACAAGTTCCCAGGTGGGGTGGGGAGGATTAAATGGAGAAAAGGGGAGAATAAGGAAAAGCCAGTGGCACGAAGCCTAAGGAGGATTTCAGGAAAGGGGACAAATGACAACACCAAGAGGGTGTGTGGAGTAAGAATCTGGTCTCTAGGAGGCTAGCGGGACCTCCGAGCATAGTAGGTTTTATGGAGAGTGAGCAGTGAGGAACAAAGGTCCTCGGTCAGTTCTTAAGGAGTTTGCTGATCCAGGGAAGGAGGGAAGCTTCAGGAACAGGAAAAGATAGAAAAGGTCCTTTTCTTTTGTCACTGCTTTTGGTGCTTTTTCTTTTTCCTTTAAAAACAGAGGAAGTTGGGGCTTGTGGGTGGCTCAGTCAGTTAAGCATCAAACTCCTGATTTCAGCTCAGGTCATGATCTCACAGTTGGTGGGTTCAATCCCCGCATCGGGCTCTGCACTGTCAGTACAGAGCGTGCTTGGAATTCTCTGTCTCCCTCTCTCTCTGCCCCTCCCCACTCATAATCTCTCTCTCTCTCTCTCTCTCTCTCAAAGAAATAAATAAAACATTAAAAAAAAAACAGAGAAAGTCAACACAGTTATTGACTGTGAGGAAAAAAAGTGGATAAGAAAATATTAGAGTAAGAGAGAGAAAAGGGATAAATGATGAGGCCCAAAGGAGGGGTTGGCATTAGGATTATAAATGAAAAGCTTAGCCCTGGAGAGGAAGAGGGACAAATGTTTCTAGGATAAAAGAAGGCAAAGCAGCTGTGTTTTTAGTACAAGAATGCTCACACAGCCTGACTTCTTCAGTGAAGTATGAAGTAACAGCTTTGGTGCAGACATCGGGTTTAGAGCTCATTTACTGGGGAAGAGATCCGAACAGGAGCTATGGAAACTCGTACACAAGAGAAATTAGAAAATTTTCTCAAAATCCAAGAGGTTTCTAAGAATAGAGGTACACCTTTACCCTGAACGTCCTACCGGAGTAAAACAGATAAAAGAAATGCTAGGAGAAGTGGCTCAAAGAAATACTCATGTTAAAAAACCTTACAAAACTAAAATAGGAAAAAGGAAAGCATTCAAATGCCCTTTAGACATCTCAGATTTTTTAATCATAGGCAGGTACTACTTATTCAAAACTATATGAACACTTTTAATTGTAAAAAGACATTTTTTTTAAGTTTATTTATTTATTTTGAGACAGAGAGAGAGCAGGGGAGGGGCACAGAGACAGAGGAGACAGAAAATCCCAAGCAGGCTCCACACTGTCAGAATGGAGCCCGAAGTGGGGTTCAAACAAACCATGAGATCATGACCGGAGCTGAAATTAAGAGCTTAACCACCTGAGCCCACCCAGGCACCCCTAAAAAGACCTGTTTTTTAAAGCACTTCAAGCTTTAGGTTCCACAGGAGAAGAAATCCTACCTGGTTTTATTCACCAAGGCAGTGCCTGGGTTACAGTAGGTCCCCCGTAAATATTTGTTACATGTTGATTATTTACAAGCTACACGAACGGAAAGACAGGGAAAAGAATAAGCATGCGAGCTGATATGTCTACAGTGAGTTGAATGATTCCCCCCCTCCCGCCCAAAATATTTCCACACCTGAATCTCTAGAATCTTTGATTATGACCTTACGTGGAGTCTTTGCAGATGTAATTAAGGTAAGGAACTTGAGATAAGATCGCTGTGGATGACATGGGTGGGCCCTAAATCCAGTGACAAGTGGCCTTAGAAGAGAAAGAAGAGAAGACAAAGGCACACAGGGGAGAAGGTAAACAAGCCAGAGATCAGAGTCATACAGCCACAAGCCAAAGGAACATCTGGAACCACCAGAAGCTGGCAGAGGCGAGGGACAGGACCTGCTTTAAAGCCTTCTGAGAGAGCCCAGTAAAGCTGCCAACTTGGTTTCAGACCTCCGGCCTCCAGAACTTGAGAGAACAAATTTTTGTTATTTTCAGCCACCCAGTTTGTGGGAATTTGTTACGGCAGCCCTAGGAAATTAATACAAGGTTAAGGTTAGTACAACTACACTAATTATAATACCAGATTAGATGGGCTAATGTCCCCTATAAAATAAAATGTCACGATAAGAATTTCATACGGTGTAATGGAAGGACTCTCTGTGCACAAGTGGGCAAAGCTAAAGTTTCTATTTAGATATATAAAGCACAGCTAGGCAAAGCCACTACCTAACAATAAAATATATAATAAATGCCAACAACGTACTGTATTGATAGAAAATAAAGATGAGATATAATAACTGTAAGAAAGGGCTAGTTCATTAGAATATTACTAAAAACACTACAAACTTAAGAAATCCAGGAACAAAACATAAACAAAGCACATGCATCGGTATTATGAAGTATTTCAAATATGCCAAAAAGTTAAAGATTACAGAATAATAAATTCTTTAACCTTAAGGTTAATCCTTTAACCTAATACGCAGTCTTAACAAATCTTAACATTTGGCCAAATTTACTTCAGATTTGCTTTAAAGAAATAAAATATTTCAGATATAGTTGAAGCCTCCTGCCTGCCCCCTTTCTCCTCCCTCCCGCCTCAAAGGTATCCACTGTCCTAAACCTGAGTGTATGATTCACATGTACATGTTTAAGATGAAGAGATTTTTATGTATTTAACATTTACATACAAAGCAAGTGACTATGCATTTATTCTACTATTATTTTTACTCAACTTATTTTTTGAGACTATTTATGTTGATGCGTCCAACTCTAGTTCATTCACTTTAACAGCTACAAGTGGTATTATTCAGCTCCCAATAACGGTCATCTAGGTTGTTTGTTAACTTTTCTTAGGACAATGGTACAACAATCTTCCTTGCTCATGTCTCCTCATTCAAACACCACAGTGTCTTAAAGCATAGTCCTAAAAAGCAATTATTGGGGCGTCTGGGTAGCTCAGTTGGTTAAGCGTCCAATTTCGGCTCCGGTCATGATCTCACAGTTTGTGGGTTCGAGCCTTGCATCACGCTCTGTGCTGAAAGCTCAGAACCTGGAGCCTGCTTTGGATTCTGTGCTTCCCTCTCTCTCTGCCTCTCCCTGCTTGTGCTCTGTCTCTGTCTTTCAAAAATAAATAAATGTAAAAATATTTTTTAAAAAAGCAATTACTCACTGTCCTTTCTTTTGAAAAACTCTTTTCCTTTAATGAACAGCCTTTATTAAAGCATAAAAGCATGCCCATAATTAAGAGAATAATCTGACCTAAAGGCACTTTCTGTGGGGAAAAAAAACTAAATTCTGTAGTAAATTCTGTTTTAAATCATCTCAGAGTATCTAGTGAGCCAAGGCATTTGGAGCAGAAAGCAATACCTTTCATTAATGAGAAGTTACCTGGGCAATATTCTGAGAAGACATAATTGCCTGATTATAGAATATACGGCCAAAGTGATCTCGATCTGGAAATATTTCTGCTTGCCAAGGTAAATTTGCGCCTCCTGAATCAACTGAAGAACAGGGAAAGAACAGAAATAAGTACGTATGAATGAACAAAACAATCTGTACACAGGAAGACTTGTACCACTGACAGCAACAGTTCTTAATCACATTCACAAAACACTTGCCCTATCGCCTTTCCAAACTATTCTACAGCATCTTTCTCCAGTCCCCCAACGCAGCCAAAAAATTCACTGTTTTCGTCAAATCCATTAGGCTCCCCTCCCTGTGCAAAATTCCACTTGAAATATTTAGGACATTCTCTCCTTTGAGGACCAACTAAGCCCCAGAAACACCACAAATTCTTCACTAGTTGAGCTAAAAAAAAAAAAAAAAAAAAGTATCTTTCCTTCTTTTAACCAATACGAAACCATGTACAGAATTCATGTGACAACGTGCCACATGCTGCCTCTGGGACTGCTTTTACTGCAGAGTAGAGTGGGGGCTAGGAAGGTCAGCTGAATTTGGAAGAAAGCTTGGTTACTTCACATCTGTGCGATTATCCGCATGTCCTGGCCATTCCATGCTTCATTTTCCTCACCTGTGAAATCAAAGTAACGATGGTAGTTCTCCCAGGAAGCTGTTCCTGGGATGACATGAAATAACGTATATAAAGCACTTAGTTAAGCACAGGGTGAGTGCTAATAGCAATGTTATGAAAGGTTCCTATGCCAACTATTCTTGCCTACAACCATTATGTCTTTCATTGTTATTTAATACATGACGTCCTGTCTCCAATGCATTTAAGCTTGCCCAAGATGGGGACAACATAATACTCTTCATTCCCCACAGTGTTTGGCACAGCACCTGTTAACAGTAGGGCCTCATTTGCGTTTTTCGTATGTGCAAAAAAAGTCCACACTGTGAGTCAACCAGGTAAATTCACTTTTGCAGAAAAAAAAAATCTCTAAGTCAGTATCTGTTCAAACAGTCTCAAAAACAAACAATATACATATGCTGGTACTTCACCAAACTAAACCGTTATCCAGGCAATGGCAATTTTAAACTGCCTTGCTTTTATGTTTCTTTTGAAAAATCCTTAGATTTAAGTGTATTTTAATTTCAAATATAAATTTACTTTCATTAAAAATTACATTTCTTAAATTGCATTTGCTGAAAATTATATACATATTCAAGCATTTAAATTAGTACCTAGCATTCAAGTAATCCATAAATATTAACTATTATTTTCTCACAGTTTGAACTCATTAAGGTTAAAACAAAAAGAAAATATATAGAAGAAAAAAATCCACACACGTAGAGAAAAAACTGGCATACATGAAAATACTGTCAGAGGTTATTCCTCAGTGATGTTATTATGGATAGTTCTTGTTCACATTTTCTTCCTGAGTTTTCAGAAAAGAACATGCATTTCTTTTGTAATTATGGGAGAAACCAACAGTTTTTAAAAATACCCAATGACGGGGGTGTGTGGGTGGCTCAGTCAGTTAAGCCCGACTTCAACTCAGGTCATGATCTCCTGGCTTGGGGTTTGAGCCCCACATCAGACTCTGCTGTCAGCACAGACACCACTTCAGATCCACTGTCCCCCCCTTTCTCTCTGTCCCTCCCCTACACTCTCTCTGTCAAAAAAAAAAAAAAAAAAAACAATGATGATGGCATATAAAGCCTTCTCAACAGTCTTGCATTTTACCACCTAAAAATAATTCATTTTACAACTTTTGTGACTTGCCCAGGTAGATGCAAGGGAGCCTGTTCTGCATTGCAATTTCTTGTGCCCGCAAATGTTTCTTCACAGTCACGGGATAGTAGGTACCTCCTTTGATGGTGGCATCATTCGCAACAATTATACATTCTACTCTGAAAGATAGAAATTTCATTACAAAGAGAGTAAGAGAGACTTCTTCAAAGTTAAAAGGCCAAGTACATTTCGTTATAAGACACTCCAATGCAACCTTCAACTTCTAGTACATATCACCAATGACAGTCATTAGCAGACAATCTCATGACACAAAAGCAAGTTTTAATCACAGGCCACATACTCACTTATATAATATAAAATCATCACTTTTAACAAGTTTACAAACTCATACTTGATGTTTAAAGACTTATCAGTCCTGTATTAGCAGTGAAAAACTAACCTCAGCCATATTTCATAATGGTTCTTTCAATGAAATGATCCTAGCAAGGTAATAATACACACACACACACACACACACACACACACACAAATCTAAGTCTCAAGGCTGAAAAATCTCTCATAATAAACCGCCAAGTTTCCTTTTAGGATGGTAATTTGCAAAAATGAAAACTTACCCATCAAGAGAATTTATGCTTATTTTCAAAAGTTCTTAAATATTACTACCACATGCTTCCTCTATAAAACTAAAAGAAGTTTAAAATACAATATCTATCTTGCTTAAAGTAACAATAGATGCAACTATAAATTAGTATATTGAGGGTGCCTAGGTGGCTAAGTCAGTGAAGCATCTGACTCTTGATTTCTGCTCAGGTCATGATCTCACAGTTTGTGAATTCGAGCCCTGTGTCAGACTCTGCCCTGACAGTGTGGAGGCTACTGGGGATTCTCTCTCTCAAAATAAAATTTAAAAACCACACTTTAAAAAAATAAAAAATAAAACAGTGTATCGAAAACATGTTAAAATGCATCATCAATGGCGCCCTTTCTCACCAGAACCAGTTGGTTGAGTGCCACACCCACAAGGAACACACAAAGAGCAGAGCGGTGAGTGCAGACCACCTGTAAGGAAAACTGCTCGATCCTGCCAGGAAACCGGAAGGAAACTTGGGTGAACAACAGTGTGTTCTTTACAAAATATAATCTTGTTCATATTTCTGATATTTTTATTTTTTTAAGATTTTATTTTTAAGTAATCTCTATGCCCAACATGGGGCTTGAACTTACAACCCCAAATACAAGAGTTGCATGCTCCAGCAACTGAGCCAGCCAGGCACTCCTATTTATGATATGCTTTAAAATCTCACTTTATATTCTCTAGAATTCTAAAAAGTAAGTCATTGGATACCTGTTGAAAATAAAGTAGAGAACAGCAACCGAACAGCAGCCTTGGCTAGCACTGGACTCCTCCCATTAGGGTATGTGGCCATCAGTGCTCCCCACAAGATAAAAGGGATCCCCTCCTTCGAGCATCTATTTTACTGATATAAAGCCTTTTTCCACATTACAGTTAGCATTTTAGAGTAGAATGCCAATTTTTCAAAGCTTTAGTAAACAAATTAGATTTCAAAGGGAATGTATGCTTACAGCAGGTTGCTGGGGCTATCATCTCACACCTCCAGTGTGCACTGTACTGCCCTGCCCAGGGGGTGCTGCCCTACAAAAGCTTAGGAAGCTGTGATCCTGGAAAGGGGCCAGACAACAGAGTCAGGCAAGCTATGGTGAAATGTTGGCCTTGCCACTTGCTGGGCATGGGACCTTGAACAAGAGACAGAGCCACTCTCACTTGTTTATTAAAAGATCACAGGGGCCCCTGGGTGGCTCAGTCGGGTTGAGCGTCCAACTCTGCATTTCGGCTCAGGTCATGATCTCAGGGTCATGGAATGGGGCCCCACATCATGCTCTGCACTGAACATGGAGCCTGCTTGGGATTCTCTCCCTCCCACTGCCCCTCCCCTGCTCATGTGTACGTGCTGTGCATGTTCTTTCTCTCAAACAAACAAAAAAGGTCACAGACATATTACGGAATAAAAAATAAAATCAGTTCACAAAAAGACTGCATTATATATCTATTGGTTTTGCATACCCACAATCTATTATTTTGGCAACAGACTAAACTTTCTTTCAGACACTGCCTCTTCTCTAATCCATGTGGTTCAAGTGAGACTGGGTGCAAAGTCTATCTTCAAAGGTATACAAAAGAACTAGCCTTTTCTACCCCAAGTCCATACTGTGGCTTAGCAATGGGCGTGAGCCCCATTTACTCCTGAGTGACCTCAAGAAAGTTACTTGACTTTCATATACCTCAGCTTTCTCACTTGTACATGATAAAAAAAATTTTTTTAAATAGGGATAGTAGTAATATCTATTTCATAAGGATAATATGCATACTTAACTCAGTATAGAGATATTCAGTCGGTTAAGCGTCTGACTTTGGCTCAGGTCATGATCTCATGGCTAGCCCATATCGGGCTCAGTGCTGACAGCTCAGAGCCTGGGGCCTGCTTTGGATTCTGTGTCTCCCTCTCTCTCTAACACTTCCCTGATTGTACTCTCTCTCTCTCTCTCTCTCTCTCTCTCTCTCTCTCTCTCTAAGAATAAACATTTAAAATTTTTTAAAATTTTTAAAAATATTCATTTAATACTTAAAATATTCCTGGCACACAGTGGATACTAGATAAATATTAGCTACTGTTATTCTGGATTATTTAATTTATGGGGATTTAACTGGGATTCTGAGAAGAGAGCTGGGTGGCTGGATCCCTAACTTGAACCTCAAGACAGTAAGATAAACATTAAGTTCAAAAAACTTTTCTTAAGTAAACATCAGAAAAAAGGATCATTTGAACTTGAACATAAAACATAAGTACTTAAAAAAGTGGGGGAGTGCTTGGACCCCAAGTCTAACCTCTTAGGGGCTCTCCTACCTTAGCTGCTGACCTTACAGAACAGAAACTGGGAATGCCTCTGGCTAGCTCTGCCTCTGGGTTTAGAAAGCTTGCCTGGGAGGGGCACCTGGGTGGCTCAGTCAGTTAAGTGCCTGACTTTGGTCCAGGTCATTATCTCACAGTTCATGAGTTCAAGCCCTATGTCAGGCTCTCTGCTGTCAATGCAGAGCCTGCTTCAGATCCTGTGTCTCTCTCTCTCAAAAAGAAATAAACATTAAAAAAAGAAAAAGAAAAAAAGAAAGAAAGCTTGCCTGGGAATAAAGCTAAAACACACCTGTGACCTGGTAATAATGCCTGAGCTCCTAGATCCAGCTATGCCCACACTTATCAGCTAAGGGTCAATAAGTTCTTTTTTTCTTTTTTTAATTTTTTTATGTCTTCATTTTATTTTGAGAGCAAAAGAGACAGAGTATGAGCAGGGGAGGGGCAGAGAGAGAGGGACACACAGAATCTGAAGCAGGCTCCAGGCTCTGGGCTGTCAGCACAGAGACCAACACAGGGCTCAAACCCACAGACTGTGAAATCATGACCTGTGCTGAAGTCAGATGCTTAACCAACTGAGCCACCCAGGCGCCCCAGTCCTTTTTTCTTAAACCAGTTTGGGCATCTATCATTTGCCAGAGAAAGACTGGTGACAATACATACAACCACACTATTTATGTAAGAAAGGTGCATTTAAATCACAATGAACTGCTACTTTACACCTAGTAAATGAGTGAACCTTTTTCAGTCATAATATCTAACACTGGCACAGCTCTAGGGAAAAGGTTAAGTCTTTCCTTGGCCCGTGTCATAACAGAAAGGAGTCTCATGGGCATAAAATGCATGTGCTCAGTATGAAACCTTGGTTATTGATGTGCATAGAGAACAACTTGAAAGTTGGTGCCTGTGAGGAGATTTCTGATTACAAGGTTTAAAATGTGCAATGGAATTAAACCAGGCTGTGTTCTTGTCCCTCTGTCTTTACCTACTTGAAATCACTGTGGAGTAAGGGGGAATCCCACACCCCGCCCCCAAATAAAGAAAACAAAAATAGAACATAATCCTGTAAGTATATAATTTCACTATCTCATTCTAGAAATAACCACAAGAGATAATCTGATCTATAAAATAATTCCTGTCATCCATTCATTTATTCAACAAATATTTTTTAAGTGTGTTCTATGTGCCATGTCCTTTTTGAGGAACTAAGGACACAGAGTGAACAAGAAGGGCAGAATTCCTGATGTCACAGAGCTCCCATTCTAGTGGAGAGGATCAGTTAGGGGAAGCAAACAACACACAACAAATCTGTAAGATAACTTCTGATTGTATGTGCTATGAAATGGTAATAAAACAAGGTAATTCTATAGACACCAATTCTTTTTGGGTTTCCAGTCCCAATGTTGGGGGGATGGGAGGGTTCACCCACACTCAACATCAAACGATTCTCGGACACTCCGTGGGGGTAATGCTGGTGTCCGAAAATTCAGTGCAGTTCTGACACTATCTGCTTGGAAACAGTACCCAAATCCATAGGCTAAGGGCTGGTCCTACAAGACTGCTCTCCACCTCCCACTTCAGAGGTCAATCACAAGCTCAGGCTGTGACCTGTGCTTCCTGACCAACCAGCTACAGACTATAGATTCCAATGACCTCCACCTTAGGTTCTTTTAACTTGCTAGAGTGCTCACAGAACTCAGGTTAACACTTAAGTTTACCACTTCATTAAAGATATGATAAAAGACAAAATTAACACCCAGTGAAGAGATGCATTGGGCAAGGTATGGGGAGAGGACGGGGAGCTTCCACGCCCACTCTTAGGTGCACCACTCTGCGCCCCTCTCCACATGTTTACCAATCAGGAAGCTCCCAGTCCTCTTGGGTTTTATGTAGGTTTTACTGCGTAGTAACGACTAATTCAATGGCCATTAGCTGGTTCGATCTCCAGCCCCTCTCCCTTCCCCAAATGTGGGGACTGGAGGAATAGGTAAAGCAGATAAGTTCCAACCCTCTAATCCCACTTTCTGGACAACCAGGCCCTGCCCTTGGGTGGGGTCCAAAAGCCACCTTCACTCATAGAACAAAAGGCACCATGACCACTCTAAGCACTTCCAAGGGTTTTGGTAGCTGTGAGCCAGAACTGTGGACAAATACCAAATATGTATGAGAAACATACTTTTGTCATCTGAATGCCCAAATACATCTATCTACAAATCACACTATTACAGGAACACAATATGTATTATTATTAGTTACTATAACATGTAATAAAACAAGGTAAGATATATAATAAAACCAAGTAATTGTGATGGAGCTATGTTAAGGTACAATGGTCAAGAAATGGTAAAAAAAAAAAAAAAAAAAAAAAATGACAGCCCAGCCAGACATGGCACTTACAATGCACTAGGTGCTCTTTTAAGGCTTTAGGTATGTGAGATAGCCCACTTTACAGATGGGGAAACAGGCACAAAAATGTTAAGCTACTGCCCCAAGGGTACCAACCAACAAGTTAAAACCAGCATCTGAGTCTCGGCAGTCTGATTCTAGAATGCATGCTCCTAAGCACTGCTCCAGGGGAAATATGAATGGAGAGCGCAAGATGAGAAGGAGACAGCCATTCAAAGACCCGGGTGAAGAGCACTTCATTCAGAGCAAACGGCTTCAGTACAGGCCCCATGTATATAGGAGTTTCGCATATGTCATGGGACAGCAAGAGTAGGATGGCCACAGTGAGAGAGGTACAAAAGGAAGGTGAGGGAAGCAGGCAGGGACCGCATCTTACAGGTCCTTATAAGCCACATAAAATAGGTGAATTTGCCAGAGAAAAGGACTACAGCTCAATTATTCCTCACAGCCAGTTACTATTTTAGGCAAGGAGTCCTTGATTCTAAGCTGGCTTAGAAATAAATTCCATACAACAAGTTTTCTCATTAAATTCCTTGGGGTCCACTTCAGAATGTATCATGGAGGCTTGATCAACAGACCCAGCATTACTCAAAAATACATAAAAGAGCAATAAAGGTATAAAAGTTTTTAACGACCTTATGAAAGGCTTTGGCTCTGAAAAGCTCCAGGCTGACGCTACCCATGCCCATGCTGCAGGGAACAGAGCTTTGACTCTCTCATCTACATGAGTATGTCTACTCTCAGGGGCAACAATACCAGTTGTACTGTGTATCTCTTAAGGAACCGAAGTGTTTCTCTTCCCTTTTTTGTTTCTTTCTCTAGTTTCATGACAACCCTTGACAGTTGTCATGGCTGCTAGGATTATTCCAGTTTATAATGAATCTTATTTCCCAGATGTGAAAACCAAGGCACTGAGTGGTCAAGCAATTTGCTAAAGGTCAAACAGCTACAAAATGCTAAAGCCAGGATTTTAATGGAGGCTGACAACTCCTGAACCCTTGCTAAAGATCAAACAGCTACAAAATGCTAAAGCCAGGACTCTAATGGAGGCTGACAACTCCTGAACCCACACAACTCCTAAGTGCAATTCAGTTTCCTTCCAAGCTGAGAACCTGGTAAAGTGAGAACAAGGCACAAAGAAAGAAAATGGAAACGAAAAATATAAAAGCACAAATAGTAAAATATTAGTGTACGCACAGGGAAGGTGGAAGAGCATGCTGTAACCTGACCATCATAATGACTGGAGACATAATTAACAGTAACTACCTTGCTTAAGTATTTCGTGATTAGGAATTTAGTTTGCCTCTGCATTAAGTTTATCTTTTTATGAAAGGTTTATTTTTAAGTGTTCCCTACGAGTCCAAAAAAGAAAGTGTCTCCACACTGGGTAAGTATTAAGCAGGTCGTAACTGGCAAAGAGCAGTGGAAGAGTTTTGGGGGTACAGGAAAGTGAAGCAACAATGGTGAATGGCTGTGGCTGTACCTCCCCTGAAGGCACAGATCATGGGGAGAAGGTGGAAGAACACACATACCATAAACCAGCATGTGAGTCGAATGCAACTGTATCAGGCTCAGAGACCATCCACCTGAGGTCAAAGCTGGGCTTTGCCAGGGGCTTGATCTTGGGCCAGCTATCTATGTCACTGAGCAGGCTTCCTTACCTGCAGAACAGTGATGAAGACAGTAATACTCATTTTCACAGAGCTGTGGTGATGATTAAAACAACTGATCAGGGGCGCCAGGGTGGCTCAGCCGGTTAAGCATCCAACTCTTGATTTTGGCTCAGGTCATGATCTCACGGTCGCGAGATAGAGCCCCGCACTGGGGTCTGCACTGGGTGTGGAGCCTGCTTAGGATTCTCCCTCTCCCTGTCCCTCTGCACCTCCCCCACTCATGCATGTGTGCTCTCTCTCTCCCCCTAAATAAAATAAAACAAACAATCAGTGGGAAGTGTTTACTACAATGCCTCGCGTGCTAACTTGAGATGGTAAATGTGAGACCATACATAAATATACACAAGTAAATTTAAGTTCTAGAAATCAACATTCCCTAAGCCAAGAGTGGTTTACAAATGTTAGCATTCCAGAACCTTGGAAGGCTTGTTTAAAAACAGATTGCCACGGGGCGCCTGGGTGGCTCAGTAGGTTAAGCGTCCGACTTTGGCTCAGGTCATGATCTCTCGGTTTGTGGGTTCAAGCCCCGCATCGGGCTCTGTGCTGACAGCTTAGAGCCTGGAGCCTGCTTCAGATTCTGTGTC
The DNA here is from genome assembly GCA_028646485.1 of Cryptoprocta ferox. Classification (NCBI taxonomy): domain Eukaryota; kingdom Metazoa; phylum Chordata; class Mammalia; order Carnivora; family Eupleridae; genus Cryptoprocta; species Cryptoprocta ferox. Next base: position 47,611,065 of record CM053572.1, on the reverse strand, counting down.
TCCCTCTCTCTCTGCCCCTCTCCCATTCATGCTCTGTTTCTCTCTGTCACAATAAAAAATAAATATCAAAAAATTTTTCTAATAAAATAAAATAAAAAATAAAAACAGATTGCCAGCCCCACCCTCAAAACTTAATTTATTTACTTCTTAGGAAGACCTAGTAATTTAATGACTCCTCTAAGACAGTGGTTTTCACCAGAGATGTGCAAGAGATCACCTACAGAATCCTGGAAAACGATATAAGCCAAGCCCACACCTGCAGATTCTGATTATGTAGGAAAATTTGGATTTGAGCCCCAGAATTTGTGCTATGGGTTCCCCTCCCCCTTCAATCTTTGTCTCTACAGCTCCACAGATAAATCTAATACATGTCTGGGCAGGAAGCCTCAGCCCTACATAATATAAATAGCACAAAACTTGCAAGTTCATATGCAAAGCAGTGAGTGCTGGAAGCCTGTGCCGGTCAATCACTTCCTGCCCCACATTATGGAGTGTAAGTAGAACACTCACCCTGATACTCTCCCAATGCCTGTAATAATGCCACCAGCAGGGACCTCCTCATTACCATATAACTGGTAACCTGCAAACTGGGATAATTCCAGAAATGGAGACCTGCAGGGAAGAAAGGATATTGCCTGAATTAAAGTTATTTTTTTAAATGCATTTTTAAACAGTTATACGTGGAAAAGATTAATGAGGCAATGTTTCATGAATGCATGCTGAACATATATAAAACCTACAAGAAGAATACTTAAAACAAAATCTAGAGTGGATATTTTGAGGATTTACACACTATAGCCATGCAATAGAACACTAAGTGTCTATTTTAAAAGATGTTGTACAAATGTGTTTATTAGTATAGAAAGAGAACAGCATCTAACACATAAGCCCCTACCCTGTGCCTGGCTCTCTTTTAGGAGCTTCAGAAACCTAACTCATTTGTTCCTCAGAACTGCCTCCTGAGGTGGGTCCTATCATGATCCCCACTGACAGATGGGGAAACTAAAAAAAAAAGAGAAAGGACAAACTGAGTCACTTGTCTGAGGTCACACAACTAGTAAGCGGCAGAGGTGGGTTTTAATAAGCAATCTAACCCCAGTGAGGATTTCACTTATTTAATTGTTCAAGACCCGGTGAGCGGGGGGGAAAAAAGGGTGTTATAAAACACCACATTTAGTATGATTCCATTTTTCTTACTAAAAATGTGTCTATTACACATATACACAAGAACAGTCTAGAAGGATATACACTTGGTGTTAACAGTGTTGTTTCTCCAGGTTGGGAGTATGGGTCTATGTCATAAGAAATACTTTTGGGGGCACCTGGGTGGCCGAGTCGGTTAAGCGTCTGATTCTTGGTTTAAGCTCAGCTCATATCTCACAGTTCGTGAGGTGGAGCCCCACACTGGGCTCCTCGCTGATAGTGTGGAGCATGCTTGGGATTCTCTCCCTCTCTCGCCATCGCTCCCCTGCTTGCTCTTTCTCAAAAATAAATAAATAAACTTAAAACATTTTTTTAAAAAAAGGAGCAAATGAGGGGCTCAGTTAGGTGTCTGACTTCTGCTCAGGTCATAATCTCATGGTTCATGGGTTTGAGCCCCACATTGGGCTCTGCACTGACAGTGTGGAGCCTGCTTGGGATTCTCTCTCTTCCTCTCTCTCTCTCTGTCCCTCTCCAGCTTGTGCTATTTCAAAATAAATAAAAATGAAACTTAAAAAAAATACGTTTAGAGTCCTCATTCCCTTCTCTCCACCTGCATTCCCTGCCCCCCAACTCCAATCCTTCAAGAAATCCCACTGGGTTAGCTCTATCCTGACAACATGCCCAGAACCTGACATTCTCATCACCTCCACTACTACTACTACCCTAGTTCAAGACACCATCATGTCTCCTTCGAATCAGTGCCACAGCCGTCTAACTCATCTTGGGGCTTCCAGCCTTGCTGCCCACATTCTACTCCCCAAACAGCAACTAGAATGACTCTTTTCAGACGTAAGTCACATAGATCGTAATAGTTTCAGGTTCAAAATCCCACAGAGCGTCCTCATTTCTCTCAGGATAAAAGCCAAAACTCTTGGGGCACCTAGGTGGCTCAGTTGGTTAGGCCTCCGACTTTTGATTTTGGCTCAGGTCAGGATCTCACGGTTCTTGAGTTTGAGCCCCATGTTCAGCTCTGCGCTGACAGTGCAGAGCCTGCTTGGGATTCTCTCTCTCCTTTTCTCTCTGCCTCTCCCCCCCTCATTCGCTCTCTCAAAATAAAAATAAACTTAAAAAAAAAGTCCAAACTCTTACAATGACCTATAAGGTTTTATGGAATTGAACCCTATCTCCTACCACTCTTCCCTTCATGCCTTCTACCCCAAACACAATGGCATACTGGGCTCTTGAGCATATCAGCATATCCTGCACATTCCTACCTTAGGGCCTTTGCAATTGGTCATTCCTTCTGCCTGTAACACTCTTTCACCAGTATTTTCAGGTCCTTCTCTTTACTCCTTCAAATCTTTGCTCGGACCTCTCAATGAGGCATACCCTATCCATCTTATTTAAAACTACAACTTGACCCTCAATTTCTCCCTTACTCTGGTCTCTTTCTTTTTCGCATGACATTTTTCACCTTCTAACATACTACAGAACTGAACCATATTTATCATTTACTTTCTATCTCCTCCTGCTACAACGTAGACTCCAGTTGGGCAAGGATCTGTGTCAGTTTTGTTCACTCATGTATCACTAGCACCTGTAAGAGTCCCTGACACTTAGTAGTCTCTCAATAAACATCTGTTATTGTATCTTAAGGTAAGAATCAGAATTTCAAATCATTTATTTATAAAACTGTTTAAGAAAGTACCACAGATTAGAGAACACTGACTTAGAACTTGAGCTGTACCAACCCTGGGTCTATAAGACTGTCCACTCTTTCTCTGGCTAAAAGTTTGCCTCTTGCTACGTGGCGTTCTCGGGCTTTCTCACTGCCTCCTGCGATAAAAAACATGATTAGGTTAGATTGACACCATATGACGTCTCCAATTAATTTAAGGCCAGAAAAACATAAAACAGTCCAAAATATAGCGCTTTTAAAAGTTCAACATATCTTTTCAGAAATAGCTAATTTTCAGATCTTTTATTCAAACTCACAAGCTTTATTTCCTGAAGTAAATAAAGTGGCATTTAAAAAAAAAATCAGTCAACCTCTGATTTCACAGCATATCATACATTTCCTGAATTCACTGGTAATTATTTAGAGAAGTAACATAGTATCTTCTCTGCAACTCATGCATTGCAAACACTGCTTCGCCTACACCACATTTATTAAATATCTACCACAACCACCTAGTGCTCTGCTACATATGATGTGAAATTTGAAAAAGTCCTAGCTTCATTTGTCCCAGGTGAAAAGCACTATTTTAGAAATGACCTCCATGATGAGCACAGCAAGACTTACCTAAAGGTAAAGTGACCCACAACTTGTTACACGGTCTCCAAATGGGAGAGAGTTATACACCTAATATAGCAATTACGAAGTCCACTTCTATTAGCATCTTCACTCAGAGACGGTCTTCAGTGTTTCCTCAAGTTGCTCCAGTCCAAGAAAATTACAGTAGTCGAACAGTCCACAGAGGTAAGCAGGTGAGGCTGCTTGAGGTGAGCAGCACAGCAAGCCTCCCCCAGACTGATGGCTGCCGGGCTCGGTATCTTGGGAATATCGATAACCCATTCTCAGCAACCCAAGGTATCAGACCAGAAACAGAAGGATCATACAGCACCTCAAAAGGTTTATTTTGACTCTTGCTCACAACTTTCATCTTAATACACTCTTGGGGTGATGAAGTGTTCAACTACCTAAAAAAGCTATTTCTTTGGGGGCTTTTTAGGGGAGAAAACAAGTTGTTACCTCCTTTATACAAGCTTCTAAGCATTACCTTGTTTTTCAAACCGGGCCTCATTCCTCTATCCAAGGGAATTTTTTTTTCTGAAGAGGCAGATCGCATATTTTTAAGATTAAATCTGCCTTAAAGTTATCAAAAAAATATATATCGCACATTTAACCTTCTTTTAAAATGAAAATAATTCTGGGAGGCAAAGATTTAGTTCCAAAATAGTATAATTAAGTCCAATCGCTATTCTCTTTGTCCCAACCACTCAGAGGACCTGACTTCCCCTACTGAGGGCGGTTTGAGTGTAGGAGAGGGAGGGAGAGAAGGGTTACCAAGGGGCAGAGGAAATTTCTGGGAGAGGCGCGCTCATTGTCTTGGTTGTGGTGGCAGTTTCACGAGGAATATATCTATGTCAAACCTCAAACTGTACATTTTAAATAATGCAGTTTATTGTATGTCAATTATACCTTCATAATGTTGTTTAAAAATAAATATTAAAAGAAAAATGCACTTGAGGCACTGAAAGGAAAGCCACGCCTTGGTGAGGGTCTTTGGAGAATCCGGTGACCTAAATGCTCACTCAAGGGCTACCAAGGGGAGGGGTGACCAGAGAGGGTAAAACGACAAAGAAGTGATAAGAAACACCCATGTTTTTGCAAGTACTTAAGATGAAATTCTTTGTTAATTCTGCCTAGAGTGTGAATTGGCAATTTGGAACAGCCAGTGAATTCCAGTGTTAATGGGAAAAATCAGAAAGAGGGCTTTCCTCAATGCAGATTTGCAGATTACAGAGTTAATGCTCCTCTGGCATTTGCACTGACTTGGGATATGTGGATAGCTACAAAACAACACGACGTAGCAACTCAGTTTTCCAAGGATTATTCTCAAAGATTCTGCACTATCTCCATTTCCACAGACTCGGAGACAGAAAAGCCTGTTTCCTTCTATCTCGTTTACCATACTGCATTGATTCTAATATATACATTGTGTTCACACTTTAATATCCCTGAAATCAGGAAGCCTTTTACAGTTTACAGCATGTTTTATTTTTAATGTTTATTTATTTATTTAGAGAGAGAGAGAGTGAGAAAGAGCATGCACATGCAAATGCGGGCGGGGCAGAGAGAGAAGGCAAGACAGAATCCCAAGCGGACTCCACACTCAGTGCAGAGTCCATTATGGGGCTCAATTCCACGACCGAGATCATGACCTGAGTTGAAGTCAAGAGTAGGATGCTTAAGTGACTGAGCAACCCAGGCATCCCTATAGCATCTTTTTTTTTTTTTAAGTTTATTTACTTTGAGAGAAAGAGAGAGAGAAAGGGAGGGAGAGCACGAGTGCGTCAGCAGGGGAGGGGCAGAGAGAGAGAGGGAGAGAGAGAGACTCAATCCCAAGCAGGTTCCATGCTGCCAGGACAGAGCCCAAAGCTGGGCTCGAACTCACAAACCATGAGTTCGTGACCTGAGCGGAAATCGAGAGTCAGAGGCTTAACAGACTGAGCCACCCAGGCGCCCCAAGCATCTTTTACTCAACACATCTGTCTGCCTCTTGCCTGCACAGCACAAATGTCACTTCAACTGTGCTACCTGCATTGTTAGAACTATATGCATGGAGTTAACTTCCATTTTAAAAAGTCTTCAAAAACTACACAAGCCTTATCTTTAGGTTACTAAAAGTCTCATTTTAACCACCAAAATTATTTGTGTTTTTCTGTATTAATAAAGTAATTATCACCCAGCATTATAAAGCTAAGCACTTCTGAATCTATCAACACACAGTGGTACCTGCATGGCTCAGTCAGTTAGGCATCCAACTCTTGATTTCTGTTCAGGTCATGATCTCATAGTTCATGGGTTCGAGCCCCATGTCTGTGCTGTGAGCACAGAACCTGCTTGAGAGTCTCTCTCTCTCTCTCTCTCTCTCTCTCTCTCTCTGCCCTATCCTGCTTGCATGTGCAATCACGCACACATACTCTCTCTCAAAATAAATGAATAAACTTTTAAAAAAATGGAAATGGCTTTTAGTTTCAAGTCACAAAGCCTTCTAAAGTAAATTTTTGCATTGACCAATAATGGCACAGCAGAATTTGCTGTGGTAATTGTTTATACATTAATAGTTTCATCCCCCCCACCACAATGATGCAATTTCTTCCAAGCAAAGGGATGGCTATTATGTCCACAATTTAAAAATGGAAAATAATAACAATTTGCCAAGTTCTTAGGACATCTTATTTATTTAATCAGCAATAAACCCACATAGAAATTATTTCCAAGCTATATAAAAAAGCAGAAAATACATAATTATGTAAAATTAGTATACAGGATGAATATAACTATTGAACAGAAAATGTTTCAGTAGCTTCAGGTAAAACAAAAATTTCAGTGGATGCTGTGGCTGACATTAACCCTTAAGCAGAAATACTTTAAAAATTGATGAATCTGAGGGGTACCTGGGTGGCTCAGTCGTTTGAGTGTCTGACTTCAGCTCAGGTCATAAGCTCATGGTTTGTGGGTTCTGGCCCGGCGTCGGGCTCTGTGCTGACAGCTCAGAGCCTGGAGCCTGCTTTGGATTCTGTGTGTCTCTCTCTCTTGCCCCTCCCCAACTCACTCTCTCTCTCTCTCTCTCTCACACAAAAATAAATAAACATTAAAATTTTTTTAATTGATGAATCTGAAATTTTGCTTTTCCCCACATAATGGCAATGCTGTAAGAGCAGAAAAACTGACCAAGTAATAGAAAAAAAATGAAATGTCAGCATACGAACAGTCTTGAAGACTCAAAGCTTACTGTTACTGTTTTTTCCTAACCAGTAACTATCAAGGAACATTTTCATTGAAAGCATAAAATGAAGAATAAATGAGCGTTTACCTAATCTTATTTTCTGTGCTCGTTCATGGAGTTGATTTACAAGTACTTTCATCTGTTCATAGTTTTCCTAAAACAGAAGCAAAGAGAGAGTAATATTAGAAAGCAATTATATATGTATTTTTTAACCAAAGTAAGGGCTAATGTGAACATCATGTGCCAAGTGCATGTGGCCTCACACAGGGCCACCCCCTACCCATGTGGCCTCCATGTTGGGTCACTCCATCAGATGGAAAGGATGACTCCTGACTCCTGACTCTCCATCTCTGTCCCACCTCCTCTTCACAACCACCTCCCCCCTCCCGTCCATCAATCCAAATTATTACCCCTCTTTAGCACATAATTTGTGTTCCTTCTCATCTCTAACACCTCTCATTTCTGGTCACTCCTACTCATTTTAACACCTTTCTTCCTTAAGCATCAACTGAACTTAATTGATTTCTATTTGTTTTCCTATTTTAAGTAACATAAGCGCTTTGAGAAAATTAAAATGCCTTCTTCCTTTTTCTGTCCCATCTATTATTGCCCTAAGGAGTTTCCAACCAATGCAGAAATACCTGGGGGCACCTGGATGGCTCAGTCAATTGAGCATCCAACTCTTGATTTCAGCTCAGGGCATGATCTCACAGTTCATGGGTTCAAACCCCTCATCGCCCTCTTTGCTGACTTTGCAGAAACCACTTGGGATTTTTGGTCTCCCCACTCCCCCCCTGCCCCTTCCCTGCTTGAATGCTTACTTTCTCTCAAAATGAATAAATAAGGGGCACCTGGGTTGCCCAGTTGGTTAAGCGTCTGACTTCGGCTCAGGTCGTGATCTCATGGTCAGTGAGTTCAAGCCCTGTGTCAGGCTCTGTGCTGACAGCTCAGAGCCTGGAGCCTCTTTCAGATTCTGTGTCTCCCTCACTCTCTTCCCCTCTCCCACTTTCTTTCTGTCTCTATGTCTCTCAAAAATAATAAAACATTAAAAAAATTTTAATCAATATACATTAAAAAAATACTTGGTTACTGACAAATTACACTTAAAAACAGAGTGCAGGGAACACAGTAGATCCTATTTTATACTTAAAAAGGAACAAGGGACACCTGGGTGGCTCAGTCGGTTAAGCGTCCAACTTTGGCTCAGCTCATGATCTCACAGTCTGTGGGTTTGAGCCCCGCTTCAGGCTCTGTGCTGACAGCTCAGAGCCTGAAGCCTGCTTCAGATTCTGTGTGTCCTTCTCTCTCTGCCCCTCCCCCACTTGCACTCTGTCTCTCTCTCTCAAAGATAAAAAAATTTTTTTTAAAAATTTAATAAATAAAAAGCAACAAAACTATGTTTGCATATCTTTAGAAGTTTTCTAGAGTAATATACAAGAAAACACAAACTGTGAGAGGTAGAAAAAAGGGTAGAGGGCCTAATTTTTCACCCTTCTGTAAATTTTGTTTGCTCAGCGCATTACTTTACAACACAAATTAAGTAGCTAGTTATTTTTGAAAATTCAGAGTTTAAGCCACTAACACATTTTGCTCCCCACAACGTCTTTAACATCTCTGGTGATCTAATTCCTTTTACATGGTGCAATACTAAGCAGCTTTCCAGCTGTTCAAAATTAGAAGAATTTACAGTGTTTACAGTAGAGCTCTATTATTTCTTATTTTCTACAGTTCTAAGAGTTCCCAAGGTTAAGGTTTTTGCCACATTCTCTTGCTCTGCAAAATCCAGAAAATAAAAAAGAGAGAAGTAGCAGACTGTTAGGGAAAGAACCTCTGCCCTGGAGCAGGGAGGTCTCACCCTCACAACCATCTCTGTCTACTAGCCCTGTGATGATTTCCCTGTGAGGCCCTCCAGGCCCTGTCCAAGGGCAGACAACCTACTGGGAATAGAACTCCAGAACTCACCTACAACATTGTTTCCCAACCATGGCAGACATTGGAATCACTGGGAAGCTTTGAAAAATAAAAATAAAAATAAAAATAAACCCTCAGAGATTCTGATGTCATTGGTTGCAAATGTGGCCTGGGCATTAAGCACTATAAAGGTTCCCCAAGCGATTCAAATGTCCAACCAAAAACAGAGGAACACTGGCCCATAGTCTCCATTTCTGAGTGCTACTCAAGGCAAACTGGAAACCTATCAAAAAGGGGGGTTTGGTAATAGGCAAAGGGTTCTTTTATCACCAGAACTTTTTCAGATTACCATAGCATTTGTTCATATTAATAGCATGAGGCAGTGGACGCTGAGAACTTCGCTCCACTACAAAGCCCAGGTTAGAGATCCTTTTTACTCACAGTTAGCAAATTCAGAAACTCCCAACTTTATGAAGTGCCTCAGACAGAAATAGAGCTCTGCACGAGAGCATGTCCTTCAGCCCGTCTCCAAGAGATGGCATTAGAGCAACGTGCATAATGCCACTTAGCATGTCTGAAGAGACTCGGAGCAGCCTTTCAAAACCTAACATCCAACCTCTGTACTGAGAGACTCCTAGGCTGGGAACTAGTGATAGTAGCAGAGGCTGCGTCCTGAACTCTTCTGTCGTCTGGGAGAGGCCTAGCAGAGGCAGTTTTTAAGGGACAGCCCTTCTTGTCTGAATAGAACAGCGTGGCAGAGGAAGCTCCGGGGACGGAGTTGGTGGCCAACTCTTATCTGTGGCTAAAGGGCATCTTCTCTGTGGGGCTCTCTCAGCTGACCCTGGGCTGCAGCTCTGTGGCTCAGCGTTGGTGCTACTCTGGCTTCAGGCCCTGGGCTCCCGCTCTGGGCTGCTAAACACACAGGGTGAGGAAAAGATCTGATTACTGTGTTGTCAAGTGGAAAGGAAAGCACATTATTTTACTGCACAAAGTATTTTTTGCTTGTTTTGTGCTTAAACTCTAACTTGTCAACTTCTAACCTTATTCTGAGGTTAAAAAAAAAAAATCTACCTCATAAATGTCTAAGATATCTTTTTTTTTTTTAAAGCCCAACATAGGGCTAGAACTCATAACCCCGAGATCAAGAGTCACATGCTCTACTGACCTAGCCAGCCGGGAGCCACTTAGAAAGCTTGAATCCCCATGGATGGTGAAGCACCTTCACGAGGGTAGGCAGCCTTCTCAAACGCCCCACTCCTTGGAATTCCAGTTTCTCTCTCTGCCACTCTCAGCCTGGCTGACTGATTCTGTGGTTATTTAACAAAAGATTTGCTCATTTTGAGTTTAAGGAATTTCTGGGAAAGAACCTCTTCCAAACTGTTAACCCTTGTGTCTCTTCACTTTCTAGCAGTCAGGGTGAAAGATAATCTGAAAAATACACTGTAGGAAAGAAAAGAGAAGCCACGTATATTGTTCAACATGAGACTCCAAGTTCAATAAAAGGAATTTGGTGCTAATGAGAAAAAAAAAAAACTTCGAATACCTATTATCTCAGCAAGGTATGTGAAAGGTTAACACATTTACCTTGGAATAAACTTATTTTGTTAGTTTAAAATTGATAAGATGAAGAAAAAAAGGTTTTTCCAATGACAGTATTTGGAGCTAATTCTCAAACAAGTCCATCCAGTCATAATGACATACTGTCTTCTGCTCAGTCCTACTTATTTAACTCAACAGCACTAAAAAATGAATAGACAGGTTATAGTATGGCAAAGGGAAAGGGCAGAGATTTCTCTAACATGTTCAGCTCACCTTTAATGGAGTTTGTCACTGTTGTTAATAAAAGAAACTTAGGAGGGCCTGGGTGGTTCAGTCAGTTAAGCATCCGACTTCAGCTCAGGTCATGATCTCATGGTTCGTGAGTTCGAGCCCCACATCGGGCTCTGTGCTGACACTTCAGAGCCTGGAGACTGCTTTGGATTCTGTGTGTCCCTCTCTCTCTGCCCCCCCCACCCCACACACACTCACACTCTTTCACTCTCTTAAAAATAAATAAACATAAAAATAAAAAAATAAAAGAAACCTAACTTTGTTTCTGGGAAAATTTCAAAATATACAAAAGAAAAAAACTAGTATAATAAATGTAGCCAACATCCTTCAACAATTATTCACAATGGCCAAAGTTGTTTCATTTTTGCCCCCCACCCTGAATTATTTTGAAAAAAATCCTAGACATAACACTTCCTCTGTATTTCCAAATCTCCAAAAGATGAGGAGCATTACTGCGTATCAATACTCTATTTATAACATCAAATATCCAATTAGTGAAGACTTTCAGATAGATGTTTTTTATAGTTTTTTTTAATAGGATTCTATGGAAGGTCTATATAGCCACAATTGATGTTTCTTAAGTCTTTTCTGGTAAGTTCTCCCATCTGTTTTTTTGTCTTGACATGTTCTCTTTGTCCCCTAGATTGTTAAATGCATCCTCCCAGTATCCTTCAACAAGTTCTTCTTCCCTTACAAATCTAGAAGCTGATGGGATTTTGTAGTGCCTCAGTTTCTTATTTTCCCCCCAATTCATCAAGAATTAGCTGACCTCGGGGCGCCTGGGTGGTTCAGCCTGTTGAGCATCCGACTCTTGGTTTGGGCTCAGGTCATGATGCCAGGGTCGTGGGATCGAGCCCCACGTGGGGCTCCACACTGGGCATGGAGCCTGCTTAAAATCCTACATCTGCAGGGTGCCTGGATGGCTCAGTTGGTTGAGTGTCGGACTTGGGCTCAGGTCATGATCTCACAGTTCGTGAGTTTGAGCCCGGTGTTGGGTTCTGTGCTAACAGATCAAAGCCTGGAGCCTGCTTTGGTTCTGTGTTTCCATCTCTCTGCCTCTCCCCAACTTGTTCTTGCTCTCTCTCTCTCTCTCAAAATAAACATTTTTTTAAAAATAAAGCAAGAAAAAAATTCTTCCTCTGGCCCCTCTCTCTTTTTCTCTCTAAAATTTTTAAAGGGAAAAAAAAAGAATTAGCTGATGTCCCTCCACTTGCACTTGATCTCCCAGTCTTCTGTCAACTTTGCAAACTACAGGTACCAAGTTCAGAATTGATGAGCAGTTGCATACACACAGAAAAACAAGTGACTCTCTACTAAAGTGGACTCAAATACAAGGTACAATTGCTATAGTCTATGACACTGTCCAATTTAGAACAAAGTCAATCAAAACTAAAGCTATTTATACAAGGGACCTTTGTCCTAGCTAAGCCAGCCTCCCATTTAAGAAATAAAGAAAACTGTTACTAATTGCCAAGGCTTTCTGAAGCATATGGCCATGAGAAGTGACAGCGGGCAGTACAGATTCCTAGCCACTAGGAAAACTGGGCAGAGAGAAACCAGACTGTGGCCAGGGCTTCTAGGTGCCATCTCCCATCCAAGGTATGGCTTTATTTTTTGTTCTCCTCTTGTGGGTTTTTGTTTGCATCAAAGTTTACTACTTGTAGCTGGTGGTCCCAGAAGATGAGGGTACACCTAAGTGAAATCTTTTAACATCCAACATAAGAAGAACACATCCACTCTCTCTATACTATTTATCTGTGGCACACACAGAGAGCTGCTTATCCATATCCATTCTTCCCATCGTTCTTGATGACAAAATCCTAATTTTATTCAAGGTGACAACATGCCTAGCTGGAAAAGTAAACTATCCTAGCCTCCTTTTGTAGACAGGTGTGGCCATGTGACTAAATTCTAACCAATGAAACAGGAGCAGAAGCTGTTAGGCATGACATCTTGAAAAGTTTCTTAAAAAGTGAAAAACAGGTGAGGGTGTCCTTTCGCCTACTCACCCTTCCTCCTCCTTTGTACCTGAATTCAGATATAATATGTGGAGCTTATGTGGCCACCTCTACAGCATGAGACAGAGTGTACTACTTGTTGAAAATTCTTCTGTCCCGCCCATCCTTGCCAAGGTTCAGTGTGAGATTATAACTTCCCCACCCGCAGTCTATGAGTCAGTCCCATTTACTTGCTTTGACTGGTGGAATGTGGAAAAGAGCAACAGTGTAGCAACTGTAAGCAAAGACTCTAAAAAGGACGGTGTTTCCATACTCTCCTTTTGAGCCCCAGCCTCCCATTATGAGAGAAGCATCCCTGAGTAGCCAATGACCCTTCAGTCTGAGTTCTGTAATAAAAACCAAATAGAGCAGACCTGAATCTGATGCACTACCCAGAGAAGAACCGCTACAACCAATCCACAGATCCCAGAACAAAAAATAAATATTTGTTCTTTTGGACACAGAGATCTTGAGATTGTCTGCTATACAGCATTACTGAAGCAAAAAGCTGGCTAAACGGATCCTGAGATGACATCGTGGAGAGAAGGAAAAGTTGAGAGAGCTAATACTTCTTGAGGGCTTACTATATCCTAGGCAATGTTATAGGCAGCCGCTCTCTGTCCTGATGATTCTATGAGATAGGCAGTTATTAACATACTACTATACAATTGAAGTAACTAAGGTACAGAGAGGTTAAGTAAATAGTCCAAAATAACTCAGCTAACAAGTAGTAGAGCTAGGATTTAAGGCAAGGCTCACTAGCTCCAGAATCTTGCTCTTGAACCATTATGCTACACTGTCTCTGCCCACTCATATGGCCACTGTTAACACTTTAGCTTATTTCCCTCCTGGTTTTTTTTTTTCTCCATGGAAATATGTTATTTTTTAGTTTTTAACATACATGAAATACTAGACCAGTGTCTTTTCCATCATACCACAACCACTTCCCTATTCTAATTACTTAGTGCACAGACCGGACCAGAACATTAAACATTTTACACAGAGAAAAGAAGTTGTATGCTCAGGCCCATACCCCCTAACCCCTAGCTAACAGCCACCATCAAAAACATAGGCCTCGGGGCACCTGGATGGCTCAGTCAGTTAAGCATCCGACTTCAGCTCAAGTCATGATCTTGCAGTTTGTGTGTTCAAGGCCCGCATCGGGCTCTGTGCTGTCAGCTGAGCCTGGAGCCTGCTTCGGATTCTGTCTCCCTCTCTCTCTGCCCCTTCTCCGCTCACACTCTTGTCTCTCCCTTCTTCAAAAACAAATACACATTTAAAAACAAAACAAAACAAAAAACCCAGAGGCCTGGACTTAAAGCCAAAAAGATGGCAGACCAGGAAGGTCCAGGCCCTCGTTCTCCCAGAGACGTGCCCGAACAACCAAAAACTGGCCTAAATAACCTTACAGAAGCTCTGGAAAATGGTCAAAAGCCTACAGCAACCAGAAGAACACCTGGCTAAGAAGGCATATTCAAAATAGAAGGAAGTCTGTCCTCCATACTGCCACCATGCTGATGATTCTATCACATCCATAGGATTTTGCCACTTCTCTATAAACATCTTAGCAGACAGCTTGCAAAATGAAATTCGAACGTGGCTTCAGCATGCAAGGCGCTCCAGACTATTTAATCTCATCTATGCCATGAATTCCATACCCTAGTCATGACTTCTAGTCCTCATACCCTCTACACGCTTTCAGGACTTGGTTATCTATGTTCTCATAACTCCCTTAGTTTGTACAGTCTTGCCTCTCCTCCTCCACCCTGTACCTGGCCAGCTCTGACCCAACAACGATCAAGATCCAACTCAGTCATTACTTCGTACCCGTGGCTTTCTGTAACCACCTTTTCAAGCTTTAGATACTACTTATCACAACGCACTCTAATTACATGCTTACTTGTTCACTTTCCCCCCAAAATTATGACTCCATGTCTACACATCTATACCAAATACCTAAAATACCAAATGCCTAAACCACAGAAACCGCTTAATATATCCGAATTAAACACTGTCTCCTGGCGCCGGACTTTTGGAACCCTCTCACTGGATATTGTTTGTCTCAGCCTGCTTATTTTCTTTCAATGTAAGGAAATTGTTTAAAGTGTCTTTTCTGAAAGTTACTTATACAATTTAAATGTTATCTGTATACGCTCAGAAACCATGGGATAGGGTGGAATTTCCCAGCTTTGGAATTTCACAAGCTCTTTCTCTTTGACGTTGCTATACGTCCCAATTCCAAGAAAGGGTATTTAAAGATAGTATGCGATAAGTATGTTCTATTAACATAACCAACTATTTAACTAAAGTTGCTAAGCACGACCCAGGGTTATCTGTGCTAGGCAAGTGGTTCCCAAAGCTGGACGCCGCCAAGCCCTCAGGACTTCACTAACAATGCAAACACCAGAATCCCACCCCAGAGACCCCAAAGGTCCAGGATGGGGCTTACCGCAACCGTATACTCAACAAGTGCCTCAGCTGACAATGCTAAATCAGGTTTTGAGAACCACTGATTTCAAACATACAAAGTACAGTGCCCGTGCTAAAAGTGAACGAAGATGTACTTTATTTGTAATTATCTTCCTCCGCAAACTTCACGACCCCTACTGTGTCCCAGATCCATGACTGGAAGCTCCAGAGAGAAGAACAGAGCTGTTAAAGTGTGTCCACAGTTCACCTGCTTCCTAGTCGGGCCAGCGTTTAGTCCTGCCGGGCCCGCACTGGCGGACAGGGAGTCACAGACTCGGTCAGGGGTTTTCAGGCCCGGGCCGCCGGAGCGCTCACGCAGCCTACCTGGTAGATGGCAGAACCCGAGTCCGGCTGGGTACCCAGAGTGGCCACCGAGTCCCCGTGATAAGCGCGCGGCCCGGGGACAAGGGCGCGGGCATACGGCCGCAGGGCTAACCTCAGGGAAGCCCACATGACAAATGGCCCGGAGCGAGCGACTACCGCAAAACAGCGGCTCGCGCAGGTTCAGAGTTGGTTATTTCCCAGCCGGCTTCCCTGATTCGAGGTACAGCTGAGCTCGCGTCCTTGCGGCCCCAAACCTCTTGAAACCCCGCAGAGTCTTAGGCCAGCCACGGCACGTGCGTGCACTCGCCAGCCGTAATTGGTCTTCGCTGCGCACCACGCCCCCGGAACTCAGCCAATAAAGCGACAGAGGCGCTCCCCGCGAGGTCCTGTCCCATCGCGAGCGCTGGAGTTCCGCGGTCCGGAGGCGGAGCCACCTTCACGTTTCCGCCTGTCCTGTCTGCGCGCTGAGCTGGCTAGATGAGGTTCAGTATCTTGGAAATCGTCTCAGTTCGTTTTCCACGTGCTGTTTTCTTCTCTTGATGGAGGGGGGCTGGCACTTGAAACATCTTATCAATGTAGGAGAGCTGGAAACTGAACAGGTAGCAATCTGTCCTGAGAAACAAAGCTCTTTAGAGGAGATACATCTTTATTTATTCATTCATTCATTCAACAAATAGTTCTTGACTGTCTCCTGTGTCCATTGCTCTTCTGGCGCTGGGTCTTATAATTTCATGAGTCTTCCAGCTTTGTCTTCTCTTTCAAGTGTTTTGTTTTGGTTTTTGGCTATTTGGGGTGGGCTTCTTGAGATTCTGTATTAATTTTAGTATGGGTTTTTCTATTTCTGAATAAAAATGTCATTGGGGTTTTGATAGGGATTGCATTGAATCTGTTGAAGTTGGATAATATTGACATCTTAACAGTATTAAGTTTTGCAACCCATGGACATGGGATGTGTTACGAGGTATTTGTGTCTTATTTAATTTCTTTCAGCAATGTTTCGTAGTTTTCATTGGGCAAGGTTTACACCTCAGTGGTTAATTCTTATTTTATGCTTCTTGTATTTTATTCTTTTTGACACTATTGTACATGGGATTGTCTCTGTAATTTCCTTTTCATTATTAGTGTGTAAAAATGCAACTGGTCTTTGTGTGTTGACTTTGTATCCTGCTACTTTGCTGAATTCATTTATTAGCTCTAACAGGTTTTTTTGTGGGGTTATATTCAGGGTTTTCTACTTACTCATATGCAAAGTGGTAATTTTACTTCTTCCTTTCCAATTTGAATGCCTTTTCTCATTCTTTCCTAATTGCTCTGGCTAGGACTTCCAGCATTATGTTGATAGCAGTAGCAAAAGTGGACCTTCTTGCCTTGTTCCTTATCTTCAGAGGAAACACTTTGTCTTTAACCACTGAATATGATGTTTGGTGTGCATTTTTCATACGTGGCATTTCTATGATGTTAAGGTAGTTTTTTTCTATCCCTAGTTAGTTGTTTTTGTCACGAAAGAGTACTGAATTTTACCAAATGCTTTTTCTGCATCAATTGAAATGATCATGTGTGTCTTTTTTCTTCTTTATTCTCTTAATGTGGTATATTTCATTAATCAGTTTTGGTATGTTGAATCACCATCTTTGCATTCCAGGAATAAGCCCCACTCGGTCCTGGTGTATAAATCCTTTTTATTATGCTGCTGAGTTCAGTTAACTAGTATTTTATTGAGGATTTTTGCATCAACATTCATAAGGATATTGGTCTGTAAGGTTCCTGTGTCTTTGGCTGGCTTTGGGATCAGGATACTGGCCTCGGAATGCACCAGGAAGTGTTCTCTTCAATTTTTTGTAAAAGTTTGAGGTTGATTGATAGTAGTTCTTCTTTAAATGTTTGATAGAATTTAAATGTTTAGTGAAGCCATAAAGTTCAGTGCTTTTTGTCTGGAGTTTGTTTTTGATTACTGATTCAATCTTTTTACTATAGATCTATTCAAATTTTGTCTTTGTTTTTTGTTTTCTTAGAGAGAGAGAGACCACGAGCAGAGGAGAGGGGCAGAAGGAGAGAGAATCTTAAGCAGGCTTCACATTCAGCGAGGATCCTGACACGGGACTTGATCCCATGATGCTGGGATCATGACCTGAGCTAAAATCAAGAGCTGGACTCTCAATTGACAGAGCCACCCAGGCGCCTCTCAAGTTTTCTGTTCTTTGTAATGTAGTCTTGGTAGGTTTTGTTTCTAGGAATTTGTCCATTTCATCTAGGTTATCCAGTTTGTTGGTGTTCAGTTGTTCACCAACTGCTGTTTGCTTTTTTACTCTAGGAAATGGTGTTGTTTACTTTTTTTACTTTAGGGAATACAGTATTTCAGCTTTCGTAATGGAAATAACGGTGTTTTTACCTCTTTCTCTCATAAATGATCCCAAAGCAACAAAGGAACACAAAAAAGAATTCATATCCCACCTTCACTTAAACTAGGACATATGTGAAGACAGTAGGCAAAAATAAGAATAATAAATTCATAAGAAAAAAGGAAGCTGAAATCTAAGTGCTTGCAGTGGAAGATAAAAACAAGTCAGTTTGCCTCCCAGAAATCCCTCCAAGGCTCAGAAATTGGTGGTACCAGCAACAGAGAAAGGTGTGGATGGCTGTGGGGAGAGGCGGTAGAGACAAAGAAACAGTGGAACTACTCAGAAATCTGTATAAGAAGTAATTAGAACCCTAGGTTTCCATTCCCACTTTGCCCAGGAGATATTTTCTGGAGAAACTGCCATTTCAGAAGTTCCAAATACAGGGACACTAGACAAGATTGAAGTGCCAGATTGAAACCAAAAAGATTAACTGAAAGTCTGGAGGCCAAATCAAGAAAGTCCTATTCCCCATCTTCCTTTTTCCTCCGAAGTCTAAAATGCTGGCTACCAGGTTTATGTAGGAGTCTAGGGAAACCTTACCACTTCACAGAAAAGATCAACAGTGACATTTGAGGTTCCCCAATGGACAAACTCGTTAGAAAATAATGCATCTACTGTGTACCTACAATTTGGCGCATCCTGTCTATACTCCAATAAGCTTGTAAAAGCTCCCAATCAACTTTGTAGAAACTTTCTCTAACATATACATGGATAGCCAAGCATCAACAGGCATTTGAGGAAAGTTTTCAACAGGAAAAAAAGACGCCCACCCCAACCAAGAAAACAAAAACAAGAAAAATCTCAGAAGAAACCAGTAGTAAAAGAAACAGAATAAACTGAGAAATGAAAATATATTGCATTCATGAAACAAGAACAGGATTATGAAAAAAAAATTTAAAGCTTCTGTAAATAAAAATATGAAACCAAGACTTTAAAAAATCTGAAGGGAAACATGGAAATAAAATTTTATTTTATTTAACGTTTATTTATTTTGAGAGAGAGAACAGGTGAGCATGAGCGGGGGGGGGGGGTGGGGGGGCAGAGGAAGAGAGAATCCCAAGCTATTAGCACAGAGCCTGATGCAGGGCCCCACCTCTCGGCTGACTCAATCTCATGACTGTGACATCAGGACCTGAGCTGAAATCAAGAGTCAGACACTTAACTGACTGAGGCATCCAGGTGCCCCTGGAAATAAAATTTTAAGCCTCATTTCCAATTTAAAACTTGGTAGAAATGTAATCAAAGCTAGAGATTACAAGCTTTAATTAGTCCCTTAATGAGAAATTATTAGGATGGGAAAACATGAGGAAACAAGATACTCTGCTAGACACTAAATTTATTAAATAAATGAGGGGTTAGCAATTATTTCCTGGTTGGCATTAAGTTTCAGTTTATGCTTAATGTTATGCTTATCTATAAAGTTTTAGTGGTTTATACTTGTGTATCTTATTGTAATTGAGTGTTTAAGTCTGTTTGCTAAGGGCAAATAGCTTTCCTATAATCTTGAAAGGCTTGCTTTAATAGACCCCAAGGGTTGGTTTTAAACCTTAAGACTATGAATGGATGCTATAGAAATAACTATTGTTAAAATCTTTATTATAATATAAACATCAGTTTTTTTGAGTAAGCAATAAACAATTAGAAAATAAACATTTATAAAGCACCATTTATAATGTCATCAAAGAGCAGCAAGTACTAGGGCTCCTGGCAGGCTCATTTGGTAGAGCATGACTTTTGATCTCACAGTTTTGAGTTTTGAGCCCCACACTGGGTGTAGAGATTACATAAAAATAAAATCTTAAAAAAAAACGAACATCAAGTACTTAGAAGTATATCTAACAAATGAGGTGACACTACTATGTATTTACCCAAGAGGAAAACATGTCAACAAAAAGATTTGCACAAGAATATTTATGTATCTTTATTCAAAATAGCCAAAATTTGGATACAATCCCCTAGGAAAATGGACAGAAAATTAGCGTGTATTCGTATCATGTGGTGTACTAATAAAATAGAATAAAACTCAGCAACAAAAGCGAACAAACAGTACTAACAGGGATGAATCCCAAAAACTGAAATAATCAGATAGAAAACAATGCAGTATGCGATTCCACAAAGTTTAGGTCCAAGCAAAACTAATCTTTGTGGGTGAGAGAGGGAAAGGGGCTTAAGGGAACTTCCTGGTGTGTTGGAAATGTTTTGCAGGGTAGTTATAGAGGTGTATGCATTGTCAGTGCTCAAAGTGAATACTTCAGATCTGTGTATTTTATGAAATGTAAACTATGCCTTAAAACCATTAACTGCAGGGTATGGTACCTGAGTGGCTCAGTCGGTTAAGCAACTGACTCTTCATCGTGGCTCAGGTTATGATCTCACAGCTCTTCAGATCAAGACCCACATCAGCTCTCCGCTGACAGTGCGGAGCTTCCTTAGGATTATCTCTCCCTCTCTCTCTGCCCCTCCCCTGTCTTCTCTCACTCTCCCTCTCTCTCTCTCTCTCAAATACACATTAAAAATTTTTTTAATTAAAAATGATTAATAGAAACTACAGATACGAGAACGGTGAAAATGAAAGGGACAAAATTGTCAAAACAATAATATAAGAACATTTCCCAGAAGGGAGGTAAATGAAGTTTCCGTATTCAAAAGGTCCATTAAGTGTGCAGCAGCATGAATTTAGGGGCAGGAAAGGAGGGCAGGCTTACACCAAAGTTCATTATTGTGCAGAATACCAGGTCATAAAACTGTGTAAACCGGCAAGCCATTTTCAAAGGATAGATAGGGAATCAGAATGGCATCAAACTTTCAAACACTGAAAACCGGAAGACAATGGAGCATGCCTTCAAAATGACATAAGAGGTGTTTTCAAATTATTCAAGAATTCTACTCATAGCCCAACTGAGAGTAGAATAAAGAAATTTCAGACACGTAAAGTCTTAAATAATGTTATCACCCATGTACCCTCTTGCAGTAAATAGTGGAGGATGTGACCTCCAAAACAAATCAAGAAAGACAATGGCATGGGCACTACAAACAGAATCTAAACCAGGAAAGAGGGGTAGGAAGTTCAGAGAATAATGGCAAAGGGCGGTCCCACAATGACAGCTGTACTGTACATAAAGATCTATGAAGCCACTAGACCAGTTTACAGTAGGAAGAAAGAGGTCTATAAAGTTTTCCAGGAAAAAAAGAAAACTTTATCTGACAGTTTGGCCATGTGAAAAATTATACACAGAGGCATTCTGAAGCAATTATTAACTCCAAGAAAAACAAAAGGTTATACCGTGTCACCTTAGTACATAATGTAGTACAGCATTGGATAATTACAATTAATACAATAACAATACTGAACATGGTTAATTATGAGTAACATGTTAAGAGGGATGCCCAGAAGGGAGTTTAAGAAAGCTAGAATTTTTTTTAATGTTTATTTTTGAGAGAGAAAGTGTGCACACACAAAAAGAAGGGGAGGGGCAGAGAGAGACATAAAATCCAAAGTAGGCTCCACGATGTCAGTGCAAAGCCTTATGTGGGGCTCAAACCCATGAATCACGAGATCATGACCCAAGCTGAAGTTGGACGCTCAACTGAGTGACCCACCCAGGTGCCCAAGAAAGCTAATATTCTTAAGTACTATAAGTCAATTCACAATGTCTAACATTCATAAGTAAGAGATTAACAGAATGACTGTATTTAGAAATACGTAATAACAGAAAAAACAGCTAGTTTGAAATCTAGCACTAAACTTTTTAAGCCATGTATAATAATTTTTTAATATGAAATAATGCATATTAAAAGGTTAGTACCATGCCTAGCATAATAAATGGTAACCTGTTATTTTAAAACAGTGAGAGTTTTTAAAATCCCGGGCAGAGGGAAATGAGAGTAAAAAGTAAAGCCAGAATGAGTTTACTGCATAAAATGTGTGATATGAAGTATTTTATCTTGCTGTAGTTTGGCCACAAATTTAGCTTTGCATTGATAAAGAAAACAACATAAGGATTCACACAGCCCACATAAAATATCAGACCAGCTGAACAGAAGTCCAATTATTCCTGGCACTGAAGTCAAAGAAATATCTCCTACAGATTCTCCTAAGTAGGCTATTGGGAGATAAAAAGTTTTTAAAACTCTGTAATATCATTATAGTAAAAATAACAATTTCTTTAGGCTTTTGTACTATTTGACATAATATCCCTAACCACAAGCAGACAAAACAATGTAGACAGCCCATATACACAGCTCTTTGATGATCTGACCAAATTCAATATAAAAATTCTGTCTATCTGGAAAAATGGCTAGGCTACCCTTTAGGAAAATTTTTACAAATATTTCTCTCAGCTAGATTTTTTGACCAGCTAAGATTTTGCCAGTATCCACTTCAGAAGTCCAGGATTATATTATATCCAGGACTAAAGTTTCCCATTTGTCTTTCTCTACAGAGAAAACAAAATGGGAAGAAAAAAGAGTAAAAGAGATTGAGAGTTCTTGTACCTAAAAATTCATTATATAAGGAATAAATGAACAAGAAAGCAACTCTCCACATGTCCTAAATGGGAATGAGGGGAAAGTCTATTCTTTATTCTTACATGATCAAAAACATATCCTTCACAGCACGCATATCAGACAAAAGATTAATTCTTCCAGGGATACCATATTTTTATGGAAGGAAGGAAGTTAAGTGTAAGCTGTAGGTGAAAAACTGACAAGTTTTGGTTAATTAAACATTAGTATCTTTCAGTCATTTGAAAAGAAAAAACAACAGAAATAGTATAAAATAACTTTTATTTACATAATTTATATCTATAGAACATAACTGCTTTCTTTAGAACAAGAAAATTTACAAATGACAGATATTGCTTTTTGTCAAAAACTCCTTCAAGCAAGAGAGTATATATATACATGGTCACTTCTATTTCAAATAACATGGTCAACAGTGGATATGCATAATTTTATCTGTGCCTCAATCATTTACTGACAATTAGGCTTTTAAACCATAACGTTGATCGCTTGCTAAGATATAAGTGTTCAGGAGGAAAAGTCAAGAAAACAAAAACCATTATTTATACCTCCTTTAAGATTTATAAAATTCTTCCTCATAACATTATCTTATATTTAAATACAGGTGTGACTAATTCTTTCCACCCTGTAAAGACACTGATTAAGTTTCTCATTTTCCCAGATTAGTTTTAAGGTTATAATAGTAGGACAATTTAACTGGCTGACTTGATTCTCTAACACAATGAATGCCCAAAGATAAAATTACTTCTTATACAGTAAGAAGTTATATCTTCCATAAAATTAATTCATTATAGATGAACAAGAGACAGATGTTAACAAAGTTAAAAAATAAATATTACACAAGGGATAAAATAATAGTTTAACTGTGGCAACTTAACACCAAAACTAATATTAACTGAATGAAGCTATTTCAGAATATGAGACTTTAAAAAATTTTATAAAAACAGGGCATTAAAATGGCAATGTGATTTAATACCATGATTTTTGTGACATCTTAATCACATGAAATAAATTAATTCATACCTATCGAGAATTTCCACTCAGATTTATAGATCCTCCTCTATGACAAGAAAGTTAAATTGTAAATTTCACTATAAAGCAATGAATAAGAAATGCTCAAAAAGCAATTTTAGGATTACTGTTACACTTGTTGAGCCATACCCTATTTTATTAATGAACTCAAAAATTGGCCACAATGTCTTTCAATATACAATTATCTAGACATTAAAATATCTTCCCAGCTGAAAATACTGATGACTTTGTAATGCAATCAATCGACTGAGTTTTAATTGTGATGCACAACTCATAACTTTGGTGATGAATATTTTATAGATAAAGAGAGGTCAGCACCTTAAGGTATGAAAATTGCCATGTAACGGTAGGGGTCAAACTAAAAGCCCAATCCAGCCATGTCAATCATGTAAGCATCCTCTGTGGCTGTTTGCACACTAAAATAGCAGAGTTTAGTAGTTGCCACAGATACCTCCTGGCCCACAAGTTCGAAAATATTTTGTGGAAAATATTTCTGACTCCTGCTCTGAGGCTTTTCAAATAGAATATTAAATCTGCTTTTTAAGAAGTTTGATTCGAACCACTGAAGATTTGTTTGGGTGGATAATGGAATTACATATGTAAATAACAAAATTTTCAAAATTAAAAACCACCCTTAAATTAATACTGATGATAATCATTGACTTAATGAAGTCTTATTATTATCTTATTTTCTGTTTTAACACACAATTATGTTCTGCGCTTAAAGGCCTAAGTGTTCTAAAGCAAAATTTAAAAATTTGGGGCGGGGGTTAACTATCAAGAAATCAGTTTTAAAAAAAGGGAATGTGTGTGAGTGTATGTGTGTGTAAAGGGGATTGAGTTTTCTATGTAAATCTCCCTCATAAATTAAGGGTTTTTTCCCCATACAAATCCTGAGATTATCCAAGAAATAAGAAAAACCAAAAATTCACAGTACAAATTCAATATACTAAACTATGAGAGAAAAATGTATTCAAAACATATACTATCCAAATACCTTTAGTGATATAACTTTAAATATCTTTAAAATTAAAGAGGGAAAAGGGACAAACATAAATTTGTCAATGCCTTCTTTACCCATAATCTGAGTGGTGAAAGTAATTAAAACTGAATATTCTTTAAATAAAAAATTTAAAAATAAATAAACTTTTTGATGTTCTGTCTTTATAAATAATGTTTAAATACTATTTACTTGTTCAATTAGGACTAAGGTTACATCAACATCAATTAGAAAAATACATATTTTCCAGTCAAATAGATGAAAATAGAAGTTTTTAACATTTACCATACTAATGTGGAGTTTCACAATATGCTTTCATATACCTAAAGGCAACTGAAAAGGCCTTCAGCAAAACCAACAAAAAACAAAAAACAAAACCAATTCCCCACCCCCCCGCCAAAAAAATCCCAGAAAAAAATCCTTTACAAAAGAATTTCACTAAATGTTAGATACAATCCACTTCCAAATACTTGGGCACTGTGATTTATACAGAGACATTTTATCCACAACATTCCAGAATGTCCATGTGTGTTCAGCACGGTAAGAGTAAAAATGTAAACAAGAGAAGCTATTTCCATCTCAGAAGCAGTCTCAATTGCTTTGTATTTCCAAAATGCTGAATTGTGGTCAGAATGAAAGGAACCTCAGCAATGTTTTCCACTGATTATAAAAGCTACAAATCAAGCTCATTAAATATTCAAAATCAACCTAAAGAAAAATAGCCAGTGATGCTTTTTTCTAAATACTGCTTAGTTGATATAATTGACTCTGAAAATCCTAGACTTAAAAAAAAAAAAAAAAAAAGACTTTTATTGTGTTTCATCCACTTGGATAAAGATATCACTAAAAAAATATTCAGAGACTGTGGTTGGCCCCTCTTCAGGTGCCCGGTTTTGGCCAGTTTTACATTCTTCTTTTGGTAAGGGACGATCACAAGAAACCTAAAAAGATAATAAAAATAAGTATGCCATATAACATTTGTATATTGATAGGGGTAGTCTAAATTGATATTGCCTTTCACTATCAATTTAAACTACCACAAAGCAATATAGTGATAAGTATTAAGAGTTTTAAGTATGTTCATGCTCATTGACTAAATAATTTCCTTTCTACCCTGTTATATTAGGGAAACAATACAAAACATAGTATAAGAGTTTTATGAATAAGAACACAACCTTTGAAGCATTAGTTTTAATAAAATTGAACTCAATATACAGCAGCAGACATGATTAAATTAATTATGGTCCATTATTTTACCCTCATTTCCATGAAAAAATTTTAATATAGAAAAATATAACATGATCAAATCTACAATGAAAAGTTTTAATAATCTGCATACGAATAGACACACCCATGGGCCGCCTGGGTGGCTCAGTGGATTAAGCCTCCGACTTCAGCTCAGCTTGTGAGTTTGAGCCCTGCGTTGGGCTCTGTGCTGACAGCTCAGAGCCTGGAGCCTGCTTCAGATTCTGTGTCTCCCTCTCCTTCTCTGTCCTTCCCCCACTTGCACTCTGTCTCTCTCTCATAAATAAACATTAAAAAAAATTTTTTTAACTTTATAGTTTATTGTCAAGTTGGTTTCCATATAACACCCAGAGCTCTTCCCCACAAGTGACCTCCACCATGACCATCACCCCCCTTCCCCTTCCCCCCTCCCCCTTCCGCCCTCAGTTTGTTTTCAGTATTCAGGAGTCTCTCCTGCTTTGTCTCCCTCCCTCTCCCTAACTCTTTTTCCTCCTTCTCCTCCCCATGGTCCTCTGTTAGGTTTCTCCTGTTAGACCTATGAGTGAAAAAATTTTTATTTTTTTTGGTTTATTTACTTTTGAGACAGAGAGAGAGCACGAGCGGGGGAGGGGCAGAGAGAGAAAGAGAGAGGGAGACACAAAATCTGAAACAGGCTCCACGCTCTGAGCTGCCAGCACAGAACCAGATGCAGGGCTCGAACCCATGGACCGCGAGATCATGACCTGAGCCTAAGTCAGACACTTAGCCGAACTGAGCCACCCAGGCGCCCCCCCAAAAAAATACTTTCTTAAATAAGAAAAGACAGACTCACAAAACAGAACAGTATTCTAAGAAAACATTATAAATTAAAGCAATCCTATCAAAAATTAGCACACTTAAAATCTATGAAAAATTAAGACAGCATGCATGGTATTGGCAGAGGAACAGACATATGTATCAATGAAAAAGAAGACTAGAAATATCCCCAACACATACGGATGGAAATTTAGTATCTGAGAAAAGTGACAATTAAAAAAAAAAAAAAAAGGAAAGCTGGATTATTTAATAAATTATGTTGAACAAGTGTATAACCATCTCAGGAAAAAAATAAAGTCAAACCTATATCCTCACGAAACTAAATTCTAGATGAATCAAAAGATTTAAATGTAGGGGCTCCTGGGTGGCTCAGCTGGTTAGGTGTCTGACTTCGACTTATGTCATGATCTCACGTTCTTGAGTTCGAGCCCTGTGTCAGGGTCTGTGCTGACAGCTCAGAGCCTTGAGCTTACTTCAGATTCTGTGTATCTCCCTCTCTCTCTGCCCCTTCCCCACTTGCACTCTCTCTCAAAAATAAACATTAAAAAATTTTTAATATAAAAAAGTAAATTTTAAAAAAGGCTAAATGTAAAAAAAATTTCTTAATCTACTCTAAAATACCATGGGAAAACACGTTCATAATCCTGGACTACGGGAGGAGTGTCTTCTTATTTTTTAAATTTTGTTAATGTTTTTATTTATTTCTGAGACAGAGAGACAGAGCATGAGTGATGAAAAATGTCATAAGTGAAAAAAATGGATTATGTGCTAGTGTGAAGAAAAAAGGCCCTCTCATATACTGCTGATAAGAAGAGAAAGTGATATATTCCCTATGGAAGACAATCAAGTAATATCTATCAAAAGAATAATCATTCTTTTTGATCAGCAATTCTATTTCTTTGGAATTCACTTTTTTTCCATTTCTAGGAATTCAACCTATAAATAAAAGTATAAAATCACTCATTTCTAAGTTAGATATTACCACATTATTTAAAATAGCAAATCATTAGGAATAACCTGAATGGCTACCAGTGTGAGACCAATACTGCTCGATGGCACACCCAAACAATGGAGTACGATACAGTCATTAAAAATAATGAGGACTCTCTTGGGCACTTATTCCTGAAAAATGAACTTCTATCCACACAACAACTTGTATATCAGTGTTCACAGGAGCTTTATCCATAATAGGCAAAAACTGAAAAATAACCCAGATGTCCTTCAAGTGGTAAAAGGATAAACATGAGAATTTTATTCAGCATTAAAAAGTAACAAATACATAAAACCATCTGGATGATTCTCTAGGGAACTATGCTGAGTGGGAAATAAGCTAATTCCAAATGTATGATTCCATTGACACAACTGTATACAACATTCCACTTACATAACATTCTTTGAATGACAAATTTAATGCTGTAGAAGAGGCTGCCAGAAGTTCAGGAGAGTGGGGGTGGGGTGCAATGGAAGTGTGTCTATAAAACGCAACACAAAGAATCTCTGTGGTGACAGAACTCTTTTGTAGCTTGACTGTGGCGATGTCATTATCCTGGTTGTGATATTGTACCATACTTATGCAAGATGTTCACACTGGGGGAAAATGGATAATACGTATATGGGATCTCTCTGCATGTGAATCTACAATGATCCCAAAATAAAACAGTTTAACTTAAATTAAAAAAAAAGATGGGGCCCCTGGGTGACTCAGTCTGTTGAGCGTCCGACTCTTGATTTCAGTGCAGGTCACGATCTCACAGTTGGTGGGATTGAGCTCTGTGCTGACAGTGTGGAGCCTGCTCAGGATTCTCTTTCTTTTTCTCCCTCTCTCTCCCCCTCTCTCTCAAAATAAACAAACATAAAAAAAGAGAGAGAGAGAGAGAGAGAGAGAGACTGAGACAGAGGAGGAAGCTCTTTATATACTATTTTGCAAAGATCTCTAAGACATATTGTTAGGGTGAAAACAGCAAGGAAGAACAGTATGCTATTATTTTGAAATAAAAAGAAGAAAAATGTTTATGTTTGTGTACACACAAAATATCTCTGGAAAACTAACCAAAAGCTGATTAATAGCATACACTTGTAAAAAGGGGAAACGAGGAAGCTAAAGAACAGATGTTGGAAATTTTGTAAACTTTTTTTGTAGATTACAAATTTGAAAACATGTAGAATATATTACTGATTCAAAAGTAATAATAAAATAGCGATTTGAGAATGTTTAGTCTTGCCTCACACTCTATACCAAAGTCAATAACCATGAACAGAGTTTGTTTTAAAACTGATTACTGAACATTTTATACCCTGGAGAAAAACTTCCTAATCATAAAAGCAATTTAAGAAACTGTACAGAAAAAATAGATTTGGCTAAACATTTAAAACTTACATATATTAAAAACCCTCCAAAATTTTAAAAAGTAAATGAATTTGAAAAAATTACTTGAAGCAAAGAGCTAAAAGGTATGTGGCTTTCTTACATAAGGATCTCACATAAACTGGTAAGAAAACCACTAAAATCTCCAAAGCTATAAATAAGCAAAAGATAGGAACAAAACAGAAAAAAACCAGAAGAGAAAATGTAATAAGTGTATGGGGAAAAACCAAGTTACTATTAACTAAAGAAACGCAAATTAAACAAATGAAATTACATTTCCACATTGCTGGTAATTGTAATAACTGTTCTCCATAGAAATTTGGAAATAATAAGACTCAAAAAATACCGGTCTCAGAAAATAATTCTAGGAAATATAAAATATTTAAAAAATTTTTAAAGACGGTCTTCACAAAAGTACTCCTTTTGAGGCTCATGATATCCAATAGCTTTCCTGTGCGGAGATCATAAGTAACCAACCCCAATATTCTTCCTAAGTTTTTGATACAAGGTCATGTTTTTCCACCCCAGTACCTGCCATATGAACAGCTTCAGAATGTACAGAAATGAAACATACAAATTCTAATTTTATCATTCCTTGAATTTTTTTTAATGTTTATTTATTTTTGAGAGAGACAAAACAGAGTGCGGGGGAGGGACAGAGAAAGAGAGGGGACAGAGGATCCAGAGTGGACTCTGTGCTGACAGCAGCAAGCCTGAGGCAGGGCCTGAACTCAGGAACAGTGAGATCATGACCTGAGCCAAACTTAGACACTCAACTGACTGAGCCACCCAGCCACTCCACCATTCTTTGAATTCTTATGGGTGTCAGGACATTTCCCCCAAAGCAAACAGAACGCAAGTACTGCTTTGTTTTGCTTCCACAGGTCAAAAAGTTCTTTGCACTAAAGGAATGGCAATTAAGTGTCCATTTATGGCTAGCTTAATGGATCTGTACTAAAGGAGCTGCAACTTAATTCAACACCTATCTTCTTTCCCTTATAATGAGTTATGATGGGGAGGAGATGGACAAGCGATGCTCTGAAATAATTTCTGACATCCAAAAGAAAATAACAATTGCCATGTTCTTCCTAGTTGAGTCTGGTATCTAACCTGTACTATACCAATAATAAAATATAATAGTTACCACATACCTGAGCTGGTGAACTGCCAATATTCTCAGATTCAGTATTAACAACAACATTTGGAGATGGAAGCAGATCAGAGGACTCTTGGATTTTTTTCTGGCTTTCATTGAGTGGATTTGATCTTTTCAAATTTTGCCTTAGTGTAGGTATAAAAGGCTTTAGGCGTTTCTTATTATAAACATGAGTAGGTTCATCAGAGTCCAAACTATTCTTTGAACATATTAAAGACAAAAATCCCAGGGGTCTTCTGCCAGGTCTAGAAATGCAATTGTAAACATATTCAAGAATATCCAGGAAGTTACATTCTTAATACCAACTTCTATTAACGCTAAAATGGTACACGGGATATACCACCTTAGT
The DNA here is from genome assembly GCA_028646485.1 of Cryptoprocta ferox. Lineage (NCBI taxonomy): Eukaryota > Metazoa > Chordata > Mammalia > Carnivora > Eupleridae > Cryptoprocta > Cryptoprocta ferox. The sequence continues at coordinate 47,581,013 of CM053572.1, read as the reverse complement.
GGTATGAGCACATCTACTAAGTGTCATTATTATTCTCATTGTTATTTATTCTATCATCCCAGTAGCTGCCTATGCAGATTTTCTACCTAAAAAGTTAGTTTCAGCATTTAAAGGTGAGCTCTTGTTACACAGAATGTTCTATTTATCTTAAGAGTCCTACAAAAATGTTGACATTACTGAATTTCCTTTGACAAAACTCCTCCCCTTTACCTTACTGACAGAGGAATATGTTTATACATCCCTAGTACTGGACTTAGTCTTTACATATATGTTATATCTGTTGTGTACAGCTTACATTTATCCTTGGAGAGACAGAAATGGCAAGAAACATTTGTTAAAGATCTTCTCATGGTACCTGGATAATGGGGTTTTTGAAGCTGCTGTGGTGCTATCCATTTGTTCAGGCTTCGAAGCAGCACCAGTTCCCTCTTCCTTATCAGAGACAATCATCTCATTCTGAGGTAACTGAGGTGTACTCGTTTCTGTATGTGTATCTGCTCTTTCATCAAGAGACTGAGATCCTATACTCTGCAAAGTTGGTTCAAGTTGCTCTTTCTGAGGTTCTGGAGTTGTATGTGTGCTTCCTGAGGTAGGGAAGGTATCTTGTCCCTTGTAAGACTCCCCTTCAAAAAAAACAAAGACAAATGGTAAGCATCCATATTGAAATTTATATATCCAGTTGAACTGCAATATTTGAAGAAAAAAAATGAGGACTTTCATTCTATCATAAACCTAATAAGAGTAAGCTAAATTACAAATTAATATATAAGTCATCTGGACTATTAAGAACATTGTAACTGGTACAAAGCTATGGTAACAATTTTTCAGATACAAAATAGTCATATCAACATATTTTGACCTAGAAAATCTTTCTTTATATATGTCTTTTTAATCTCTGGGTAAACCTATGGAACTATAAAAACTCCTTTATGGTCAGCTTTCTAATTTCTGAAACATAGTTTTTGCTTTTAAAGGAAATCCTGTCACCATATGGTTTTCTATTCATTACAGGATGAAAGTAGCTTCTTGTGGCTATGAAAGTGCCAAATCCAAGATCTCGGCTGAGAAGAAAAACTTCTAATAATAAAAGCAAGATACTTAGAGAAAGTGAGCAAGACTCTTTTCAATTCCAAATTTCAATAGATGCATCAAAAATATTCCAAAATAACAAAATGTAATCACATTAAAATTTATTTTACTCACCTGTTTCCTCAACATTTATTTCCTTTGAACACTCCTGTTTTAAAAAAAATTACAAAAAAAATTAAAAATCCATTTATCAAGTCAATCTTTCCTTTCTTTATAAATGTTTGAGACAGCATGCACAAATAGCAGAGAGGCAGAGAGAGAAGGAGAAAGAGAATCCCAAGCAGGCTCTGTACCATCAGCACAGAGCCCAACATGGGGCTCGATCTCACCAACCCTGAGATCGTGACCTGAGCCAAAATTAAGAGTCAGAAACTTAACCACCTAGGCATGCTCTGTACCCCCTTTTCTAACTAAAGAAAGCACGTATTTCCCAGAAAACTCTAGGGTAAAAGATGTCTTATGGAAACTCTACTGAACATTTATGAAAAAGACATTGCTCTTGTTATTTAAATTGTTCTAGAGCACAGTAAAAGAGGGAAAGTTTCCAAATGCTTTTTATAAATCAAGGTTAATATTGATTCAAATTCACCAGCACAAAAATATCAAGTGAAATAGTATAAGCATTATTCGACAACACATCAAAAGACTAACATAATAATCAAGCAGAGTTTGATTCAGGAATGCAAAGATGATTTAATATATGACATCTAATGTAACTCAACAAAACTGAGGAGAAAAATAGTATCATCATCTCTGTTTGTGGGGAAAGTGTCCAATAACATTCGTGCTTGGAAAAAACTTTATATTGAATAAAAAGACATTTTCTTAAGACCATAAACTATAATTACTGCAATTCAAAACCCAGCATCTCACTCCATAAACACTGGAAATATTCCCATTTAAGTCAGGAATAAGAAAAACATATTTACTATCAGGACTATTTTCTGATTTTTTTTGAAGTTATACTAGCCAATATAGTTACAAAAGAGAAGGAAATTGAAGGTATACAAAGATGAGAAGAATTAAAATTTTATTTGCAGATTATATGACTTTACTTAGAAAACCCAACAGAATCAATAGAAAAATTAATGTATGCAATGAGGGGAATTAAATAAGTTCTCCAGATATGAAAGAAGTCAATGATAATAGCAACAAAAGATAAAATTCTTAGGGATAACCTAATAAGAAATGGAAAATTTTAATGAAGAGAAGCTGAAAATGCCACTGAAAGACATAAAAGAACAACTATACAAATGAAAAGACATACCATGTTTTTGGATAAAGAAAAAAAATTCAACATCACAATTATGACATCAATTTTCCCTCTGTTAAGTGGTCAAGTTAATATGATCCTCAGTAATACAAGCATCAAAAGGATTTTTTTAAAGCTCTGAACAAGCTCATTATAAAATTAATATAAACCTTAAACCATCAAAATCCTAAAAGAGAACACAGGCAGCAACCTCTTTGACATTAGCAGTAGCAATTTCTTACTAGATACATTGTTATACGCAAGGGAACAAAAGCAAAAATGAACTTTTGGGACCTCATCAAGATAAAAAGCTTCTGCACAAAGGAAACAATCCAACAAAAGTAAAAGGCAGCCTATGGAATGGGAGAAGATAATTTCAAATAACATATCTGATAAAAGTTAAAGTTAGTATCCCAAAACCTATAAAGAATTTATCAAATACCCAAAAAATGAATAATCCAGTTAAGACATGGGCAGAAGACATGAATAGACATTTTTCCAAAGAAAACATCCAGATGGCTAACAGACACATGAAAAGATGCTCAATATCACTCATCATCATGGAAATACAAATCAAAACCATGATGACATATCACCTCACACCTGTCAGTATGGCTATAATTAACAACACAGTAAACAACAGATGTTGATGAGGTTGCAGAGAATAGGGAACCCTCTTATACTTCTGGTGGGAATGCAAACTGGTGCAGCTACTCTGGAAAATAGTGTTCCTCAAAAATTTAAAACTAGAATTACTGTATGACTTAGCAAGTGTACTACTAGGTATTTACAGAAAGGATACATACAGATTCAAAGGGGTACGTGCGTGCGCCCTGATATTTATAGCAGCATTATCAACAATGGTCAAACTATGGAAAGAGCCCAAATGTCCATCGACTGATGAATGGATAAAGAATAATACACACACACACACACACACACACACACACACACACACACACATTGGAGTATTACTATCATGGAGTTTTGCCATTTGCAACAATATGGATAGAGCTAGAGTGTATTATGCTAAGTGAGAGAAGTCAGGCAGGAAGAAAAATACTGTATGATTTCACTCATATGTGGAATTTAAGAAACAAAACAGATGAACCTATGGGAAGGTAAAAACAGAGAGGGAAGCAAATCATAAGAGACTCTGACGAAGAACAGAGGGTTCATGGACGTGGGTGGAGGGTGGGCTAAATGGGAGATGGGTATTAAGGAGGGCACTTGGGATGAGCACTAGGTATTTTATGTAAGTGATGAACCACTAAATTCTACTCCCAAAACCAGTATTGCACTATATGTTAACTAAAATTTAAATAAAATTTTGAAAAAAAAAAAAACCCAAACTTTAAAATATAGATACAACTAGGAAAACTTGAAAAGAAAAAAACATAAAATGTAGGGGCACCTGAGTGGGCTGAATCGGTTAAACCTCCGACTTCAGCTCAGGTCATGATCTCACAGTTCATGGTTTCAGGGCCTGTGTTGGGCTCTGTATTGACAGCTCAAAGCCTGGAGCCTGCTTCAGATTCTTTGCCTCCTTCTCTCTCTGCCCCACCTCGTTTCACATGCTGTCTCTCTCAAAAATAAAATTAAAAAAAAATAAGAAGAAAAACAAGAAAGCCATGTGGGGGGAGAAAGAAACCTTCCATTTAAGACAGTGAAGCATTTAAATACTAGAGTTATATAAAACAGTGGGATACTGGCTCTAGAATAAATAGGTGAATCTAAAAGTAGAAGAAAAGAAAGTTCAGAAATATACACAAATACATATGGGATTTAATAGGTGATAAGAATGGAATTTTACATCAGTGGAGAAAAGATATATTATTCAGTAAATGTGCTGAGACAACTAGGTAGGCACCTAGGGAAAATGAAGTTGGTTTTACTCTTCCTAACACCAAAATAAATTCTAAACAAATCATTAACATTAACTCTAAGAATTTCTACTAAGTCGCAAGGTAGACTTTAAATGTCTGTCTAACACAGTTCCTAGAAGCCGTACATAAAAAGACTGATAAATATGATTACAGAAAAATTAAAAATGTTTGCATGTCTATCTGAATGCAGTATGTGCGCATTCTAGAATTTACAATTATAACTTCAACATTTTACAAGCAATTTTGCATTGTTCGAAAGCTGAAAACAAAGTTTAAAAATCAAAAATCACGAAAAAAGAAAGAAAAAAGAAAAATCACAAATAAGCCCAAGAGACATTATACTGTTCTTATACAGTCACATCAATGTACATCTATCATTTTTTAATGGCATATTATAAACTGGTGGCCTGGTTTTGCACACAGCAGTGTACTGTGATCCTTTCCCCAAGTCATTAAATATATTTTAAACAAAACAAAACAATGTCTGTAAGAAATGATGATAAATTGATGAAACTGGGTGACTAGTACATGGGGATACATTATACTACCCTGTCTACCTTTTTAAATGATTGAAAATTTTCATATTAAAAAGTCAGGGGCGCCTGGTTGGCTCAGTCAGTAGAGCATGTGACTCTTGATCTCAGGGTTGTTAAGTCTGAGCCCCATGTTAGGTGTAAAGATTACTAGAAAATAAAATCTTTTAAAAAAAAAAATTCAACCAAAGTCTGCAAGGGGAAAAAACTCAGAAAGTAGAGTCAAAAGACACACTGGGGAAAAAATATTTGCAACTCATTCACGGACATACATAACAGAGTTCCTCCAAATCTGTAGGAAAAAGATCAACAATGTAGCTGAAAAATGGCTAAAGAATACAGAGTCATTTCACAGCGAAAGGAATACAAATGGCCCTTAAGCATATGGAAGATGTTCAACCTTACTTATAATAAGAGAAATTAAAAACATTCTGAGATACCATCTTCCACCTATCAGATACAGAAGGATACATTGCCTCTGCTGTCTGCTATCATCTAAGGACAATTGGTCTTCAACTGTCCCATTAAGAATATAGATTCTAAATTAACTTTTCCAAAGTGTAGCTACATAGTGAGATAAATTATGATGACTATCAGAAACAAAAACAAGAGGGTGCTAAGAAACCTTTAACATAGTGTCTGGTGATCAAATCTGCATAGTGTCTTCAGGCTTCCCTGAGGTAGCGATGATGGAGCTAAATAAGTGTTTATGTCTGGCAAGGCAATGTTTCATAAAGAGATAATGAAAGAAATGCCCTGGGATATGAAGAAGTACGGTGCATTCAAGAACCTGAAAGATGGCCAATATAGTTAGAGAGTAAGGGAGAGACCAGCACAAGGTGAGACCAGAGAAAGAAATGGACCAGACAAATAGAGGGCCTTTGAGGTTCAGGGTTTTCTTCCTAAGAGCAATGGAGAGCTTTAAGCATTATGATCCTGGTAGAGATGATATTACTATGATTATTTTGACCTATCTTGACTCAGGTCCCACAGCTATTAAATAGTAGAGCCAGGATCCAGATCTACAGGATCCTGTTGGCCTTATTGTTAGCCAATAACACAAAACTGGGAATGGGTTTCCTGATGAATGTCCATCAGTTTTCACCTAGAACTGGTTGAAAGTGATTATCTAAAATCAGTTTTAGCTGGATTATTTATGGTGAAGAGTATTAAAACTATCTTTATTTAAAGAGTTTAAAGGAAACAAATGGATCTGTTGTAACACGGCCATCTTATTTGCTTGATAATTCTATCTTACCTCAGAAGTATAATTTTGACAATCATCTCTTGAAGTGAGTGAACTTTTTTTGGCAGGAGGAACATGGTCACTTTCATCAAGCGTACAATGAAATCTCTTCCTAGTTATAAGATCCAAATTAGCAGGAGGCTTTTCAGAATCCTCTCTTCCAGAATCAGATAAACACATGGCATCCTGACCAACTGAAGTTACTGGAAAACTCATACTGCATAGGAAATGCATACATGTTAAATCAGCAAATTAGAAGTTACTAAATGAGGTTAAAGGCTGAGCTATCCCAATGACAGCCGCCAAAAAACTTACAAGTAACTAATATACACATGGCCAAGGTCACAAAAATGTTATTTTGAGATCTATTCATACTTAAAAACTCACAACTTTATATAAACTCACAAATTCTATAATACTGAATTAAATCTAAGGCAGAAAAATTGTGTTTTCTTTTTCTGTAAAGTTAAAATTTCAATCTAAAATCCTTTTTCCTTTTTTTAAGTAGGCTTCATGTCCAGCACGGAGCTGAATGCAGGGCTTGATCTCAGGACCCTGAGATCAAGACCTGAGGAGAGATCAAGAGTCGGATGCTTAACTGACTGAGCCACCCAGGTGCCCCTAAAATCCCTCTTCTAAATATGGAAGGCTTCAACATCTAACCCTACTTGACAGGCAATTAAGCATCTTAATGAGTGACCATTAAAATACAATTCTATAGAAAAGAATTAGGGTAACAATGTTAAAAACATACAAAAATGTCATCTCTCTGTACTATTTTTGCAACTTCTATGAATTTATTTATTTCAGAATTTAAGATACATGTGCTTACGAAGTAACCACACCTTTAAGAGATGGCATTTTATAACCCAAATTGCTAAATTTTTTTTAACTTTCAAAATACTTAATATATCAAACAAGTTTCATACAAAAGTATTACACATTTAAATGGCAGCTTTATCAGATATAAAATCAATGATATCTTCTCTAGTTTATCATGTAATTAGTAAAAAAGATCTTCAGGACAAATACAAATAATGTTGGTGAATGGCTTATTCAGTCCATACTATTCAAGTAATAAAGCACCTTTCCTCCTAGCAAAAATAGTTTAGCTTCTGGGGGATGTATGGAAGAGTTGAATCACTATACACCTGAAACTAAAATTATATTGTATGTTAAATAACAGGAATTTAAATAAAAACTTAAAAAAAATAGTTCAGCTCATTCATTACCTCATGTCACTCCTTTCTTCTGTATTCACGGACTTGATCAATATGGGCGCTGGCAGTAAAGGGTTTGGCATTAATTGGGCAGTGGTATCACTAAATTCTTCTATGGCATTGGTTGGGATTTCCACCAGAGTTAAAATGAATGCTTGTTCATCCTCACCCTCTTGATGTACGTTAGCAACTAGATTCACTATCAAAGTTTAAAAGTTAGTAAGGAAAAGCTGAACCATGAAACAACAGAAAATCATTAATTTATGACATTTCTAAAAAGTCTCAAGACAACTTTATACCCAAGAATAAAAAGTAAATTACATCCACAAAAATAAAAAGTAATTTCATCAAGGATAAAGGTGGTTCACTATAGAAAAAATTTATAATTCTGAATAAAAAAACTTATACATAAAATACTTCAACTTTTTGGGACACATGGGTGGCTCAGTTGGTTGAGCATCTGACTTCAGCTCTGGTCATGATCTCACAGTTCGTGAGTTTAAGTCCCTTATCAGACTAGCTACTGTCAGCACAGAGCCCAGTTCAGATCCTCTGTCCTCGTCTTTCTCTCTCTGCCCTTCTCCCAATCATGCTCTCTCTCTCAAAAATAAATAAACCATTAAAAAAAATACTTCATAATATAAGGCCATTGCAGACTTAAAACCTGTTTTGGTTTTTTCATAGTCAAGTGGGGGTGGGGAAGTAAAAGCCATACTATTCACTTTGATGATACTTTATCAAAGCAGATTATCATACCTGTTAAGTCTTGAGAACTGATTGCATTTTCTTGTTGGACTTCAGGCATACTAGTTGGTGTACACTGAAAAAAAAATTGTTAATTAAAACACAAGAATGAGATCAACCAAATTTTAGTTTTAAAAAGTTTTCTAGATAATTGGATATAGGAAGAGTGATCCTCTTCAAAATTCAACAACTTTTTAACCATATCTAATTTTCCAAATGTTTTGAAACTTTTAGTGGTACCAATAACTTGATTCCTTTAAATAAACACACACACACACACACACACACACACAAAGGAATTCCAACTAAATTGTTAAGTATGTGAATTCCATGAAATTATTTTTGAAGTAACAGGAAAGAGAGATCCAAACCCTTCAACCTTCTCTCTTTCCCCATTATAGCAGCCAGTATACTATTAGTAGGTAACATGTGAATGGAAGCAAAATGTCTCCTTGCCTCCAACATGGCTCCTTCCAATCTGTTTTCCACAAAACTGCCAACACTGCAATCTCTAAAATGCAATTCTTACTATAATTATTTACTGCTTAAAATCTTAAAACTTACATTTTGTAACCAACAACGTCAATAAGTGATTCAGGCAAGCATCAACTGATACTAAAACCACTAGGTAGAAGGCTGCTGGGTATCATACGACAAATTACTAACTAACACAATGTGGAAAAGATGCTGTTATATATGGAGAAATCTGGCAGGCACCATTCTAGCCAAGTAATTAGTCAACATCATCAATAATGGGATAAACTGACATTACATGTCTAATGAAGTGATACAAAAGGAAGAACACAACATCACCTAGGTAATACTCATGCCAAAAAATGTTTAACCTGAATTCTAACAATGGAGAACAACAACAAAAATCCATATTGTGAATTAGCCTGGAATGTCAAGTCCACAAAGGAAAGGGGCAGAACTACTCTAGGTTAAAAGAGAATAAGGAGAGGTACCTGGGTGGCTCAGTCAGTTAAGCATCAAGCTCTTGATTTCAGCCCAAGTCATGATCTCATGGTTATGAGACTGAGCCCTGCATCAGGCTCTGTGCTACCAGCACAGAGCCTGCTTGGAATTCTCTTCCTTCCTCTCCCCTGTCCCTCCTGCACATGTGTGCACAGGTGCACATACTCTCTCTCTCCAAAAAAAAAAAAAAAAGGATAAGGAGAGTCCTCCAACTCACAATTTCAGCTCAGGTCATGATCTCAGAGTTTGTGGGATCAAGCCCGTATTTGGCTCTGTCTACACCGACAGCAAGGAGCGTACTTGGAATTCTCTGTCTCCCTCTCTCTCTGCCCCTCCCCGACTCTGCCTCTCAAAATAAACACTGAAAGAGTGAGAAAATAAGGAGAATGACAACTAAATGCAATGTGAGAGCCTTGACTGGAACTATATATTACATATTATTATTAAATCAATGTTAGTATGGTAATATTGAGTATGACAATAGTATTATCATTTCTCTATAAGAAACACCCTCGTTCATATCAGATATAAGCTGAAGTATTTATGGGTGAAGTCTCATGTCTGCAACTTTCAAATGGTTCAGTTTTTTAAAGGTATCTATCTATAGAGATGGAGAGCAAGACAGAGAGAAAGCAAATGAAGCAAAATGTTAATAATTAATGAATCTAAGTAAAAAGTATATGAGAACTCTATGTAAGATCTTTGCAACTTTTCAACAAGCTTGAAATTATTTCAAAATAAAAAGTAAAAATAAAATGTTAGGGGGGTGGGGAAAATCCCTTAAATTTGGATATAGTCCAAACTCCTTAACAAGTCATAAAAATTCCTTTTTATGATCTGCTCCCAGGCTGCCTACCTCACTCCCACTTCTTCACTTATATTCCACTCATAACTAATTATAGTCCCTGAATATGACATGCTGTTTCACACTTGGTCTTTACACATGTTCCTCTCCTTTTAACTGGCTAATTCATACCTGTTCTTCTAGATCAAAGATTCTTTATTTTTTTTTAAGTTTATTTATTTGTTTTGAGAGAGGGGGAGGGGAGATAATCCCAGGCAGGCTCCGCACTATCAGCATGGAGCCCAACGTGGGGCTTGAATTCACGAACCATGAGATCATGACCTGAGCTGAAATCAAGAGTTTGACACTTAACCGACTGAGCCATCCACGCAGATTCTTTCAGTCCTGGCTACACATTGGAATAACCTGAGAACCTTTAACAACAACAAAACAAAATCCTGCAAATGCCTACACCCTACTTCCAAATACTGATTTTACTGGATTGGGTTAAGAACCACTCCTTCAGGAGCCTTGTGCAACTTGCTTTCATAGCACCCATCAGAGCTTAAGCATTCACTCATCTGTGTCCCATAACTTTGTCTCTCCAACACCTCACATAGCATTGAACATATAGTAATAACATCTCAAAAAAAAAAAAAAAAAATCACCTGCAATGTATTTCTCAGATTCACTGGCCAGCAAGCAAGAGTAAATAGTCTGTATACAAAAGACTTCCTTTTTCCAAACTTTTATGGCAAAGGTATGTACTGGCTCTTTTATCTATGTTCCAAAGACTAAAAACATACTCAATAAAAATTGTACCACAATACATTCTTGCAAAGGCAAAACTATAGGGAAAGAAAACAGATCAGTGATCACCAAGTAGAGGGGTGGTAAAAGGGGGGAGACTAAAAAAGGGCCCTGGAGAATTTGGAGGATGATGGAACTGTTCATGTGTTGCTTACATGGCTATATATGTTTGTCAAAATTTGTAGAAGTGCACATAATAGGGTGAGGTTATTCTATGTAAATTATACCTCAATTTTTTTTAACTGGGGAATACACCCAGCCACTCCATGTTATATTTTACATTCTTTTACCTCTGACACATGAAGTGTAAGCACACTGTCTCCATGAGCATCCTCTCTCTCAGGCTCTTTGACAGAACTCTCACTGAGACCCATATCTGAACCAAGCGTATGGGGCTTTGTCTCAGAGCAAACAACTGGAGCAAGTGAAAATATCTGAACCTTTTGAGATTCCTCTTCTTGATCATCATTTCTGAAAGAGAAATTAGTATATATTAGAGCTTCAGAATATGTATTAGAGTTTTGTATGTGAAACCAAGTGGTCAACCACAGAGTAATGTTTAGAGCTAAGTGAGGCAAAGATTACTTAATGTTGTCCACATTTTTAAATACATTTAATGCAACAGAACCCACTTTTGCCAATCAAATTTTTAGAGATATAGCTAATGACTACAGTTGATAAAGAATATAAACAAAACTCCACAATCTCCTCCTCTTACCTTTCAGTTAGGTCTGCTTCTTGAGAAATAGTCGTCTCTTCAATACCATGTTCACATGCCGATATGCTTTGTTCCTTATTCACTGCTGTTGTAAGTGATCCAAATTTTTTATCTTGTAATTCCTCCATTGCTTCAGAACCATTTTTCTCAGTTTCTTAAACAAAAAACACACTTAAGATACAGTCCAAAACAGTACAGCTAAATCCTCCACATTAGAAGTATGTTCCCTCCTCAAAGACAGATCAGTATATAGCAACTCTTCCAAATTTCTCTTAATCCAAAAATTTAGTTTATTCACATGGCAGAAGAATGGTCCTGGCCAATGAGGTTTTTGAAACAGAGGATTAATGAATCCTACACTGCAGATTTTTTCACTCATGGTTGCCATAGCAATTTTATGTCTACTCTATGATGACAGCAATATAATTACAAACCCATATACCAAAGAAGTTTAAAGGTGGGTACACATGAGGTCTAGTTCCACCTTGGGGGAAGTGTTGGGGAAGGAGCTGTTGCAAAAAGAAGAAGAAAATGTGAGATCTGAAACAATTAAAATCCTAGAAGAAAACACAGGCAATAATCTCTGACATCAGCTATACCAAAAGTTTTCTAGATATGTCTCTTAAGGCAAGGGAAACAAAAGCAAAAATAAACTACTGGGACTACATTAAAAAAAAAAAAACTTTACACAGCAAAGGAAACCATCGACAAAATGAAAAGGCAACCTACTAATGAGAAAATATTTGCACAAGATATATCTGATAAGGGGTTCATATCTAAAATATATAAAGAACTTACACAACTCAACACCAAAAAATTAAAACAATCTTATTAAAAAAGGGGCACAAGACCTGCCTTGACATTCTTCCAAAGAAGACATACAGATGGACAACAGACACATGAAAAGATGCTCAACACCACTAATCATCAGGGAAAAGCAAATCAAAATCACAATGAGGTATCACCTTATACCTATCAGAATTGCTAAAATCAAAAAGACAAGATATAACAAGTGTTGATGAGGATGTAGAGAAAAAGGAACCTTTGTGCACTAGTGGCAGCAATGTAAATTGGTACAGGCACAATGGAAAATAGTATGGACATTCCTCTAAAACTTAAATTTAGAATTACCATATGATTCAATAAATTCCATTAGCAGGTATTCACACATGAAAACGTAAACACTAATTCAAAGGTATGTGCAGCAACTCTATGTTTACTGCAGCATTGTTTACAATAGCCAAGATATGGAAGCAAACGAAGTTTCCATCAATACATGAACGCATAAGGAAGATGTGATATACATACACAATGGAATATTAATTACACAGTCATTAAAAGGATGAGACTGGCCCATCTGCGACAATGTGAAAAGACCGAGAAGGTATTATGCTAACCGAAATAAGTCAGAATGAGAGAGACAAACAACATATGATTTCACTCATATATGGAATCTTAAAGAAGCAAATGAATAAACAAAGAGCATAATCAGACCTATAAATACCAAGTACAAACTGATGCCAGAGGGAAGGAGGTAGGTGGATGGGCAAAGTGGGTGAAAGGGAGTGGAAGATACAGGCTTCCAATTATGGAATGAATAAATCATGGGAATAAAAGGCACAGCATAAGGAATATAATCAATGGTATTGTAATTGCACTATATGGTGAGAGATGGTAGGTATACTTCTGGAGAGCACAGTACAATGTACAAACCTGGTGAATCACTACATAGTACACCTGAAACTAATGTATGTCAACCACAGTCAAAAAAATTTTAGGGGCACCTGGGTGGCTCAGTCAGATAAGCATCTGGCTTTGGCTCAGGTCATGATCTCATGGTTCATGAATTTGAGCCCCATGTCAGGCTGTGCACTGATAGGGTGGAGCCTGCTTGGGATTCTGTCTCCCTCTCTCTCTTCCCCTCCCCTGCTCACATCCTCTCTCAAAAATAAACAACATTTAAAAAAATTTTTTTAATAAATAAAACATTAAAAATTTTTAAATAAAAGTAAAATAAATAAGGTAACTTCACCCTGCATACTAAAATAACTTCTGGGTATTTCTGAACCCAGAGTAAGTAATGAATTAACTAACTGAACCATAGGCATTGCTGGTTGAAAGGAAATACCAAAAACCAGAAACCCCCAAACAAGGAAAAGATGTTGCTAACTATCCAGATCTTCTACCTATAGGATCTGATACAATCTAGACAGCCTACTACATGCACTGGTATTCCTGCTCTCACTAGCACCTGAAGGGAGGGGAGGTGGAAAAGGAAGTGGGAGTAGGATTCAATATGTACATCACAAAGTAGTGAGGCCGTTAACAGAGAGCCCTATGTGGTCGTATAGACAGGTTTTTTTTTTTTTTTCAATATAGTCATCTTTAAAAAGAGTGCTACCATATAAAGAACTCTTAATAATAAAAAGACAAATATCCCATGGGGCACCTGGGTGGCTCAGTCAGTTAAGCATCTGACTTCGGCTCAGGTCATCATCTCACAGTTTGTGAGTTCGAGACCTACATCCTGCTCTTCACTCTCAGAGCACAGCCTGCTTCAGATCCTCTGTCTGTCTCTCTCTCTCTATGGGCACCTCCCCTGCTTGCATTCTCTCTCTCTCAAAAAATAAACATTTAAAAAAAAAAGATTTTAAAAAGACAAATACCCAATTTAAAAATGAGCACAGATTTGAACAGACATGTCTCTAAAAAGGATATATAAATAAGCACATGAAAAGACACTCAATATCATTGGTCATCAGGGAAATAAACAACAAAATTACAATGAGATACTACTTCATGCTGATTGGAGTATCTAATAGTAAGGGTCTGAGAGAATAGAGAGAAAGAAACCCTCACAAAATGTTGGTGAAAATACAAAATGTTGGGGTGCCTGGCTGGCTCAGTCAGTAGAGCATGTGAGTCTTTAGATCTTAGGGGTTACAAGTTCAAGCCCCATGTTGGGTGTAGAGATTACTTAAAAATGAAACAAAAAAATCTAAAATAAGCAAAAAAGTTACAAAATGCTGCTACCACTTTTGAAACAGTTTGGCATTTTCTCAAAAGGTTAAACACAGAACTACAATATGATCCAGCGATTCCACTTGTAGATGTAAATCCAAGAGAAATGAAAACATACATCCACAAAAAACTCATACATGAATGTTCTTAGTAGTGTTACTTACAAGAGCCAAAAAATAGAAAAGACAAATGCCCAACAACAGATGAATGGATAAACAAAATGTAGTATAGCTATATATAATGGAATATTTGGCAAGATAAAGAAATGAAGTATTTGACACATATTACAACACAGATGAACCCTGAAAACATGCTAAAAGACACTACACACAAAAGACCACTTATGTGATTCCACTCATACAAAACATCAAAAATAGGCAAATCTACAGAGACAGAAAAAGAACTTGGGGAAATGGGAGTGCCTGCTAATGATGATGGTCACATAAGTTGGTGACTATCCTAAAATCACTGAACTTGGTGAATATACTAAAACCACTGAACCTTCAAATGGTTCAAGTATAGTATATAGAATTATCTTAGTAAAATTGTTTTTCTCTAAGTGCTGAATATATAGACAATATAGTATGCTTATATTTTTGTTCTTTCTAAAGGGAATGCACATGTACTCATATACATATATGTGTATACATACGTGGATGCACATATGTATACACACAGCCCCACATTTAGATGCTTATGTGTATAATATACTTCTGGAAGTCTACAAACTTAATGGCAGTTTACCACTAGGAGTGAGATTAGGGTACTGGGAACCACGAAAGAAGCTTTTTAAATTTTATTCCTTCTAGACACTGTGTTATTTTTTGCCACATGGATGTATATCTTACTAAAAAATGTTTATTTGAATATTCCATGTGCACACATACAAAAAAGTCTAATCAAATACATACAGTTGACCCTTGAATAACAATGGGGGCTCGGGGAACAAACCTCCCATGCAGTCAAAAATGCACATACTAACTTCTGGTTTCCAAAAAACCTAACAGTCTACTATTGACCAGATGCTTTATCGTTAACACAAACAGTCGATTAACATATTTTGTACTTGTATTATCTACTATATTCTTACAATAAAGTAAGCTAGAATAAAATATTAAGAAAATCACAAGGAAGAGAAAATACATTTATAGTGCTATCCTGTTTATCAAAAAATTCCATGTATAGTAGACCCATGCAGTTCAAACCCATGTTATTAAGGGTCAACTGTAGAGCAAAATGATAATAATTACCGAAGCTAGTTGATGGGCTTATTGGTATTTATTTTATAGCTCATTCTACTTTTTGAAACTTTTTAATAGTATATGAAAATAATTTTAACTGAATATTTCATTTCAAATGTTAAATGCAATTTCTCACATAAAAGTAATTTTGTAGCTGTTGAAGGGAACAAAATTTACCTCTCTGACTTTCTACTACTTCTCCTCGGTTGACAAACAAATTGGGAACTTCCTGATGAATGCCAAACCTGCTAGTCCTTAAAGTCTTAAGATTTGGCTTAGGCTTGACAAATCTACTTCTCATTCTCAAATTACTGGTCACTTCAGAGGTTGTATTCCTAGAAAAAGAAAGAATGGGAAGAGAGAGAAATTCATCAACTGTATTAGAATTAGCTCTCTCACCTTCTTCACTACTCTAATATAGTTATGTGCCACCTTCTCAGGTGCCACAATCTCTGTTCAGTGTTCATTTTTTAACGCTAAAATTACATGGTGGTAACTTTACTGAAAGTCTGGAGAAGGGAAGAGAATCTGGACCATGTCTGTAAAACAGAGACTACATTTACATAAAACTATCTAATTAAAGCTTCAAAGATGCACATACTGCATTAACTTTAATACGCAAACCATTAAGAGTGCCTGGCTGGCTCAGTCAGTAGAGCATGTGGCTCTTGATCTCAGGTCCAGGAGTTCCAGCCCCACACTCGGTGTGGAACCTACTTAAAATAAATAAATAAATAAAAATATTCAAACCATTAAACTAAACTCAAACCAGCCAATCCTCACTTTAAAGGCTGAGAAATTAGCAGTGAAATTTACACTTACACAAGTGTTACTCAAAAGCTATTATTTTTTGCTTTTGAGTTGGTTTAAATATATTAATTGAATACTGCTGTAATTCATTTCTTAGTAATTTTTTAAAATGTTTGTTTATTTTTGAGACAGAGTGCAAGCAGGGGAGGGGCAGAAAGAGATGGGGGACAAAGGATCCAAAGTGGGCTCTGTGCTGAGAGCAGAGAGCCTGATGCGGGGCTTAAACTCACAAACCATGAGATCCGGACCCGAGCTAAAGTCAGACGCTTAACCAACCGAGCCACCCAGGCACCCTTATTTTCTAGTAAAATTCAAGAGTTTAATAAAGCAAAATAGGGGTGCCTGGGTGGCTAAGAAGGTTAAGCATCCAACTCTTGATCTCAGCTCAGGTCTTCATCTCAGGGTCATGACTTCAAGCCATGCACTGGGCTCCACACTGGGCATGAAGCCTACTTAAAAAGAAAAGAAAAGAAAAAGAAAAGAAAAAAAGGAAAAAAATAAAGCAAATTAAACCTGGTTGATATAGCATTTTCCTTTACTTCCTCCACTAAACCAATTTCTTCTTTAGTACTTTGCTCTTCCAATACAATCTTGTTTTCTTCTAATGATGAAGGAGATGTACTACTGACAGGTGAAGAAAGCTCCTGACATTCACGAACAATTTTGTGATTTACATTATCTGGGCTAAAAGGAACACAGCTTTTATCCTTTGAATGAACATCAAGAAGTACACATACTCCTATTACAGAAAAGAACAGAAAATTAAAATTGACCCAATACAAGTAGATGTCCAAAGAAAATAAATCCTTCAACATTAAACAACTATAGCCTTAACAGTTCTCATACACTAAAATTTTTATGCTATTTTAAGTAAAAATGAATCTTTTTGCCTTCAGTAACTACACAGCCTCAAATGAGTTTCATGAAAGGATCACCTTCATTCACAGTTTTTAAAAACCTGTATTTTAGGGTCTAGAGATTTGTGACAGGCTCCAAAGCAATACTTTGTCACTAAGAAAGGAGCCATATAGGGGTGCCTGGCTGGCTCAGTCAGTAGAGCATGTGACTCTTGATCTCAGGGTTGTGATTTCAAGCCCCACGATGGGTGTACAGTTTACTCAAAAAAAAAGAGAGCGAGCAAGAGAGAGAGAATGAGCCATGTAAGAAACAGAGACCAGAGAAATCCTTGATAAATATACAGCAATGGGCCCTGATTAATATATAGTAAAAATGGCAAGCCACTCATCTCCAGACAAAATAATTTGCAGGAAAATAATTAACATAACTATCCATTTAATGTACTTAAAATAGAAGGTACTTAGAGAGTAAAGACTACAGCTTCTCCATTAAGGCCAGACTAAAATATTAAAAATCTGGGTTGACATATATTTTGGCTCAGTCCAAATTAACAAAACAGTCCAAACTGAATTATTTCAATGGTTGTTACTGTCCCTTGATTCCACTGTCAGGTAAATGTGAAGACTATCCAAAGCGGGAGCTCCTCTGCTAAAGAAACATGTATCAAGAAACATATAATCAAGCTCAGTGAGCTCAATTCACCAATGTTTATGATGAGAAAGGTACAGGACTCACTGGATTATTCCAGGAATACAACTTTTTTTAAATAAACCAAATGTCCTATCTTGAAATAGTGGTCACTACGTCTAAATGGGCTAATGTGGGTGCATCAATGCACACATATTACTTGTTTCTGGGAAAACAACAAAGTTATGCGAACTTCAAATGTAAAAGTACTGACTTATTTCTCAAATGTGGGCATAATTTCTTAGAAGGTGGATTTTAAAGGTTTTTTTTCAGTAGGCCTTATCTTTCATTCTTACCATCACTCTGTTCTGTACCAATCTCTGACTGCAACACTAGATCTCCCATTGTCAGTAAAGTTATAGCAGCTTCGGTGCTTCCATCGTTGGTACCTTGTGAGAAAAGAGAACATTAAAACAGAAAAATGAATCTGGAAATTTAAGTTTTTTACTTAGAAAACATTTTTAATTCAGGTGTTTATCCTCTAGTAACAAGTTTCAATACCCTCCATACCACTAATGCCTTACTAGGGTAGTGTTTTATTACTACAAAAAAAAAGAAATCATTAATTGTTAGCTTTTATTCATTGAAAATGCCTCCCTCACATTAAATAACTTAATACCTTTGAAGAAAGTAAACCTGTGCAGATCACAAGAAATAAAACTTCTTTATTAAACATTTAACTCTTAACTCAGTTCATAAAGTAATTATTACAAGAATCCAAGTTTCTCCTAGAGATAAAACATTCAACAGTGGAAACTTTTTATTCAACTACCAGCAAGGACTCATTTATTAACTAATACCAATACTAGGGGTGCCTGGGCAACTCAGTCAGTTATGCAGCTTCCAAATCTTGATTTTGGCTCAGGTCATGATCTCTCAGTTCGTAAGATCAAGAACCGTTGTCAGGCTCTGCACTGACAGCATGGAACCTGCTTGGGATTCTCTCTCTCCCTTTTTCTCTGCCCCTCATTCACTCACACTCTCAAAATAAATAAACATTTAAAAAACAAAACAAGATTCTCTCTTCCTCTATCTCTCTGCCCCTCACCCATTTGCACATGCACACTCCTGTGCTCGCTCGCTTTCCAAAAAAAATTAAAACTTAAAAAAAAATTTTAAATCACTCTGCTAGTATTAACCAAGTAGTTTTAGCAGTTTCCTTATTAGCAGTTACCTGTTTCATCTTGGGTATGTTCACCTGTGGTCATTTCCTAAAAGAGGAAAAGATAAGCAATGCCTTATGTATTTTCCCAAATATATGTTCTACGTCTCAAAAAGCACTATGTTTTACAGTTCTTCTATGCTTCTGATTACAAAGGAGTAGAAAGTGTGTTTTCCCTTTATAATTACTCATAACATTTCATCAACAGAAATAATTTAAAAGCTAAATTCTTTTGTCTATTGTTCCTTATTTTACTTTTTCCTTTTAACTCTAATCATACTGCATCTACCATGTGCATCTCCCATGCTTACTTTACTTCTTCACTTTCATAATCTTTCAACTTCAGTCATATTTGCCACTGGTTTTAATCCAATGGAAACTAAAATCTGACGAATATCACCAATTTTTTTTTAACTAGGTGGCTTAAAACTTAAATGAATTTTAATAAATTAAAAAGTTACAAGATCTGGGCACCTGAGTGGCTCAGTCAGTTAAGCGTCTGACTCTTGATTTCAGCTAAGGTCATTTCTCATGGTTCGTGAGTTCAAGCCCCTTGTTGGGCTCCACACTGTCACGTGAAGCTTCTGTCTCCCATTCTCTCTGCCTCTCCCCCACCTTCTCTCTCTCTCCCTTTCAAAAGAAATAAACTTAAAAAAAAAAAAGTTACGAGATCTACATCCAGCATGACATCATAAGGCTCTGCTGACCCTCTCCCCAGTGAAGCTCGTAAAATTTATTAAAAACAAACATTTAAAGCCTCTGGAAATGGTCCTGAGGCCAAAAGAAACATCTTTTTGAACAAACTGATGAAAAGATAACACAGGTAAGAGGCTGTGGTATTTCAACTAAGAGTGCTCTCTTCCTCCTCCTTCCCAGCTAAGTGAACCAGAGACTTCACCTCAGACCTTTGTAGCCAATAGGGCCCCTTTCTCCTTGCAAGTCTCACCAGGACGGCTTTCTTTCTAGGAGGAACAGGACGTTAGCTCCTGACACAGAATCTGGGGCCGATTCATAATAGAAAACAGAAGAATTATCTATTATGAATGTGCACACAAAAGTCCTCAATAAAATACCAGCTAGCCAAATCCTGCAACATAAAACTGCAAGCCATGACCAAGTAGGATGTAATTTTTTATTTAACATCCTAAGTTATAACCAATGTAATACATCATATCACTACAAAAGAAAGCAAAAAATCACATGACCATCTCAATAGATGCAGAAAAAGCATATGACAACTGCCAACACCCTTTCATAAGAAGACTCTCACGCAAACGAGGGATAGACTGAAACTTCTTCAATTTGATAAAAAACCACCGATGAAAAATCTACAGCTAATGTCAAACTTACTGGTGAAAGACTGGATGCTTCCCCCTAAGACCAGGAATGAGATAAAAATACTCACTCTTGCCACTTTTGTTCAACATGTACCAGAGGTTCTGCAAAGGGCAACTAGGCAAGCAACAGAAACAAAAGACATCCAGACTGAGAAGTGTACATCACTTTCTGTTCCTGAGAAAGATATGTTGAAATCCTAACCCCAGTACCATGAATGTAACTTTATTTGGAAATAGGGCTTTTTCAGATGTAATCAGGCTAACATGAGGTCATATATATTGGATTAGGGTTGGCCCGATCCAATACAACAGGTGTCTTTAGAAGAAAAGTCGGGACAACATACAGGGAAAACACCATATGGCAATGGAGGCAGAAGTTGGAAATGTGCTGCCATAAGCCAAGCAATGACAAGGACCTCTGGCAATTAGGAGGTTTTCCCCTCAGAACCATCAGAAGGGAGGTGGTGATTTTGAATTCTATCCTCCAGAACTGTGAGAAAATAACTTTCTGTAGTTTTGAGCCACCTAGTTGGTAACATTTTGTTATAGCAGCACTGAGAAACTAATAAATAAAGGGAGAAGAAAAACTATCTCTATTCACATGTCATGATCTTCTATATAGAAAATCCTAAGGAATCCACTAAAAATCTATTAGAACTAATAAGTTCAGCAAAGTTGCAAAATACAAGACCAACATGCAAAAATCAAATGCATTTCTATATACACTTGCAATAAAAAACCTGAAAGTGAAATTGAGAAAACCATTCCATTCACAAAAGCCTCAAATATAACATACTTGAAAATAAATTTAACAAAGAAGTGCAGAGTTTATACTCTGCAAACCACAAAATTCTGTTGAAAGAAATCAAAGATTTAAGTAAATGGGCAAATATCCATGTTTCTGAATTGGAAAACTATTAATATGGGAATAGCCCCCCCCCCAAAGTGATCCACAGATTCAATGCAACCCCAATCACACTCTTAGATTATGTCAAGTAGAAAATAACAAGTTGATTTTAAAATTCATACGGAATTACAAGAGACCCACAACAGCCAAAACAATCCTAAAAAAAGAATAAAGTAGGATGGCTTACACTTCCTAATTCCAAAACTTACCACAAAGCAACGGTAATCAATCGAGCATCACTGGTACAAGGACAGACATGTAATGGAATAGAACCGAGAATCCAGAAAAATATCCATACATCTACAGCCAAATGTTTTTTGACAAGAATGCAAGATAATTCAATGAAGAAAGAATGGTCTTTTCAAAGAGTGTGACAACTGTATCGTCATGTGCAAAGAATGAAGGACTCTAACCTCATACCATATACAAAAATTAACTCAAAATGGAGTAAAGAATTAAATGTAAAACTATAGTAAAAATCTATAAACCTATTAGAAGGAAAATGAGTAAATCTTCAGGATCTTGGCTTTCACAAAGACATCTTAAATATTACAACAAAAGCATGAACAACAAAAGAAAAAAACAGATAAAATGAACTTGATCACAATTAAAACTTTTGTACCTAAAGGGAACCATCAAGAAAATGAAAATACAGGGGCATCTAGGTGGCTAAGTCAGGTGAGCCTCCGACTCTGGATTTCAGCTCAGGTCATGATCCCAGGGTTGTGGGATCGAACACTGCACTGGACTCTGTCTGGAGCATGAAGCCTGCTTGGAATTCTCTTTCTCTCCCTCTGCCCCTCTCCACTATTCATGCTCTCCCTCTCTAATTTAAAAAAAAAAAAAATGGAAATGACAACTCATGGAACAAGATATCTGCAAATCATATATCTTATAAGAGACTTGTATCGTTATTACTTAAAAATTTCTTACAACTGAACAATAAAAAGACAATAGACCAATAATTTTAAAAAAGGGAAAAGATGGGGGCACTTGGGTGGCTCAGTTGGTTAAGAGTCCAACTCCTGATTTCAGCTCAGGTCATGATCTCAAGGTTTGTGAGACTGAGCCGAGCATCAGGCTCTGCACTGACAGTGTGGAGCCTGCTTGGGATTCGCTCTCTCTGCCTCTCTCTCTGTCCTCCCCTGTTAACACATTCTCTCTTTCTCAAAATAAATAAACAGTAAAAAAAACCTTTTTTAATAAATAAGTAATTCCCAGTCTTCATTTTCATAAACGAAGAAGAGTACCAAACAAAAAGGAAATAAATATATATGTATATATTTTAAAATTTTTTATGTTTATTTCTTTTGAGAGACAGAGGCTGGAGCAGGAGTAGAGTGAGGGAGACAGAGGATCCGAAGCAGACTCTGCATTGAAAACAGAGAGCCTGATGTGGGGCTCGAACCCACAAACCACGAGATTATGACCTGAACCTTAAGTCGGGCGCTTAAATGACTGAGCCACCCAGGGGCCCCAGAACTAAATATATTTTAAATGATTTATATTAAAACAGAATTAATGCAACAGAACTTTAACATAAGTTTATGAGGATATTAAGAGTGATTCACACACACACACATACACACACACATACACACAGACACACACAAATCCATGTTTTCTGAGTGAACTACATAAAGTCTTTGGATTATTCACCAGTTTCTACTATTCATACTTACAGCTCCCTGCATGATAGAAATTAGTAAGAATCGCTTATAAACTTAGAGCTTTCAAAATAAACTTCTATTCTTTTGAAAGTAAACAAAGAGTTAAAGACAAAAACATATTAGAATGGATGCTTACAATAGGAAATGCCTTCAAATTTTCTTCTTGTTTCATTTCCTGAGTAGTCCCATCTGTACTGGGGAGTGGGTGCTCAACAACAGCTATGCATCCTACATCGGGAGCATTTACAGTTATTTCAAGCTGTCAAAATGAAAAGTTTCATTATTTCATTTTGGCATACTACAGACAAGCAAAACAAAATGACTAAACTAAAGTATTAAACTGAAGAAATAATCCACATTCATACACAATTAAAAAACAAATATAGCAATTCTTAAAATGATTGACATCAACTTGGCAAAAGTAAAACATTCAAGATTTTTGAGATGTCTAGGGCGCCTGGATGGCTCAGTCGGTTAAGCCTCTGATTCTTGATTTTGGCTCGTTTTCTCAGTTTGTGGGATCAAGCCCTGTGTCAAGCTCTCACTGACAGTGTGGAGCCTGTTTGGATTTCTCAATCTCTCTCTCCCTCCCTCTCTCTCTCTCTCTCTCTCTCTTTCTCTCTGTCCCTCCCTGGCTTGTGCTCTCTCTCTCTCTCAAAAGTAAGTAAGTTTTTAAAAAAATAATAAAAGGATTTATCAGGCATTCGCCCCTGCATCAAGGTAACTACCCTCTCCCACAGTCACATAATAGCCATGGCAATGGACGTGTAAAAAAATGAATTCATTCACATTCACTCTTTAAGTCTACTTGGTCAAAGATCCCCATAATCCGGAGACTAAAGGGCTAAGATTTATCTCCTAGACTGTATATAAGACAGTCTGACTTTCAGTCCCTTATTAACAGAGACGAGTATAAAAAAGTATGATTCAACAGAAACTGAGCAGAGTCAAGTTTGAAAATCTGCCTTCTCAATATAATTACTATAGTAACATTTTGTGTCTAATTTCTCAAATGCAAATATTAGAGAAAAATCTTTGCTAATATCTATAAGCCTGGGATGAATACAAAAGTTCAAGTGACTTGAAAACACAAAATATTTTCTGAAAATTTGGGAATAACAAATGGAAATACTGTAGATATTTGAAAGTTGCTTCTTTAAAGCACTATAGCTTCAAAGCTTTACTTTTTATTTTTAAAAAATTTTTTCAAAAGCTTTATTTTTTAAACAACTTTACTGAGATATAATTTACATACCCTAGAATTCACCCATTTAAAGTATATGATTTAATGTTTTTTGGAATATGCACAGATATGTATAACCATCATCAGTGCCACTTTTTGAACATTTTAATCACTTCAAAAAAGAACCCCATATCCATCAGTCATCACTCACTTAACCCCTCATCTCCCAATCCCTAACCCAAACCACTCATCTACTTTCTGTCTCTCTAGATTTTTCCTGAGACATTTCAGATGAATGGAATTATATATATGCGATTCTTTTGCAACTGGTCACTTACCATAATGGGTTCAAGATTTCAAAGTTCATGCTACAGTATGTATCAACATTTTATATCCCTTTATGATTTAATAATGTACCAATGTATTTCAATGCTTTTTATTTATTTTTTAAGTTTATTTTTTTGAGGCAGGGTGGGGCAGAGAGAGAAGGAGAGACAGAGAATACAAAACAGGTTCCACACTGTCAGTGCAGAGCCCAACATGGGGCTCAATCTCACAAACCGTGAGATGGTGACCTCAGCCAAAATCAGGAGTCAGAGGCTTAACTGACTGAGCCAGCCAGGCGCCCAACTCAATGCTTTTTAAAGGGAACATTTTCTAACACATCAAGAAATTTCTCCACCTTAGTAAGATGGCTATAAGGAACAGGATTTAAGCTTTCTTTGCTAAATTTTTATCATTAATGCTATTTAAGAAGGTACTCTGTATTAATTCAGGGATACATCCTGGAACCTGATTTTCAGAAATTATTTTCGGGTAAGTCCTGCACTAGCAATGTGCCTTTCAACCAATAAAATTTGCAAAATACAAAACATAGAGCTCAATGAATTCTCAAGCAATGTTAACCAGCTGTCCTTGCAAAAATTTTAACCTTCCTTTTGCATTTTCTTCATTTCAACTTAAACTTAAATTCATTATCTTCAATTATGAACTTTTAGTTATAAGAAAATTCATTTTGTATCATTTTTATTTACTTCCAACCATTCTACCTTATTAACTTTATAACATCTACTATGTAATTATTAACAATGAATAAATAAAGGTGGCTATGGACTTCCTTTCATAAATGTGAGGTCACAGATTCAATAATGCATTAATTCCGGAGTCAACATTACTTGAATTGGTTAAAGTTTCCTCCTTCTTTCGTTATTATCATCACTAGTTTCTCAGTTACCTCCTAATTCTTTTGCAAATGACTCAGAAACTAGCATGAATGCTTACTACAAGAGATGCAGGTGTGCTGCTCTATAAGTAGAGTAACTTACTGAAATTGAGGCACAAAACTTTGAAGTTACAAAGTTAGAATACTAGACCAGGAAGCAAAAAATAAAAAGCTCTTATAATAAAGTAACTTGAAATATTATGTTCCTCTACCTTCTACCCATTAGGATGGCTACTCTACAAAAAACAAAATTTTCAGAAGGGCTGGTGAGAATGTGGAGAAATCAGAACCCTTGCACACTACTGACACGAACGTACAATGATGCAAATGCTATGGAAAACTATATGCCAGTTTTTCAAAATAGTAAACATCGATGTACAATTTACCATGTAATTCAGTGATTCCACTTCCAGGTATATGCCCAAAAGAATTGAGAACAGTTTAGAAGAGGTATCTGTACACCCATGTTCATAGCAGCATTCTTCATAATAGCCAAAAAGGTGAAGTAACCTAACTGTCCACTGACAGATGACAAGATAAAATGCGGTACAGACACATAATGAAATATCATTCAGTCTTAAAAAAAGAACATTCTGGGGGCCTCTGGGTGGCTCAGTTCGTTGAGCATCCGACTTCAGCTCAGGTAATAATCTCACGGCTTCTTAAGTTCCAGCCCCACATCAGGCTCTGCGCTGACAGGGCGGAGCCTGCTTGGGATTCTCTTACTCCCTCTCTCTCTGCCCCTCCCCTGCTTGTGCTCTCTCAAAAATTTAAAAAAATTAAAAAAAATTTTTTTAATCTTTTAAAAAAAAAAGCATTCTGATACATGTACAATCTGATCGAACCATAAAAACTATACTAAATGAAAATAAGCCAGTGACACTGAAGACAGATACTATATGATTCCAGTTATGTGAAGTACCTAGAGTCAAGTCATGTTGACAAAAGCAGAATGGTGTTTGCCATGAGTGAGAGGGGAGGAGGTAATGGGAAATTACTATTTAATGGGTACAGGTTTAGTCTTGCAAGGCAAAAAAAATCTCTGTGGATGGGTGGTGGTGATGGTGTAGCACAACAATATGAATACACTTATGCCAGTGAACTATATACACTTTAAAATGGCTAAGGTGGTAAATTTTATATGTATATCTTACAATTTTTTCACAATTTTATTTTTTTATTTTGAGAGAGAGGGGGAATGAGTGCAAGGTGGGGAGGGACAGAGGGAAGGAGAGAGCAAATCTCAAGCAGCCTCCATGCCTAGCACAGAGCCTGATGCGGGGCTCAGTCTCACGACTGTGAGGTCACAACCTAAAGCCAAAACCAAGAGTCACACGTCCAACCGATTAAGCCACCCAGTCATCCTTTACCACAATTTTTAAAAAAGAAAAAAAAAAAAAAAAAGAAATGTGTCCCTTCTACCTTCTCTACCAATCAGAGCTTAGCCTGAGCCTACCAGAGAGTTAAAACATCTGCCAAAAATGAAAAAGAAAAATTAATCAGAAAGTAGATTTAGCAGCCTCCACATACAAGTGAAATCATATTTCTATCACTTATTACACTGACTACCTCATGGCAGGCCTGGATCGTAGAGGTTCAGTAATGCAGGAGCCTCCCTCTACTGATTCCTTCAAATATCTACCAGGGCTTAAACGAATCACATATGGCAGAGGTTATGTAGAGAATCAACTGTTCAAATACTAATAATCACTAAGAAGAAATAATGATACACTAAAAGAAAAAGACAAGTAAAACAAAGTTCCAATGATTCAAAAAAAACCAAACTACCTCTTCCATCGTTTCCTCGATTTGAGAAGTAACAGGTTCAGGAGATCTGAGACCAATGGGAACAAACACTGGAGCTTTGTTTACTTCTTCTGGAGCAAGATGGTAATTTTCTTCTTCATAATCAGGCTCAAAATCTTCAGGATCATCTTCATCTTCTTCCTGAGAAGCCCGAAGAGTCACCAGCGTGGACTTGGAAGCACGAGGTTCCTTCCTAGAGGTCTTACTTCGCATTCGTTTTGATCCACGCCCTCTGGTGACATTCGGTTTCATCTTTCGATGCATTTTCCTCCCACCATGATCCACCTCACACTCAGAAACAGAAGCGATAGTTGTTCTTCGATCCAGAGCAGTTTTAGAGTAATTTGATTCTTTTAACAATTGTGGAGGGCTGGATGTATAATCAAAATTACAATGTCATTAAATGCACAAAGATAATTTTAGTGAAAACCAAATTTCAGAATGAAATCCCAGTTCAAGGCATTAAAGTGAAAACTCCCACAACCCTTTGTCGAAAACTTATGCTGTGAAATGAAGAAATTTACTATTACTACTAGTTCCTTATTCAGAGTTCGGTCTTATTTATCTATCTACAAATTTTTCATAGTAAGTTCTTAATTCTGGATCATTTTTTCCTTGCTATTTAAGTGAAGATGAAATACAAGACTAGAAATTATTAGAAAAAAATAAGAACAGGAAAATGGTCCAATAAAACAGAATACAGGATCAAAAGTGATACTGGTATATCCTGCTGGGTAAAAAGAAAAAAGAGAAGGCAGAAAATCCAGTGGAACAATGTTGTTTTTTAAAACTTAAGTGCCTTTCCACTTTCCTTGAAAACTGTAGAACATAAGTACCCTTCACTTTTGTTTGTGACCCCATTCAAACCAGCACCTAATGATTCTGGTAATACACACTACTCTCTTATCAGGCTTCTGCTCATGTGTAATATATTCAACATCCAGAAATTTTAAACATAGGAAAGAAAAATTTTCCTAAGAACATCAAAAAAAGATAAACTTTAGTAAATAAAAATCGTAAGTAGGGACACCCAGGTGGCTCAGTCGGGTGAGCATCCAACTCTTGATTTTGGCAGGTGGTCATGGGATCAAGGCCCGCATCAGGATCCGTGCTGAGTGTGAAGCCTGCTTAAGATTCCCTCTCTCTCCTTCTGCCCCTCTACCCTGCTTGTGTGTGCACTCTCTCTTTTTAAAAGTTTCAAAAAAAAAAAAAAAAAAAACTTTTTGTTAAGTGGGAAAGAAACGGATCTGTCAATAAAAAATAATCTACATTTCTGTTAACAAACCATCTTTTTTTAACACTACCAATAAGTTAAGGTAGGAAAGCCATAAAGAGTTAAGTTATTTCTATTTCCTATTTTGAAGTTTTTCTTAAAAAAAAACTTTACCTTGTTAGTTTACTGAAACACTGCTCTTCAACAATTGAAGACATAGAATTATCCGCTACAGTTTTTTCTCCAACACTTCCTGATGGTCCAACTTCTGAATGGGCATCTTTTCTGGCCAAAACAGCCTCTTTGGAATCTACACAATCTTTTTTTGCTGAAACCTCCAGACATGTCAGGAACTCAGCCTTTTCCTTAAATTTAAGAAGAAACAGCTAATGTTACCACAGAAACAATCTCTATGGTAATTTGGTTTGGTGGTTGGGCCTAAAGCTCTAAGCTTATACACACACACACACACAAACACACACACAAGTGACAACTAGCTTCTTAATTTTTTAGTATTGGAAAGTAGCTCAATTTTTATAAAATTAGTTACAGTACAAAATACAAACCTGTATTTTTGTATAAATTCTCTCCTTCATGATCCTGACAAAATAGAGTGACTGATAAAAAGAATTTCTTTCAAACTTACTTTTTGAAGGAGCTGGGTGTCATGATCTCCTGGCTGCAGCAAATTATCTTCCGACTCCCTTGCCTCATTCTGATCTGCTCTGTCATTTTCTATACCTGGTTCCTCTTTCTTACCATGTGCTCTTCCCAAATTTGGCTTCGCCTTTTGGAATTGCCTTCTTATCAACTGTGCTGGACTAGGAACATACCTTTTAGGTTCATGTCTAGAAAGAAGTACAAATCATGTTGAAAACCCAAAATCAGAATTCCTTGTTGATATAACAGCTTCTATGTCAAACAATCTTGAACACAAGTCAACTGTATATTCAAAGGACTATATATAAATTGGTTTGAAAAGCAAGCACATAAAATAAAACCACACATGATATAAAGAACATAAAAGCTTTTAAACCTTGCATTTTCTGTATAATCTAGAAAACAGTTTTACAATAATTTTTTTTTACTTTCATTCATTGATTCTGATGTGTAGTGTCATGGTATTTTAAGTAATTTTCAGAGAAATAACCAAATACAAAAAAAAAAAAAAAATTCCAGTACTTGAACATGGACAAATGTACAACGGTTACATGTCCTTGGTCCTCTGGTTCAAGACCAGCCCTTGAAACCCAGAGTCTATTCTCCTCTCACAGGCCTATCAGGCCTATCATGGAAAAGGATTTACCGAGTGCCAGACTCATAGGATCTCAATATAACCCATGTGTATCTGCCAAATCAGAAAAAGACAAGGTTTTAACATTTAATAGAGAACGTATAGCTCCCAGGACAACCCCTAAACAGCTGTCTTAGGTTTTCCTGGAAAATATTTTAATAACTAGTGAGGATCTGAATTCTGAACTGGGAAGTTTAAAATTAACATAAACCTGGCTATTATAAAGAAAATTAAGTATCTAAGTATTAAGAGTTCTCTGAAAGATCTGTATTAAAGACTAATTTTGAGTAATACTTCTAATAAATTATCTAGAAGAGAAAGTAGTGAGATACATTTCTAAATGCTCCAACCCTGCTAAGCTCTTTGGGCAGTCAAACACCTAGGAAGTTCATAAGAAATTCTAACAGGGTTATGATGCTGGCTAAATTAACATTCCAAAGTAGGCTGATGTATTTAGGAAAACACTGTGTTTAACTTAAGCTATTGGCAGTCAAGTGTGATTTTATAAAGACAAGTAAGAATAAAACACGTATATAAACCTAACATGCTACTGAAGTCAAAAGAGATAGTAACTTTAAACCTATAAGATTATGTACTCTAAAGAAATTACCATTCATGATGAAGTAAAGAGCTGGAATAAATTCCATAAATATAAAAAGGTTTTTCAAAAACAGGGGGCTGTGGGCTGGAGTATGGGTTTCCATAAAGGAAAATCAAAAGTTTGATTTCTCTCACTAAAAAACACAAAGGCTCAGCATAATATCTCTTGAAACATGTAAAGCTTACTTCTTTATACTGAAAAGTCTACCTATATATTATGGGAATTTGCTTGTCTGAAAGTCATTAAGTCCTGAAAAGTTAACTTTAAAAACTAATTTGGCAATGTTACTTTGAACAAGCCATTTAAATCCTCTAGGTCTACCTACTCAATTATAAATGAGAGCATTTGGAAACTCTGATCTTGAAGGCCACTAGTGTTTAAAGGTTCGTTTAGAGTAAAAATCAAATTCCTTACAACAGTCCTATATAATCTGCCATTCTTCCCAGTTGGGCTTTATCTTTCTTACATCTACTACTCTCTCCCTCTTTACTCATTTCAAAATGACTCCCCTTGCTGTTCCTCAAACAAGCCAGACACACTCTTGCCTGAAGTATTTTCAAGTTGCTTTTCCCTCTCCTCCTAGACATTCTCTGGACCTGCTCCTTCACTTCTTTTGGATCTTCTCTCCAGCAGCACCCTTGCAATGACACATTCTCTGATCACCACTAATCAAAAAGTAGTATCAGTAATAATAAAGCAGACTGCAAGTAATAAATAAAAGTGGTGGTACTGAAATTTCTTCACCTTTCTAGTGTTAACTCTTTTAAAACATATTCTTACCATTTCGCTTAGAACACAGTTCTAAATATAGCATATATACTTCACTGCACTTCCTATTTACGAATTTCAGTCAGTAGGATATAAACTTTCAAATATACGAAGAACTTAAGAATTTCTGTTTACTAATAAATATAGTTTTAAAATAAAAAATAGAGATTCGCCAAACTGGAGGAATTATAAATTAAGCGAGTATCAATCATGCAATTCTTATACTATTTGAAAAAGCATATTTAAGATATTCTATTTCATAATTAACTATTACTTTATCCTTTCACAAAATTTTCTCTATGTGCAGTTATCCAATTTTCATCTTTAGAAAGTTTTATGCTTTTCTGATTAAAAGCAAACTCACCTCATCTTTTCATCTAAAACACTTATTTTGTTAACTTCAAGAGGGTCTACAAGAACCATGTGACTCTGGTTTTCATACATTCTACCTTCAGAAACTTTGGAGGATACATCTTCAACTTCAGTTCCAACTGGAGAATTTGGCTAAAATGACAAAACAAGAGGAATTTTTTAAACAAGTGAACATACCTCTTAAAATCGTTCAATCATTAAGAGAGATATTGAGTTTTTCAAAAAGAAGAATCAAACTAGGTATGCAATGTTCATGTTTTGCTGCCCAAAACCAAAGTCCCTAATTCAGAGACAAAGTTTCAATTATTGCAGTTATTATATTTACAAAATACTTTAAAAACTACAATAGTTATCTGTTGTGAACACCCTCGCCAAAACAAAAACGTTTGTTTTTGGGAAAAAAAGTCTTTTAGGGTACAGGGGGGTTCAAACAAGGATTATAATCAAGATTTTCCCTTAGAGAAAAAGGACAAAAAAAAAAAACACACACAAGCTCTGTTAGAAAAGGGCATCACATACTTAGATTCGTCTCAAAAGATGCAACAATAAGAAATTGGTTAAACTTTAATTCAAACAGCAGGATGTCATGCAGCAGTGGAAAATGATGTATCTCCATATTTCTTGACACAAAAAGTCAACATATTAAGTAAAGTCACAAAAATAGCATGTACACAGTGATCTTATAATTAAAAAAAAACTTTTATTTTATTTTATTTTTAAGTAATCTCTACACCCACTGTGGGGCTAGAACTTACATCCCCTGATCAAGAGTCACATGCTCTACCAACTGAGCCAGGTAGGCACCCCGATGATTTTATTATTTAAATTTACATAAGTGTACACACGTGCATTCATGGAGATATACCCAGGAAGATATGTCATAAGGTTTTCAGTGGTTATGTCGGGGTGGTAAGACTACAACAGTCATTATGTTATTTTATACTGATTGAACATTTTCACAATGAACAGGTTCATTTATTAGGAAAAAATATACTTCCATTTTCACTTAAAAAAATCCAGACTAGTAAATCTGGAACAGTACTAAGTATACATTACATATTCATTGATTAGACTGTCAGATGCCTGTACTCTAAGTCAAGTCTGAGCTGTCATTTTATATTTTAATACACATTAAAAAATTCAATTTAATTACATAACAACTCACCACAGTCAAGAGTTTTTTAGTTTCATCTTTCTGTACTACTGTTCTTTCTTCCTCAATTATGCCTTTGGCTTCACCTTTGTCTATGTGCCTCTGTCCAGTCTTTCTTATGTTTGGTCTGGGTCTTTGAAGTCGGCCCCTTAGTGTTCGAATGGCCGGGATAACACTTTCCTTCATTTCTTGCTGGGAAGGGTTTATATTATCAGCCCTAGGAAAGAAGACAGGGACAAAGAGAGGGAATTGAACTGTAAAAAGATGAAAACTACTGTAAAAATAAAAATTAGAATCTCCTCTAATAAACTATAAAACTTTTTGTAACATTAGAGAAAAATCTAATTATTTTCTGATGATACATCTTCTTTTATTTTAAAAAAGTTATTTTAATTCTCACAAGGTAATGAACTTATATAAGGTACCCAGAAGATTGAAACTCACAGATAAAGTACAACGGTAGTTGCCAGGGAATGGAAGGGGGGGGGATGGAGACGTCTTGTTAATGGGTACAGAGTTTCATCTTGGGAACATGAAAAAGTTTTAGAGACAGATGTGACAAAGATCATAAAACAATGTGAATGTCCTTAACATCATTAGATGATTAAGAAAATGATTAAAATGGTAAATGTCTTTTACCACAATTTTTAAGATGATAATATAAACTTTATACACGTGTGTTTTTTTTAATACAATGCTTTGTACAAAAACCTTAAGCAGCTAATAGTGAATATAATAAGCAGTCAAGCATTAGAATGTGTAGAATTCAAAGTGATTTTCTATTTTAGGCGGCCTGCCATATGAATAAAAATAAAGTATTCTTGGTATTCACTTTGAGGATACATTAACATCTCAATAACAATGAAGAAATATTTGAATTCTATTTTAGATTTTCTTTTTCTTTTTAATATTTTAGATTTTCAAAGAACTATCACTGTTTACCCCATAGAAACAACTAATCCCTTTTCCTGGGCTTGCACAGGCTGAGACTCCTCTTGAGGACTGTAAGAACTTGAAGGTGAAAGGTCCTTTTCAGTCTGTATACTTGGTAACATCACAACCTCCTCTTGCCTGTGACCTGATTTGTCTTTTTCTCCTGATGTGATTAGGGAGGCAACATCCTAGAAGGCAGATAAAAAAACTTCATCAATGGTATGGTAAAAGTACAGGGAAATAGGAACTTTCATACACTCCTAAGCAAAATAAATTGGTCAAGTTTCTGCAGAGGAAACACGATCTACCAAAAATCTTAATTCCCAGAAATTCTACTTCTAGAAATGTATCTTATAAAAATATTCAAGTAACTATCTAGAAAATTATGTACAAGGACATTTACTATAGCAATTTAATAGCCCCCCAGAAAAGCAAGAAAACAAAAAATTGGAAATAAGACAAGCCTATCAGTAGGGTATTGAATATATTATAATTTGTTTATAATGCAACACTGGAGAGCCATTTAGAAGATAAATTTCTAAATAATGATCCAAAAATATGTTTACAATACTGTGTTAAGTACAAAAATGAGAAGGGAAGCTATAATGCCATTTTTGCAAACAATGAAAACACTCACACATTTGATTATTTATATAAATAAGTATCTATACAGAAAAAGCTAGTTGGATATATTCAAAATAGCCACCTGATTAACTTGGGAGGGAGAAATGAAATATTATAAAGGACTCTCAGTTTCTAGATTACATACCTTATCAATTTGAAATTTTTAAAATCAGATAAAATAAGCAATAAAAAAGATACACCTTTTAAAAATATAAGATCAACAAGAAAAAGTACAAATTTTTAAGCACTCTAAGAACTCAGCTATTTTAAAAGATAAAAGAAGAACTTTAATTCAAAAAAGCACTTTTGGTCATTTTACTTTATTTATTTTTAATTTTTTTAATGTTTGCTTATTTTTGAGAGAGAGAGACAGAGCATGCATGGGATAGGAACAGAGAGGGAGACACAGAATCCAAAGCAGGCTCCAGGCTCTGAGATGTCAGCACATGGCTTAACCGACCGAGCCACCCAGGCGTACTTGTCATTTTATTTATTAACTGGTTTTTTATTAATTATTAAAGTATAGGTGATGTACAACGTTACTAGTTTTAGATGTACAAGACGGTGATTCAACAACTCCATACACTGCTCGATATTCACCCCAACAGGTGTAGTCACTACATTAACTATATTACCTATGCTGTACTTTTTAGCTCCGTGACTTACTTATGACTAAAAGTTTATACCTCTTAAAGATTTTAAGTAATCTCCACACCCACCGTGGGGTTCAAACTTACAACCTCAAGAGTTGCATGGTCTACCAACTGAGCCAGCCAGGTGCCCCAGAAAGTCTGTACCTCTTAATCCCCTTTTCCTATTTCGCTGATCTCCCTGACTCCTTCTCTTCTAGTAACCCCCAGAGTTTGTTCTCTGTCTTTATGAGTCTGTTTCTGTTTTCGCTTTTTAGAATCCACATAAAAGTAAAATTATATGGTATTTGTCTTTCTCTGACTTAGTTCTCTCGGCATGGTATTTCACCTGGCATAATGGACTTGTAGGTCCATCCATGTTATTG
The DNA here is from genome assembly GCA_028646485.1 of Cryptoprocta ferox. Classification (NCBI taxonomy): domain Eukaryota; kingdom Metazoa; phylum Chordata; class Mammalia; order Carnivora; family Eupleridae; genus Cryptoprocta; species Cryptoprocta ferox. Next base: position 47,545,879 of record CM053572.1, on the reverse strand, counting down.
TAAATGGCAAGTAATATTCCATTGTGGATTTATATATATATAAAACATGTCTTCTTTATCCATTCATCTGTTGATGGGCACTTTGGTTGCTCTAGTATCTTGTCTATTGTAAATAATGCTATGATAAACATAGGGGTGCATGTATCTTTCAGAATTAGAGCTTTCATTTTCTTTGGGGAAATAACCACTACTAGAATTAGTGAATCACATGGTAATTCTATTTTTATTTTTTGAGGAAGCTCCATACTGTTTTCCACACTGGCTGTACCAATTTACATCCCCACCGACAGTGTACAAGGGTTCCTTTCCCTCCATATCCCTGTCAACACTTGTTATTTCTGGTCTTTTTGATACTAGTTATTCTGACTGATGTGAGGTGATACCTCATGGCAGTTTTGAATTGCATTTTCTTGATGATTAGTGATGATGAGGATCTTTTCATTTACCTGCTGCCATCTGGATCCAGGCCAAAAAACTACTTTTATGTTTAGAACACTCAACTAATGAGTGTTAACATTTCATTTCAAAGTTTCTGATGTTATATCACACAATCTTAATTTGTTATGGACCAAGTTAACAAAGTAAGTTAAATATCTCCTTTAACTATCAAGCTTTTAACTTTGTATTTCACCCTTCACAAGAGAATGAAATAAGGAATGACTATCAATCTTATTTTTCCTATGAAGAAAGGAGCTGCATCATTTGGCTATGGTCACATAATGAATGAAGGTCAAAACTGGGGGCCCAACCCCCTAAATTCCTTTCCATGACACACTTGCCCATCATGAAAGATTCAAGATTCTCACAAAAAAACCCATGGAATAATGAGGCGTTTTAAGTATAGCAACACTAATATCACATGCAACAGAAATTGCAGGAGAAAATACTGGTGAAAAGTTAATCCCAGTTGCTTTACTTCAGTAACAGTAACAGCTAGAACAAAAACCCTCCACCGTACACAGCACTCACATGTTGACAACGGAGAGTGTTCATCTGTTCACTGCTCTGCTGTAACGCAACAGTCTCAGCTTTATCCTTTTCCAATTTCTTCCCAGGTACATATTTTCCTGCTTCTGCAGTCTCTCTCTTTAAAGTTGCTCTTGCTAAGTTTGGTTTTGGTCTTTTGAATCGACTTCTCACAAAGGGTGCTGGCTTAACTTCAAATGGCTTCTGTTCTTGAGGAAGAGATTTCCTTTTGGAATAAGGGTTACCAAACTTTAGAATGAGATGAAGAGGCAATGAGAGCAGAGTCTTAGGACAACTTTAGAAACTGGCAGGAAATATTAATTCCAGTTCTTAACAGGAACACAAATAGACCTTGAAAAACAGGAGGCATGCAATCTAGGTGTAAGCCTATGAATATCATCTTTGCACAGAGGAAACACAGGTTGTCACACCCATAGTGACTTAGGAATTTTGTTCGTACAATTCTGATGTAATTCTCTCAATCTACTTTCACAATTACATGAAAATTCGCCTCCAATCATCCCAAAACTAGCTTAAAATCTGTAACACTCTACTACAGCTGATGTTTTAAAACCTTTGTTTCACAGAATCCGAAAATAAAACTTTAGATACTTTTTCTTTAAAAGCACACAGACCAATACATTTGTACCTTAAATTAGTATCTGAAAACTGCTCTGGAGCATCTGGAGGCTGCATCCCCTGGTCTTCTGTTTTATCAGGTTCCAAAGTCTGCAAGCAAGTCTTCGAACTACCCAAGTGACCTGATAGTTCCTTTTCAGAATTTCTTTTTTCTTCCTCAGGGGTGGATAGTACCTCACTGCTAATGTTCTGGAGGAATGATCAAAGGAAATCATCCACAGTAAATCAGCATGAATGGAAAATGTCACAAAAGCATGAACCTCAAGTAAAAGGAAACTAAGTGACCTCTACATCCACAGTCTGAGTTCAAACTCACAATCCCAAGATCAAGAGTCACACATTCAACCAACTGAGCCAGATGGGAACCCCAACTGCAAACTTTTAATAAAAGGAAATTTTTACAATAGAGTAGGTCAGGAAATAAAAATTGAGAAAGATGTGGCCAAACGAAATAATTCCAATATATGTTGATTCTACAGTTAGCACAAATTCAGTCCAATTCCCTATATTCCTTTTATGGAATGTTATATGAAGAATAACTTCAGGGGTGCCTGGTGGCTCAGTCAGTTAAGCATCTGACTTTGGCTCAGGTTATGATCTCATTGCTTGTGAGTTCAAGCCCTGTGTCAGGCTCTGTGCTGATAGCTCAGAGCCTGCAGCCTCCTTCAGATTCTGTCTCCGTCTCTCTGCCCCTCCCCTGCTCTTGCTCTACCTCTCTCTCTCAAATATAAAATAAAAACATAAAAAAAAATTTTTTTTAATAAAAGAATAATTGCAGGGGCACCTGGGTAGCTCAGTTGGTTAGACATCTGACTCTTTGATTGTGGCTCAGGTGATGATCTCAAGGTTCAGGGGATCAACCCTTAGTCAGGCTCTGCAATGACAGCTCAGAGCCTGCTAGGGATTCTCTCTCTGCCCCTCCCCAACTCTGAGGCCTACTTCCCACCAAGTTTTGCTATCAAAATTCTCCCTATTTCCACAAACACCATGTGTTTTTTGTTTGCCCTGGCCCTCTGTCTGCGCCCCTCCCCCATTTATAGGCATAAAATACAGTCTGTCTGCCTCCACTTCCCTCCCGCCTTTTTGTTACATTGGTTTAAAAAATGTAAAACAAAAAAATTTTATGAACTAACTGTGGTGTGTTAAAGAGAGAAGAAAAACTGGAAATCTGAGTCCACATGTGTTTAGGAGTTGCTTGGGTTGGGGCAGGGGGCAAGAGCTCTAGGAGAAAGCTGGTGGCCCTCAGCATTGTCCAGCACAGACTGGCCCCTGTCCCATGAGACCACATGGCGGGGGTGGGGCCTGCTGACCAGCTGCTCTGGCCAGGTGCTTTTCTGTCAATTTTTATGGAATGCAAAAGGAATTTTTATTTTGTTTTTTTATAAAGCTTTAAAAAAAATCTGTACCTTATACTTGAGCTTCCATACTTAAAAAAAAAAAAAGACAAAGAACAAAAAAAAAAAAAAAGAAACTGGCCTCTCAAAATAAATTACCTTAAAAACACTTTTTTATAAAAAATAAAAGTAACTTCTAATTGACAGTAAGAATGGTAACTTCTCCACAATTAAATCTTTTTCAAGTTATTTTTTTTAAAAAGATACATAGCTTCTTTAAGGTTCTAAAACACAGAATTTAGGGGTAGGGAAGACTTTCAGCTTTCAGAGATTTTACATTTTGAGGGATTTAAGAGTAACAATCATAGTTTTTATTTTGATAATTTTTCTCTGAAAAGCACTTAAAATAGTTTTTCTAAAGAAGAGAAAAATACATACCTTGATATCCAGTGAAGGCACAGTGCTGCAGCCACCACTACTGCTCTGCATTAAATCTGTCTCTGTTTGTCGTGAGGTCCTGATCTCCTCTGCTCCATTTTCCCTTATAGAAATGTCCATTTCTCCAGGCTTTTCCAAATCTGCAACCATTTCCTCAGTAGCACTAATCCCTGATCTGCTTTTCCTCAAGGAAATTCCTTGTCCAGCTTCTTTCAAATCTGCCTCTGTTTCTTCAAAAGCAGTCGTCTTTCCTAATATGTTTCCCATCAGGGAAAGTTCTCTTTCTCCAGTTTCTTTCAAATCAATCTTGCTTTCCCCTAAGGCACTGATCTCCACTAGTACCTTTTCCCTCAGGGAAGTTTCTTTTCCAATTTCTTTCCAATCTGTCTCCATTTCACCTAGAGTCTTGACCTGTAAGGCCTTTCCTTGTATGTCTATTTCTCTTCCCTCAGTTTCCTCCAAATATGTCTCTCTCTCCTTAGTGGCATCAATCACCTTTGGTATATTCTCCCTTACAGAAATCTCTCTTCCAGTTTCTTTCAAACCTATTTCTACTTCATCTGTAGTGTTGACCTCCTCTGGGGCATCTTCCTGTAGGGATATTTCTCTTCTTCCAGTTTCTTCCAAATCTGTCACTCTTTCTTCAGTGACATCAGATACCTCTGATACAGTGTCCCTTAGGGAAACTTCTCTCCCAGTTTCTTCCAAATTGGTCACTCTTTCCTCAGTGACATCGGACATCTCTGATACACTGTCTCTTGGGGAAACCTCTCTTCCAGTTTCTTTCAAATCTGTCATTCTTTTCTCAGTGACACCAGACACCTCTGATATATTTTCCCTTGGAGAAACCTCTCTTCCAGTTTCTTCCAAGTCTATCACTTTTTCCTCAGTTACATCAGACACCACTGATACATTCTCCCTTGGGGAAACCTCTCTTCCAGTTTCTTCCAAGTCTGTCATTCTTTCCTCAGTGACATCAGACACCGCTGATGTAGTATCTCTTGGGGCAACCTCTCTTCCAGTTTCTTCGAAGTCTATCACTCTTTCCTCAGTGACATCAGACATTTCTGATATATTCTCCCTTGGGGCAACCTCTCTTCCAGTTTCTTCCAAGTCTATCACTCTTTCCTCAATGACATCAGACACCTCTGATATATTCTGCCTTGGGGAAACCTCTCTATCAGTTTCTTTCAAATCTGTCACGCTTTCCTCAATGACATCAGACACCTCTGATATATTCTCCCTTGGGGAAACCTCTCCTCCACTTTCTTTCAAATCTGTCTCCATTTCCACACTGTTGTCAATAGTTTCTGGTATCTCCTGTATGGGAGAGATGTCTCTTCTCCTCGTTTTTTTAAAATATGACACCATTTCCTCAGTACTATTAGCCTCCACTGACATCTTCTCCCTTGGTAAGGTTTCTTCCACTCTCCTAACTTCTCCCAAAACTGGTGTCAACTGTCCAGAGGCATCAATCTCCTCTGATACCTCTTCCTTTGAGAAAACGTCTCTTCTTCTACCTCCTCTTCCTATATTTGGCTTTGGTTTCTGAAATCGAGTCTTCAATACTGGGACTTTATTATCCTCTTGAATACTTAAAAAAAAAACAAAACAAAAACGGACACACAATCAAATTTTGAACCATACTGCCAAATGAAGAAAGGATGCTTGAGAAAGTACTACTGAAACACCCGGAATTCTCAAATAAAAGAATAAAATATTAAGGAAGCCTCAAGAATCTCTAGGTAAGTGGCGCCTGGGTGGCTCAGTTGGTTGAGCGTCCGACTTTGGCTCAGGTCATTATCTCATGGTTCATGGTTCGAGCCCCACGTCGGGCCGTGTGCTGACTGCTTGGCTCAGAGCCTGAAGCCTGCTTCAGATTCTGTGTCTCCCTCTCTTTGTATCCCTCCCCTGTTCACGCTCTGTCTCTCAAAAATAAATAAATGTAAAAAAAATTTTTTTAAAAGAATCTCTAGGTAAAACTTAAAAATTAAACGAAAGAGGGAACCATGTCTTGAAGTTATAAATTTTTGAAATAAATATATCTACTCATATAGAGACACATATAAAGAGAATCTATCAGTAAGGTCAATTAGATTAGCACACAACTGGCTCTGAACAGTCTCTTTCTAATTGTCATCTACATCATCCAGGACTCTCCAGTTTCCTACATTGAGCTAGGCCAATTGGTGTCTGCTATTCCTACCTCTTTGCTCCTACTATCCTTTATACAGATATATGTCTTGCCATAAGAGTTAAGCAACACATTTATATGGCCAGATCTGACCAGCATTTCATACAGCCACATGCAAGTATCCGATGAACAAGCAGAAGGAAAGGCCACACTTTAAACATACAGATTGATAAAATACTAGTAACAGTTGAAACTAGATAGTAGATACATGGGAGTCCATTATTCTGTTCTTGCTACTTTTGTGTACATTGAATATTTCCAAAGGGAAAACATTTTCTAAACTATACAAGCAACTTCATCGATTTTGTTTGGTACCTTCCAGAAGGGAAAAATGCAGTGGCTAGAAGTATAGGCTTCTACATATGATACGGGTTTTACATAAAATGTATGTGAACCTTAAACAAAGACTGTATATGGGTCAGTCTAATCCCAAAGAAACAAATATAAGAAAATAAATTCCATTTCACATTTGGACATACACATTTAATCTAATATGCATGTTAAGTGATACTGCCAATCATGTTAACTGAAGGGATAATTTATGAGTAAACAACTCATCAAATCACCAATAACTGAGAAAATGACATGAAAAGTATGACATGAATTGCCCTGAAAGGTAAGGTTAATATTTGTAAATATTAAGCAATTTGATACACAGATTACAAATCAGTCTCATTTGCTTTTGTTTTTAATAACTGATTAAACATTTCTAAAACTTTATTTAAAAAAATTCAAAGATTACATAACCAGTAAGATAACACTTACTTTAGACATTCATTAACATTCATTTGAAAAATATTATCTTCTTTCTCAGCCTGTGATGTGATGTCTTCATACTCAGAATTTTTACATGACTGATCTTCTACCTGTTCAGGACTCTTAATAACAAAACATTTTAAAGAGTTCACAATGAAACACCCATCTATAAAAAAACACTGAAAATTTTGTCTGATTTGAGTACCAGGAGAATAATAAACATTTCAAAATTATGAAATGATATTCAAGGGACAGTTTTTAATGTTTTTTCTTTAGATAGCTTAAAAAATTTCATAAGCTACACCTTCTAGCTCATCTCAAAGCCCCCATTCTTTTCCTCCTAATGAGAAAACAAGTTACTGCTCTTCAGTCTCATCTGTTAGAATTACTCCCTGGGATCTATATCCTGATTATTATTATTACAGTGTAGACCTTGAGATTTATAACAAAAGAAATTCAAATCTCAAACTAGGATCTTAACTCTTACCCTTATCACTAGTTATCGTATAAATAACTCAAAATTAATAATCTTTTGTTCTTGGGATTATATTTTAGTAGGAAGCTTTTAATATTTTACTGTTTAAGTCAAAGTTAAAATTCACATACCTAGTCATAATTTCAAAAAGGAAGTATAATTTAAACACCTGAGTGATGGGGGGAGGCAAGTCAAACATGCTACATTATGTAAATGCTCAAAATGTGGATTGCAGAGTTAAATGGCTTTACAAGTAACAAAGTTGCTAGCTCTGAGATTTTGGCTTTAAATTTAATAAACAATGTATCCAACTGTACAGTCTTAGGGTTAAAAGGAGGCTTAAAAATTTAACAAAAAAATTGCAAAGAATCTGAGTACTTACATCTCTAGCAATACAGGATTCACTTTCATTCTTTTTTACATTGGCCCCAATTTTTTCCTGTGATGTAAGAATTTCTTTTCTTTCAGCAGCTTTACCTATATTTGGCTTTGGCCTTTGCAATCGGCCCCTCATTAGTCGTGCTGGTCTTAAAGTCTTTGTTTGATCTTCATCCTGAACACCAATTTTTTCACTCAAACTAGAACAACTACAAAAGAATAAAATTATGGCTATTCTGAAGTCACATATTTGTTTTCAGTATTCCCTTCTCCTAGGTATGAATAAGTAAACCATTTGGAATATAAAATAATTACAAGTATCCTTGAGAACATCCTCAAAGACACTCGTATTTCTACACCTTAATGCTTTAGAACAGACGTAATTTTGGAAGCCTGACTATAAAAAACATTTCACCACAAAACTGAAAAATCATGTAATACCATTCCCCACTAAGAATACTAATTTGTAGGGGCTCCTGGGTGGCTCAGTCAGTTACGTGTTCAACTCTTGATTTCAGCTCAGGTATTAATCCCACAACTGTTTATAGGATCAAGCCCCACATCAGCTAAGCACTAACAGTGTGGATCCTGCTTGGGGTTCTCTCCCTCTTTCTCTGGCCCTCCCTAGCTTGCACACACACAAGTGTGTACTCCCACTCTCAAAAATAAACCCCAAAAAAGAAATACTAGTTTGTATGTAATGTACACTTCCATGGCAATGGACACAGATTATGGCATAAATGTACAGTCCAGAATATAACACTTCAGATGCATATTAGAGCAAGGCCTACTCTGAATCTGCATTCCAAGTTAAATATTCCCCTTTGAAACCTCCTGCTATAAATAAAATTATCCAGAAACATGTATCTTATCATTAATTCATCTATCAAGACTTGGTTAAAATCTTGTTAATAAACTGAGGGAGAAATGTAATTGCTAACTCAATGGATCTTTATCATAACTTATTTCTCTGGTAGCACAAAGAACACTACTAAAATGTTTCAACACACCTATAGTTAAAAGAAGACTTAAGTATACTGAATGAAAATAAAATTCAGATGTTATCCAGTACAGATGTTATTACAGTCATTCCCATGAGCTACTACTTTTATTCTACTTCCTAAATACTTACTTAGACACAGTCTCAGCTTCTGGGTTCACTTTCTCTGTTTTCTCCATTCCAGCAATGTCAGATGTATTCAGTTTATCCTTTTCCATTTGATTCTATGAATTCAATTTTTTAAAATTTTATTGGCAACATAAAAAAGTACAAATATTATAATAAATGGAAATTAAAACAGTGAAATATCAGTTTATTCTTCTAATTATGAGAGTTTTAAAAACATAGATACAGCAAATTTTATTATAAAATATGTATTTCCATGTATTACTGACAGAAACAAAAATTGGTATATGCTTTCTGGAAAGCCTTTTCCCAATATGAAATCAAGAGCCTTAAAAATGTTCATAGTCTTTGATTCAGTAATACCATTTCTTTTTTTTTTCATTTTTTTTACATTTATTTATTTTTTAGAGATAGAATGAGACAGAACATGAGTGGGGGAGGTCAGAGAGAGAAGGAGACACAGAATCCGAAGCAGGCTCCAGGCTCTGACCAAGCATTCTGCACAGAGCCCAACACGGGGCTCGAACCCACCAACCGTGAGAACATGACCTGAGCCAAAGTCAGACGCTCAACTGAGCCACTCAGGCGCCCCGGGTAATACCATTTCTAAGACTCTGTTTTAAAAAAACATGTAGACAAACTAGAAGAATGTTCACAAGAGCATTATATAAAATGCCAAATACCGTGAAAAGACAAAATATCCAATAATGAGTAAATGGTTAAATAAACTCAGTTGTACCCACTGATAGAAAATTATGAAGTCACTAAAGACAAATATGTCTTCAAAACATATTTAATAAAGAAAAAATATTTATGAAATGTTAGGTACCAAAGAAGGATAAAAAACAATTAATACTAATACACGGGGCACCTGGGTTAGCTCAGTCTTTTAAGCATCTTAACTCTTGATTTCCGCTCAGGTCATGATCTCACAGTTCATGGGCCGGAGCCCTGTGTTAGACTCTGTGCTGACAGCACGGAGCCTGCTAGGGATTCTCTTTCTCCCTCTCTCTCTGTCCCTCCCCTGTTCACACACGTGCATGCGCAAATGCACACTCTCTCTTGGAAGGCAAGAAAGAAGGAAGAAAAACTGGAAGGATATATGCTAAAAGGTTAGTTCCATCCGGATAATGAAATCACAACGAATTTGTTTTAATTTTTCATGAATCTGTTTTTCCAATTTTTCTCATATTTTAAAAGATTATAATAACATACCTGTACTATAAAAAGCATAATAAAAAAGATATTTCATATGACAGGGAAAAAAGCTGACTGACATTTTAAAATGTATTTTAGCAAATATAAAAAATTCATGACAATATAACGATGGCAGGGACATAGGGAGAAATGGAACATGCATTTAATGCTTGAATGTTTGGAGCAATGTAAACAGATTCTTTTTTTTTTTTAACTGTCATTTGACAAAAGCCAAGAAATGTTTAAAATACTTTGACCCATTAATCCCACCTCCTCTAGAAAATTATCCTCTGCCTATTTCTTTATAAGAGTCCTATTTACAGGTCACCTGGGTGGCTCAGTCGGTTAAGCGTCTGACTCTTAATCTCAGCACAGGTCTTGATCTCAGGGTCATGAGTTCAAGCACCATACTGGCCTCCACGCTAGGCAGGGAGCCTACTTTTACACACACACACACACACACACACACACACACACACAAAATGAAAGTCCTATTTACAAAATTGTTTGCTTTTATTTATGAAAGTTTAAAAAAATGGAAACAACTTAAATGTCAACCATTAAAAAAATGTGTAGTAAACTAATAATACATTAACCTGATGCCGCTATTAAAAAGATTAACCCCAACTGTTAACAAGCAGTTTCAGAGAAAAAAGTTTTAAGTATTATGTATGTTATGAAATGTTGGGCACCTGGGTGGCTAAGTCAGTTAAGCATCTTACTCTTGATTTCAGCACAGGTTATAATCTCACGGTTCATGAGTTCGAGCCCCACATCAATGCACAGCATGCTTGGGGTTCTCTTTCTCTTCCTCTCTCTCTGCTCTCCCCTACTTATGCTTTCTCTCTGTGTCTGTCTGTCTCTCTCTCTTTCTCAAAATAAATAAATTTTTTTAAAAAACATTAAAAAAAAACCCTCTGCCTAGGGGTGCCAAGGTGGCACAGTTGGTTAAGCTTCTGACTCTTAATTTAAGCTCAGGTCATAATCTCAGGTTTCTTGAGGTCGAGCCCTGCATTGGGCTCTGCATTGACAGTGCAGAGCCTGCTTGACAAGGATTCTCCCTCTCTCTCTGACCCTCCCCCACTCACACTGTCTCCATCTCTCTCAAAATACATAAATCAAACTTTAAAAGTTTATGAAAGACAAAGGAATATGTCTGTGGGGAAAGAGTTGTGAATAAAAATTTTATGTAAGTAAACAAAAGACAGATTTATCACTAATGAGAATGATATGCCCTCGCTTCTAAAAAAAATGCAACAGTAGAAGACTTGGAAGGCACATTTAATATTAACGTGCCTTTGTAATTAAGTCTTTGTATCTTTGTTCTATTAACAGTCACATTACTGTGTCATTACAAACTGAAACAGTTTTATTCCTAATCAGGGAAAATTTTCATAATTCTAATTTCCATGAAGTCTCTTACTCCATACCTTTTCCACTGAAGTTTCGGCATGTAAACTCTTGCTCTCTGCATCTGTTTTACCTTGTGAAAGAACAGATTTCTTCCCAACTGCCCTTGACAAATTAGGTTTAGGTCTCTGCAGCTGTCTTCTTACCATCAGTTTAACACTTCCTGATTGATCGATTTCCCTAAAAAATGACCATTAGGTAGTTTTTATTTTTTAAAAAATGAACATTTTTTAAATCATACCAACATGTAGGCAAAAATGAAATTCTTGAAAATTCTTTAAAAATCCACTCAGAGCCAGAAAAGAAGTCTTTTAAGCTTACTTACAGTAAGAGTAGCAAAGAAGAACAATGAAGAGGTAACTCACTTATTCTATCAGATGTTAAAGACAAACTCTTCAGCATCAATAATTAAAACACTGGTAATGACATGTAAATAAACAGATAAATGAAACACAAAAGAAAATTGAGAAGGGACTCCAAAACACATGATAGTAGTATATAATAAAGGTAGCATTTCAAAATAGTGAAGATGAAATACAGAATAACTTATTGTTAGAAATAACATCAAAGTGGGACATCTGGGTGGCTCAGTCCTTGACTTCGTTTCAAGTCATGATCTCAAAATTTGTGAGTTTAAGCCCCACATTGGGTGAGCCTCTTCTCTCTCCCTCCCTCTCTCTGCCTTTATGGGATTCACTCTCACTCCCCCCCCTCTCTGCCCCTTGCTCACTTGAGCCCAGTCTCAGAGGAGGAGGAGGAGGACGAGAAGAAATAACATCAAACTAATGGTGATGGCAAAACTAACACTGGGGACTAAAATAAAATTAGCTCCACTCCTTGCACTATACTCATATTCCAAATGGATCGAGTTAAATACAGCCATACAGAAAACACGGATGAATTCTTTATAACCTTGACGTGGGATTAGCCTTTATAAAATTTAACTAAAAATTCAGGAGCTGTAAAAGAAAAAAAAAAGAAATTTGACAAAATAAAAATCAAAAAATTTCTACATGGCCAAAACATGGCTAAGTCAGAAGTCAAACTCCCAACCAAGAAAGCATGTTTTACAAATCATACAGTAAGACTAATCTCCCTAAGATATAAAGAGCTCCTATAAAACAGCGTCATCAATAACTCATTAAAAAATGGACAGGAACACCTGAGTGGCTCAATTGGCTGAATGTCTGACTTGAGCTCAGGTCATGATCTCACAGTTCACAAGTTCGAGCCCACAGAGGGCTCGCTGCTGTCAGTGCAGAGCCACCCCCCACCTTGGATCCTCTCTCTGCCCCTTCCCTGCTTGCGCTCCCCCCCCAAAATAAATATTTAAAAAATAAAAAATTAAAACTAAAAACTGGACAAACTATATAAACTTTAAAGAAAGACAAAATAAAAATAGGTTTTAAGAAAAATACAAATTAAAGGTGGGGGGAGGGAGAGTGTGCATTCATAAGCAAGCAAGCACAAATTAACATTAAGAATAAGAGAATCTAAGGGGAATTATACACAGATGTTCATTGTTCTATTCGTTTGGCTTTTCCTTAGGTTAGAAATTTTTAAAATAAAAGACTCAATAAAAACAATGAAATACATACCCCTGCCAAAAAAGGAAGAGTAAGATGGAAATACTATACTAAGATACTATTTTATAATCTATCAAGACCATCAAAAACTCAAGTTTGATAAACACCATTTTCTGAAAAAGGAGACATTTCTTAAAATGTTGGTGGGGATATAAACTAGTCTAAGTCCTACAGAGAATATTTTGGAAGTATCTCTCAAAATCCTAAATGTGTACATGTGTATACATGCACACATGGACATTAGAATAAGCAATTCCATTTTGAGCAAGTTACCCTACAAATATATACAGCTGAGCTTTCAACACAAGTTCAAGCTGTGCAAGTCCACATATACACAGATTTTTCTCAATAAATACAGTACAGTACTATAAATGTATTTTGTCGTCCTCATGAATTTTTTTAAAAAATTTTTTTCGGTTTATTTTTGAGAGAGAGAGGGAGAGAAAGAGTGCAACTGGGGGAGAGGCAAAGAGAGAGGGAGACACAGAATTTGAGCCCTCAGTGCAGAGCCCAACGTGGGGCTCGAACTCAGAAACTGTGAGATCATGACCTGATCTGAAGTTGGATGCCCAACCGACTGACCCACCCAGGTGCCCCTTTCAAGTTTATTTTATTGAGAGAGTGAGAGCATGAGCAGGGGAGGAGGAGAGAGAGAGAAGGAGAGAGAGAGAATCCCAAGCAGGCTCTGCAGTGTTAGCATGGAGCCCAACAGGGGGTTCAAACTCATGAACCATGAAATCATGACCTGAGCCAAAATCAAGAGGTACCACTCATCCTCATGATTCTCGAGCATTTTGTTTCTCTAGCTTACTTGAATTGTAAGAATACAGTATATAATACATATAACACACAAAATATGTGTTAGTCATCCGTTTATGTTATTGTGCTTCCAGTCAACAGCAAACTATTAGTAGTTAAGTTTTGGGGGAGTCAAAGTTATATATGGATTTTCAACGGCACAGGGGTTAGTGTCCCTAACCATCGTGTTCTTCAAGGGTCCACTGTACTTGCATACAGGTGAAAGGATAGAGGTTTAAGATTTTAAGTATTGTTTGAATAAAAAATCCATACAGCCATCAGTCGGGCTCTGATTATATAAACTATAATTCACTGATACACCAGAACTCTACCCAGCTATTCAAAACTAAGGAAGAGGGGTGCCTGGGTGGTTGAATCAGTTAAGCATCTGACTCTTGATTTTAGCTCAGGTCATAATCTCCTGGTTCGTGACTTCGAGCCCTACCGTTAGGCTCCAGGCTGACATCGCAGACCCTGCTTCAGGTCCTCTATATCCCTCTCTCTGCCCCTGCCCCCCACTTATGCCTGTGCGCACTTTCTCTCAAAAAACAAACTTTAAACAATAGCAATGAAGATCTTTATGTAAACATATGGAGATATAAGACCAAAAAAATTGCAAAATGGAGTGTGTGTATATGCTATTATTAGGATTTTAAGATTAAAAAAATACAGGGGAGCCTGGGTGGCTCAGTTGGTTAAGCATTTAACTTTTGGTTTTAGCTCATGATGTCACAATTTGTGGGTTCAGGTTCCATGTTGACAATGTGGAGCCTGATTAGGATTCTCTCTCTCTCTCTCTACCACTACCCTGCTCATACTCTCCCTAAATAAACAAACTTAGGAAAAAAAAGAAGAGTAAAAAAATATAAAGAACATATATTTGTGTTAGCTTTAAAATATTTTTTCAGGGCCGCCTGGGTGGTTCAGTCAGTTGAGCATCTGGCTCTTAATTTCAGTTCAGGCCATGATCTACCAGTGTGAGTTCCAGCTCTGTGTTGGGCCCTACACTGATGGATCGGAGACTGCTTGGGATTCTCTCTCTCTCCCTCTCTCTCTGCCCCTCCCTACATGCTCACTCACTCTCTCAAAATAAATAAACATTTTAAAGAAATAAAGTGCTTTTATTAAATGTGTGAAAGAATATCAGATATAAATTACATAGATTATTTAGAGTGAATGTGGACATGGTAGGAGGAATATTTCACTCTATTATCTTCTTATACTTCTAGATGTTTGAACCTTAAAAATATATTGCCTATGGGGCACCTGGGTGGCCCAATCAGTTAAGCATCTGACTTGGGATTTTTTTTTTTTTGAATTTTATTTTATTTTTTTTTTTATAGTTTATTCCAAGTTGGTTTCCATAAAACACCCAGTGCTCATCCCCTAACTTGTGATTTTGACTCAGGTCATGATCTCATGGTTTGTGGGATCGAGCTCCAACCAGGCTCTGCACTGAGCGTGGAGCCTACTTAGAATTCTCTCTCTCTGCTCCTCCCTGCAAGCACCCTCCCTCCCTCTCTCTCTCAAAATAAATAAAAAATAAACATAGAAAGAATAGTTTGTCTCTCCAAAGACTAAATTTTTATTTAAAACAGCTGAATTCTCAGTGTGATTGTGCTTTACTGAAAATAAATAAGAATTCATAAACTAAATAGCTTTTAAGCCTATGTGAGGGGTTAGAAGGACACAAAAAGGAAGCTTGAATTTTTTAGATAGCATTCTCCAAAAGGAGATTTTTGTGGTGCTTTTATTCCTTTTTTAGTGAAGACACTAATCAGTATTTGCATACAAGGAAACATAATATCCTTAAAGTCATCAATATCAAAAATCTACTACTTTGAAAAATGAATCAAACCAAGTAAAAGTAGTATCTCACAGTAATTTTTAGGATTCCAAATTATTTTAGAATTTCATCATAAGTCACCACTTTTCATAAAGCTCCTATCACAACTATACATCAGATAAGAAAGACAATCTTTCTGAGGCAGCTGGGTGGCTCAGTAGGTTAAGCATGCAACTCCTGATTTCACTCACAGTCATGAGATTGAGCCCATGGTCAGGCACTGCGCTCGCTCTCTCTCTCTCTCTCTGTCCAAATTAAATAAACCTTAAAAAAAAAAAAAAAAAAAGAGGGACACCTAGATTGCTCAGTCATTTAATTGTCTAACTCTGAATTTCAGCTCAGGCCATGATCTCAGAGTTCGTGAAATCGAGCCCCACATAAGGATCTGTGCAAATGACAGAGCCTGGTTGGGATTCTCTCTCTGCCCCTTGGGCACTCATGCTCTCTTTCTCTACGTAAATAAATAAACAAACAGGGGCACCTAAGTGGCTCAGTCGGTTGGGCGTCCAACTTCGGCTCAGGTCATGATCTCACGATTCATGAGCTCGAGGCCCGCATCGGGCTCTGCGCTGACAGCTCAAAGGCTGAAGCCTGCTTTGGAATCTGTGTCTCCCTCCCTCTCTGTCCCTCACTTGCTCATGCTCTGTCTTTCTCTTTCTCAAAAATAAATAAAACATTTAAAAACATTTTTTAATAAACAAACAAAAGAGTAGGGTGCAAGTTAAATTTAATTGGCTCAGTCGTTTGAGCATCCAACTTCAGCTCAGGTCATGATCTCACGGTTGGTGAGTCTGAGCCCCAAACTGGGCACACTGCTGTCAGCACAGAGCCAGGTTCAAATCCTCTATCTCCCTCTCTCTGCCCCTTCCTCACTCATGCTCTCTGTCTTAGAAATAAAAAACATCAAAAATAAAAAATAAATTTAAAAAAGAGAATCTTTCTGTAATGAAACATAAAGTGATAAGCCTTGATGTCACATTTAGACCACAGTAAAATTATATATTAAATAGTCTACAGTCCCTTTCTAATCCTTAAAGAAAACATTATAATTTCTTAAATAAGAATTCATGAAAATTTTGAAACTAAATTTTAAAATCTTACTATGTAAAATACTTACAATGGTTTATTTTTTAGGTCAGTGTTGCTTTCTTCTGTACAACTACTTTCAGCATTATTCACCTCACATGGCATGCTAATTTCAACTTCTGATAAAGGCAAATCTGAAGGGCTTGATTCGGAAGTCTCGGTTGCTAATGACATGGCATCTTGTCGACCACTAAGCAAATGAAAGCAAATCAACGGAAAAAGAATTTTTAGTAGTACGTGTTTTATAACACCTACTTAAAAGATTTTTTTAAATATATCAAATCACTTTAGAAAATGATACTTCATAGTTTGGAATTATCAGTATAAATATTTCAGCTTTTCTATGATCCTTCTTGTACGATGTTGTTAAAAACTGTACCTTCAGAGAAAGTAGTAACCACAAAATAACAGGCGTGGGAAACCACTTGAGAAGCATAAAATGAAAAACTGTTAATTACAAACATGGGGTTGACAAATCAAATCTGTACGTAAAATCACAGTAAAATTGAGGAATTTTCTCTCATTAAAATTTTACACAGGTAGGCCCTGATTTCCATGGTACTCTGCTCACCAGAAGTTTTGTAAATCCTAGGACACAGTTTCAATATGCATAACTTGCAGTTAATACTGCGTTATGCAAAGAGAGGACTGCCATTATTATGAAATATTTCAACTAACAACAAAGTAAATGAGAGCCATGCCTCAACACATGAGGCAATTAGCCACACATTTTTTTCCTCCATTTTTTCTACTGGGTGTTTGTCGTTTCCCAACCAATCAGCAAGACCTCTTTATATATTCCTTTCTGGTTAGAAATACATACCCCAACAACAGCTTGCCTTTCACTTTCTTTATGAAACCTTTAGTCAAAAGAAACAGTTGACTGCAGTCAAATTTATCAATTTTACTTTTTAAAGTTTTGCTTTTTACATCTTAAGAAATCCCTGACATTGCAAAGATATTTTCCAACACCATGTTCTAAAACTTTTAAAGATTTGTTTTATATATGTAGCCTTTAATATATCAGAAAGTTAGCATACAAGGTGAAAGAAGGATATTATCCTTTTCACATTCAAGCACCACCAAATGAAGACAGTTCATTCACTCTTCACCCACTAATTTCTAATATTACTTCTGCCAGGTATGATTCCTATTCAGTTCTGCTGAGTCCATCTGTCCCTGTGCCAGTAACACAGTGCTTTAATTATTCTAGCTTTATTTTTTTTTTTTAATATAATTTATCGTCAAGTTGGCTAACATACAGTGTATACAATGTGCTCTTGGTTTTGCGGGTAAATTCCCGTGATTCATCACTTATATACAACACCCAGTGCTCATCCCAACAAGTGTCCCCCTCAATGCCCATCACCCATTTTCCCCTCTCCCCCGCTTCCCCCATCAACCCTCAGTTTGTTCTCTGTAGTTAAGAGTCTCTGTGGTTGCTTCTGTCCCCCTCTGTTTGTAGCTATTTTTTTCCCTTTCCCTCCCCCCATGGTCTTCTGTTAAGTTTCTTAAGTTCCACATATGAGTGAAAACATGATATCTGTCTTTCTCTGGCTGACTTATTTCATTTAGCATAATACCATCCAGTTCTATCCACATTGCTGCAAATGGCAGGATTTCATCCTTTCTCATTGTCAAGTAGTATTCCATCGTATATATAAACCACATCTTCTTTATCCATTCATCAGTTGATGGACATTTGGGCTCTTTCTATAATTTGGCTATTATTGAAAGCATTACAATAAGCATTGGGGTACATGTACCGTATGAATCAGCACTCCTGTATCCTATGGAAAAATTCCTACTAGTGCCATAACTGGGTCACAGGGTAGTTCTATTTTTTAATTTTCTGAGGAACCTCCACACTATTTTCCAGAGTGGCTGCACAGTTTGCATTCCCACCAACAGTGCAAGAGGGTTCCCATCTCTCCACATCCACGCCAGCAACTCTTGTTTCCTGAGTTGTTAATTTTAGCCACTCTGACCAGTGGCTGAGGTGGTATCTCAGTGTGGTTTTGATTTGTATTTCCCTGATGATGAGTGATGTTGAGCATCTTTTCATCAAGCAGGAAAGAGTATCCAATGGAAAAAAGACAGCCTCTTTAATAGATGGTGCTGAGAAAACTGGAAGGCAACATGTAAAAGAATGAAACTGGAAACTTTCATACACCATACACAAAAATAAACTCAAAATGGATGAAACACCTAAATATGAGACAAGAAACCATCAAAACGCTAGAGGAGAAAACAAGCAACAACCTCTTTGTCCTCAGCCACCAATTTCTTGCTCGACTGTCTCCAAAGGCAAGGGAAATAAAAACAAAATGGAACTATTGGGACCTCATCAAAATAAAAAGCTTCTGCATTGGAAAGGAAACAATCAACAAAACTAAAAGGCAACTGACAAAATGGGAGAAGATATGACAAATGACATATCAGATAAAGGGTTAGTATCCAAAATCTATAAAGAACTTACCAAACTCAACACCTGAAAAGCAGTCCAGTGAAGAAATGGGCAGAAGACATGAACAGGCACTTTTCCAAAGAAGACATTCAGATGACCAAAAGACACATGAAAAGATGCTCAACATCACTCATCATCAGGATAATTATTCTAGCTTTGAAGTATTAACATATTTCCTCTCGAGAAATGTTGTTTTTCAAATTGTCTTTACCATCCACAACCATTTGATCATGTGTATATAGTAATTTTAGAATCAGCTCACTGTTTTACAAAACCAGTTAGGAACTTAACAGTCATTACAGGATTGTTCGTCCCCTATAAAGACATCAGTACCTTTTGTGTGTAGTTTATGAAATTAGTGGTATCTCAGAAGCCACAATTTAGATGTCTGTCACCTAGAAAAATAAGCACCAACGCCCACGACTCAGCTTCAAAGAAACTATGAACCTTCTGAACTGTATGAACTAACTACCACAGATGCAACATTAAACTAAAAAGCTTCAGCATGGCAAAGGAAATCATCAACAAAGTCAAAAGACAACCTATGGAATGGAACAAAATATTTACAAACCATTTATCTGAAACAAGCTTAATACACAAAATATAAAAGGAATGCTTCGGAGCACCTGAGTGGCTCAGTCAGTTGAGCATCCGACTTCTGATTTCCACTTAGGTCATGATCTCACCATTGTGAGATCGAGCCCCACATCAGGTTCCACACTGACAGTGTGATCTCATGGTCGTGAGACTGAGCCTTGCATTAGGCTACACATTAGGTGTGAAGCCTGCTTAAGATTCTCTATCTCTTCCCTCTGGCCCTCGCCCGCACACATGCACACTTTCTTTTTCCCAAAAAAAATAAATAAAAGCAATATAATTTATAAAAAAAATAATAAAATAGGCAAGAGATGGAAACAATCTAAATGGTCATGGAGAGATAAGTGAATCAGGAAAATGTGATATATGCATACAATGGAATATTATTTGGCCATAAAGAAAGAAGGAAATATTGTCACATGCTGCAACACAGGTTAAACTTCAAAACCTCATGCAAGGTAATATATGCCAGTCCCAGAAAGACAAATAATGTACGATTCTACTCATATGATGTATCTAAACAAACCAAACTCATAGAAACAGAAAGTAGAAGGATGGCAGCCAGGGGCTGGGGTTAAAATGGAAACACAGAGTTGTAATTCAATGAATATAATGTATCAGTCATAAAAGGTGAAAAGTTCTAGAGATCTTATGTACAACACTGTGCTAACAGTTTATAATATGCTACAATTTAAAAACTTGTTAGGACGGGTGCCTAGATGGCTCAGGTGATGAAGCGTCTGACTTTCACTCAGGTCATGATCTCACAGTTTATGGGTTCTAGCCCCATGTCGGCTCTGTGCTGACAGCTGAGAGCCTGGAGGCTGCTTCAGATTCTGTGTCTCCCTCTCTCTCTGCCCCTTCCCCACTCAGGCTCTGTCTCTCTGTCTCTTTCTGTCTCTCTCTCAAAAATGAATAGACGTTAAAAAAATTTATCAATTTGCTAGGACAGAACATCTCACGTACTTTTTACCACATTAAAAAAAAACAAACTCACCAGGATATATCATATTCAAACTGATGAAAACCAAAAAAATAAAGAGAAAATCTTTATAAAAAAACAAACCCATGCAAACACTAACCGAAAGACAGCTGTAGCAACGTAAGCTTCAGAACAAAGAATATCAGAATGATATTCACAAATGATAAAGGGTAATTTCACCAAGAAGATTAAACTATCCTAGATACGCATGCACCTATTAAGAGACCTTCAAAACTCATGAAGAAAAGGAAACAGAACTCAAAAGAGCAATAGGCAAATTCGTAATTACAGCTGGGGATATCACACTCCTCACTCAGTAACTAACAGAGTATGTCACAGTAACTAAAAGAAAATGTAGACAAAGTCAGTAAAAGTATAGAGAATACCTTGATAAAAGAATAGAATCAATTCTTTTCTCAACTTTTTCACTGGAGGACAAATCCACAATGTCATCTATGTTTTGTACGCAAGAAAGCTTTTGTTCCTTATTGCCTTCATCTTCATTTATTTCAGGCCTTAACGACTGACCTTTATCTATGAATTCAAAATGCATGTTATTCTTAAAAATGAAAACATCCACTTTTTAAAGCACAGAGGAATTTACATAAAACACTGTATATTCCTACAAATCATCAATCCATTCCACATTCAATTTCCAATATACAAGGCAGAAATCTTAATTTTAGAACATTAATGAAAATTTAGTCAATTCACAACTGTGTAAATTTTAACTGTGTTTTGAAGATCAGCCCAAATTTCCGGGGCAGTCTGTAGAATTTAAGTGTTATTAATTGCTGCTACTCAGAAGTATTTAAATTATATATATCATATGACAGTACATGTCTTCTCGAGTTATATAGAGACTATTAATATATGTAAGAAACTTACTTGTGTATTTTTCTCCTTTAGAATGATCTAACCGAACAGTGGCATTTCCTGAAAGATTCTCTACTTCCTGTTTACCAACTTCATCCTGATTCTTTCTTCTTCTTTTCTTTTGATTTAGGTCTGGTTCTAATGGAATCTGTTCTGAATGCTGTTCCGATAAAGTCTGAGACTGCTGTTCTTCTTCAACCATCTGAGCATCCTTTTGAGACTGTTCTGTATCTGAAATTTTGCTGCTCAGAGACTCATCTGGATCATCATTTCCTCCTTCACCAGCAACTTTTTTCGCTTTGAAAATGAAAGATACTGTTATAAACACATAAATAACCCGCAGTAAAATTCTTTTAAGATGGAGAAGATAAATACTCAGGGATGTTTGGGCAAAACTTTGAAGACAACCTAAAATGTCCAACTGGGAATGATTAAAGAAGCTATAATATATTTATGCTATAAAAATCCACACAACAAATAATAATGAGGTAGGCTTGTAAGCAGTAATGTAAAAGACTTCAAAAAATATTTTTGCACAAAAAACTCAAATTGCAGAGGAACATACAGAGTATGATCTCATTTTTCTTAAGCAAAAACAATTACATATCCTCTAAGACACCCATACACTTGAATAGGAGAGTTTACTAACAGTTATCCCTAGAAAATCTGGACAATTTGATTTAAAGGCAGGGTAGGAAAGAGAATTCACCAATTTATTTTCTATATCATTTGTTTTTCAATGAACACTCTTTTTAACCAATATTTTTAGGGGCACTGGGGTAGCTCAGTTGGTTAAGCATAAAATTCTTGATTTCAACTTAGGTCATGATCCCAGGGTTGTGGGATCAAGTCCTACTTCAGGCTCGCCACTGAGCGTGGAGCCTGCTTAAGATTCTCTCTCTCTCTCTCTCTCTCTCTCTCTCTCTCTGTCTCTCTCTGTCCCTCTTCCCCACTCACGCTCTCCCTCCCCCCGCAAAGAAAAAACAAAAAATATTTTTAAACAATTTCTGGCACCCTTTTAATGAGGACATATAAACAGTCAACTGCATCAAAAGATGAAAACAATATGTAAAATTTTAAAAAGCGAACAAGAGAAATCACCATGTAGACATCAACCAAAAGCAAACTTAACTTCACAACCATTGTCCCTCAAGACATCTTTTATAAAAATACCTAGTCTTTAAAAAAAATCTAATCTTAAAAAATAATAAAATTCAACATCATTTACTTTTGTTCAAAAAAGTCAAAACAAGATTTTACAACTAAGAACACTGGATTTTCTATCCGAATAATAATCAGCATTTTTATAAATTCTGAGACTTGTAATAAAACACCTAAAAAAAGTTCTCACATTAAGTAAAACACAATGTGTTATTTATGATTCACTTACAACATTAATGCTAATATATCTATTTTAAATTCCTAGGGCCATATATAAGTTAAAAAAATGACTAAAAAATGAAATAATTTTATAGTTACCAATATTATTTTTAAAAAGGTAGAGACATCATGCTCCAGGAAAAGAAATGCTGGACTGCTCTATGCAGAAGAGAATTAATGTAGTAGGTAGGCCTCATAGCTATCCCTTGAAAGGCCTGATTGAAAGGTTGGCCCTTAGGCTGTGTCTGGAAACTTAGGTTTGGGGAGAATTCACACCAGCCTGACAAAATTGGTTCAATGTGCCTAAAACGTTTGTACAAACAATATGCTTTATGCTGAACAACTGCTTTCATTTTGGGAGTTCCAAATTCTGATATGTGCCAGGCAGAGGGCATCTACATGACTAGCCTTCAATAAAATCCTTGGACACTGAGTTTCTAACAAGCTTTCCTGGTAGACAACCTCTTACCTACCTCATCAGAACTTGTTGCTACAGAAATGAAGCATGTCCTGCATGACTCTAGGAGAGAGGACTCTTGTAAGTTTGCACCTGGATTTTGCACCTAGACTTTGAGCCATGGATCTCCCCACTTTGCTAATCGTGTTCCACAGCGTTTCACTGTAACAAATCTCAGCTGTTGTAAAACCATACCCTGGATCTTGTGAGTCTCCTAGCAAATAATCCCACCTGGCAGTAGTCCTGCAGACGCCCAAAGCAGGCTCTCATGGCCCTAGGTTTGAGTCCTGCCTCTGTCACTACTTAAACTGTGAAACCTTAGGGAGATGTACCAAGACCTCCAGGGCTGTTTCCAAGTGACTAAAACAGGTGGAAAGAGTCTGGGATGTGAACGACCTAACATATAAAGTTCCCCATAGTTCCACGATTCTTTAAAGTACTTGATTATAACTAAACATTATCTTCCTAGATCAGAATTCAAATAATCAAGAAAAAACATGCCTAAAAACAGAAATGCCTACATACACACAAGTTTTACCTAGCACAAATCAACACTAACCCTCAGTAATAAACTTGTGCTCAAACAATGCAATTCAGTCACAAGCAAAGGATTCAGAGCTCTATTTTTTTAAATATTAGAACTTTGTGCCAGGTTTGCTTTACAGAGGAAAACGACAGTAAGTAACCAAACATGACACCCCCAAATTCCAGTGCTCTTTTAATAGCTACAACTATGCTCTGGAAGCAAGAAGCAAGAAAGATGTCAAATACCCAGCCATGCAAATTATTAAATTTAAAAGGGAGTACCATCTTAGTCCAGATAAGTGGAAGACTCAAGAAAAATAAATTCTCCCCAAACGGATGCCCTGATCTCAACTATCTGAACTACACAGGAATGCTCGAAGACTTAAGGGACAATATTCCAAGTGTATCACTATTCAATAATAGAACACACTTTCTTTTAAAATACCTTTTACATTTTTCCGTGGTTTAGAAGACTTCTTCTCCTTTGAACTCTGATTTTTAACAGATTTTTGTTTTCTTTTCTCTTCTTCAGCAAGAACTTTCTGAAGCAAATGAGCGAAAAAATCGAAGTCAAAAGGGCGCTTTTCCTCTGTTTAAAAAAAGAGAAAAAGAACATTCAAGTGTGTATTTTAAAAAAAGAAAAAGATTTTTCCAGTTAAGTAGCATGGCATCAAAAGCAAATGGGCTTATCAGGAGAATGGGTCACTGTAGTAGAGTCTCACAAAAGAAAACTGAGCAACAAATAGGAACAAGTTACATTAGTTAAAAAAATAAAAAGCCAACTATGTACTGATGTAAGCAGTATTATGGGTAAATCTCAAAATGCTGACTCAAAGAAGCCAGACTTAAGAGAGCACATGCTGTATGATTCCATGAATCAGAAGTTCTGGAACATGCAAAACTAACCTAAGGTGATTCAAATGAAGAGAACAGTTTCCCTGCATCAGCAGGGTTGTGGAGACTCACTAGAAAGGGACACAGGGGCCTTTCTGGAGCGATGAAAACATTCCATATATTGTTTTGGGTGGTGGTTACACAGGTATATCCTATATCAAAACTCTAAATATAAATTACACTGTCTGTAAATTACAAATCAACTTTAAGAAAAGACTAGATGACTAATTCCTCAAAAGCCTCTCCACCGCCAAATGTCCTCTCTTCTTCAACCCTGTCACTATTTACTCTTCCAAATATCAGCAAAGAGGGAAGCAAATGAATACTGATCAGCACCACTCTCACTAAATACACATCAATGTCATTACATCAGAGAGAGCCATGGGGGCACCTGGGTGGCTCAGTCGGTTAAATGTCCAACTTCGACTCAGGTCATGACCTCACAGTTCATGAGTGTGAGCCCTGCGATGGGCTCTGTGCTGACAGCTAGCTCAGAGCCTGGAGCCTGCTTCAGATTCTGTGTCTCCCTCTCTCTCTGCCCTTCCCCTGCTCACACTCTCTCTTCTCTCTCAAAAATAAATATTTTAAAAACATATTAAAAAAAAAAAAAAGGAAAGAGCCATGAACAGAGTGTATCTATCAGGCTCAGTCAGTAGAGTATGCAACTCTTGATCTCAGGGTCATGAGTTCAAACTCTACACTGGGTGTGGAGCCTACTTGAAGGAAGGAAGGAAGGAAGGAAGGAAGGAAGGAAGGAAGGAAGGGAGGGAGGGAGGGAGGGAAGCCAGGAACAAATCCATCACAGGAGTCAAATCCTTGCCTAATATCTGCATCTAAAAATACAGGGAATGTAGAGAAAACTATGATCTTTATCCAAAAGCCCCAAAATTGGTTGGATTTCAAGGTGATTACAACACAGCTTCAGAAAAAGAGGTATATACCCTAACAAAAACAAATTAGCCTCAGAAACCAAGACCAAACCTAGGATTCCTGAAGTTCCTATTACGGACCCAACATTTTTCTGTTCTGATCATCCACAACAATTATTCTCAAAAATAACAGCATTAAAATCACTCTCAGAGGATGTAGCACCTGGCTGGCTCAGTCAGTAGAACATGCAGCTCTTGGTCTTGGGGTCCTGAGTTTGACCCCATGTGGCTGTAGAGATTGCTTAAATAAATAAACCTTAAAAACTAAAATAGGGGCGACTAAGTGGCTCAGTTGGTTAAGCATCCAACTCTTGATTTCAGCTCAGGTCATGATCTCAAGGTTCATGAGTCTGAGCCCCACACTGGTCTCCACACTAACAGTACAGAGCCTGCTTGGGATTCTCTCTCTCCCCACCTCCTCTCTCTCCACCTCTGCCCTGCTCGCATTCTCTCTCTCAAAATAAATAAATAAGCTTAAAAAAATTCTCAGAGAAAAATGTAAGTTCTAAAAAAATTGCGGTTTTAATTTTTTCTTAATTTTCCACTACGAAGCACCCAAATCAGTGAATTTTAAAGTTATCTATTACAGGGGTGTCTGGGTGGCTCAGTCAGTTAAGAATCCGACTTCAGCTCAGGTAATGATCTCACGGTTTGTGAGTTCGAGCCCTGCATCGGGCTCTCTGCTGACAGCTCAGAGCCTGGAGCCTGCTCCAGATTCTGTGTCTCCCTCTCTCTCTGCTCCTCTCCCACTTGTACTCTACACCTCTCTCTCTCTCTCAAAAATTAAAATTAAAGAAAAAGCTTTTAAATAAAATTATCTATTACAATAGTTTTAACAATGGCTCCATACCCCATAAAGACTTTATGGATTTATAGATTCTTTTCTGATTATAATGCACTGAACAGTTTCAGGACCACCTGTCCAAAATAGAGAGGTTTAAGACTGAAACACTCCAGATCTTTCAGGAGCTTTTCTTGGAAGTGCTGTCCCTCAAGACCCAATACAACACTGCAAGCAGAGCCCCCTCATCTCAATGTCTACTCATAAGGCAAACACACATGCTATACAAAATCAATCCTCTCTTTAGGTTTTTTCGGAAGATTAGCACTACAGCAAATGAATACATTTATCATGATTAAGATTAGCACTACAACACTGAATACATTTATCATGAAACATTGATAATTATATTCCAGACAAAGAATATAGGTACTATTTTTTTTTAACTTTTATTTATTTTTTTAGTAATCTCTACACCCAACGTGGGGCTTGAACACATGATCCCAAGATCAAAAGTTGCATGCTCTGCTGATTGAGTTAGCTAGGTGGCTCTACAGGTACTATTTTAAAGAATACATTTAATTTTGTTTTTTTTTGTACAGATCCCTTGGTATTTTTCTCTGGACTCAAAAAGAAAAAAATGTTAACTTCAATGAAGCAATTGCCTAACAGCTGAAAAATATATAGCATTCCTTCAGGTATAAATTCAAATGCCACCTTTTCAAACAAAACTTCCCTGAGTACCCAGTCTACATATCTACTCTTCACTCCCTTTTTTCTTCTTAGAAATCAATCACTATACGCAATTAACCAAGCCTACTGACTTTATCCTTTTCCACATCCAATTAGACTTAAGGCTCTGAAAGCAGACTTCTCATCTGCCCTGTTCACTATTATATCCTCAATGACTACAACAGTAGACAGCTCTCAGCAGGTATTTAGTATTACTAATTGAATGAATGGCCACTGGAAGGAATCATCCGTAGTATAAGTTCTTCCAGAAACAATTCCTTCTTGAATACAGTTCCCTCGAACAAAAAACACTTAAAAATGGTGTCTTCAGTCCCTCTATAACTTCTGAAACTTAGAACTCTGCTTACTTGCTTCTTGATGTTTTAGCTAATCCCTTGCCTATAGATCTGTTAGCAGCTGCCAGACCTGCACTGCTGAGGAGAAAAATGTCCAGTCTCATTCTTCCTATGACAAGAGAAAACACAAATCTAAAACACAGTGGAACCAAAGACTGGTCCTTTTTTAAGATCTCCAAGTGATATGTTATAAAAGAGGTCTTAATACTTACGGAAGGCTTTGTCTATTCTCCATCCATTTGTTTTCTCTTCACGTTTAAATTTATTCTGTTAACGAAAGAAAACAAAAACATATAGTAATTTTCTCCTATTAAAAAAGTGAAGATGTAAAACTAAGCATTAAAATAAAACATTTGGGGTGCCTGGATGGCTCAGTCAGTTGAGGGTCTGCCTCTTGATTTCGTCTCTGGTCATGATCCTAGGGTCGTGGGCTCGAGCCCTGAGTCAGGCTTCACACTAAGTGTGGAGCCTGCTTGGGATTCTCTCTGTCTCTCTCTCTCTCTCTCTCTCTCTCTTCCCCTCCTCAGCCTCTCCTCCCTGCTTGTGTACACTCTCTCTCTAAAATAAAACTAAATAAAATTATTATAACACATGATTCTCTTGTACATAATGTCTTTGCCAACAGGCAAGCTACTTAAACTTTCAGCTTTTTAAAAATAGAGATGAAGATCTATACTGAGCTCCCTGAACCTTCTTATAATCAATAGTATAAATCAGCAATGGGAGCTAGATTTACAGAAGATAGAAAAAAATTAATTTAAGTACCCTGGTAACAGATCAAACTGTAATCAATTAAGCTAACCAGTATTAACTCTTTAAAAACTAATATATTCATATGAAGTTAAACAACTTATATTATTATTCTATTTTTTACTGCATGGAAGAGACACTGTAAAGAAACAAATTTCTGAGTCAGGATAGGTTTATCTTTAGAAACTTCTTTATATTGGGGCACCTGGGTGGCTCAGTCAGTTAAGCGTCCAATTTTGGCTCAGGTCATGATCTCATGGTTCATGACTTCAAGCCCTGCACTGGGGTCTCTGCTGTCAGCACAGGACCCATTTGGTCCTCTGTCCCCTTCTCTCTTTGCTCCTCCCCTGCTTACATGTGTGTGCACGCACTCTCTCTCAAAAATGAACATTGAAAAAAAAAAAGAGCCTTCTTTATATTAAGGCTCATTTCTTCACACTTTTCTAAGCACCAAAGATCGTCGTTCCCAGTTGCACTTCACATTACCTCCATTAAGATGGAGATGGTTAAAGTTTAAGGTTCAATCCATCCTAACGAAGGTCATTAGAAGTCTGAAGTATATGCTTGTTTTTGAGATTATCTAATCATGCAATCACATTCTGGGAGAGGGAATAATCACCAATCTCTCCCTTTTATAAATCAGTAGTCTAAACGCTTCTATAGAAAATGCAAAAATCAAACTTTTTATTGAAAAAAAAATAGAGAAAATCACAAAACCAAGAAGTGCTTCATGGCCCCCTTGTTCCCTCTGAAAGAACCTAACCATTCCCTTGACGTTTTTTTTTTAACGTATCCAAAATCTGTTTATTGGGTTAGTTCCCCAGTCATGTTGACTCAGGGTGCTTTTAGTGCTGCTTCCGTCGGAAGGAGCATCCTTCTGTGAGTCGCGCTTTTCCTCCTGTCGGCTGGCACAGGACGGTGGAGTAGCCCACACACAGCACCACCGTCTGCGCGTGGCTGAACACGGTGGTGATTTTGTAGCACCCCGGGCACTTCACGTCCATGAAGTAGGAGTTGGGGCTCTGCACCAGGCGCTTCTTCTTGTGCTTCCTCTTCTCCTCTTCCGGGGACGGGTGCAGGAGGTCCTTCTCGAGGGGCATGTTCTCGTGGGCAGGTCGTCACCGCCAGAAAGGCTCCCTGAACGTTTTAAAGCTCTACCTTGCCTTTCCTTACTACTTACCATTAAAAGGTACATACAACTTTAAACTCTTTAGGTTAGCCTTGCCCATATTTTCAAAACTTCATAAGACTTCAACATCTTTTCATCTACAGCTTATCCTTCTTTTCCAGTCTTTATTTTCTTCATAAAACTTATTACCGAGTAAATAATGTTGAAGTTTGCAAGGATCATTATGTTTTTCCCATAAGGATCATATTATTTTTTTTTTCATTTTTTTCATGTTCATTTATTTTTGAGACAGAGAGAGACAGAGGATGAGTGGGGGAGGGGCAGAGAGAGAGGGAGACAGAGAATCCGAAGCAGGCTCTAGGCTCTGAGCTGTCAGCACGGAGCCCGACGCGGGGCTCGAACTCACTAACTGTGAGATCATGACCTGAGCTGAAGTCAGATATTCAACTGACTGAGCCACCCAGGTGCCCCAAATTCATATTATTCCTTAAACATCTCTTCAAAAGTTACCTCCATAAAAATGAGAAGTATATTCACTAAATCAAACATTCTAAGAGAAATGCCAATAAGCTGTAGGCATTATACAATTCTAAAACAATACTATACCATATTTTAATTGGCAACATAATTGAGAACAATTTAAAACATTTTTATTTTTTTAACTTTTTAATGTTTTATTTATTTTTGAAAGAAAGAGAGAGAGAAAGAGAGACATGGCGTGAGCAGGGGAGGATCAGAGAGAGAGGAAGACAAAGAATCCAAAGACAGGCTCCAGGCTCTGAGCTGTCAGCACAGAGCCTGATGCGGGGCTTGAACCCACAAACCGCAAGATCATGACCTGAGCCGAAGTTGGACGCCCAACCGACTGAGCCACCCAGGCGCCCCAAAACATTTTTAAAGTATGTACTGATATTACTCCTTGAACTTACAGGCAGGACCTATTGCAAACTAAATTCCTTGATTGTAAAATAAATCCCATAATATCCACCTCTGTCTGATAAAGTAACTGGCTAGAGGCTTGCTCAACACATCCAACCACACCAAAAGGAACTTTACCACCGAACAAAATAAATAAATCAACTGTTTCAAACACTGGACAACAGCAAGAGTAAAACTACAACTCCACATTTCTGGAAAGAATGGCAGAACATAAGATGTACGAATGTTCACTATGGCTCTCTGACTAGGCTAAATTTCCTAAACAAGAGGAGATACGGCCAAAGAGAGCAGAGCTCTAAAGAGCTACAGAATATTTAGGAGTTGTAGAGAGAAGACAGCTATACAAAGGGGAGTCTCACAAGCCTAGTGGAAGTATTCCATGGGTCCTTAGTCTACCTCTGGGTTCCAGATACCAACAGCATAAGGCCTAGTACAGAACTACTACTCCAGGAATGAGAGCAGAAGAAAGATACTAGAAGATACTTAACAGAGTGAGGTGACAGAATTCTAGCCCTCACAAATTGAAAAGACTTAGTTAACAACCAAACATTACTTTAGACACCAGAAAAGTCACCACTTAGAAATAAGGACCACAGTGTTAGAGCAGGTTTTCTCAATGAGGGCTCTAGCACGAGAATTAAACTCTAATGCCCTAAAGCATTCACAATTTGTAATGAATTACCATCTCTTCTGTGCATCTAGAATGGTACTATTATGACGGTCCTTGGAGAACTTAGAAAACAGTAATTCCAATGATTTTCTATGATTCAGATAAAAAACCTAGAAAAAGGACCAGTCTAGATTTGTCTTATTAACTGCCTTTTAGAATAAAACTTAATACTCTTTAAAAGAAACAAACCAACAAACATAATCTAGACACTAACAAACATATCATCCACAATGTCCAGTACTCAATTTAAAAAAAACTCCATGGGGCGCCTGGATGGTTCAGTAGGTTAAGCGTCTGACTTCAGCTCGGGTCATGATCTCACGGTTCCTGAATTTGAGCCCCATGTCAGGTTCTGTGCTGACAGCTCAGAGCCTAGAGCCTGCTTCAGATTCTGTGTCTTCCTCTCTCTCTGCATGTTCCCTGCTCATACTCTCTCTCTCTCTCCCTCAAAAACAAATAAACATTTAAGAAGAAATCTTTTTTAAAAACTCCACAAGGGATGTCTGGGCGGCTCAGTTGCTTAAGGGTACGGTTCTCAGTTTTGGCCCAGGTCATTATCTCATGGCTCAGGAGTTTGAGCCCCATGTCAGGCTGTACTGACAGTGCAGAGCCTGCTTAGAACTCTCTCTCTCCCCCATTCTCTGTGCCCCTCCCCCGCAAGCACCTGTGCATGCTCTCTCTCTCCAAATAAACTTAAAAAAACAAAACGAAACTCCACAAGTCATGAGAAAAGACAGGAAAATGTGATATACAAAGAAATAAAGGGAGTCAACAGAAACAGATCTCAACACGACCTACATGTTGAAATTGGCAGACAAGAAAGTTAAAGCACATGTTATAAATGTATTCAATGATTTAAAGAAAAATACAGAATCAACAGATAGTTTCCTTTCTCCTGCTGAGATTTCTCTAAGAAAAATAACCACGTGGAAATTTCAGAAATGAAAAATATAACATGAGAACTGAAACATTCACTGAATGGGCTTATCTGCAGATTGAAGATAGCAGAAGACAGGGTGAACCTGTGGACACAGTAATGGAAACTAACCAAAGTGAAATAGAGAAAAAAGATCAGGAAAAAAAAGAACAGAGCTTTAAGTAACCTGAAACATAATATTATGCAGGCTAATACACATAAGTGGAGTCCAGAGGAAAAGAACATAATAGAAAAAATATTGAAAAGAAAATATCCATAGGAAAATCATAAGCCTACTTCTGAACACCAGAGTTAAAGAAAAAACTCTCGATAACAGATACAGAAAAACAATTTATCACATACAGGAGAAGAAAACATAAATAAGACTGACTTCTCATCAAAAATACTGGAGGTCAATGGACAACAGAATGACAATTTTAAAACATTGAAAGGAAAACCTATCAAACTATTTGCATATCCAGCAACAGAACCCACAAATGTAAGCTGAAATAGAGGTTTTCAGATAAATCAAAGCTGCAGGAATTTTTCAACAGTAAATCTGCTATTCAGACCTACAGAAAGAAATGAAAAGTATCGAAAATGGTGGCTAAATATAAGGCTAGGTTCTTTTTTCTACTGTTCTACTCAATTTCCTTTAAAGACAAAAGACTATAAGCTAAAATAAGTTCAATGTAAAATTGGATTATAGTATATAAAAGTGAAATATATAATTGTACAAAGGATGAGAATGTAATAAATTCTATTGTAAGAAGTTATTACATATGGAGGATGAAGTGTAAAGAGTAAAATGGTACAATTAAGAAAATAGAGGGGCGCCTGGGTGGCTCAATCAGTTAAGCGTCCGACTTCGGCTCAGGTCATGATCTCATGGTTCGTGGGTTCGAGCCCCACGTCAGGCTCTGTGCTGACAGCTCAGAGCCTGGAGGCTGCTTCAGAGTCTGTGTCTCCTTCTCTCTCTGCCCCTTCCCCTGCTCACGCTCTGTCTCTCTGTCTCTCAAAAATAAACATTAAAAAAAAAAAAGAAAATAAATTGGGGCACCTGGGTGGCTCAGTCAGTTAAGCATCCGACTTTGGCTCAGGTCATGATCTCACAGTTCGTGAGTTTGAGCCCCGCATCAGGCTCTGGGCTGATAGCTCAGAGCCTGGAGCCTGTTTCAGATTCTGTGTCTCCTTCTCTCTCTGCCCCTCCCCTGCTCATACTCTTGTCTCTCTCTCTGTGTCTCACAAAAATAAATAAAATGTTAAAAAAAATTTTTTTAAAAATGAAAAAAATATTAAATTTATCTGAATAACCCAAAAGAAGACAGGAAACGAGGAATAAAAAACAGATGGGATAAGCATGAAATAGTGAGGTGATAGACTTGAACCCAGTCAAATCAGTTATTACATTAAAGGTAAATGAACTACATTATTACATGGAAATGTGCAACACACATTTTATCTATTTTTTTAAATCAAGGGTCAATGTAAGAATTCAATGACCATGTTCTCATCTCTCTCACAAATAGAACCTATAATAAAATTAAACTAAAAGAGTGTCAGCCTGGATAAATTGCTGCAACTACTATGGAATACAGTATGGATGTTGCTCAAAATTATTAAAAATAAAATTACCACATGATCTAGCAATTCTACTTCTGAATATTTACCTGAAGGAAACAAAATCACTCACTTGAAAAGATGTATGTATCCCCATGTTCACTGCAGCATTATTTACTGCAGCCAAGACAATCTAAGTGTCCAGTGACAAATGAATAAAGAAAATATGGCACATATGTGTGTATATATATGTGTGTACAGAAATATTATTCATCCATAAAAGACATTTTGCCATTTGCAACATCATGAATGGACACTGAAAGCATTATACTAAGTGAAAAAAATCAGAGAAAGGCAAATGCTGTATGATCAATTCAACAACACACTAAAAGTGAGTGTACGCATTAAAAGAACTTCAGCACACAAAAATGTCAATATACATCAAAAACTGAATATAAAAAAAAAACTGAATATAAACACAGAAACAGTCAAATCTATAATCATGTACACAGATGTCAATTCTTCACTCCATTAACTACACAGCACATCCAACGACAGAGTACACACTCATTTCAAGTAACCAGAAATACTGACCAGGATGAGTATAATGTTTTTAAAAATAAATCTCACTAAATTTCAGAAGATTGAAATCTTACAGCTTATATGTTTGACGTTCACAATGGAACTAACAACACAATACAATTAAAAGACAATAAAATATTTACCAATGTCCCAAATATTTGGAAATTAAACACACTGGAAATTAACAGAAATAGAAGTATAAAATATTTTTGAGTAATAATGAAAGCAACCTATCAAAATTTATGAAATCCAGTTAAAGCAGGGCTCAGATGAAAATGTGTAACTTTAAATGTCTAATTAAAAAAGATAAAGTACTTAAAATCAATGTTCAAAATTTTCATCTTAAGAAGCAAGAAATAATTAAGGGCAGAGTAAATAGAAGGAAATGTTTAAGAGTTAAAAATATGAAAATACACAGACAATTAAAAACTTATAACTACAGATTGGTTCATTAGAAAGATTTTGGGAAGTTAAAATACCCTTACCAAGACAAAGGAAAAAAAAAAAAGAAGGAAAACATCAATTATCAATTAAAGAAGAATATCCTATAAACATTAAAATGATTAGTAAACACTAACAAAACTTCATGCCTTAAATTCAACAACTTAGCATCAAAACTGACACAAGAAAAAACTGATTATCTGAATATACCTATATGTATTAAAGAAATTGAACTTAAAATCCTTCCTGAAAGAAAATTACAGGTCCAAAGGTTTTCACTGTTGAATTCTATCAAACATTAAAGGAGAAATAATATTAATCTCAAATTCATTCAGATAAAAGAAAAAGAAACACTGTCCAACTCATTTTGTATGATCAGCATAATCTTGGTACCAAAACATGACAAAGACATTAAAAGAAAGTTACAAAATATCCTTCATGGGGTGCCTGGGTGGCTGTGTCGGTTAAGTGTTCAACTCTTGATTTCAGCTCAGATCATGATCTGAGTCATGAGTTCCAGCCCTGCACCAGGCTCTGTGCTGACAGTGTAGACAGAGCCTGCTTGGGATTCTCTCTCCCCCTCTCTCTCTCTCTGCCTCTCCTCTCTCTCTCAAAAATAAATAAAAAACAAACATTCAAAACATCCCTCACGAACAAAGAGGCAAAAAATCCTCAAGAGGGGCACCTGGGTGGCTTAGTCGGTTGAGCATCCAGCTTCAGCTGAAATCACGATCTCACAGTTCATAAGTTCATTAGTTCGAGCCCTCCATCAGGCTCGCTGCTGTCAGCGTAGAGCCTCCCTCAGTTCCCCTGATCACCTCTCTCTGCCCCTTCCAGCTCACGTGCATTCACTCTCTCTCTCTCTCTCATCTTAAATAATAAATCCTCAAGAAAATATGATAAAATCCAACATACAGAAGAATAATACAAGTTTGGTTCAATATTTGAAAACCAATATAATTCACTAGTCCCAAATTTTCACTTTTCTAAATTTTGCCCAAAGATATGTTAGAATCACACTAAACTTAGGGGAGTAGTCTAAACAATTTTTTAAATTTTTTAAAATGTTTATTTATTTTTGAGAGACAGAGAGACAGAGCGTGAGCAGGGGAAGGGCAGAGAGAGAAGGAGACACAGACTCTGAAGCAGCCTCCAGGCTCTGAGCTGTCAGCACAGAGCCCAACGCGGGGCTCGAACTCACGAACCGTGAGATCATGACCTGAGCTGAAGTCGGATGCTTAACTGCCAGAGCCACCCAGGTGCCCCAGGACTCTAAACAATTTTTGAGAGAAATAGTCTAGTGACAAATTTATCATTAATTACTCGGATCAGAGAGCTCCCCTAGACAATTTCTAGCCTTCATGTACTTTAACATTTTGTTCTCCTTATATCAAAGATCAACATTAGAAAAGGAACATAAATAATGTAAATGATTCGTCTTTTGCAGGAACAGAATAACCATTACAGTGTATAATGGTCCCCAGGTGATCGATCCATGCCTAGTGTAGGTCAAGAACAAAAAATCTATCATTCCTAATAGTTTGAGTAATGAATTAAAAAAACCATGGTTGAATAAAGAGCTCACTATTAATTAAAAATGCATGACACCCAACATAGTATGCATTCAAATGCACTCTATCCCAGGAAACTTGTAACCGAGTTTCACAAAGGGAACAATAAAACGGAGAATACTACTCACTCTGTTAGGCATGGTAAAACATTAATTTACACCACTGCTGTTGTTAATAGTGTCCCTGACTGTCTACAAAGTTAAGGTAGCCTAAGAAACCAACTGTTAGATCAGATAATGAGAATTATCTAACTTAGTATGCCTCTCTTCGTGTCTTCCTAAGAAATTTAGCAATATACTCTGTGTTCAAGCTACCCTTAATCCAAATGCATATTCTGATATATTTATTCTTCCCTCTTCATTACTTAACTCTTCGTTTATCTTAGATTCAGTGGCTTTATGGGTATTCCTTAAAATCCATTCTAGAAGTGAGCAAGACATAAATAATATGCTAAAGGTAAGGAGATTGTACTCAGATAAGAATTGAGTAATACTGCACTGCTTTCTGAGCTATAGAAAGGGACACATGTACTCAAAACTAGTGGTAAAGAAGGATGGACTGAGATTTAAACAAGTTAAAAAAATAGTATTAGTAATAATTTTTGGTCCTTTTCCAATCAACAAATGTACTGGATTTACTTTACCTTAATTTCTATCCTTGCTCTGTGAGGAAAAAGCTGTCCAATCATAGAAAAGTCAGTTCCTACCATGCTGATGGCTAAAAAAAACATATCTGTTTCTGTAAAAATAAAAGATTTAGAAAGAATGAAAATTAATACCAGTATTTCAGAGGAAAAAATCTTACATTAAGTATATATTTTGAGTTAAAATAAATTTGAGAGTATCTAATAGCCTTTCATTAAAGTTTGGGAAATATTTAGTCAATTTTATTGCAAAGAACTTCATGCATCTAAAACAATCTCTAAACTTTTATACAGAATCATGATACAGGAAATTTATGTGCTCCTACCCAAGGAGCTGAAATTAGGAGGAGAAGGGGGAGAAGAAGAGGAAGAAGAGGAGGAAGAGGAGGAGGAGGAGGAGGAAGGGGAAGAGGAAGGGGAAGGGAGAGGGGAAAAAGAAACCAGCATTCTGCCTATCGGTCTCAAAGTGTTCTTAAAAAACCTGTCAGTCACAGCCACTATATTACTGCTTTAATGTAAGCAACTAAGATGTGCTAAGTAGTACGTGAAAGAAAGTAACCAAAAAAACACACAAGAAACTATTAATAGTAGTAACCTCAATAAAGTAGGATTGCGGAAGTCAGAGGAGGGAATTACAGAATCTTTCTTGTTGTTCTGTATTACTCTGTTCTGTTTCATTTTTCCCCCAAAACAACTTGTATTATTTTTATAAAAATAAGCAATACCACTCAAAAGGTATTGTATGCTTCAGGTACCTGGGTGGTTCAGTCCGTTAAGTGACCAACTCTTGATTTTGGCTCAGGTCATCATCTCATGGTTTGTGAGTTCGAGCCCTACATCAGGCTCCATGCTGACAGTGCACAGCCTACTTGGTATTCTCTCTCTCTCTCCCTATCTCTTTACCCTTTCCCTGCTTGATCTCAATAAATAAATACATATATTTTTATTATATATAAATAAATAACAATTGTTGAAAAGTGTGATATGCTTTTTTAACAGCAGCATGTTTACCCTTAGAAACTTTATTATATATATAATAGTATCAGAGATAGAACATTATTATGAGTATTAGAAATATTATTAATTTGACATAAAAATGATATTTTTTATATAGGGATTTGACAGAGAGGAATATTCCAGCCCAAATGACCATAACGCTAATTCCTAAAAAGATTACTAAGATAAAGCGAGAGATAGAGTTCCATGGTACTGGGAGGTGGGGGGGGCGGGAGGGGGCAGAGGGCAGCTTCCAATAAAATTAGCTACAGAGAAAACAACATGGTCCACATTTTATTTACTTACAGAAAATAATTCACTTTATTTCAGATTAAAAATCCACACAATTTAAAATAAAAAGTAGTTACCTTTATTTGACCATGGTTTAGAATAATAGTTTTTCCTAAAGCTGGAATACGTAGTTGTAGAGCCACGCTCAAATATGGGGTCATTTTCCTCAACAACACAGGGGCCTTTTGTCCTTAAAACTTCTACAGTTAAACTGAAAGAGACATATTTTTAAATAGATCTGCACTTAGAACAACAAAAAAAAAATTGAAGTTATATTTTGAAATTTACCATGGGAGAATCATATCAAAAGTATAATAACATATATTTGAGGGATGCATATTTTCCAAGTATCTGCTAATTTTCACTTAAAATATGATTGCCAAGGAATAAAATTAAATGCCAACATTCTTCCAAAATCGTTAATAGCAATATAAAATTTACGCATTATCTTTGGGCCACCAAAAAATTACTTGTTTTATTGACTTCTGCATGTCTCCTACATTTAATACATATTACTTTATCATGCTAAAACCCAACAGAAGATGAGAAATATAAGCATCTTATGTTTACGTTCAATGCTTTTAACTATCTAATGACCAGTAAAATCATCATCACAAAATAATGGAAAACAACACACAAAAACAATTATTAAAAGTATTGCCATTTATGTTTAATGATCATAGAATTTTATATGCTATAAAAAGATTTTATTACTGAACGGTCAGACGACTTTCCATTCGTCTTTTTTATTTACTTATTCGTGAATTTATCTTATTTTTAAAAAAACACACTTTGGACAAACAACAAATTCCACAATGCCAAATTTGAAAAATTTAATGTTATAACTGAGAAATTAAACCAACACAGTTAATTTAAACCTTGTCACAACAAAAATTATAGAATATTAAACCTATAATTCATTCATTGCATTTTCATTAGTTATAACCACACACCAAAATATGGTATTAGTTAAATACATGAAAACCTCAATTTTAACTTCAAGATGGAGTCAATTTTTGAAATGTATCATCAGTAGAGACAGCATGTAATTAGTTCAGTAGCTCATCCCAATAACCAGTACAATCAGTAAAACAATGGTGGAAGGTTAATGGATGATAAATCAGCAGTACCATCCTCTCACACAAAACATAGCATAAAAATTGCTAAAAATTACAAATGAATCTAACTCACCTTTCTATTTATAACATGCATTAGAAAACTATAAACATCAGTGTTTAAGTGGCCACAACTGATGTGGAAATTCAATCTCTCTCATTAGACAAAGCACTTTTGTTCTTATGTTTGAAACCACAATCTGTCTTTTTTTTTAATTTACCTTTCTTCATCCAAAATAATGGAACCATCTTCTGCCACTTTTACTCGAGGAACCAGCAATGGCCCATCATCCACTTCTTCTACTTCTTCATGATCTTCAGCATCAGGAGTACTTTTACCTTCTTGCCTACCGAATGTAAAGATAGTTTAATTCATAAACCCAGGAGAAGGATCTCCTGAATACTATCAACTTCTGAAATAAATTACTTCAAATCCAACCTTCTATTTATTTCCAATTTTCCCTATACCCTAAATGAAAATACCACATGTTAAGACGTGATTATAAGAATTTCCCCAATTATGGGGTGCCTGGGTGGCTCAGTCAGTTAAGCGTCTGACTTCGGCTAAGGTCATGATCTTGCAGCTCTCAAGTTCGAGCTCCACATGGGGCTCCGTGCTGACTGCTCAGAGCCTGGAGCCTGCTTCAGATTCTACGCCTCCCCCTCTGCCCCTCACCCGCTTGCACTCTCTCTCTCAAAAATAAATAAAAGCATTAAAAATTTTTAAAAAACTATAAAAGGAAAGGGAAAGAAAAGAAGAAAATATATGCCTGTTTGTTTAGACACAGACTAGAATTAGAATGATACATTAAAAAACTGGTAACATTTGTTGCCTCCAGGCAGAGGAACCAGATGACAGAAAAACAGAGTTGGAAGACTTCTCAGTATACTTTTGTTCCTTTTGATTTTTGTACTATTTTACTATATTATTCTAGAACAAAACAAAATCCTTTTTAATTCTAAAAGCTTTCATTGAGGGGTGCCTGGGTGGCTCAATCTGTTGAGCGTCCAACATTTAAGCTCAGGTCATGATCTTACGGTCCGTGGGATGGAGCCCCATGCTGAGTGTTTTGGGAATCCCTGCTTGGGATTCTCTTTCCTCTCTGCCCCTCTCCCCTCGATCATGCGTACGTGCTCTCTCTCTCTCAAAATAATATATATTTAAGAAAATAATAATTTTCTGGGGTGCCTGGGTGGCTCAGTCGGTTAAGCATCCGACTTCAGCTCAGGTCATGATCTCATGGTTCGTGGGTTCAAGCCCTTCATCAGGCTCTGTGCTGACAGCTCAGAGCCTGGAGCCTGCTTTGGATTCTGTGTCTTCCTCTCTCTCTGCCTCTCCCCTACTCATGCTCTGTTTCTCTCTGTCTCAATAATAAACATTAAAAAAAATTTTTTTAAGAAAATAATTTTTTAAAAATAAATAAAAATAAAATAAAATAAAAGCTTTTATTGAAATAATACCATTGGCCATTCCATATATAATACATGGTATGGGCCGCCTTACATTTTGATTTAAATCAGACAGTAACTTTTATTCATTAGTAATTCTATTTAAACATTCCTATCACATGGAATTTGACTATAACAAAAAGCATCATTTGATTTCATTTTTTTTTAACTATATCCATTAAAGAATTTATTTAAAAAAACAGTAACATAAAATGCTTACTCTCTTGTCTGGACTGATGTCAATGATTTTTCAGTTTTCTTTTCTTGCTCCAGTGAAGAACTATTAAACAAATAACATTTGTTTTTAAATGTGAGACAATTTAATATTTAATGTAAAAAATATTTTAAAATGAATAATTTGTATCTTATTAATTCTATCCATTGGCAAGAAGGAAATTATTTTAACTTGCATTTTTTATATGATACACCATAACACTATTATTAATGATGGTCTGGCCCAAGAGTCAATTTCTAAGTCAAAAACTTTGTCATCAACTATAAGTAATCTACTACGCCCTAAGTAGGGAACGTTTTTACTCTCTAATTCCTTAGTGAAGGGAGGCTCTCCCAGTCCTCATGTCTGAAGCAAACTACATGGCTTATCTCCAACTCTTAGATGTCAAACAACTTACCACCTACGTTTCTGGCCCTTCAGCAACAGGCCAAAGACCTGGTGAACCTGAAAAAAGCTATACTACTACATCCACCTGCTAAACCATCAACAACACAACGATGAGATTATAAACCATCTGCTTCCTCACTCTAACTTTATTAAAGAAGCTTTGTTTTTAGGCGACAAATAATATCCACTATAAATAATTAGGAGGTAGAGCGTAAAAATTACAGCATTCCTTTAGACTTGGTATAGTGTATAAGAAATACAAACTGCAGTATTGATTAAAGTTGTTTAGTTTTACAACATTTTGGTAATGTAAGAAAGGAAACTTATTTTTAATTTCAAAGGTAAAGGCTATCATCCTAAAAAAAGCAGTTACCTGAAATAGCATTAAATTGTGTTAAAAAATTCTATTGAAAAGAGCATCGTATGTGCTATAAATTTTGTCAACATGCTTTTGGAAAACATGAACCTGTACTCTAAAAGTGATACCTCATGACATACTCAAAGAAAGGACAACAAGAAAAATTTACTTACGTCATTGGATTATTATCTGGCAGGTAATATATGAAATCTCTCATAGTCATTTTTGAACGATCTGGTGGCCTCTGACTTTCATTTATGGCATATTTGTTTTTCCACTGCTTCTGGACACATAAACACACATGAAGATCCACTTTTATTTTATAAACATAGAATTTAACATGTACTATATTCAAAGGTATGGCCCCACTGTTGCATTCATTGCAAGTGATTTAGTACTATTCCTACCATGATTATTCCTAATTTTAGGAACAACCTCATAAACTGCATTATTAAAAAGTTGTAGCACACCAAGAAATTTTAATAACTTAAGTGTCTAAGTCTGGATAAAAGCTCCATGTATAAAATCATACTTACTAATGCTTTCTAACTATAATAGTTTGGTAAGAATTTATAAATACGTAGTTTTGTTTACCCTGTAATGAACTGGATTTCTGTGAATTTTGCAAAGTTTTTGAAGCAAATATTTAATTTTTTAATTCCCCAAAACAAATCTACCTAAGCAGATTCTATAGAACATCTTTAGAGACCTAGATTTTAGAGGATATAGATTCAAATCCCACTGATATGTGACACAAAGCAAAAAAACTTCTCTGAACTTGTTTCCACCTGTGTAAAATAGTGGTACCTACTTCACAAAGATGATAGAATTAAAAAGCAAATATAAAGTACCATACTAAGTGCCTTCCTCTTAGTTAACAAGGGCATTCAATAATTAATAGTAAGAGCTGACAAATGTTAGGCCCTTTGTATTTGCCAGACACTAGTCTAAATGTGTTTTACATATATTAACTCATCTAATCTTTACAACCCTCTAATGAGATACATACTATCATCAGTCTTATTTTGCAGATGAGGACACAAAGAAAATTAATTGAACTGCCCAAGGACACATATAAAAGGGACAACTCTAAGATTCAAATCTAAAGTATGTAACTGCAGAGCTTACATGCATCGCTATTGGTACAGTGCAATCTTGGAAAAAAAATCAATCTTCAAGATTAAAAAGAAAATGGGCTCTACTATACACATACATGCAAATTTTTCCCATTTATAATTTCCATACTGTCAATTTATAAAATATTACCAATACATTTTGTTCAAGTATATGTGTCTTAATTCAAATGAATGACACTTGTATCATGAAAGATCATACTGAAAGTTTATTTTATAAATATGCTTCGTATATTTTTCTATGTGT
This sequence comes from Cryptoprocta ferox, assembly GCA_028646485.1. NCBI lineage: Eukaryota > Metazoa > Chordata > Mammalia > Carnivora > Eupleridae > Cryptoprocta > Cryptoprocta ferox. The sequence goes on along the minus strand of CM053572.1, from coordinate 47,503,262 downwards.
GTATGTGTACAGACCTTCTATTTGTGGCCTTCACCAAAATCAATCAAAAATATAGATGAATATACAAATATAGCGGAAAAAATAGCTTATTAAGTCCATCATGCTTATTAATCATTCAGTTCACAAAAGGGGATATTCTATTAACGTAAGGAATATTAAGTGGTTATGCTCCATTAAATACTACAGATATCATTACAAATGATGCCTAACATAAAAACAAAAACCTAGCATGACCAATCAAAATGTGATTTTTCTCCCTCACCTTCTCTTTTCTCAGTTCTTCTTTTAACATTTCTCTTAGTTTCTGGGCTTTATATATTCGGTATCTGTCTGAACATGGCTGTTTCTCTTTTGTTGAAACAGGCTTTGGCTGTGGAACTTCTTGATTAACTGTAGATAAGGGATGAGATTCTGAAGGAACACTAACACCAGGCTTAACCAGAGTAGTAGTACTTGATATTCGCTTTCTTCTCTGTGAAACAGCAGAAGACTTACTGGATTCTTCAACATAATTCTCATTGTCAGTCTTTTCATCACTGTCAAAACAAAAATAAAAAAGAAAGGGCACCATGGTTCTTTTATATTATAGTTTTAAAAACCAGTCTGGTGAAAATCTAAAATACTAAAATCTCATTATGAAAAACTTCAATGACTTGAGACATACATTATTCATGACAAAGATTCCAACAAAAATTCTGTTTACTAAAATTTTTAACAGATATGTAAATTCTAACAAAGACTTGATCTTTTTCAGACTTCAAGTCCCTTAGTGCACTAGAACATGTAAATTTAAGCTCATCCTAACTCCTTCAAGAAAAACAAAAGGCCAAGTTACAAATTAAAAGCTTCATTACCCTACTTTCAATCACTGTATAACTGACAATTGTTTTTTTTTTAAAAACGAAGTTTATAATCTATACTGACATCCCCCTGACCTAAATTACTTTATCTGAGATCAGTCAAACCAAACATAGAAAACATCAAATTTCTAGAATATCTCTATACTGCAGTATTTGAGAATATACACTGAGTTACATTAATCAAACCAAATAATGTTTGAGGTAGAAACTGTTTCTCTTTTGTTTGCTGTAACTACTTACACAGCTATCAAACTCCTAACTTAAAGTACTCAGTCATTCCAAAATACATATTAGATATAGTTCAGATTGAATACACACATTTCAGGAATGGCCTGAAAGCAAATTAAGTCAAGAAGAGAAAGAGTATAAAAATTAAAAGCAGTCTACATTTTTCATGTTATGATTAGTTTTATATAAAAGTAGAAAATGCCTAAACCTACAGAATAACCTTTCCAGGATAGCTCCATTTTTTTAACCTTATTTTTTTTAGTAATCTCTACACCCAACATAGGGCCCAAACTTATGACCTTGAGATCATGTTTTATTAATATGATACATGAACCCTGTGCATTTCATCCAATTATGTTTAATCCTTGAGGACAAAACATACACCCTATTGATTTTTACAACTTCAAAGACCCACAAAAAAGACAACACTTGGTAAAACACACACACACACACACACACACACACACATATGTATATACACTCCCTAAATGCCAACTCTAAGAAAGCAAATATCCTCAATCTCTAATGCCTCAAGACATTACATACAGACATACAGAATCTGAGTAATTTATTAAATTATCAATCATCATGCACTTATATGTAGTTAACAGGATCCCGGCAAACTTCATTAATTTAACACTGTTACTTGTATTTCTTTTTTGAGGAGAAATTTTGAAAAAATTCTCAGGTAAGAAACATGGAAATTACTAAGTATCAGCAAGCTGGCAAAATAACACCCTATACCCAGCACCAGCTCAGGCCAACAGAGGAAGTGAGGCCAAAAAGAAAGAGATAAAATTTTACCTTCTGGTCAGAGCACACAGAGAATTTATACCATCTCATTGTCATTTAATAGGGTCAGTTTTTATTAGTTTCCTTACATACATATTACAGAAACAGAGGCCATTAGTAGCCCAACATGGCTTAAGTTTAACTACTTTGTTAATTACTACCATTGCCTTTATTTTAAACAAGAAACTTTTTGTAGACAACTATTCTGCCATGTCCTATGCAAGACAGTTTGTTAGTTTTTTCTAAACTCCACAATAACTGGACTCTCCAAATCGGAGAGTATTATCTCCATTTTACCGATAAGCAAATTCTGCCTAGGCAAAGTCTAATAAATAAACTGTTAAATTAAGAAAAAAATCCTGGGTCGCCTGGTTGGTTAAGTCGGTTAAGGGATCCACTTCGGGTCAGGTCAGGATCTCACACAGTTTGTAAGTTCCAGCCGGAGTTGGGTTCTGTGCTTGTGAATTCAATCCCGCATTGGGCTCTGTGCTGACAGATGGGAGCCTGCTTCAGATTCTGTGTCTCCCTCTCTCTCTGCTCCTCCCCCGCTCACTCTCAAAAATAAACATCAAAAAAAATTTTTTTAAAGAAAAAAAAATCCTGACTCAAAATGTGGTATTGGCACATGCTTTTTTTCCTTTCAGAAAACATGGCCACTATAAAGGGGCACACCCTTGAATCAAATCAAGTAGTCACATATCCTCCCCACTGACACAAATCAGCATAACCAATGTAACACTGGTCTTCTTTTTAAGAATAAATGTTTTTAAAATCTAAAAAAGTACTTACTCTGCAAAGTACTTCAGAAGGAAAAAAAAATACAGCACAGTAATCTAAGCTCTCTAACATTACCGCGTGTGAATATATAGTTCACGTCAAGACTGCTACACCTGGGGGCGCCTGGGTGGCTCAGTCGGTTAAGCATCAGACTTCAACTCAGGTCATGATCTCATAGTCCGTGGGTTCGAGCCCTGCATCGGGCTCTGTGCTGACAGCTCAGAGCCTGGAGCCTGCTTCGATTCTGTGTCTCCCTCTCTCTCTCTGCCCCTCCCCTGCTCACTCTCTGTCTCTCTCTCTCTCTCTCTCAAAATAAAATAAAGACATAAAAAAAAAAGACTTACACCTGGACTCTTCTCACCACCACTTGAAGACGAGGTCCCCACCCGGAGAAACTACAGACCTTTAACAAAATCCATATTTGCCACACGCTGTGGCCAGAGTGACAAACTGCAGTTTGGAGTAGGTTTATAGAGTTTCAACTGTAAGACTTAACCCAAGCGATGGATTACTCTTAAATTTATGTGATCAAATTCCGGGTGACAGGCCCAGAGAGGCGGGGCAGATGAAAATGCTCCTCTCTGCATGCTCTTACCTGCTCCTGGGAGGATTTTCTTGCGGCTCGGTTCCCCCGAAATCCACCGGAGGTACATCCGTAGACTCCGCGGGCTTCGGGGGAGAAGCGGCTGCAGCACCCGGGGGCCTGGGCGCCTCTGGTCCACGTTGGGGGTTGGGAGCGGTGGAGCCCCTGGCGCCTACACCAGGCCTGACATTCGGCTTCACGCTAAGGCGTGCCCTGCGGAACATGGCGGAGCCAGGGGGCCCGGGGAGGCGGCCCCACGGCCGCTCTCAGCCCCGAGCCCCGGCCGCTGCCCGGAGAAGGGATTAAGAACTACACCCTTTCCACACAGCCACACCACTAGCCCAGCGGGCAGCTACCGCAGGTTCACACCCCCACCACCTCCTCCTTTCTCCCGCCGCCGCCTCTTCTTCATGACCCTGCTACACTAATAGCTAAGTTTCTCCCTGTACCTTGCTTCCCCGCCCTCGTAGGGCGCCGGAACTGATTACGCCATCAGCCAGCGCCTAGGAAAAGCGTCAGACGCACAGCGCCCGGAGCCATGGTAACTGTCAAACTATAGAGTGACTAGTGAACCGAAAATTGAGACGTTCCGTGGTCAGCTCTCCCCTCTCCAAGCGTCCCTAGAAGTTAGAGAAACGAGAGGAAAGGAAGTAGTCAAGACCCTCAGCCCAAACTTTTATGAGACTATTAAAATCATGGGGCGCCTGGCTAGCTCAGTTGAGTTCGAGCCCCATATTGGGGGTAGAGATTATAAAAAAAAAAATTATAAACTTGAAGAAGAAGAGGAAGAAGAAGAAGGAGGAGGAGGAGGTCTTGTAGAGTAGTGCCTGTTCGCCAGCACATCCCCTTTAGAAATTCTAAATTGAGTAGAACATAGATTACAAATTCGGGTATGAAGAAACCGGTAAGTTACCTCCTAGAAGGGGAACTAAGTTTACGGCAAACATGTCGTGGCAGCAAGATCTTTCACTGTATTCCTCTGTATACTTTCTAATGTACCTGCTCAAAAATTATTATAGTTAAAAGTATATAGTTATACGGGAGCCTGCATGGCTCACTCGTTAGGCATCCATCTTAGGCTCAGGTCATCATCTCCTGGCGGGTGAGTTTGAGCCCTGTGTAGGGCTCTGTGCTGACAATTCAGAGCCTGGAGCCTGCTTTGGAATCTGGGTTTCCCTTTCTCTCTGCCCCTTCCCCGCTCGCATTCTGTGTCTGTCTTTCTCTCTAAACATAAAAAAAAAAAATTAACTATAGTTATATAGTAAATTAATATGTGTAATATATGTATCCTAATCTGCTTCAGGAGGTAGCAATAGAGAAATAAATAAGGTGTTTTGGGTTAGGGAGAAAAAATTAAACAAGCAAACAAGATAGTTTAAAAATGTATCAAATGCCATGAAAGAAATTTGAAGAGTATTATGAAAGAGATTGGGAGGCTGATTTACTTCAGGTAATGTGGTTAGGGAAGACTTCTATGATCAGAAGAAAAATGGCCATAGATGAGATTGGCTCTACACAGTATGGGCCAGTTTTTTAATTCCCTGACTCAGTGCAACAGGCCCAACATCTTTTTTGGAAGGATAAAATTCTACAAGAACATCCTGCTATGTTAATGGAAAAAGAATAAAATCCTTAATTAAAGAGATTGCTAAGTCATCCAGAAGGAGAAAGAGAGGCAACTATTTTTGAGAGTAAGATAAGATGGATGAAAGCACATTAGAGAGAAGAGATTTTTCTAAGACTGGAAAGAAAATAGAGGTCTGTGGATTCTGTGGGCTCCCTCCAGTACACTGAGGAGGGAACAGGACTTCAGATACACCTCAAGAAGGTCAAGAACTTGGTAAAGAAACCCCTACTGAAGATGTCTCAGGAATCTTGGAGCCACTACTAGTAACATTTATTTTTGCACAGTATATTCTGGTAGAAAGATGCATTGCCTTTCCCCCAAGTGTTATGTTCCATCTAAAAATCTAGGGCATTCCCCCAATTCTGTAGGTAAGGGAATCAATAATGACAAGGATTTAATTTCTCATTACTATAAGGATGGGAACAGAGTCAGATCTAATTTTATTATTAAATATAAAGTCTTAAGATATGTTACACAACCAAGTTTGTGGAGTAAATTCTTTTTTTTTTTTAATGTTTTATTTCTTTCTGAGAGAGAGAGAGAAAGTGCAAGCAGGGGAGGAGTTGAGAGAGAGGGAGACGCAGAATCCGAAGCAGGTTCCAGGCTGAGCTGTCAACACAGAGCTCGACTCGAGGCTTGAACCCACGAACTGAGATCATGACCTGAGCCAAAGTTGGACGTTTAACGACTGAGCCACCCAGGCGCCCCTGTGGAGTAAATTCTTAATGGCATCATAGCAACTTTAAATCTTCAGTTTTCTCTAGCAGACGCACCCAGTGTCTCTTGAGTATATCCCTACAACTCACAAAGTATATTTTCAGCTTTAAAGAAAAAGGTCAATTAGACTATAAATTAAGACTACATACACAAACAATAACGCTGCCACTTACCTTCCAGTCCCAAATTGCTTCCCTCCCTTCTTTATAATGAGCCAGAACAGAAAGTCAGTCTTCACCCCCTGCTCAAGTTACTCCACAAGAGGTTTAAGTGGAATCAGATGCTTGGCCCATAAACAGTATTGAAGAGAGGTGGGGTTTAGAGCCATGGCAAGCACACAATGTTCTCTGAGGTTAAAAGAATGATAATAGCTAACATATTGTATGCTGCCATATACTGGACACTTCTTCACACTTCACATACATTAGTTTGGTTAATTAAGGTGGTACATTTACCTTTCCATTTAAATAATATGGTAGCTGTACTGCAATGAAATAAGATGCCCAAGTTCACATATCTACTCATTGGTAGAGCTGAGCTTTCAACCAAGACATTCCATCTCCAGAGCTCTAAGTCTTCACCGCTTTCTCCTACCTTCTGTAAAATAGGTGACTTTTAGGAGTTAAAATAAGAATTGTTGAAGCTTGGTCACATATACTTGAGAGTGCATTGCAGTATGTTCCATACTGTTGTATATGTTTGAAATTTTCCAAAATAAAAGCCTTTTTAAAATAAGGTAATTTTAGGGTGTACAGACTAACTCTACACATTTATCAGTCTGTAATAAATAACGGGAGAGATGAAAAATATCACTATTAACCAAACTAAGCATCAGGCATCTTTGCACGTTTCTAGCAGCAAATGCTCCATGGCTTTTACCCACATTCCAAGGTTATTCTGAATAAGAGATAAAACTGCATCCCCTGCCATTCCCTTCCCATCACACAACCCAAGCACAGAGCCATTAACCTAAAACTCCTTTGGTACTGTCGACCATGAGAAAGGCGATTAGATTAAAAGGGAAATTGACAGATTTAGAGTCCATCTTATGTATCAGTCTCACTTCTAAGAGTCCCTACCTGTTGGACAGTCGCTCCCGGTTTCAGAGTCTTAATCTCCTCTTCCGCAAAATGGGAACAATGAAGCCTACATGCAGGCTTGGTGCTAGAATAAGAAAATATGTAAAGAGACAAAACTGCCTTTTGCAGATTGAGTTAACCCTCAATCGGGTTTGTCCCCGTCCTCCTCTTCCCGCTTTTGCAAGAGGATTAATGAATGCTACGTTCTTGGTCTAAAAGTTAGATATATTAGCGTTTATTGTTTTTGTCCTTACAAAAAAAATGGGGGCTGGCCAAGCCCCGGTGCTCGGTACACAGTGGGGAAAATCCACAGACGCTGGAACTGCTTTCTAAAGTGGACCAAACTTGCACGACCAAAGGGGCGTGAGCCCAGATTAAACTCGCGAAAGCTGCCTGGACGAGCCTCGGGGACCGCCCCTCCTGCCAAGCGGCGCACGCGCAGTCAGCCGCCCGGCTTGCAGGAGGCTGCGACCGGGCCTCGGTGGGCGGGGCGATGGAAGGAGCAGAGGCGTAGCCCCGCGGAGGGCCGGCGCTGGCTCAGTCTTCAAGAGTCGCGGGAGGGGGCGACCGCTCAGCCCGCTAGCAGGCCATTGCTCGTCCGAGTCGCTCTCTGCTTGAGCTCGGTCAGGTGTCAGCATGGCCCGTGAGTAACCGGGCGGGTGGGGGACGCGGCGGGGAGCGTCTGCCGAGGAAGCCGAGGTCCGTAGGCGCGGCTGGAAAGGAGGCGGGAGCCGGCTGGTGTATCCCCCTTAGGTCCGCTGTTGCGGGGACCCCGTCCTCAGCCTGCACTGGGAGAGGGACGGTTAGCTTCGGGCCCACCTGAAAAGTGGGGCAGGTGCCTGCCGGCCAAGTGCGAGTTGACAGGGTAATAGAACACCTCTCTGGAGGTGAGGTGTGTGAAGACGGCGGCCCCGGGAGGAGTCCTGATCAGAAAGTGGTTTCTGGTGGTACTTAAGGTCCTAAGGCCTGGGAAGGACAGGAAGCTCCGACTGAGTCCCCTCCCTAGTTCTTTTGTTTGGCCCTACCAGGTAATGTATTCCGAACCGCTGCTTTTACTCGCTTAACAGTCGAATTGTGATGGGCCAACTTGTGGAGGTGTGTTTCCTGTGTATCTATCCTTCTCTCCATCCATACTCCTCAAAAGCTAGACCTTAATTTGGAATATACTGACCCATATAGACACAGGAGTGGAATGATGGGTGTAAGTGATCTGGTATTTACAGACAGATGAACACCTGGATTGGTATGATAATACTCTTAAGATCTGAAGTGTTTAAGTCTGAGCTTCCTTGCCGTGGCTATGGGACCACTGTTCAGTGCAATACTCTGCTGGCGTTATCTGTTAAAAAGCCAACTTCAGATGCATTAAAATAAGAGCTTTTTAAGGGAATTAGTACTAATTTTTGGGAGGGGTAAAGAGCATGACTGTTTAACTTTGTAGGCGGAAATCAGCGAGAACTTGCCCGCCAGAAAAACATGAAGAAATCCCAGGAAATTAGCAAGGGAAAAAGAAAAGAAGATAGCTTGACTACCTCTCAGAGAAAGCAGAGGTAAGTGATACTAAAGGGATTTTTAAGTCCCTGAAGTTTTCCTTTTGAAAATGAGAAGAATGTTTGAAAATTTTTGGTAGTAGGCTTAGCCTGCATAGTAGGGATAACAGATGAACAGCTGTGCTGCACATATTAAAACCATATGACTAAAGTCATCCTAATCCATGGATCAAGAATTTCGAGCTCTCATGGCAAAGTTTTTCTTGAAGAGAATCTTATGCTTCCTCACCACAACCATAAGGACTTCATTTAGCAAAATAATGGACTGCCTCCCATATGGAAGACACTGTTTTCGTGCTAGAGATACAACATTTTCAAAGCAGACATCCTCCCCAACCTTGTCAGGATGACAGGTGACTCAATTATAGTGATAAATGTTCTGAATGAGACACAAAGAAGTGTATGTAGCTATATTGATTTCTGAAGATCCTTTGGGTTGGAAAAAAGGCGGGTGCACAGCCTTGATACATAATTATATGTGAGAAATAATACAAAATTAATTGTAATTTTGTAATCGTACAGAAATACTGAGAGTGCAGTTTAAATTTTCTCACCAAGGAGATTAACTAGCGTATGTCCTTATACCCTTACAACTTCCTGAATCTGTTGCCTTTTAACAATAGTAAAAAAGACCGCACATTTGCACTGTAATCAATTTTTTGTACTTCAGTTTTTGGGGGTTTTGTTGTTTTTTTAATGAAAGCCAGCATGTGTTTTGGCTTTGTTTTGTGAAAGATTGTTTTCCGGTAGGTTTCATGCCCAGCACTGAGCCCAATGAGGGGCTTGAACTCATGATCCTGAGATCAAGACCTGAGATGAGATTTTTGTTGTTTAAATTAAGGATGCCTTTGAGGCCAAAAGATTCCTTAATTATAAATTCTCCAAGCAGAATTTCTTTGGAAAGTCAGTTGAGAGCTTCCACAACTAGAATGTTGGATCTCTAAATTATTATAGGTCTCTAATAAATATGTCAGTGTTTTAAATTTACTCTTAAGGGGAACACGTGTAGAGTTGAAATACTGCGTAAAGCGGGAAGAACAAAGAGTAACAGCCATCATGCAAATGGGCATTCTTTTTTTAAGATGATAACAAATAGTTTATTCCCCCACAAATATGCCTTCCAGAACACATAAAAGCATGGTATAATGGGAGGCAAAAAAATCTAATTTTGTCTATGTATAACTTGGAGGTCAGGTGAAGAATTGACTGCACATGCTTTAGCTGAGTTTCTTTGTGGTCCTCAAGTCTGCACATTACAAACACCTGGGAAACCTTGACGGTTACTGAAGCCTGTGCCTTAAATTCAGTCCTTTAATTGGTATGGGGCTGGGCATAACAGGTGCTCTAGGTAAATTTTACAGTGTATAACTTTTAAAAAAAAGTTGCCCAGGTGATTCTGATGTGCAAGTAGAGTTAACAATCAGTGTTTTGGGGTGTTCAGCTGGCACAGCCTTAAATTTCTGTTTACTCACATTGGAATAAAAGTCATCATGGTACCAATCAGTGAACCTGAAATTTTTAGTGGAGATCTCTAGTCTAGCTTGGTTCAATAATAGTCACTGTTGAATGATTGTCCACTTGTTAGAAAGCTCTGTTCTAGGTACTATGTACATCTTACCTCTATTCATCACCCTGGAAAGGAGTGTTCGCCTCAGTGGATAGAACAGGAAACTGATGCTCTGAACTTCAGCAACATTACTAAGGTTACAGGAAACACAACAGAGCTTGGTTTCAAACAGAAGAGTAAATATTGCTGGGTCGTTTTCTTTGTACCTATCTTGTTTTTCCTTCATACTCATTCCTTGTTTTTACTATTGGCTTTAAGAAATGTCTTACTGACATCTTACTAAAATCTAACACTAATTCTATGTGGTTTTTATGTGATTTGGGGTAAATTGTTTAGCTCTAAGCTTTTTTTGTTTGTTTTTTAATGTTTATTTTTTGAGAGCAAGCATGAGCAGGGAAGGGGAGAGAGTGGGGGGAGACACAGAATCCGAAGCAGGCTCCAGGCTCTGAGCTGTCTGCAAAGAGCCCGATGCAGGGCTCAAACAAATGAACCATGAGATCATGATCTGGCAGATAGTAGGTGTTGATTACAAAGCCATTAAATACATTTTTTAAAATAAGGGTCTCCTGTTGACAACCAAGAGTAATTGTCATTATTATGTATGTAGCTGCCTAATATCCGATACATACGTTGATAGCTATTCCATAGAACAACCCTGGGAAGTACTGTTCTGACTTTGAAAGATCTTTGAGGTTACTTGCCCGAGATCATAACAGTAGGGATGGTTTTCAAAATAAGATCCAGGTGCAAAGCCCTTCCATTCTTTGTCTTCCCATTCTGTCTCCAAGAGAACAGAAAGACAGGAATTTTTCTATCTTCTTTTAAATTGTATCTTAATGGGTTATGTATAGAAAACAAGTGAGAACATGAAATCAGTTTTTCTGTAACACCTTATATCCTTTCCCCCTATTATAGGGACTCGGAGATAATGCAACAAAAGCAGAAGGCAGCTAATGAGAAGAAGTCGATGCAGACAAGAGAAAAATGATTATTTGGAAAACCTGGTGCTACTGCCAACAAGGTGTACCATAAACTCTATGGTATGCATATGTAAAAAGTCATATGCGTGTCCTTAGAAAACTATTTTAAACTTTACCTTTCAGCCTGACTTAGTGTGATGTTTCGGAACCACTCTTCAAAGAATAAAACAAAAACCATGCATGTGACCTATTGATGAATGTTATTTTTTTTATCAGCAGTAAGCATTTATGTAACAGAAAGGTAATGTGATAATATAATCTCTTTAAATCTAGAATCTTTGTCATAAACTTTATTAATGTAGGTCTTAATCAAAGACCAAAGTTCACAGTAAGATTGGTGTTTCAAGTATTCCCTGATTCTACACATGCCTGGCCTCCCCTATTATGAACATTCCCCACCAGAACGGTAAGTCTGTTGTAACTGAGGAACCTACATTAACACATCATTGTCACCCAAAGTACAGTACATAGATTACATTAGGATTTATTTTGAGAAGGAGAGGGGGAGAGAGAATGCCAAGCACGCTCTGCACTTGGTGCACAGAGCCCTATATGGGGCTCAAACTCGCAAGCCATAAGATCATGACCTGAGCTGAAATCAATACTCAGACACTCAACTGACTGTGCCATCCAGGTGCCCCTTGAGAGTTTCCTTTTTTAAGTCTATTCTGAGACTCTTAAAAAAAAAAAAAAAAAAAAAAAAAAAAACACTTGTGACTTGATAGTTATAAATTTGGAAATCCATTAATCTAAAGAAACTAAGGTTTGAGACTTTACTGTTATTATTCTAATTTTTTTTTTAGTGTTTATTTTTGAAAGAGACAGACTATGAGTGGGGGAGGGGCAGAGACAGAGAGGGAGACACAGAATCCCAAGCAGGATCCAGCCTTCTAACTGTCAACACAGAGCCCGATGGAGAGCACCATGACCTGAGTTAAAGTTGGCTACTCAACTGACTGAGTCACCCACGTGCCCCTGAGACTTTACTATTCTGAAGCAAATGGACCTAATTATTGCAAAAAGAACAAAATAACTTTTATTCAGATACTTGATTTTTCACATCATGTATTTCAACAAATTTTTACTCCTCATCTATGTCCACCACTGAGTGAATGGATAGATCTTTAAGAGTTGGCCTAATACTTAATGAGGGTGCTAGTGGGGCACCTGGGTGACTTAGTCGGTTAAGTGTCTAAATCTAGCTCAGGTCATGATCTCACAGGTCATGATCTCACAGTTCATGAATTCGAGCCCCACGTCAGGCTCTGTGCTAACAGCTCAGAGCCCAGAGCCTGCTTCGGATTCTGTGTCTCCCTCTCTGCCCCTCCCCTGCTCGTGCACGCGTACTTGCTCGCTCTCTCGTTCACTCTCAACAACTCTAATAATAACAAAACGTTAAAAAAAAATGAGGGTTCTAGTAATCTTATGATAGGTCATTTGGCAATCCATTTATCAAGTAAATCTTTGCTTTGTTTTTAAATTTATTTTTTAAATTCATATCCAAGTTAGTTAGCATATAGTGCAAAAATGATTTCAAGAGTACATTCCTTAATGCCCCTTACCCATTTAGCCCATCCCTCCTCCCACAACCCCTCCAGTAACCCTCTGTTTCTTCTCCATATTTGACAGTGTCTTAGGTTTTTGTCCCCCTCCCTGTTTTTATATTATTTGTGCTTCCCTTCCCTTACGTTCATCTGTTTTGTATCTTAAAGTCCCCATATGAGTGAAGTCATATGATACTTGTCTTTCTCTGACTAGTTCCCCTATAGCATAATATCCCCTAGTTCCATCCACGTAGTTGCAAATGGCAAGATTTCATTCCTTTTGATTGTCGAGTAATCTTCCATTGTGTGTATGTGTGTATGTACATATACGTATATATGTATATATACCACTTCTTTATCCATTCATCCATTGATGGACATTTGGACTCTTTCCATACTTTGGCTATTGTTGATAGTGCTGCTCTAAACATTGGGATGCATGTGTCCCTTCGAAACAGCATAACTGTATCCCTTAGATAAATACCTAGTGGTGCAGTTGCTGGGTTGTAGGGTAGTTCTATTTTTAATTTTTCGAGGAACCTCCATACTGTTTCCCAGAGTGGCTGTACCAGTTTGCATTCCCACCAGCAGTACAAAAGAGATCCTCTTTCTCTGCATCCTCGCCAACATCTGTTGCCTGAGTTGTTAGTGTTAATCATTCTGACAGGTGTGAGGTGGTATCTCATGGTGGTTTTAATTTGTATTTCCCTGATGATGAGTGATATTGAGCATTGTTTCACGTGTCGGCCATCTGGATGTCTTTGGAGAAGTATCCATGTTTTTAGCCCATTTCATCACTGATTATTTGTTTTTTTGGGTGTTGAGCTTGATAAGTTCTTTATAGATTTTGGATACTAACCCTTTATCTGATGTGTTGTTTGCAAATATCTTCACCGATTCCATCGGTTGCCTTTTAGTTCTGATTGTTTCCTTTGCTGTGCGGAAGCTTTTTATTTTGATAAGGTCCCGATAGTTCAATTTTGCTTTTATTTCCCTTGCTTCCTGAGATGTGTTGGGTAAGAAGGTGCTGTGGCCAAGGTTGAAGAGGTTTTTGCCTGCTTTCATCTCAAAGATTTGATGGCTTCCTATCTTGCATTTAGGTCTTTCATCCATTTTGATATTATCTTTTTGTATGGTGTAAGAAAGAGGTGCAGGTTCATTTTTCTGCATGTCACTGTCCAGTTTTCCCAGCACCACTTGGTGCAGAGACTGTATTCCATTGGATATTTTTTGCTGCTTTGTCAAAGATTAGTTGGCCATACGTTTGTGGGTTAATTTCTGGGTTCTCTGTTCTATTCCATTGATCTGGGTGTCTGTTCTTATGCCAGTATCATAATGTTTTAATGATTACAGCTTTGTAATACAGCTTGAAGTTTGGCTTTTTTTTTTTTTTATGTTTATTTGAGAGAGAGTGTGTGTGCGCACGAGCAAGAGTGCACACATGAGCAGGGGAAGGACAGAGAGGGAAAGAAAGAGAATTTCAAGCAGGGGCTGAATCTCCCAAACCATGCGATCATGACTGGAGCCAAAATCCGGAGTTGGATATTTATCCAACTGAGCCACCCAGGCACCCCATCCACAAAGATTCTTTATGAGACTGATTTCTGAAATCCTATCTCCAGAATTTCTACGTACTGATAAGTCATGAGTACAAAGCACTTGTTATGCTCTAAGCTGTATCCTTCACTTTTTTTTTTGTAATAAGTAATTTCCATGACTTAAAAAAATTTTTTTAAATGTTTATTTTTGAGAGACAGAGTGCAAGCAAGGGAGGGGCAGAGAGGGAGACACAGAATCTGAAGCAGGATCCAGGCTCTGAGCTGTCAGCACAGAAACTGACGCGGGGCTCGAACTCATGAACTCTGAGATCATGACCTGAGCTGAACTCAGACACTTAACCAAGTGAGCCACCTAGGCATCCCATTCATGTCTTTTTTTTTTTTTATATTTATTTTGAGAGGGCATTCAAGGAGGGGAGGGGCAGAGAGAGGGGAACAGAGAATCCAAAGTGGGCTCTGTACTAATAGATTCTATTAGAGGGACACCTGGGTGGCTCTGTTGGTTGAGCATCCTACTCTTGGTTTCAGCTCCAGTCATGATCTCAAGTTCCTAGGATGGAGCACAGAGTCTGCTTGGGTTTCTCTCTCCCTCTCTATCTAACCTTCAACCTCTCTGTCCCTCTTTCAAAATAGACATTTTAACAGTTTTTAACAAGTTTTAGTTGATTGGGCAACCATCTTCGGCTCATGTCATGATCTTAAGGTTTGTGGGTTTGACCCTGCATCGGGCTCTGTGCTGGCAGCATAGTGTCTGCTTTGGATTCTCTTTGTCCCTCCTCTGCTTGCACTCTATCTCATTAAAAAACTGAGGGCACCTGGGTGGGTGGCTCAGTTGGTTAATTGTCCGATTTCGGCTGAGGGCATGATCTAGTAGTTTGTGGGTTCAAGACCCACGTTGGGCTCTGTGCTGATAGCTCAGAGCCTAGAGCCTGTTTCAGATGCTGTATTTTTCTTTCTTTGCCCCTCCCCCACTTATGTGTGCACACGCATGTTCTCTCAAATGTCAAAAACATTAAGAATATTAAAATGTAAAAAAAATTTAATCACAGTTAATCCTTATAAATCTAAAGAAAACTATAGTTTATAAAAGAATATGGATATTAGGATAAGGAATATTTCTGTGCTGTAATTAAGACTTAAATCCAAAACTGAATCTTTTTTTATGGGATTTACTTGAATTCATTGTTAGAAGAAGGGTTTCATTTTTAACTTTAACATGACTGTGTGTTTCCTCAAGGCAGACAGAAAAGTTATGTGAGAGGAAACAAGTGAAGTGTAATTGCTCTAATATATTGACACTTTAGTTTCTTTTCATGTAGTATATTTAAGCAAGGTAAGTAAAATAGCTAAACTTTTCTTTCATGTTTACTTCTGAGATCAAGACAGAGCACAAGCTGGGGAGGGGCAAAGAGAGAGGGAGACACAAAATCCAAAGCAGGCTCCAGCCTCTGAGCTGTCAGCACAGAGCCCCACACAGAGTACCACGAGATCATGACCTGAGTCGAAGTCAGACACTCAACCAACAGAGCCATCCAGATGCCCCAAAACAGCTAAACTTCTTAAGAGGGTAACTGGTCAAGGTATTTCCCTTAACACTTCAATAACAAGATAGTAAGTAAAAATATAGATGAATAATTGCATCCAGTCAGTAATGTTAATTTATATATTAACTTTAGATAATTCTTTTGGCATGTTGCTAAAGCAAGATAAAATTTAGATGAAGTACTGCCAAATTTAAAATCTAATTTAGAATATTTCTAAGTTCATGGTACACTCTAGTAGGCATTAAAATGCCTTGCATCATTCTTAATAGGAGGTAGTGGATTGTCATTAGTAATCTTCCTAAGTCCTGCTGAAAAATAAGTTGTAGCAGCCACTACTGCCCAGGATGATAACAGTAAGGTCAGTTTCATCAGCTACTTGACTCCTTTTGAATGCCTTTTCTATAAGTTGTGTGTATAAGAAATGTTATCCACTTAACACACTATAGCTTGATTTTGAAAAGTAGGGCTTGCAGGAAATAATGATTACTGACATTATTTTCCTCACTTTTTAAAAATATATTTTGCTCCTTTTCTGCATGTTTTGATAGATGGGAAGAGTCTACTCACTTGCATAACGTGAGAATATTAACGTATTTCCAAGTTGTGCCTTAGAGAGCCCTTCTATTCAAGGCACGTGTCCTACTGCTGTTAGCTTTGAGTCCACAAGCTATTTGAAAACTATTGAACTTTAAAAAGCATGTCCTTCAACAATATATGTGTATGTCAAGTCATGTTGTATGACTTAAATATACTGTAAATCATACCTCAATGAAACTACGGAAGGGAAAATATCCCTAAAGTGAAAACCTAATATAAGATTGACTTTGGCAGTTAGATAATGAGATTGGTACATCCGACCATCTGCATCAGGGTACTAGCAATGATAAAAACTAAGCAGCGAGCATGTCAACTTGATGAGGTAAGCTCCTAATTGCATTTGATAATGAGGACCTATTAAAAAAAAACATAAAAATTGAATTGAAAACCTGCATTATTTTTATGAAGATGTCTATCATAGTTTTCCATTAGAATAAGAAAATTTATTAAATTGCCTCTAGCAACTTTATATGCTGAAGTATTTGCTATTTAGTAATCACATCTTGGAATATATGGTCTTTACAGATGACCTAGTCATGAAAATGTCAATGGGAAAAGAAGAATGACTCTTGAGTTGCTGAAAGGCACTTTCCCATAAATTGCAGCAAGGTTTAAAACTTCATGCAGGCTTTTCCTTAGAATTTTGCTTCTTAAAAACAAAAACCTTTTACGACTAAATTAACACACATGAAAAAGTTCAGAGTAGACTATTAGGCTATTTTCCCAGGAAAATTGAAATGTTAAAATTTTATTTTTATTGATATAACTTTTATAGAAATATTTTCCATACCACATACTAATGCTACTTTATCAGTTGGACATGACTTTGCTTGCTGGTGTATCCATGCAGGAACATGCCTTCAGTATTAGTGAAAGAAGGTTTTTTACACAATTATTTAGTTTCCAAGAAATAGCCTATCAACCTGACTGTAAGCAAGACAAAATCCTATTGAATACCTTCTTTTTATAGACATATATTGCATGACAAAGGATTTTTTAAAGGACTTGGAATTTTGGGGGAGGAGGTATTGGTCAAAGACCTTGTACCACTCAAGATGAATGTTAGGGTGGCTTACGAATAGACATTTAATGGAGAGTTACGTATTTGAATGTATGTTTGAAGAAATATAAGCATATCAGACCTGTGATTTGATGGTATATTGAAATTTCTAGTTGCAAACAGAATCATTAATTAAAAATAACTGCAACGATTATTTGAGTGGATGAAAGACTCCAGAGTCCAAGGAAAAGTTGAAGACTCAAGGCTTTGGAAAAGTCAACAGTTTGGACAGTTGCAGGTACCATGAGAAGTTTTTTCCCCCCTAATGCTGCTATCAAGTTGAAATTTTGGCAACTATTTTCAGTCATTATATCATTTAGAGTTCCTCCACATGAACTTGTTTAGTTTACATGCCTTCCCTTCAGCAAGGGGAGGGTAGGTACCTAACATGAATGTATACCCAAGACTGCATCCAGTAAGGAACAGGTAGTCCCCCTAGCAAAAATGGGGTTCTATTGCCAGAAAGAAGAGGGAATGGATGCTGGTCAGACTCAAAGAGTCCACTAGTCTTATTGCAAGGCTAAGATTAAAATTAAAAAATAGAGATACATGATAGGATGAATGTTGAAGGTGGTAAAGAAATGTCTGAAGTGTGAGAAATGATGAATGTCATGCCATTGTTATCTCCAGCAGCTTTCAAGCCCCCAAAATTCAATGCCTGCTCATGAGTAAAAATTTGGGGAAATGTAACAGAAGGAACGAAAGAACTTGAACCATAAATGAGTAACTTAAAGATCTATACCGTTACTCTATAATCCAGTAATGGCACTCCTGGGCAGTTATCCCAGTGCAATGGTATTAAAGAACATACACCATAAGTATATATTTTTATTGACTTTTACATAGATTCTACCCAGAATAAGGTACATAGACATTTGTAGCAGGCTCCTTTGTGATGATCACTATAAATTTGTTTTGCATGTTTTGAATTGCACATAGGTCGAATCACCCAGTATGCAGTCATTTAAGTTTGACTTCATTCGACATTCTGTCCTTGAGAATGCTTTGTCTTTTGTGTATATTGTAAAGCACTCAACCTCTGCAGTCAAGAAATTACAGAGGCATCTGGGTGGCCTCTGTACAAATACAAAATAATTTGTAGTTATTACACCTTAATCATGGAACTTGGGTAGTATTGTTATGTATCTTTTCATGGTCATAAATAGTTATTTCTACTTAATGTATATTAATGTATTAAGAGTGGAACTTGCTGGGACATAAGGTTTATAAAATTGTTTTCTGGTTTTCCTAATGCTCACTTAAACATTTATAAACATAAATATAACTAAGGGATATTAAGGGTTTCCTAGGGTTGCCATAACAAATTACTGCAAACTTGGTGGCTTATAACAACAGGAATTTATTCTCTCACAGATCTACAGGCCAAGTTAACAGCAGGACCGTAAGCCCTCTGAAGATTTCAGGGGAAAATCTTTCCTCTTCCAGTTTCTAGTGGCTCCAGGCATTACTTGGCTTGTAGCACCAAAACTCCTATGGCTGTCTTCATATGGCCTTCTTTTCTCAGGCTTCTTCCTGTTTATTATAAGGACATTTGTCATTGGGTTTAGAACCCACTCTAATTGGGATGATCTCATCTTGAATTCCTTAATTACAGTAGCAAAACCCTTTCCAAATAAGGTCACATCACAATATCTATATCTGGTGGACACATCATTTTTGGGGGGCACCATTCAACCCACTACAGGGAGTTTTTTGTTTTTTGTTTTTTGTTTTTTTTTTTTTTAACAAAAATGGGTAGCTTAGCTGTAACTTAATTTCTTTCTTTTTTTTTTTTTTTTTTTTAAGCTATACCTCCAGGTCAGTCCATATAGATCTAAACTTGGTATGGCGATATAGTAATTTATCCAGTTATTTCCTTACTCATGGACATTGGGGATGTTCGTAAGCTTTTGCCACTACAAATAATTATGTAATATAGTCATACTTAACTATAGATAATGATTATTTTATTTCTATAAGAATGGATTCTTAAACGTAGGATTCTTAGTACAAAGGTATATTCCATGCATTTGCAATTTTAAGCAGGTATTTCTAACAAGAGAATAGGTCTTCATTTCCCATGCCCTTGATAACATCAAATATTAATATCTAATAATTTTGCCATTCTGAGTGAAAAGTGATGTATTAGTTTTAATCTGTAATTTTTTTAATATTTATTTTTGAGAGAGAGAGAGAAAGAGAGAGAGAGAGTGAGTGCAGGAGGAGCAGAAACAGAGGGAGACAAAGAATCCAAAGCAGGCTCCAGGCTCTGAGCTGTCAGCACAGAGTCTGACGTGGGGCTCAAATCCACCAGCCCGGAGATCATGACCTGAGCCAAAATCTGACCTAAACTGACTGAGCTACGCAGATGCCTCTGTAATTTCTTGACTGCAGAGGTTGAGTGCTTTATCATATTTATTGGGCATTTGGATTTTCTCTTATCTACTCATGCTTTCTCTCTGCTTTATGCTTTTTATTTAGCTTTCACATGTAGGTACTACTATTATAACTCTGTTTATGGATAAAGAAATTAAGATTTTAATTAAGGAATTTTCCCCAAGGTTACCCAGCTAATAAGTGGCAGGTTAGAGATTTGGAACCAGGCCAACTGAGGGCAGAGCTAAGGCTTATTTTCATATACATTGGGCTTTTTTATTCCTCCAAGGAATAGCTTGTTCTTGTCTTTGTTTTGTTTTTGTTTTTGTTTTGGCAGTTTTCTTTAATAGATTACAAATATTTTCCAAACTATTGCTTGTACTTTTATTTATTTTGCTTGTAATTACATTATCATAAGTGTAGTTTCCTTATAAGTAAGTATGCAGACTGACAGCAGACTTATCCTGGCTGACATGTTAAAATTTGAAAAAATTTTAATGTTTATTTTTGAGAAAAGCATGAGCAGGGGAGGGGCAGAGAGACAGGAGGGCAGAGGATCTGAAGTGGGTTCCATGCTCACAGCAGACAGCCCGATGCAGGGCTCAAACTCACCAACTGAGAGATCATGGCCTGAGCCAAAGTCACACACTTAACTGACTGAGCCACCCAAGCACACCATTTGTTAAAACTTTTTAATGTGAGCTTGAATACCTTTGTTTGGGCAGGGACTGGGTGGAGTGAGTGGGTGGGGAAGAGGGATAGACTCCATTTAACTGATTACAGTACCCACAACCTCTCTTTGCTTGGTCCTCCTTAACTCATTTACATTACCCACCTGACTCCCAAAAGATTTTTTCAGTACTTCCATGGTTTCTTGTTTCTATCTTAAGATGTCCCCCATTCCAAGTTTATAAAAATCACCTGGAATTTATTTTGATATATGTTGTGAGGGTGGGGACTCAAACCTTCATATACTGGATGGCAAATTATATCTACCCATTTATGAATTATACCACCATTTGTCCATTACATCATTCAAATATTCTTCCAAAACATAATTTGTAATTTTTAACTTTCTGCTGCTCTAACAGTTCAGTGAACCATCTTGTACTAAAATCACAGACCTCTCTGATCTCCTGCCCCTAGACCCTGATAATGTACGAGTAAGGAACTAATTGGTTTTGTCCTTGTCATTTGTTTATGCACTATTCCACTGGAAATTCAAATTGGAAGCCTGGTCACTAATCATTTGAATTCTTTATTTGCTCATGGGCAAGTTCCAAGTGTCACTGAAGGTAGGTTTTTGGTATTGAAATTGCATATGCAAAAAGACTGGTTCTAGTTCATGAAGTTAAATTTAATGTTTACATAAGTGCCTTCAAATTGGGTGAAATGGTTTCCTTTGCAAGTTCACTACATAGTGCTTTGAGTGCTTTGTCTATCATATGAAATAACTGTAAAATACAGTAATTCAATTATGGATGTCACCATCAGGAATAAAAGAACTTCATCTTTTCTTTGAGAACAAAAATGCCATAGGTTCATTTTTGTTGAGGAACCTAGTCCTGATAAGTAAAAATACTTTTTTCAACAAAGAACCTGCCATTCTACATGTATTAAAATGCTGATTTTTCATTGAAAACCATATGCTAAGTGAAAAAGTCCAGACACAAAAGGCCACGGATTGCATTTGTATAAAATATTCAGAATAAGTAAATCCATAAAGACAAAGTAGATTAGTAGTGATGAGCAGCTGGAAGGAGGGAAGAATGGGGAGAGACTGCTAATGTATACAAGGTTTCTTTTTGGAGTGATGAAAATGTCTGGAATTAATGATGGTGGCTGTATAACCTTTCAAATATACTAAAAACTACTAAGTTGTATGCTTTAAAATGGTGAATTCTATGGTATATGTTATATCTCAAAAAATATGAGGACAAAAACCTCATTCCAAATTTTATCTAAATTTCTGCGTGAAATGTCATTGTGAGGGTGTGCCTGGCTGGCCCAGTTGGAGGAACATGTGACTGTTGATCTCCAGGTGGTGGGTTGGAGCCCCACTTTGGGCTCTCTGCTGTTAGCACAGAGCCCAGTTTGGATCTTTTGTCCCCCTCTCTCTCTGCATGTCTCTCTCAAAATTAAGTAAACATGAAAAATGTTTTCAATACCATTATAAGAATTTTTACGATTGAAAAAAATCTAAGTGGCTTTTAAAAAAAATAGATCTGTTTCTGATATTGATAGAAGCCAAAGGGGAGCCCTCAAACTTCCTTGGGTAGGTATTTTTTTAAAGAAAATTATAATATATACATGAATCCATCTGGCAATCCTAAATACTTAATAAAGAATCTGGAAAAGAAAATGGTAAACACCTACGAAGATTTAAAGACCTGCTTGACCCATGTAAAGACAGGAAAAAAAAAAAAAACAGCACATCGTTACACATTAGACATTTGATCCCACTTTTCTTCTCTATCCCTTTCACTTCATCTATCCTCATACTCCCCCACACACACCCCCATCCTGTGGCAATTGTGAGTTTGTTCTCTATGAATTTGTATTGATCATTTGATTTTTAGTTTCCACATAAAAGTGAAGTCATACGGTATTTGTCTTTCTCTGATTCATTTCACTTAGCAGGATAAACCTCTAGTTCTGTCCATGTTGTAAATACAAAGATTTCATTCTTTTTATGACTAAATTCCATTGTGCATATGTGTATAAACATATCTTTACTACTTACCAAGTGTCTGCATCAGTTTGTCTCCACCAATAGTACACTAGGATTCTCTTCGCATCCTTCATAACACTTGTTCTATCTTGTCTTTTTGTTAATAGCCATTCTGACACCTGTGAGGCAATAGCTCATTGTGGATTTGCATTTTCCTGAGGGTTAGTGATACTGAGCATCTTTTCATGTACTGTTGACCTCTGTATGTGTTCTTTGGAAAGATGTCTATGCAGGGCCTCTGCACATTTTTTATTAGATTGCTGTTTTTCAGTTTTTTTTACTTTGAGTTTTAGAAGTTCTTTATAGATGTTGGATGTTAATCCCTTATCAGATCATGTGAGAATGTCTTTTCCCATTCAGTAGGTTGTCTTTTCCTTTTGTTGGTTTCATTCACTGTGCGAAGGAGAAAAGTTTGACGCAGTCCTATTTACTTATTTCGACCTTTTTTTTTTTTAAGTTTAAAATTTTTCCAAAGAAGACTTGGGAGAATAAATATTAACTTAAATGTTAAGATTGAGAAGTAGATAAAGGAATGAACTCTGCTACCTGGAATCCAGGCAGCAGTGTAAATACTCTGTGCCTGTTTCCCTTTTTTTGGGTTTTTTTTTTTTTTTTTTTTTTTTGGATAACAATACTTCGTTCTTTCTTAAAAGATTTTAAAGTAATCTATACCACCCTTTGTGGGGCTGAAACTCAAAACCCCCAAATCAAGTCGCATGCTATATCAACTAAGCAAGCCAGGATCCCCTCATTCCTATTTTTTAACTTCTGAGTAGTAGTCTATAGTACACAAGTACCACTGAAAGTTTATCTTTTAAATGGGAATAATAATCGGTCATTTATGTGGTTGTGAAAATAAAATACAGAGGTGCCTGAGTGACACAGCAGGTTGAGCATGGGACTTTTGATTTCAGCTAAAGTCATGACCCCAGGCTGGTGGGGTCGAGCCCCTTGTCTGGCTCTGCGCTGAGCATAGAGCCTGCTTAAGATTCTCTCTCTACATCTGCCCCCCTCCCCAGCTCACATACTCGCTCTTAAAAAAAAAACAGCTTAAATACATAAAACTCTGTAAAGCACTTCTTAAGATGGTAGCTGTATTATTATTGGTTACATCTGGGCTTACATTTGTTTGTTTTAGCACAGGCTGACAGTGGGGAAGAGCGGCAGAGGGGGAAAGAGTCTTAATCTCCAGGCTCAATGCTAAGCAGAACACAGGGCTGGATCCCAAAATCCTGGGATCATAACCTGAGGGGAAATCCCCTGAGCCACCCAGGCGTTCCTTATTTTTCTATTTCTAACCCATGTTTTCTAAATTATTTGCAATGAACATTATTTTCTATGGAAATTCATTGTTTTAAAATTTAGTTGTTTAAAACAAAAAATCCTTGGTGGGATCACTACCAACATACGAAAATGTGAAACCAAAGAATTGAAAAAACAGAGAAAAGAGCAAGTCGACTCCTAAGAAACAATAGGAGTCCCCGTCCTCGTGTCCGATCTCCAGGACACCGTACTCTTCCGCTCCCAGAAGCCTCCAGCGGCGGAAGTTGTTACTTTCAGAGGGACGGAGCCCACGCCGTGCGCCCGGCAGTAGGCTCGCCATGGCGATGGGAGGAGGCAGCGGTGTCCCCGAGCAGGAGGACTCAGTGTTGTTCCGGCGCGGCACAGGCCAGGTGAGGTCTTGGACGGCGCCGCCTCCAGACGGGCCGCCGGTGCGCGCTCCGAGCGTCCGGCTCGGGGCCTCAGCTGCTGGGCTGGACCGGGCGGGTTCGCTGACTGCGGGGAGATATTCCGCAGGTTTCTACGTCTTTACCAATTGGGGAGCATTAGCCACAAGCTCCTTCCTCGTGCAGTTAGGCACCCCCTATAGGTTAGAACCCATTTCTTGCCTCAACTTGACTATGCCTTAGTTTGTACTTTCTTTCTGATGGGGGAGTGTGCGGGGGCCGGCCGGGGTGAAGCAGACAAACGAGGCAGGAGACCATTGAAATGCCTCAGTTTTAGGTCGAGGTGTTAGCAATGGAAAGCAAGGTATTTGCATTCCAGCTATAATTTGAAGTCAGAGGCAACAGGGTTTGCATACAGATTAGATAATGGAGGTTTGAGAGAGGAAAATCAAAGATAATTGCAAGATTTTCCTGAACAGATAAGAAGATGAAATTGCTTTTTCCTGAGATGTACTGAGATGGAGAAGACTGCAAGTGGAGTAGGTTTATGAAGGGCGAAATCAGAAGCTCAGCCTTGGGTGAAATCTGATTGGGGTGAGTTTGGAGCGGGGAGAGGAGAAAGTCAAGGCAAAATTGGTAAATAAATATTTCAAGTTTTATTGTAAATAGAAGGTAGAGAAATTGACCAATAGATGAAGGGGAGAGTAAAATAAACAGGATTCCTAACTGTGTTTTTTGTTTGTAAGATGAGACGAACCTGTTTCTACGTTTTGTGGGCTGGTGGGAAAGATCAAAAAAAAATGGAAAGCTTGATGCAAGGGGCAAAAGAGAAGTGTCGAAGCAGTGTTCTATAAAGTAGATAAGAGAGGACGGATTTGGCCTTTGTTAGAAACATTGACAGTTCATGTGGTGACAGTTATATGGGTACAGACTTGTGTGGATGGGCAGATTTATGAAAGCTCTCTTTCGATTGTGGCTGTTCTCAATAAAAATAAGGTCATCAGCTAGGAGTGTGGGGGACACAGGTTTTGGAGGTTTAAGCAGAGAGAAAGTAGAAAGTAGGGAGAGTGAAGGAGTGTTGAATTAGTGAAATGTAGTGGAACTGCTGCTAGGCAACATGAAAGATCTACTTGAGATATTGGTGATGAGTTTAAAGGATACTAGACAGCATGATTGTGGTTTTTCTCCAGCTAAGTTCAATTCAAGTGTGTGAGGGCAGGCACACAGTTAATTAAGTGTTGAAAATAATAGGGCTGTGGTTTTACCAAGTGAATATAAGGAAGGGAGAGGGAGAGGTACAAGGTAATTATGTTAATAATTCACCATGGATTTTAGGCTGGCTAAGAAAGGAATCGAGGGCATTAGGATAGTAAAAGTTTAAAAATTTGGACGATCAGTGTTTTGTTCTAGTGAAGTGGAATGATTGTCACCATCCAGGTAGAAGAAATAAGTTGCAGAGGCTAGAAGGTGATAGTTGGAGAGTAGGATTCTTTTTTTTGTTGTTGTAATTTTTTTTATTTTAACAAATATACTTAACATATTTGCCAGTATATGTATATTTAACATACAGTGTTATACTAGTTTCAGGTGTAGAACATAGTGGTTCAACCGTTCTATACATTACTCAGGGCTTATCATGGTAAATTTACTCTTAATCCCCTTCACCTATTTCACCAATCCCCCACACACACACCCATTTGTTAACCATCAGTTTGTTTTTGATAGTTAACATCAGTTTCTTAGTTTGTCTCTTTTTTGTCCTTTTTTAAAATTGTTTTTAAAATTTATATTAAGTAGGCTCGAAGCCCAACATGGGGCTTGAAATCACTACCCTGAGATCAAGAATTGCATCATGTACTGACTGAGCCAGCCAGGCGTCCTCCTGTTTCCTATTTTTTTCTTAATTCGACATATAAATGAGATCATATGGTATTTGTTTTTCTCTGAGTTACTTCATTTAGCTTTATACTCTCTAGATTCATTCACATCATTGCAAACGGAAAGATTTTGTTCCTTTTGATGGCTGAGTAGTACTTCATTGTGTATATATACCATATCGTTATGCGTTCATCTATCAGTGGACACTTGGGCTGCTTCCATAATTTGGCTATTGTAAATAATGCTACAATAAACATAAAGGTGAGTGAAATTCCATTCAAAGAAATTCAAGACAAAGAAATGGAAACATGTTTCATGCTCATGGGTTGTAAGAAACAATATTGTTAAAATGTACTACCCAAAGCAGCCTACACATTTAATGAAATCTCTATGAAAATACCAACAGTATTTTTCACAGAACTAAAACAATGCTAAAATTTATATGGAACTGCAAAAAACCTCAAATAGCCAAAGCAATCTTGAAAAGCAAAAATGAAACTGAAGGTATCACAACTCCAGATTTCAAGTTAGATTACAAATCAGTAGTAATTAAAACAGTATGGTACTGGAATAAAAATACATGCATAGATCAGTGGAATAGAACAGAAGACCCAAAAATAAACCCACAATTTTGTGGTCAATTAATCTTTGGCAAAGGTAGAATGAATGTATAGTACGGAAAAGATAATCTCTTAGGGATGCCTGGGTGGCCCAGTTGGTTAAGTGTCCAACTCTTGGTTTCAGCTCAGGTCATGATCTCACGGTTCCTGAGTTTGAGCCCCGAGTTGGGCTATGTGCTGACAGCTAGCTCAGAGCCTGGAGCCTGCTACGGATTCTGTGTCTCCCTCTTTCTCTGACCCTCCCTTGCTCACGCTCGCTTGCTCGCTCTCTCTCTCTCCCTCTCTCTCTCTCTCTCTCTCTCTCTCTCTCTCTCTCAAAAAAAAAAATAAAACATTAAAAAAAAAAAAAGAACTACCTTATGATCTAGCAATGGCACTACTGGGTATTTACCAGAAAAATACAAAAACACCAATTCAGAAGTATATTTGCACCCCTGTGTTTATAGCAGCACATTTCCAATAGCCCAACTGTGGAAGCTGCCCAACTGTCCATTGATAGATGAATGGATAAAGAAGATGTGGTATGTATATACAATGGAATATTATTCAGCCATAAAAAATAATGCAGTGTTGCCATTTGCAACATGAATAGCTCTAGAGAGTATAATGCTAAGTGAAATAAGTCAGAGAAAGAAAAATACCATATGATTTCACTCTCATGTGGAATTTAAGAAGGTAAAAAAGAGATAAACCAAAAAAAGACTCTTAACTATAGAGAACAAGCTGATGGTTACCAGAGAGGAGGTGAGTGGAGGATGGGGTTTATAGGGAATGGGGATTAAAGAGTAAAATTATGATGAGGTGAAACGATTTTAAAAATAAACATAGGGGTATATATATCCTTTCAGGGTGATGTTTTTGTGTTCTTTGGGTAAATACCCAGCAGTGCAATTACTGGATCATAGGATAGTTCTATTTTTGTGGTGGGTGCGTGTGTGGGGGGATACTTCTGTTTTTAATATTTTGAGGAAACTCCATACTGTTTTCCATAGAGGCTGCTCCAATTCGCATTCCCACCAACAAGGCACGAGGATTCCTTTTTTCCTACATCTTCGCTAACCCTTGTTTCTTTTGTGTTTTTCATTTTAGCTCTTAAGACAGATGTCAGTTGATAACGCATTGTGGTTTTGATTTGCCTTTGCCTGATGATGAGTGATGTTGAGCATCTTTTCCTGTGTCTTTGTTCTTCTCTATCTTCTTCCAACAAATGTCTGTTCATGTTTTCTGTCCAAGGAGAGTAGGATTCTTTAAACCGAGTTTACGGAAAGGTTCAGTTATTGGTTACAGTAAGTAAAAACCGTAGAAGCTAGTAACTGTGATTGGGTGGTGTACAAGATCATTGGTACTGAGTTTAAAAACCTGGAAGGATAGGATATTGGCAGGATCATCTCCATGGTTTTTTAATAACCAAGAATGGCAGGAGTAGCACTGAAGGCAGTACTGTGATATAAATCTCGGGGGATTGAGGAAGCGTGGCTCAGATGGCTGTAGATGATTACATAAAGAGTAATAGTAGACAGTGGAGTCTAGTAATGGGGTTCTTAAAACAAAGTTTTTAGGAAGGAAGAAGGGAGAAAAATCTGGAAGTGGCTGTAAGGAGTAAGTAAGATTGCTTCCCCATCTGTAGTATGATGATTTGAGGGATATGAAGAAGACCTTTCATTTGAGATTGCTGCAAGGAAAGAGGCATCTTCAGGGGTTAGATTTTAAAGCAAGGAGGGAAAGGGAATATTCAGAGAAGAGGGTAAAGATATTGGGAGCAGGATTTGCTGATTACTCAAGAGATCACAGCCCAAGTTCCAGCAGTTGATAGTTGTAGAATATAGCAGAACGTGAGAACTACTAGTGACCAAGAAACAGCTATATAAAGGCAGTGCTGATGGTCTGTTCTGGTGGCTCTTGTTATGCAACAAACCACCCAAAACTTAGTAGCTTGCAAGAGTAATTATCATTTTATTATCTGTCATGGTTTCTGTGGGGCAGGAATTTGTGAAGGCCTTTCTGGACACTTCTCCTTCAGATCTTTCATGTGGTTGCATTCACATAGTTGTTGGAGCTACAATAGCCCGGGACTGAGCAGCTAGATATTGACAGCCATTTCTTTTCTTCCTGTCATTTCAGGGCTTCACGTGTTCTCAGTGTGTGGGCTGGTTTGGATTTCTTTACACCTCTTTATAATCCTTCTCTCATCTCTCATCTCCTGTTCCCTGATCACTGCTGGATCACATCTTCTGTTGCTGATTAGTATGGATTTTCTAGAAGTTTATAAACATGAAATCTTTTGTTTGCCTTCCTTTACTCAGCATAGTTATTTTCAGTTTCACACATTTTGTTGTGCATATTAGTTCATTTCTTTTGCTGCAGTATCCCATTTTATTTTTATATTAGAACTGGTTTATGCATTCACTTGTCCGTGAACATTTGGATTGTTTTCATTTTGGGACTGTTAATGATAGAGCTGCTATATTAGTGAAGAAGACTGTGCGGACATAAGCTTTTCATTTCTCTTGGAAAACTACTCATGGAGTACGTGTGTTTTAACTTTTTAAGAAGCTGCCTTGGGTGGTGCCTGGTTGACTCAGTCGGTAGAGCATGCAACTCTTGACCTCAAGGTCATGAGTTTAAACCCCATGTTGGTATGGAGCCTACATTTTTAAAAAAACTGTCTTGGGAGCACCCTTCTATTTGTTAAATGGGATGCTACCCATTGAATAAATCCAATTAGACCTTAAAAAAAAAAAAGGTGCCAAACTCATCTTCAAAGTGGTTGAACCATTTGACAGTTTGCCTAGCAATGTACGACGGTTCCACTTTTTTCACATCCTTGTTAATTTTGGAATGGTCATTTTTTTAAGGTTTATTTATCTATTCTGAGAGAGCGGAAGGGTGGGGGAGGGGCAGAGAGAGAGAGGGAGAGAAAAAGAATTACAAACAGGCTGCACTGTCAGCACAGAGTCTGACTTAGGGCTTGAATCCAGGAACCGTGAGATCATGACCTGAGCCAAAACAAGACATTTAACCCACTGAACCATCCAGGCGCCCTAAATGTTTCTTTATTTTTGAGAGAGAGAGAGAGAGAGAGAGAGTGCGTGCGTAAGCAGTGGAGGGGTAGAGAGGGGTGGTGGAGGACAGAAGATCTTCAGAAGATATGAAGTAGGCTCCGTGGTGACAGCAGAGAGCCCAATTCGAGGTTCAGACTCACAAACCATGAGATCATGACCTGAGCCAAATAGGATGCTTAACCGATTGAGCCACCCAGGTGCTCCAGGAATGGTCATTCTTGTTAATTTTAGGCAATCTAATAGATGTGTAGTGCCATCTCATGATTTTATTTATTTTTTTTAAGATTTTGTTTAAGTAATCTCTACATCCAGTGTGGGGCTCAAACTCAGAACCCCAAGCTCAAGACTTGCATACTCCACCAACTGATCCAGCCAGGCACCCCTGTCTCATGATTTTAGTTAGCATTTCCCTAATGACTGATGGTTATTAATCATCATTTCATTTTATTTGCTATCAGTATACTATCTTCTGTGGCAAAATGCTGAGATCTTTTGTCTGTTTTGAAATTGGATTCTTTTTGTTAATATTTGAGAGTTCTTCACATATGCTAGATACAAAACCTTAACCAGATAGATAACTTGTAAATATTTTCTCCCAGCGTGTGGTTGGTTTTTCAGTCTCTTAAATTGTCTTTTTAACAATAGAAATTTTCATTTTGCTGAAATCGAATTTTTAAGGTTTTTTTTTTTCCACTGTTCTTTTTTTGTTGGCAGTCTAAGGTCACAAAGATTTTTCAGTTTTACAGTTTTAGGTTTTACATTTAAGTCTGTGGTCCATTACAAATTAATTTTTGTGTATGGCTCAAGATACGGATGCAAACTCTTTTTTCTGCGTAAGGGTTTCCAATTGTTTCAGCACCATTTGTTGACATTACTATGCTTTCTCTACTGAATTGCTTTTGTGCCTTTATTTCAAATCAATCAAACTTTCATGGGACTATTTCTGACTTAATTGTATTACATTCATCTCTTTACCTTAATGCTAATACCACATTTTTTAAACTTTTTTTAGCTTATTGTCAAGTTGGTTTCCATATCACATCCAGTGCTCATCCCAACAAGTGCCCTCCTCCATGCCCATCACCCATTTTCCCCTCTCCCACTCCCCCATCAACCCTCAGTTTATTCTCTATATCTGAGAGTCTCTTATGGTTTGCCTCCGTCCCTCTCCCTATTTTTTCCCCTTCCCCTCCCCCATGGTCCTCTGTTAAGTTTTTCCTGTTCCACGTATGAGTGAAAACATATGGTATCTGTCCTTCTCTGCCTGATTTATTTCACTTAGCATAACACCCTTGAGTTCCATCCACGTTGCTACAAATAGCCAGACTTCATTCTTTCTCATTGTCATGTAGTATTCCATCGTATATATAAACCACATCTTTTTTTTTTTTTTTTACGATTATTTATTGGGGGGGAGACACACACAGCGCAAGTGGGGGAGGGGCAGAGAGATAGGGAGACACAGAATCCCAAGCAGGCTCCAGGCTCTGAGCTGTCAGCACAGAGCGTGATGCGGGGTTGAACCTGAGAACTGTGAGATCATGACCTGAGCCAAAGTCGGACACCTAACCGACTGAGCCACCTAGGTGCCCCTAAACCACATCTTCTTGATCCATTCATCAGTTGACGGACATTTAGGCTCTTTCCATGATTTCGCTATTGTTGAAAGTGCTGCTGTGAGCATTGGGGTACATGTGTCCCTATGCATCAGCACTCCTGTATGTATCCCTTGGGTAAATCCCTAGAAGTGCTATTGCTGGGTCATAGGGGAGTTCTGTTGTTAATTTTTTGAGGCAGTTAAGTATACCACACTTTTTTTTTTAGTTAGCATACAGTGCAATATTGATTTCAGGAATAGAATTTAGTGATTCATTACTTATAATACCCAGTGCTCATTCCAACAAATGCCCCCCCATGCCCATCACTCGCCTAGCCAATCCCCCACCCACCCCCCTTATCAACCCTCACTTTGTTCTCTATCGTTATGAGTCTCTTATAGTTTCTTTCCTTGTCTCCCTTTTTCCCCCTCCCATATGTTCATCTGTTTAGTTTCTTAAATTGCACGTATGAGCGAAATCCTGTAGTATTGTCTATCTCTGATTGACTCATCGTGCTTTAGCATAATACATTCTAGCTCCATCCCCATCATTGCAAATGGCAAAATTCCATTCTTTTTAATTGCTGAGTAATATTGCATTGTATGTATATATACACCACATTTTCTTTATCCATTCATCAGTCAGTGGACATTTGGACTTTCTCCATAGGTTGGCCATTGTTGATAATGCTGCTATAAACATTGGAGTGCAGGTATTCATTCAAATTTGTATTATTAATGCCATAATTTTTATTACAGTAGCTTCACAGTACTTCTTGGAGTCAGATAATATAAATCCTCCAGCTTTGCTTTGCTTTTTCAAAATGGTTTTGCTTTTCTAGGTCCTCTGTATTTCCATATGAGTTTAACAGCTTGTCTAATTAATTTATATTGACACTGAAAAGCCCTGGTTTGAGCTGTACAGGTCCACCTATATATAGTCCCCATAAATACAGTACAGAATTATAAGTGTATTATTTCTTCCTTAGAATTTTTTTTTTTTTTACTTTATTGTAAGAATACAGTGTATAATACTTAGATAAAGTGTGTGTTAATGGACTGTTTATATTATCTGTAAGGCTTCTGGTCAACAGTAGGCTAATAATGGTTAAGGTTTTGAGAGCTCAAAAGTTTTACATGCCTGGCTGGCTCATTGGCTAAAGCATGTAACTCTTGATTTTGGGGTCTTGAGTTTGGGGCACCTGGGTGGCTCAGTCAGTTGAGCATCTGACTTCACCTTAGATCCTGATCTTGCGGTTTGTGAGTTGGAACCTTGCATTGGACTAGCTGCTGACAGCACGGGGCCTGCTTCAGATCCTCTGTCCTCTGTCCCCCTCTCTCTCTGCCCCTTCCCCACTTCACTCTCTCAAAAATAAATATTATGTATACATATGCACAATTTTTCACTTTCAATTTTCAGCACCCTAACCACCTCCACCACTGTTGTTCAAGGGTCAACTGTAGTTTCCTTTTCTCTTAGAATTGCGATTAAATATATTTGATGCTAACACTGTTGGGGTTTGTTTTCTTTTGTTTTAACCCAAGTTTTCCCTGGTCATACTTGGTTGGTTGAAGCTTATTTTCAGTAGATTTCTCTGGAAAGATTAGTGAGTATAGTATTCTTCCACATTGTAAACTTAGTCTTGCTACCCAAAGGTCAGCTAAGCTGTATCACAAAATCCTTGGTTCATACTTTTTCCTATAAATTTCTATGGGAAAGTCTAATACTAACTGATTTTCTTTATTTTGTACCTGACTTGGTCTTTTTGTTTAGAGGCATTGAGATTTTTTTTTAGAGGTTTTGTTTTGTTTAGTTTTTGATTTTTAGCTTTTATTCTTCAGGGACTCCCATTTATACATATATTAAATATTTTTTGCGAGTCATCTGTATTTAACCTTTGACTTACTGTCTTTTTCTTTTCTTTTAATGTGTTTCCCTTGGTACCCCTTAATTTTTCAGTCAAATATAGTCTGCCTTGGGTACTTTGTAGCCAACATTACTTTTTCTTCCGTTTCTATCTTGGTTTTAACTCCTGATTCAAAACTTGCCCTTTTACCCTGTTTTCCCATATGAGTTTTTAAATTTGTTGATTCAGGGTGGTTGGCAGATGCTAGTTTAAGAATATTTAATTTCAATTGTGTGTTTTCTTTTTTTTGTGTGATTGGTATTTGGGAAGTTTGATCAGCTAAAATATTTTTCCAATCGCTTTGTATAAAATCTTAGGTATCTTTTCATTTTGAAATGTCTTGTTTCCTTGATCTGACCATAATCACTGCCATGTGAAAAGTTTGGGTTGCTATGTAGTTTACTTTTAAGAATGCCTTCTAGGAGGCACGTGGGTGTCTCAGTCAGTTGAGTGTGTGACTTCAGCTCAGGTCATAGTCTCATGGTTAGTTCATGGGTTCGAGCCCTTCCGTCAGTGTAGAGCCTGCCTGGGATTCTCTCTCTCCTTGAGCCTCTACCTCTTGCACTCTCTTGCTCTCTCTCAAAATAAATAAACGTTTAAAAAAAATGCCATCTTGTATTGAAACGGTGCAATTCATCTTCCTTTAACAGTAGTACCTTTTGCAGAATTTTTTTTAAAGATTTTATTTTTAAGTAATCTCTACATACAACATGGGGCTCGAACTTAGAACTCTGAGATCCATATTCACATGCTCCTCTGACTAAGCCAGACAGATGGCCCCCATTTGCAGTTGCAGGAGTGTTGATGTGTCTTCTAATTTTGTGATTTAAAAAAAAAAAAAAAAGTCTTCATTATCCTTAATTTCTACTGTTGCTTTCTCATCCTGTACCAAATCTCTAAGGAACATCTCCCTTTTTAAGTAGAAGTGTAGCCTTGAACAAATCAGTTACCTCTGTGATTGCTTTCCTTGTCTGCAGAATGATTAAATGATTTTTAATTACTTTTTATCAAAAAGTGAGATTAACGGCTTTACATTGGAGCTTATTTTTCTCTGTATAATGGAGATTAACAGGAGAGCCACCTAAATTAGTTTTGCAACTAAATGAGTTTTATTACAGTCGTCTTTGGAACTCATTATTGACTAACACGATACCAAATTCGAGATACTAATTGGGTGAGGATTAATTTAATATAAATAAAGCACCTGGAACAGTCCTCTCATCATCAACATTTGTATCTAAACTTATCTTCATTTACTATGTAGAATGAACCTGATTCTTCTGGTTGGACTTGTAGCCTCACTGATCAAATTACCTTGTTCTATTTTTATTTTTAATTGTGGTTTATTTTTATAAAATGTTTATTTTGAGAGAGAGAGAGAGAGAGAAAGCAAGCAAGCATGGGGGAGAGGCAGAGAGAGAGAGGGAAAGAGAGAATATCAAACAGGCTCCACTCTCACCACCATGAGATCATGACCTGAGCTGAAATCAAGAGTTGGACGCTTAACCAACTGAACCACCCAGCTGTCCCTTAATTGTGGTTTAAAAGCACACACATAACATAAAATTTATCATCTTAAACATTTTTTTAAGTAAACTCTCTATCCAATATGGGGTTCGAACATACCACCCCAACTAAGATCAGGAGTCTCATGCTCTACCAACTGAGCCAGCCAAGTGCCCTACATCTTAACCATTTTTAACTGTAGAGTTCAGTGGCGTTAAATATATTCACATTGTTGTACCGTAGATATCTAGAACTTTTTAAGGTTGCAGAACTGAAACTCAACCCATAAAGGAGGCATTTCTCCTTCCCCCCAACCCCATCTTTCTACTTTCGTTTTTGTGATTGACTGCTTTTGATACCTCATACAAATGAAACCATATAGTTGGTGGGTTTATTGTTGTTTCTATGCTTTTTTTGGCTCCTGGTCTTTCTTGAAATGCTTTCTATTTTCTTTTCTACCTATCCACATCCTTTAAATTTTATTTCCTGGTCCTGTTTGCTCCATGATCATCCAGCAGCCATTCCTTTCTTCTTTTTTTATTGAGGTATAATTGACATATAACATTTCATAATTTCAGGTGTACAACATAATGGTTCAATATTTGTACACACTGGAAAACGAACACCACAATAAGTCTAGTTAATGTCTGGCACCATACATAGTGAGAAACATTCTTTATATATATATATATATATATATATATTTACTTTATTTTATTTTATTTTAGAGAGAGTGCGCGCACAAGAGGGGGAAAGGGGTAGAGGGAGAGAGAATCTTTTTTTAAGCTTATTTATTTTGGGGGGGGGGCAGAGAGAGAGGGAAACGGAGGATCTGAAGCAGGCTCCACTCTGACAGCAGGAAACCCGATGCCGTATTTGAACCCATGAGCCTTGAGATCATGACTTAAGCCAAAGTCAGCGACTCAACTGACTGAGCCACCCAAGTGCCCGAGAGAGAGACTCTTAAACAGCCTCCATGCTCAGAATGGAGCCCCAACACAGGGCTCAATCCCACAACTTTGGAATCATGACCTGAGCTGAAATCAAGAGTAAGACACTCAACTGACTGAGGCACCCAGGCACTCCGAAAAATTGTTTTTTTGTAATGAAGATTTACTCTTGGCAACTTCAAACTCTATAACAATGTTATTAAGTAAAGTCACCACAATGCACAGTAATCCCCATGACTTATTTATTTTATAACTAGAGTCTGGTGAGGTTTGAAATCCATGGTTTCATTTTCTTTAGATAAATACCTAGAAATGGAATTGTTGAATTATAGTAGTTCCCTTTTTAAATTCAGAAACCTCCCTACTGTTTTCTATATTACCTGCACCAATTTACATACACACTAGTAGTACACTGGGGTTCCTTTTTATCCATATCCTCACCAACACTTGTTATTTCTTACCTTTTTGATAATAGCCATTCTAACAACTGTGAGGTGATAGGTCATTATGGTCTTGATTTACATATCTCCGATGATAAGTGATGTTGAGCACCTTTCATGTACCTGTTCAGCATCTGTACATCTTTGCAAAATGTCTTTTAAGCCCTTCTGCTCATGTGTAATTGGATATTTTTGTTTTCTTTGTTCTTGAGTTGTATGAGTTCTTTATATATTTTGGATATTACCTCCATATCATATAAGTAATTTGCACATATTTTCTCCCCTTCAGTAGGTTGCCTTTTCTCTTTCTTTCCTTCTTTCTTTTTCTTTCTCTTTCTTTCTTTCTTTTTTTTTTTTTTTTTTTTTTTGATACTTGTTGCTATGTAGAAGGTTTTTGGTATGATGTACTCCTGTTTATTTTTGCTTTTGTTTCTTTTGCATTGGTGTCTTTTTTTTTTTTGCCCAAGTTAGTTAACATATGGTGTAATAACGGTTTCAAGAATAGGATTTAGGGGCGCCTGGGTGGCTCAGTCCGTTAAGTGTCCGGCTTCGGCTCAGGTCATGATCTCACAGTTCGTGGGTTCGAGCCCTGCGTCAGGCTCTGTGCTGACAGCTAGCTCGGAGCCTGGAACCTGTCTTCAGATTCTCTGTCTCCCTCTCTCTCTGACGCTCCCCTGCTCTCGCTGTCTCTCTCTGTCTCTCAAAAAATAAATAAATAAAAAACATAAAAAAAAAGAATAGGATTTAGTGACTCATCACTTACATACAACCCTGCGCTCATCCCAACAAGTGCCTTCTTTAGTACCCATCATTCATTTAGCCCATCCCACCTCCCATCCCTCCTCCATCAGCGGTCTGTTCTCTGTTGTTAACGGTCTCTTGTGATTGGTTTCCCTCTTTTTTCCCAACCCCCACGCCCACTTACCAGTGCTATGGGAGTTCACTTGTACATAACAAGTTGTTTTTCTTTTACTGCTTTCAAGATTCTCTCCTTGTCTTGAATTTCTGACATTTTAATTGTGCGTCTTGGTGTAGGTCTCTTTGGGTTTGTCTTATTTGGAACTTTCTGGGCTTCCTGGATTTGGATGTCAGTGTTGTTCCTGAGGTTAGGGAAGTTTTCCGCCATTATTTTTCTTCAAATAAGTTTTCCTTCCCTTTCTCTCTCTCCTCCTTCTGGGACCCCTGTAATGCAAACGTTTAGTCTGTTGGTGAACGCCTCCTCTACTGTATTTTCCAGTTCAGTTATTTTTCAACTCTCTGACTTTATTTTCTTAAATTTTTTCTAATTTTTATTTTTGAGAGAGTGTGACAGAGTACAAGTTGGGGAGGGACAGAGAGAGAGGGAGATACAGAATCTGAAGCAGGCTCCAGGCTCTGAGCTCTCAGCACAGAGTCCAACATAGCGCTCAAACTCATGAACCTCAAGATCATGACGTGAACCAAAGTCAGATGCTTAACCGACTAAGCCACCTAGGCACCCCTGACTTTTTTTCCTCTTTGGTACTTTATTTTATTTAAAAAATTTTTTAAGTTATTTTTGAGAGAGAAAGGGAGCATAAGCAGAGGAGGGGCAGAGAGAGAGGGAGACACAGAATCCGAAGCAGGCTCCAGGCTCTGAGCTGTCAGCACAGAGCCTGATGTGGGGCTCAAA
Organism: Cryptoprocta ferox; assembly: GCA_028646485.1. NCBI lineage: Eukaryota > Metazoa > Chordata > Mammalia > Carnivora > Eupleridae > Cryptoprocta > Cryptoprocta ferox. Next base: position 47,465,813 of record CM053572.1, on the reverse strand, counting down.
CTTGTGAACCGCGAGATCATGACCTGAGCTACAGTCAGCTGCTTAACCGACTGAGCCACCCAGGTGCCCCGGTACTTTATTTATTTCCTTATTGAAGTTTCACTGTGTTCAGCCATCCTCCTGAGCTTGATGAGCATGTTTATGACTATTATTTTGAACTCCTTATCAGGTAAATCACTTATCTCTGTTATTGTTAAGAATTGTTTTCTGTGGTTTTATCTTATTCTCTTTTTTTGGAACATATTCCTCTGTTTCTTCATTTTGCTTGACATTTTAAGTTGGTTTCTGTGCATTAGACAAAACAGCCACCTCTGCCAGACTTCAAGGAGTATCATGTAGAAGATAAACTTTATTGTTCAACCCTGCCCTAGCTCTTGGTTGTTTCTCGAACCTTTTTGATTATCCAAGCAGCCTATTTTAATTTTAGTGGTTCCCAGTAGTTGAGGATGTGCAAAGACCTGTCTGTATCCCAAGGGGAAGGATCTCAGTCAATATCTTCATTCAGGATGATTGGGAGCCAAACCCTTGGGCAGCAGCTTTTAAAGTATGTAAATACATACAATCTTGTGGGAATGCAAGCAGAAACCCCACGCAGCCTGCAGAGCCAGGGGATCTGGACATGTCCCCGAGTAGCAGTTTCAATAATCAGGGTACCCGGAGAGTGCATAAGCTTCTTTCTGGGAGATACCAGTAAGCTGGAGTAAGGCAGAGAGTGAATAGTCTTATTGGAACCTAGGAGTGGAAAGCCCCCTAGTTCCCATAGGCAGATGGTTACGGAGTGTTCCCTGGGCAACAGCTGGAAAACAGCCTGGGACACCAGGTGTGAAAACTGGGGCACCAAGTACATGTAAATGCTCCCCTCCAGGAGACACAAGTGCTCTGGAATTCAGAAGAGCACAGAGATGGCGTTGTCTGTCTGGAGCAAGGCAGGAGCAGAAATGTGGTGCCCACTAGCCTCTGTGCATTGAGAATATCCCATCAGGGCCCTATAAGTGTGTTAAATTAGAATGCTCCTCAGGCTAACACTTTTAAGCTCCTCCATTGTTTCTGCACTAAGGAGCACTTTAATGGCTTTTTCTCAGTTTGCTATTTCCCTGTAGTTCTTGTGAATGCGAATCCCCATAGTTTTCAAAGCTAGATGTCTCAGGGGCTCATCTCAGGGACATGTCTTAAAAGTTGAAGTGCCCATTTGGGGGTTAAAACTCTTTTTTCCTCAGGGAGAGTCTTTGGGTTTTGAGTTTCATCCCTCTCTGGGTCGCTGCACCAGGGAGGGGGTTTATGGCAAGACTGTGCCTCAGCGTCTTACTACTTCTATGTAAGGATTTGTTTTTCCATGTTTGCCTAATGAGTAGGAATTCCTCAACTAGTTTCTGGGTGTTTTTGTTTTTGTTTTTATCCCCCTAGAGGAAATTGTTCTACATGTAGCTATAGATCTGGTGCATTGGTGGGGAGGGAGCAGGTGAATTCAGGATCTTCCAAAGTTGGCATCTTGAACCAGAGAAAATCTTCTTTTAATTCAAACATTTATTGTCTGTATTTCACATCTTAATATTTCATCATATAAGTTTTATATTATTTTTTTGGTTTTATGTGACAATATGTTTTAAATTCCTATTTAGACCATCTCTCATGAGAGCAGGTAGCATGATTTCATATACTTCTCAGAGATGAGGTTTTAAGAGATAGAGGTTTTAAGAGATAGTGGATGCTCAAAAATGTTTTTGAATTGAATTAAATTAAAAAAAATACAAACCAATGCTACTTCAGTCTTTGCCAGATTACTTAATATCGCTCCTGTTTAAAATGAAAATTGATTGATTAATCACTGTTAACAATTTGTAACTTTAAACCTTTTGAGAATTCTTTGAATAATCTAGACTAGTGTAAGCTCAAGGGGAAAAGAATATTTTTTGGACCTCAGATTCCGTGGTCAGAATAGCATTACCATAGTCTGTATAACAAAGTCAGGCTAATGGCCAGATATTTTCTCACACTGCCAAGCTAAACCCTTTATCAGCTCTTAGAAATGATTAAAACATGGGTTAACTTTGAACAGATCCACTTACGGTTGGTGGATAGGAATTCACTTGTGGAGCATTCACTTACCCCTCTTAGAATATTTATATATGTCTAGCTTTGGAGGCAATGTCACATACTGTCTATGCAGGTAGGCTTCCTGTAGTTTTGTTTAGGATTTAAAATACCTGTTTTTAGTGTAACTTCATGTCCGGAGTAAATTGGCTCTTGACAATTTAACCTACATTTTTTATGAAACACATTTAAACATTAATTGTTCTTTGCCCTTCCCAGAGTGATGATTCTGACATTTGGGATGATACAGCATTGATAAAAGCTTATGATAAAGCTGTGGCGTCATTTAAGGTATGAAATGTTTACTCTCCTTATTTCCTCATGTTATTTATATGGGGAAAAAACAGATAACATACTTGAAGTGTTTAGGTACTTATTAATTTCTGATTTTGAAGACCAGTAGATACCATTGGTTAGTTAACTTAGATAATATCTCCCTTTAGAATTTGGTAGGCTCTCTGTATGTCATTCCTTTAGCAAAGGCAATTTAAGTAGAATTAAAAAAATTTTTTTAATGTTTATTTTTGAGAGAGAGTGTAAGCAGGGGAGGGGCAGAGAGAGAGGGAGACACAGAGTCTGAAGCAGGCTTCAGGCTCTGAGCTGTCAGCACAGAGCCCGATGCGGGGCTTGAACTCACAAACCGTGAGATCATGACCTGAGCTGAAGTCGGACGCTTAACCAACTGAGCCTCCCAGGCGCCCCAATTCTCACCCAAATCCTATGAGTTGGGTATCAAGTCAAGTGTTCATGAGGGCAGGAATATACAGTTCTTTCAGGGGATGTAGTCTGTTTTTGTGGCCCAAACAAGACATTTACACAGTTGGCCAACATGATCACTTTCTCTACCGTGTGAGGTATTTAGTTTTATTGAGCTAATGCATGGGCCATCAGTAATTCAGGCAAAGAGCATATCCTCATACAGAGCACCAAATACAAAGTCCACTTCTTTCCCTTAGTCACTCCTATAGCGTGAGATAAAGATCAGACCTGTAGGTCATCTTTAGAGTTGAATTCAGATTTGTCAGTTGTGCTCTTCTTTTCTTTTCTTTTTTTTTTTCTTTTTTTTTTTTTTTGGATGTTTTAATTTCTTTTTTGAGGCAGAAAAAGCACAAGCTGGAGAGGGGCAGAAAGAGAGGGAGACAGGAGCCAAAGTGGGCTCTGCGATGGCAGTAGAGAGCCCGATGCGAAGCTCGAACCCATGAGCAAAGACCCCATGACCTAAGCTAAGTCAGACATCCAGCTGACTGAGCCACCCAGGCGCCCCAGTAATGCTTTTCAATATACCCTTAGGGTAGAAGCACACTAATGCAAGTTCTATAAAATGCAGATTAAAGTGTAGCTCAGCTTTGGATAGGATTGATGATATTGGAGAGGGAAGTAGTCTGAGCAGAGGAAAATAACAAATTTGGGGAAAAGAAGGTTTTAATTTTAATTGTGTTTTTTTGAGGTAAATGTGAAGATATGAAATTGGTAATTGGAAATCTTGCATTGAATGAAGAAATGTCAGTTGGGATAGTAGATTTATAAGTGTCTCTGGATAAGGGACACCTGGGTGGGTCAGTCCGTTATTAAATTCAACCTCCGCTCAGGTTACGATCTCAAGGTTCGTGGGTTCAAGCCCTGTGTCGGGCTCTTTGTTGATAGAACCTGGAGCCTGCTTTGGATTCTGGGTCTCCCTCTCTCTCTGCCCCTCCCCCTGCTTGTGCTCTGCCTCTCTCTCTCAAAAATAAGCATTAAAATTTTTTTAATAAAAAAAATAAAGGTCTCTCTGCATGGAAGTTATAATTGAAGTAATAGAAATACATGATCATAAAACAGGTAAAGAAAGATGGACAATTATTTTTCGGAATGCCCACGGCTTGATCAGAGAGATAGTAAAGCATTGGAGCTCTATGTCGTTGTATCATCTGAAATGTCATGATTATCAAGACAAATGATCATCAGAATCTAACTTTATAGAAAGATTGAGAGTGAGGACTTGATTAAAAGGGTCCTTAAAGCTGATAATCAGATATCTGATGCCTTCCAGCCTAATTTCTTTAGCATGTAGGATGATGAAAAGAGGAAGTGGAGGCTCTCTGAGTTGAGGAGGCCTTGAGGCCAGGCTTGTAGTGACTGAGTTATATTGTTAGTTTTTTCAGTTATCACCCTGTAACGTGTACATTTCTATTCATATTTTTACAGCATGCCCTAAAGAATGGTGACATTTCTGAAGCTTCAGATAAACCAAAAGGCACACCTAAAAGAAAACCTGCTAAGAAGAATAAAAGCCAAAAAAAGAATACCACAACACCCCTGAAGCAGGTTATTTTAAAACAATGAGATTGAACTTCAGAGAATTTCTTGTTACTATTTTTAATAATAGTATAAAATGTCTTTAACTCAAATGATTAGTATAGGGTTTTCCATTGACGTGTAATTATAAAATGTCTAAAATAGCTGTTAAACTTCCTATTGTTTAGGAACATACATGTCAGTAAAAGTATAGTGAATTAGGTGGGAATGATAAATAATATATTGAAGATTGTATTCACCCTATGTGGGGGGTGGGGTAGAGGAACCCCGTGCTACTTGGGAGGAGTACCTCAGGGCCTTAAACTGAATTGGCTGTGTTAAACTGAGAAATGGCTATGCTTTTTTTTTTTCTTCGAAAACCCTGAAAGTACTAATACCCAGGAACCAGAAATTATGGGTGGAATCGTTTCTGCTATTTAAAACAGCAGCCGTGAAAGCTAAGTATTTTGGTGTCTTGTCAGCCCCTTTAGTTTTATCATTACCAAGGGGGAAGAGAGCTAACGTTTGATAAGCACTCCCTGTGTGCTGGACCAGAGCGCAGGACACGACGCACTCTCCTTTCTGTTTTCCACAGCCCACAGATGAGGTAGATCTTACTATAATTATTTAACAGATGAGGAAACTGAGGTTTAAAGAGATTAAGAAACGTGTCTTAATTGATTATATAAATGGTAGAATTCGTATTACATGGTAAATGTGTGGCATGATTATATAAACAGCAAAATTATATTTATATTGGAAATTCAGATTTATGTGTCTTTGGCCCCAGGCCCAAGATCATTCTGCCTTCCAGATCAGGTAACTGGAGACCACTCCACAACCTACCTTACCCCACCTAAAGAAGGTTACAATTTATCCTCTTTAAACGAAATACATGTGGGTATGTATCTTTCGTTTCTCTTATAGTGGAAAGTTGGTGACAAATGTTGTGCCATTTGGTCAGAAGACGGCTGCATTTACCCAGCTACCATTGCTTCCATTGATTTTAAGAGAGAAACCTGCGTTGTTGTTTACACTGGATATGGAAATAGGGAGGAGCAAAATGTGTCTGATTTACTTTCCCCAGCGTCTGAAGTAGATAATAATGTAGAACAGAACGCTCAGGAGGTAAGGGTACCAAAAAAAAGGGAAAGGAAAAAGAATTCTTGGAAGTAGAGAGGAGATGAGAAACTAAAAGTTGTTTGATCCCCTGAAGCATTAATGTTTTTTAATGATACCTTTATAACAAAAATAAGTATATTTTTTTCTTTTTAAAGAATGAAAATGAAAGTCAGATTTCAACAGATGAAAGCGAGAACTCCTCCAGGTCTCCTAGAAATAAACCAAACAATGTCAGGTCAAAAGCTGCCTCGTGGAACTCTTTTCTCCCTCCACCACCCCCCATGCCAGGAGCAGGCCTGGGACCAGGAAAGGTACGTTTCTACCCGGAAAAGGTTACCCAGGAAATGTTAATAATTTTAGAACCTTCCACCCCTCCGTTGGGTGAGTTTTAGCTTTTCCGTGTAAATTTTTTTAGCTTTCCGTAGATAATTGTAAATCCACACTTGAAAATTCTTTGAAAAGGAAGTAAGATAGTAACTCAGAGTACTTTACACTGAAAGACTTTCCCAGCTGTTCGTATGGAGGAATGGGTATTAGACTAACAATCGCGTGAATTTACATTAGAGAGTGTAGTGGTATTTCACTGTCAGCAGGATGTCACTGGGTTAAAATTTGTAACAGTTGGTGGGGAACACAATATTTACATCTAATGTAGGTTAAATCCTAAGGCCCTCCCAGATTGTTTTGTAGAGGAAAATGTAAATACTATTTTCCTTTATGGGTCTCTTTGCTGCAAGTAGCAAATCAACTTGAAAAGATTTTGGGGGCACCTGTGTGGCTCAGTCGGTTGGGCTTCTGACTTCAGCTCAGGTCGTGATTTAGGGGTTTGTGGGTTTGAGCCCGCCATTAGGCTCTGTGCTGACAGCTCAGAGCCTGGAGCCTGCTGCGGATTCTGTGTCTCCCTCTCTGCCCCTCCGCTGCTCTCTATCTCTCTCTCAAAAATAAACCTTAAAAATTTGTATTTAAAAAATAGAAAAGATTTTTAAGTTATATCATGGAACCCAATAATTTTTTAATTAAGTTTATTTTTGAGAGAGACAGAATGTGAGTAGGGGAGGGGCAGAGAGAGAGAGGGAGACATAGAATCCAAAACAGGCTCTAGGCTCCGAGCTGTCAGTACAGAGCCTGACGCAGACCTCAAACTCATGAAGCATGAGATGATGACCTGAGCAGAAGTCACAACTGACTGAGCCACCCAGGCACCCCAAGGAGGTTAAAATTTTTGTTAATTTTATATTTCTTTAGTTTTTTTTTTTTTTTTTACATCTATTTATTATTGAGAGAGAGAGAGTGTGAGCAGGGGAGGGGCAGAGAGAGAAAGAGACAATAGAATCTGAAGCAGGCTCCAGGCTCTGAGCTGTCAGCACAGAGCCCAATACGGGACTCGAACGGGACTCGAACTCAGGAACCGTGAGATCATGACCTGAGCCAAAGTCGGCCGCTTAACCGACTGAGCCACCCAGGCGCCCCTTTAATCTTTATTTTTGAGAGACACAGAGAGAGAGAGTGATAGTGGGGAGGGGACGGGGGGGGGGGGGACACAGAATCTGAAGCAGTCTCCATCCAGGCTCTGAGCTGTCAGCACAGAACCTGAGGTGGTGGTCAAACCCACCAACAGTGAGATTATGACCTGAGCGAAGTCTACCACTTAACTGACTAAGCCACCCAGGCGCCTCAGGAGGCTAAAATTTTTTAATGTTTATTTTTTTGGGAGCAAGAGAGAGCGTACGCACATGCGCAGGTACACAAGCAAGTGGGTACACAAGCAAGTGCAAGTGGTTGGGGGGGAGCCAGAGAGGGGGACAAAGGACCTGTGCCTACAGCAGGGAGCTTGATACGGGGCTCAAACTCCCTAACTACAAGAGGATGACCTGAGCCTAAGTTGGATGCTCAGCCAACTGGGCCATCCAGGCACCCCTTCACTGTAGGTTATAGTATTTAGGCAATAATAAAAATAAAAACAAATGGTGACTTATTAAAGCTTTTTCTGAAGATTTTCTGTTAGTGCTTTTTTTATTTTTAACCTTTTATTTATTTATTTATTTTGAGAGAGAGCACATGTGAATGGGTTATGGGCAGAGAAACATGGGGAGAGAATTCCAAGCAGAATCCTCACTGTCAGCATGAGCTCGATGCAGGGCCCCATCTCATGAACCGTGAGATCATGACTTGAGTAGAATCCCAAGAGTCGACACTTAACCCACTGAGCCACCCAAACACCCCTGTGAATGCTTTCTTACTGAGGTTTGGATTATGTTACAATTTCAAGAATGATCAGACCTCTTAATTTATCGATATATCGTACTTCATTCGTCTCAGGAGCTGATTTTTCTTGTTAAATGAGACGTTTACTAATTTTTACAATATATGCTTATGTTAGTATATGTAACTCAGAGGACATCCATAGAAAGATTATACAATTAATGAAATAGTGGCAGATACAGTTTTTTTATGATTGAAACATCTTGCTAAATACACAGTCTCTGATTTATTAGGTAATTAGAAATCTTTCTTACTTTGATTTTACTTTCTGAATATTTTTATATGAAAGGAAATGAGGAAAATCTAGATTTATAAGTCTTGCTTAACTTCACCATTTGGTATATGAAATTCTATTTCATCTTTTTTTTTTTTTTTAATTTTATTTCTTGAGAGAGTGAGAGCTGAGGGAAGGGTGGAAAAAGAGGGAGAGAGAGAATCCCAAGCAGCCTTCATGCTCAGCACAGAGCCCAAAGCAGGGCTCGATCTTGTGAACCATGAGATCATGACCTGAGCCAAAATCAAGAGTCAGAAGCTTATGCTCATCCAACTGAGCAACCCAGGTGCCCCTATTTCATCTTTTTATATGTATAATATATTATTCTGGGTGGTTATTTTGACTCCTAAGGCATTGAATCTTTTTTCTTCTTTTCATATTTAAATTGATAAATTAATCTTTCTTTGAAATGTTGTTTACAGCCTGGTGTAAAGTTCAATGGCCCACCACCACCTCCACCACCACCACACTTCCTATCATGCTGGCTGCCTCCATTTCCTTCTGGACCACCAGTAAGTATAAAAGCATTCAGATTAGAATTTGTTTTCATACATAGTTAGGGATTTAGCAGGACATGAAAATATCTTTTTAGATCATCCCTACAGCCAGATTCTAATGGGTAAAATTTTGAACTAAACCTCAGGTTTTTTGGGATGTCTGGGTGGTGACTCCGTCGGTTAAGCATCCGACTCCTGGTTTCTCTCAACATAAATAAGTAAAAACTCCAAAAAATAAATAAACAAACAAACCTCAGGTTATTTTTTTAATGCCCCTCTGCTCTCCAGACTCAGTGCTCTTACTAGCCCCAATATCCGACCCCTATGTTGCCTACTTCCTTCCTTTTAGAAGTTGAATCTCATTCTGTAGGGAAATAGCTCCTATTTGAAAGGACTTAATTATACCATATATAAGGATTAACGTTTTGCCCTTCCAGATATGCTTGGATGTTAGTGTCACATAGTCTGTCCCCATTTCTAAAAGTAGACTTTTGGATGTCAACAATAGAACAAGACACTTTGTGGCAAATTCCATGTGTTCCAGTGGGAGCAGCACAGTTTTTCTACCCAATACCTTTACCTGAAATGCTATCTGGATGTTTTGTTTTTTAATTTTTTAACTTTTGTTTATTTATTTATTAAAAGTTTATTATTTTGAGAAAGAGACAGAGTGTGGCGGGGGGCAGAGAGGGAGACCTGAAGATCTGAAGCAGGCTCCAGTCTCTGAGCTGTCAGCACAGAGCCTGACGTGGGTCTCGTACCCATGAACCTTGAGATCATGACCTGAGCTGAAGTCAGACACTTAACTGACTGAGCCACCCAGGCGCCCCTTATGTTTTTTAAGGAAAACTATAAAAGTATACACTTGGTCTTTTACCTGTAGCTTCGAAATGGAACAGAATAATAGTTGAAAAATCAAAACAAAATATCTAAATATTTTACATGATCATTTATCTTAGGTTTTTTATTTATTATAATTTTCTTGGCCTGTTGTTACTGGTTGGCTTTCTCAAAATGTCAGATTTTTAAAAAAAATTTTAAATAGGTAATGGCATGAAATGTAGGGAAAGATAAACTATCATCCAGCATTCTCTATGTAAAATGGACGTCCGGACTTCAGTTTTTGTTTCTTGACTTTAACATATATCTTTCTCTGTTTCCAGATAATTCCCCCACCACCTCCCATCTGTCCAGATTCTTTTGATGATGCAGATGCTTTGGGAAGTATGTTAATCTCTTGGTACATGAGTGGCTATCATACTGGTTACTATATGGTAAGTGATCACTCAGCATCTTTGCTGACAGTCACTCTGTGGTTATGTGACTTTCTTTTGTTGGTGACTAAAAAGGGGTTTGTTACGTTTGGCAGATCAAAATGATTGAAAACTGCCTCAAAGTTTAAGAATATACAACTATTGGAGCACCTGGGTGGCTCAGTCCGTTGGGCATACAACTCAGTTTTGGCTCTGGTCATGATCTCTGGTTCATGAGTCCATTATATGCATCGGGCTCCGCAATTAAGGTGCAGAGCCTGCTTGGGATTGTCTGTCTCCCTCTGTCTGCCCCTCCCCAGCTCACTCACTGTCTCTCAAAATAAATACATTAAAAAGTACATACATATACAGCTTTTGTTTAAGGCTTACGTTCTCTCGAATTGTCCCTGCTAAGTGTAATTATAGTTCATTTTAAATTTTTTCATGTTGGGGCGCCTGGATGGCTCAGTCAGTTGGGCGTCCAAGTCTTGATTTTAGCTCAGGTCATGATGATTCCAGGATTGTGGGATTAAGCCCCATGTCAGGCTCTGTGCTGAGCATGGAGCCAACTTGGGATTCTCTCTCCCTCTGCTTCTCTCCCCTGCGTTCTCTCTCTCTCTCTCAAAAATAAAGTAAAATTTTTTCATCTTATTAGATTATGTTGATTATACATTTAATGCCACGCTTTTTGAATTATATTCCAATCTCATTTGTCTTTGTTTTAATATGAAACAAAATGCATTGCAAGAAATAGAAAAAGAAAGAATAACGGTTGAAAAATGAAAGAAAGACAAAAGGTATTAGGTTCTTTTTGTGCAGAGAGGAAGCCCTGAGGTGATACATGCTAAACTGGACCTTAGGGACTGAGGCTCCAAACTTATCGTTTTATATATCGATCTGTTTCACACATGTAGTATTGTGACTTTGCAGGAAAATTTTAAATTTTTGGAAGGAAGCTATTCCATGCTGAGATTATGATGTGATATTATATAGTTGAAATTCTGGTTAATGTATGGAAGAAAAACAACTGACTCGGAAATATAATTTTTTAAATGTATCATCTGTATGTGCCCCCATTAATACAGTTATTTAAAAAGCTATTCTTGGGATGCTTGGGTGGCTCAGTTGGTTGAGCCTTCGACTTAGGCTCAGGTCATGATCTCTGGTTCGTGGGTTCGAGCCCCATGTCGAGCTCTGTGCTGACAGCTCAGAGGCTGGAGCCTGCTGTGGATTATGTGTCTCCCTCTCTCTCTCTGTTCCTCCCCTGATCACTCTCTCTCTTTCTCTCTCAAAAATAAATAAACATTTTAAAAAAAAACTATTCTTGGGACGCCTGGGTGGCTCAGTCATTTAAGCATCTGACTCTTGATTTCGTCTCAGGTCATGATCTACTGGTTCGTGGGTTCCAGCCCCATGTTCGGCCCCACGCTAGTAGTGTGGAGCTTGCTTGAGATATTCTCTCTCTCTCTCTCTCTCTCTCTCTCTCTCTCTCTCTCTCTCTTTCTCTCTCTCTCTCTCTCCCTCAAATAAACTTAAAAAAAAATAAAAGTTAAAAAAAATAAAAGCTATTCTTGAGTCATTGTATAAACTTGGTATATTTCTTTCTTATGATGAAGTTCCCCTTTTAATGACCAAAGAGATAATGGAAAGTAACAAATTAACAGTTGTAACTTGAGACCAATCACCTAATATACTAAGCTTCCCTTTTCTGCGTTTCATATTTCTCTGTATTTTTATTATGAAATATTTGGAAAAATATTATGTATAGTATATAAATCAGTGATGTAATTTATGTTTATTTTTCAATTTTTTAGAAGGAAAGAGAGTTCTTTTACCCAGATGGGCCATATTTTGACTTATTTTCAGGCTCATATTATACATAGGTTCATGGTTTTATTTGGTTGTTATAATCTTTGTATTGAAATGTATGCAGAGGTCACCTGGGTGGCTCATTCAGTTAAGCCTTGAACTCCTGATTTTGGCTCAGGTCCTTATCTCATAGTTCATGAGATCGAACCCTGCATTGGGTTCTACACTGACATCACAGAGCCTGCTTGTGATTCTCTCTCTCTGCCCCTCCCCTATATATATATATATATATGTGTGTGTGTATATAGGAAGATAGAAGATGTGGAAGTCAGAAGAGATGAATAGGAAATTTGGGTTAAGTCTGACCAGGAAAAACAATAAATATTTGAGTATTGATCTTGTTTTTTTTTTTTAACTTCTAAAATGTTCTTTAGTATATAGTAGTCTTTAATGGTTGTATTTTAATAAACGAGTGTGACACAGTGTATATTATACTTGACAAAATTAAGAGATAAGTTAGCTCAGGAACATCACTGGACATTGTGAAAGAAGAAAATTTCTTTTTTTATTTCTTTTTTATTTTTAAAATTTTTTAACATTTATTCATTTATGAGAGACTGAGAAAGACAGAGCATGAATGGGGGAGGGGCAGAGAGACAGGGAGAAGAGAATCGGAAGCAGGCTCCAGGCTTCCAGCTGTCAGCACAGAGCCCAACGCAGGGCTCGAACTCTCATGGACCGCAAGATCATGACCTGTGCTGAAGTCAGACACCTAACCAACTGAGCCACCCAGGTGCCCCAAAAGAAGAAAATTTCTTAATTACAGCGTAATAATTGTTTACTTTAGGAACACTTAACGTTTTTATTTATATTTTGAGAGAGAGCACAAGTGGTGGAGAGTCAGTGAGAACGTGACAGAGGATCTGAAGTGGGCTCTATGCTGACAGCAGTAAGCCAAACCCAGGTCAGACACGCGACCGACTGAGCCACTCAGGTGCTCCTCTTTAGGATCACTTTTAAAGCATGTTTGAAGCATAAACTTATTTTCTGATACTTTGTTAAATAGAATTAGTAAAATATCTTATATGAAACAAAGTGTTTATTCACGTCTGTATAAAATGTGTATGCGATCCTTTAAAATTCCTTTGTTTCCTTACAGGGTTTCAAACAAAACCAAAAAGAAGGAAGGTACTCACATTTCAATTAAGAAGTAAGTATACTGTCATTATAAAAGTGAATCTTACTTTTGTATGAATTTCAGTCTGTGGAAAACATATCTTTAAAAACAGAAATGTTAAAAACAAAAGCTAATGTAAAACTATTAAATACATTTGTAATTATTTTTAATTCATGAATAGTTAACATTGTTATTTTAATGTCAGGTGTGCAACACAGTGATTCAGCAGTTTTACACACTACTCAGTGCTCATCACAACTGTGCTCCTAATTCCTTTACCCCATTTGACCTGTCCCACCACGCACCTCCCCTTTGTCAACTACAAGTTTGCTCTGTATATTTAAGAGTCCGTTTTCTGTTTGTTTCGTTTTTAATTTGATCCTTTGTTTTGTTTCTTAAATTGTACATATGAGTGAAGTCCTATGGTATTTGTCTTTCTCTGACTTACTTCACTTAACCTTCATTACACTCTCTAGATCCATCCATGTTATCTCAAATGGCAAAGTTTTGTTCTTTTAATGGCTGAGTAATACTCGTTTGTGTGTATGTGTGTGTGTGTGTATCTCACATCTTTATCCATTCATCTGTTGATGGTCATTTGGGTTGCTTCCATATCCTGACTATTGTAAATAATGCAGTAAATATAGGGACGCATATATCTTTTTATTTTTTTTTATTTTTATTTAAAAAAAATTTTTTATATTCATTTTTGAGGGGGAGAGACAGAGGATGAACAGGGGAGGGGCAGAGAAAGGGAGACACAGAATCTGAAAAGTGAAAACGATGTGAAAACGGTTTGATAAAAGGTTGATCTACATGCTCTCTAGAATTGTCATGATGTCAAAGTGTCATCTCAGCAAATACTTGGTTAGTGGTGTGGAAAGAAAATCATCTTTACAGTAGAAAAGATTCTTAGAATTACTGGTGATACTGTGCCACTGTGATGGGACAGTCAGACTTGGTTTTTGATTTATGATGCAATATGAAATACACAGAACTGCCTGTGAAGTGTTTTGGTAAAAAGAGTGTAACTGGAATTCAATCAAGCCTATAATATCTGCTTCCCATTTACTGAAAATAATGGGATAGAGCAGCAAGTTAAATGACCTCACAAAAGAAATGATCAGATAGATCCAGAATTTGAAATGCTTTAGTAGATAACTGGCCTCCTTTCTTCAAAAAGTCAGTAAAAAAAAGGGGGAGCCTGGGTGGCTCAGTCGGTTAATTGTCCAACTTCAGCTCAGGTCATGATCTCACGGCTCATGAGCAGACAGCTCAGAGCTTGGAGCCTGCTTAGGATTCCATGTCCCCCTCTCTCTCTCTGCGCCTCCCCCACACTCACTCTCGCTCTCAAAAAATAAACATTAAAAAAATTTTTTTAATTAAAAAAAAAGTGGGGAAAAAAAAGGCATGGAGTAAGTAACTGCTCTAGATTAAAAGTGACTTGGAAGACAACAGCCAAATGCAATGTGGTGTCCCTGGTTGGAATCTGGTTTGAAGAGCCATCTATAAAAGTCTTGGGGATGGGGCGCGTGGGTGGTTCAGTTGGTTGAACATCCGACTCTTAATTTCAGCTCAGGTCATGATCCCAGGATCGTGTGCTTGAGCCCCACATCAGTCTCTGTGCTGACAGTGCAGAGCCTACATGGGATTCTCTTTCTCTCCCTCTGTCTCTGCCCCTCCCCCCAGAAAATAAATCAGTAAACTAAAAAAAAATGATTTCGTAAAATGTGTGTGTGGACGAAGCATATATGGCTATTGAGTATGAGTGGTGTGCACATGGATGTTTATTGTACTATTTTTTCTATTTATGTTCGAAAAGTACGTAAGAAAAATGTTCAGTATTTTTAAATGAATCAAAGCTGTGTGTCTATCATTGTATTCCTTTTTCATGTATTATTTTACACTTTCCATGTTGATCTATATTTGATACAGATGCCATCATAGCATTTTGTGCACACGTGTATCCTCACTTAACATCACTTAAAAAAAAAATTTTTTTTTTTTATGTTTTATTTATCTTTGAGAACAAGAGAGACAGAGCATGAGTAGGGGAGGGACAGAGGGTGGGAGACACAGAATCTGAAATAGACTCCAGGCTCTGGGCTGTCAGCACAGAGCCCAACGCAGGGCTCGAACCCACAAAACCGCAAGATCATGACCTGAGCCAGAGTTTATGCTCAACCAACTGAGCCACTCAGGCGCCCCTTTTCCTTTTTCATAACAGTGTAAATCCTCTTAAGACTTTTTTTGGTTAGTGAAAACAGTTGTTGCTAGTGTAAGTCTTTGGTAAAAAGCAGAGTGGCCTAAAACTTTCGAAAAGCACGGAGATCCTTGTATTCTATTATTCTTTTAATTTTATTTTAAAAAACTACATTGTTAGAACTGACACGAGTAGTTAATAAAATTTGTTACACAAAAAAAAAAACTACATTGTTGCTTGCTATATAGAGCAAACTGATAGGAAAATACATTTAAATGAAGAAAGTAAGATGCAGAAATGTGTTATGCTACCTGCCATTTATGTAAATACACATTTGCATACATGTCTGTGTGTGAATTGATGGTCACCTCAGGGCTATCCTCAAGTTATCTCTGAAGAGGGACTAGAATGTGAGGGAGACTTCACAGAACACCCTTCGTTTTTGTTTTGTTGTGCTGTGTATGTTTATCGACAGTAAAAATAAATAATATATAATTGAAATAGATCTGATGTTTCATGATTACTCCTTCCAACTCTTGAAATTTTTCATTTTTATAGGTGATTCACACAGCGTTCTTTAATAGGTAAGTGCTTTTTCCTTAGAGATTTTTTGGAGAATCCTCAATGCTGGTATATAAAACTGTTGTTGTTGTTTTTTTAAGTTGCATGATACTTTTATATATAGATATGTACTAATTTAATTGAGCTCTTATGGATGGAATTTTAGGTTGTTCCCTGTTGTTTGCTATTTAATGCTACAGTTTGTATTCTTCTACGTAATTCTTTTTGTAGATGTATGAACACATCTTTAAAATTATCTAAATAGAATCTAGAATTCTAATCTGGATTTAGAGTCTAGAATTAGAACTGCTAGATTGAAGAGAACAGGCATCTATAATTTTAACAGATTTTTGCTATGTTGTTTCTCAGTAGAGACTGTATTAATATTCTCCAACACAGTTTGAGCTTCTATTTCCCACATTCTTACTCAGTAATCGATGAAACCTTTGGATCATTGTCAGTCTAATAGTTATAAATAGTTATCTAATGGTATTTACAGTTTTTAATTGATTTTATTATTGTAAAGTTATCTTTTTGTGTGTTTAAGATCTATGTGTATTATCTTTACTGAAAACTATGAATATCACCTTTGCCCACTTTTTAACTGGGATTTATGTTTTTCCTTTTTGTTTTGCAAGAAGTCTTTATATTTATGGAAACCATCTCTCTGTGATAGGAGTTGCAAATACTTGTTTTCTCGTTTATTTATTTGACCTTGCTTTTGGTGGTAGTGGTTATTGTCATTTTGAGAGAAATGTTTGTTCTCCTGTATCTATATGATTATTTTCACTTTATTGTTTTAGATATTTTATCTACAGTCAATTCTTACTATTCACAGATTATGTATTTGCAAACTAGCCGGCTTGCTGAAATTTATCTTTCATGCCCAACTCAAGAAATAGGGCGCTTTCGTCATTTGTGGACAAGTGCAGAGTGGCAAAACATTTGAGTCCTCTCACACAGACACTCAGCTGAGGTTGAGCAGGGCTCTGTCTTTATGTGTCATCTCCTGCTCTAAACAAGCATTCTATGCGTAGTCTTGTTAGTGCTACATTATTCGTGTTTCTATGCTTTTTGATTTCACTCTTTAAAGTGGACACGAAACATTGTGCTTTGTGTCCCAAGAAGGCTGAAATGTGCCTTACAGGGAAAATATATGTGTTAGATAAGCTCCATTCAGGCATGACTAAGTGCAGTTGGCTGTAATTTCAGTGTTAATGAATCATCAGTATATTAGGAGAGGCTGGCTGTCTCAGTCAGTAGATAGAGCATGCAACTTTTGATTTCCTGGTCTGAAGTTTGAGCTCCACATTGAGCATGGAGATTACTTAAAAAAAAAAAAAAAAAAAAAAAAAAAAATGTCACCTGTAACATCAATATGTATCAAGTAACATGTCTTTCATCAGAAACACAAGTTTTAAAAGGTTAGGGATTGGTCAGTTGATGAGAATGTGACCAGAGTCTCCCTGAACTTAGCCCTATATTTCTTCTAGGACTATTGGCTTAGTATTCACAAATTTATTGTTTTTAGTGACTTTAAACAACAGTGTTTTTAATTTTATTTGTTCATTATTTATTTTTGAGAGAGAGAGAGAGATTGGGAGGGGCAGAGGAAAAGGGAGTGAGGGAGAACCCCAAGCAGATTCCAAACTGTCCGCTCAGAGCCCAACATGGGGCTCTGATTCACAAAGCCTGTGATCATGACCCTTAGCCAAAACCAAGAGCCAGATGTTTAACTGACTAAACCACCCAGGCGCCCCATTATGACTTTTTAGAACATAACTACCATTAATAGTGAGAATTGAGTGCATTTCTTTTCAAGTCATTTTATAAGCAGTTTATGTAGAATAAAGAGATAGTAAGAATAACTTTGTTAGCAATTTCATTGAGAATTCAAATACAGCAAACCTAAGTTTTTACTCCATGTTTTCCCAGTATTTAATTCATGTGCATGTATGTCTGTGTATATCTAAAATGGATAACATTTCATTTCATTCATTCATTCATTCATTCATTCATTCATTCATTTATATTAGAGCAGGGGAGAAAATCCCAAGTAGACTCCATGTGGTCTGTGCAGAGCCCAATGTGGGGCTCCATTCTCATGAACCGTGAGATCATAACCTGAGCCAAGACCAAGAGAGTTGGATGCCCAACTGACTGAGGCACCCAGGCAGTCTAAAGTGGATAACATTCTTTTTTTTTAAATGTTTATCTTTCTCTGAGAGAGAGGGAGAGAGCACTGGAGTGGTGCAGGGGCAAAGAGAGAGAGACACAGAATCCAAAGCAGGTGCCAGGCTCTGAGCTGTTAGCACAGAGCCCAATGCGGGGCTCGAACCCACAAACCATTAGACAGTGACCTGAGCTGAAGTTGGACACTTAACCAACTGAGCCACCTAGGTGCCCAAGTGGATAACATTCTTTAGATGAAGCTAATTGTTCATTAGTCGGTATGCATGAACCTGAATATATTTATCTTATAAATACTGATTCTAGATTTCAAATACATTTTTACTATGTTCTAGTTTATCAATACTGTGATTCTCATGGATTTCATAAAAGCACAATACTTTTGGGGCTCTGGGTGGGTGAGTCAGTTGAGCATCCTACTCCTGATCTCGGCTTAGGACTTGATCTCATGTTTCGTGAGATTGAGCCCCATGTCAGTCTCTGTGCTGATGGAACCTGCTTGGGATTCTATTTCCCTCTCTCTCTATACCCCTACCCCCACTTGCGCACGCGCGCGCTCTCTCACTCGCTCTCGCTCTCGCTCTCTCTCTCTCTCTCTCTAAATAAACTTTTTTAAAAAACTCTGTTAGGACAGATCAAATACCAGTGCTCCTTAAATTTTTTTTTCATCTCTTATATTTACTCTTTCAAATGAATATCACAGTTGTCTAATTATTTAACTATCCCATAAAGATTGAATTTAGTATTGCATAAAGTCTATATTAGCATATTTTTATTCTAGTTTTGTTTACCATGGTGAGTATATTGCTTTCCTTTTTTTTTATAAGAAAAGTTTTTAAATTGCCTAATTATATCTAGACCCTTTTCCCCCCAAATTCAGGTGCAGCTCTCTCCCAAGGAGAATGGTATTTTGATGCGCCATCGTCGATGTGAATAAAATTTTATTTTTTTCTTCATGAACTGTTGGTTGGGTGGCACAGTCATCTGCATTGCCCCATGTTGCATGTGACTCATGCTTAAATAACTAGCCATGTGTTTCAAGGGAATAATCAATTTGAATAAGTCAACAGTGGAAATGTGAGTAATTAAAAGAAACTCAAAGTCACACATAGTGCAAAAAAGTCAATCTGTGAAAATACCGACTGAACATATTTGTATATTATACCTTTCTTAGTATGTTAAGCTTTTTATTAATGCCTTTAAAAATAAATGATAAATTTTTTTAACCTTGACTTTATGAGTATTTTTCTTTAGAATATAAATGGTGAGGTAACTCTGTTTAATAACATAGAAGGAGAACCATTTAGACTTATTTGGAGAAAGGGTAGTATTTTAAAGACACAGCCCATTGTAAAACAGTGTTGCTGGTGATCCAAGCTTAGGAAACAAAGCTTCCAAAGCTGAGTGTCCCAGGACTAGACCTGGCCAGTCAGGAACCACAGCTGTGTTCCGTTTCTTGGAAGTCATTATGTCATCCTCCTCTCCTCACTTTTGCTCGCCTGTCTGCCTCTTTCTTCCAGCTTCCTTCACATTTTCATCATGCCCATTGCCTAACATGGTTGCCCAAGCTATTCTGCCCTCATCACTACCTTGGGGTTCCATCTACAACCATTTGACTCTATCTATGTCTGTCACTTCAAATTCTTAGGAGAGGTAGAAAACCCTTTTGTTTGAGTTGAATCTAAGCATTGGTATCCATGCACCTGGGATTCTTCCCAGTCCATTTAGCTGTGGGAGAAGAGGTTAATATAAAAAGTTCTATTTCTTACAGAGATTTTGCCTGGACACTAAATATGGCTAACCTATTTGTAGCTGCCCAGTACATATTTGTGGAATAAAATGTATATTCAATTCCTGGTAAGTAAGCTTCACAGAATGGGATATTCAATGGCTTAAGCTTTCTGGTACTGGTGAGTAGATTTTTATTTTTCCTGACAATCAGCCAGTATTTTATACATTCTGCATATTTTCATTGCCTAGGTACGTGTGCCAGGTTAAATTCAGTTATGAAGGTAGCTTATTTGCTTTCAGTGACTTTTTGGATCTTACCTCTTTTAATACCTAATGCAGTTGGAAAGTGGTTGCAGCTTCTGGCAAATCATTCATCTCAGCATTTATTTATTCAGTTTTGTTTATGTGCTTAGGTACTCTTCTAGGTGCCTTGGAGACGGCGGTAAATCAGTTCCTGCTTACAGTGGTGGGGAACAGTAGTAAACAAGCAAAATGTATAAGGTGGCAATACTAATACATGCCATAGACAAAAATGAAGCAGGAAAGGGGGTTAGGCAGAATGTATTTAGAATGTGGATGCTTTTTTTTTTTTTTTTAAGTTTATTTTGAGAGAGCGCAAGTGAGCAAGAGGGAGAGAAAGAATCCCAAGCAGGCTTCGCGCTTGGGAAAGACAGGTCTGAATCCTGAGATCATGACCTGAGCCAAAATCAGGAGTTAGACACTTAACCTACTGAGCCAGCCAGGGGCCCCTGTGGATGCTTTTTTAAAAAGCATGGTCAAGGGGCGCCTGGGTGACTCCGAGTATGTGACTCTTGATCTCAGGGTTGTTGATTGAAATATAAAATGGGTATAGGGATTACTCAAAATTGTAAAAAGAAAAAAAAAGTGAAGGAAATTGAGGTGACCTATGAGCAGAGATGTGAAAATGAGCGCCAGTCACAGAAATAGACAAAGAACCTCACAGAACCATATTTTAGGGCCAGGCACAAAGGCCCTAAGAATAAGTTGGCATTTTCAGGGAATGGCAAAAGAAGCTAGTATGGCTGGAGTGGAAGTGAGCAAGGAGGAGAGATTAAAGAGATGGAGGCAAGAAAGGTAGCCAGGGGTCACATCACACATAGGCCACTGCATTTACTTTGATCTGGAATCCACTGGAAAGTTTTGAACCAAAGGCATAGCATGATCTGAGGTATTAAAGAGTCTTATGATTGCTATGTTTGTGTTGAAAATAGACTTTAGGGTGTAAGGGCCTTAGGAGCACTTGGGTAGCTCAGTCGGTTAAGGGTCTGGCTCTTGGTTTCAGCTCAGGTCATGATCTCATGATCTGGTGGTTTCGTGAGTTCCAGCCCTACATCAGAATCTGTGCTGGCTGTGTTTGGCCTCTTTGGGATTCTCTCTCCCTCTCTGTCTGCCCCTCCACCACACACGGTGTCTGTGTGTCTCTCAAAAATAAAAAAACTTAATTTTTTAAATAGAAAATAGACCACAAGTTTTAAGGGAGGAAACAGGCTGAGTAGGACTGGTGGTTAGTAGTGGTTGGATCTATTGACAAAAGCCTTGCAGGAAATAATGTAAGAAAGAACAATTGAATAAAACACTATATAAACAATTCTTTCGACAAATTTTCTATTTCTCAATTTGGTATATTTGGATATTAGTAAAATCATATACAGCTTTTAGAGTTTTTTGTGATTCTTGGTTCATTTGTGTACATGTTTATAAATGTGTTGATTTTTTTAACTTTTTTTTGAGAGAGAGTGAGACAGAGCACAAGCGGAGGAGGGGCAGAGAGAGAAGGAGACACAGATTCTGAAGCAGGCTCCAGGCTCTGAGCAAACATTCAGTACAGAGCCCGACGCAGGGCTCGAACTCCCGAACCGTGAGATCATGACCTGAGCTGAAGTCAGATGCTTAACCAACTGAGGCACCCAGGCGCTCCAAATGTGTTGCTTGTTGATGTGAAATTTCTTACTGTGAGTCATGGTAAAAATTTGAAAACGGGGATTATGGTGGGTACAGTGGAAGGATTAAGGGAGTTGTAGAGTGTTGGAACTCATGTGATCAGAAAGGGAGAACTTTAGAAATGTGAGGGTGACAGGGCAATGAGAGACGTCCTGGGCATCCTGTGGAGACAAACACACACTAGAATAAAATATATATATTATTGGAAAACTGTAAAAAGTCTTAGCTCAGAAACTCTACAGGCTCAGGCCATATTTACAGCCCTTATCAGAAGGTTTGAGGGGTAGAGAAAGATTTCTCTTTGTTTTTAAAATACCATTTTTAATAGTACATGCACATGGTACAGAATTCAAATAGTACAAAAGATTTGCAAAGAAAAAAGAATCAGAGCCCTTCCTATTCCCCTGTTCCCTTGCGATCCTGGCCCCCACCCTGAAGTCAGTCACTACCCAGTTCGAGTAGCTCTGGTAAGACGTTTTCTATGAACATTCATGTGCATCCTCTCAATCTTAAATCTAAGTAGGTTTTTTTTTTGGTTTAGGTCTAAGCTATTTAATAAGTAATAGTTGTATCAGTTATCAGGTTGTTGCTTCTCATGTCCAAATCTAGCCTTCACTGCCTTCTCTGCAGTAATAGATCTGCCATCTGTAAAGACCTGTCCTCTCAGCAGGCACAGCTTTGTCATTAGTGGGTGGTGGTAAGACAGTGCAGGAGCAAGGGACTTCTTTCCCTGCTTCCAGTGTGTTCTAGCAGATCCATGCCACCTGTGGTTTTTCTAACAGTAGCCCCTATCTGAGTGGCTTCCTCTAATACCTCCAAGTGCTGAGGCACTTTCTCAGTAAAAGGCCCAAAGCTCAAACTTTCTTGGGCTGCATTTCCACAACTTCAACAATCCTGATGTTCAGGGGTATGGCCTCTCCATTTTAATCTGAATCTTAGAAATTCTATTTTGTACTTTGTGCTGATACAGTAAGTGTTGAATCAAAAGCCTCTGTAGTAAGAGCTTTTTTCCTTAAATCTTACTCTTACCTCGTATTGGACTATTACACCAAAATTATTATACCAAACAAATCTTACAAGTATTAAGGATTATCTCTTGGCTACCAAAGATTCATCTGGACACGGTAGTAAAGTTTTATTTCATTTATGTAGAAAATGGATTCAGTCTTAAAATTCACATTATATTTAACTTGAATACTTTTTCATATTGTGGCTTTATGACATCTGTGTACCTCACTCCGTTCCCATAGCTGTTTTTATCCTCCTTACCACAATTAGCCCAAAAACCTGCTGCTGATCCTCGATCATGGATGGTTAGATGTGTAAACTTGATTGAAGAATTGATCTTTATTTAGTTGGGGAGGATCATTTGGGGATTGCCAAGGTTCAGGTAATCTATTCCTTAAGGTCAGTGATGGACAAGCAGTGTTCATTTTTGGTTTTTGTTTGCAAGACTTAATAAAATGTTTTTGGAGAGGTAGGTTTTTAGAATTGTTGACAAAAATTCTTAATTCAGTCTTTAGCTACATCTTCTGTTCCTGAATGATTGGAGAGAATGGTAATACCCATTTCCACTGAATAACTAAGTGTTTTGATTGAGGATGTCTTTCTTTCATGGCATTAAGCATTGTGATGTCTTCTGTATCCAGGAGCCAATTTAACATGTTAAGTCTGATGAGGCTAGGCAGTCGTGACACACACTGACTCAGAGACTTGACTGTTGTGGCCTGAGCTCTGATGCAGTCAGTTAAATACCTAGAAATAGTCAACTCTTGCAAGTGTGGCATGTTGTCCAGTGCTTGAAAGAAATTTCTGTATCCTTCCTCTGTAATCTTGCGATTGCCTGAAAGATTTAAGTCCTCAAGTTTCTGGAAACCTCCATCGATGGCTACCTTGGCTATAAAAGCAAAATAGAGTTATACAGACTTTTATTTCAGTAATGGTAGATGAGATCATTTGTATCGACCTCCCTCTCACAACCACCACTCAAAGTAGAAAATGCTCAGTTTTTTTTTTTTTTTTTAATTTATCTCCTTAAAAGACCCAAAGCACTAACCACTTCATAACTGCCTGGCCAAAACCCAAGAGAAGAAACCCAGAAACCAGGGAAGTAAAGCATAGACCTACAGCACTGAAGCCACTTTTCCATGAGAGTTTTGCTGTTCCGTACTAATTTGGGCTTCTCTTTTGGTCTCAGGAGAACAGATATCAAGGCACAGCATAGCTAAAGAAACATGCTAACTTACAGAGGACCTGAGAGATTGTGTCGACCATGACTCCTCTTTAACAGAAAATAGGATGTGACATTTCTCAAGTAATGTCTTCTTGCCGTCTGCTACTGTACATTATACCTGTTGTCCAAGAGGGACCCTCCTGTTACTGAGGTTAGTGATTCTGAAGGACACGGGGGCCTGGCAGAGTAAGTTCTCAATTAATAGAGATTGACTGGACTTTGGAAGTAGCTGCCTAGCAAGGTTTTTGTTTTTGTTTTTCTTTTTAATTGCTAAATTTCATCTTCCTAGTTTAGGCAAAAGCTAGGTTTGGTTTTATCCTCTAGAATTCATAGCTGTAGCGTGATATTTTAGAAACAGAGGTACTGAGAAAATGTCTTCAGCTGTGTCCTGAGTAGGTATCTTGAGTAATATTCAAGAGATATTTCTTACTTTCCCATGTGAAAGACCCTTCAAGTGGAACTTGTAGAAAAGCTCTGACCTTCCACATTCATTCGCTTCTTTCCTCCTTTTTGCCTTGACCCCTACTTCACATGGTTTGGTTAGTTGGTTCTTTGATATGTCTGAGTGCTGTCTCCTAGGAGTAAAGTTCCATCTTTATGCATAATTAAGAAACAGACCTACCAGGTGTCCCCAAAATAAGCCAATGGGCCAATAAGCATTCTGTTTTCAGTCAGAGAATATTAGCGTTCCCACTATGTGCCAGGCTTGCTTTGCTGGGTATTGGGAAGAGAAAATACTCCCTCGTGGGACTAAGAGGGACAGGGGTTATTGGCCCCTAATCTGTACATGATTCACTTTCAAAAGAAGGCTTTGGTATAGAAAGAGTAAGATGTAATAATGATTTCTCTTCAATGGGGATGAAAAAGATCACAAGATCTAACATTACTGTATTCTTAAAGAAGGGAGAAAAGAGGCTTTTAGGAGAAGGTCCTAAGTGTTGTGATTGTTTTTAGTAACATTTACCAAGTAACAGTGCTGAGCAGTCATAAAATGAGATTCACCCTTTCTAACACATACCAGGAAGCTCTCTTCAGTCTCTTCTCACAACTAACTCCTGCTTATCTTTACATATTTTACATATGTCTGGTTCTCCTTAATCCATCCATCAGTCTCTCCTCTCCCAAATGTGTCTGGGCCCTTCTTTCTTTAGTTCTCTATAGAAATCTCATTTCCACAAAGCAGCTTTTCCTGATCATATGACCCCAAATTAGGGTCGAGTTCTCTCAGAAGGAGAGCAAAGAAAATGAGAAAATTGGAAAGCAACTTTGTGCATATTTGCCAAAACCTTCCCCAAACTAACTAAAGCCATGAAGTCACAGATTCATGATCTATAAACCCCAAGCAGAATAAAAAGAAAGCAATCCACACAGGAGCACCCTGCAGTACAGCTGCTGCTGTATGGTGCTGTGTTATGGCTGCCCAAGCAGACTGTCTCCAGAGGTTAGGGTTTTAACACATGCATCTTCAGTTCAGAGCAACTGCCAAAATGTAAAGCAAAGAAAAAAAATCTTAAAAGCCACTAAAGCAGGGCCAGATATACCTTACTTTCAAGTACAACAAAAAGACTGCTGAGCAAAAGAAATGACGGGGAGCTAGAAATGAGTTGCCACAGTACAATTCCATATTCAATGAAACAAATGTCGAAAATCAAGGCGCCTGGTGGCCTAGTAGGTTGAGCAGCCGACTTTGGCTCAGGTCCTCATCTCATGGTTTGTGGGTTTGAGCCCCACCTCAGGCTCTCTGCTGTCAGTGCAGAGCCCTCTTCAGATCCTCTGCCTCCCTCTCTGTGTCCCTCCCCCACTTGCTAGCTTTCTCTCTCAAAAATAAACATTAAAAAAATAAATTTAAAAAAATAAAAACGTAATTATAGATTTTTACAAGAGACACACCTTAAATATAAGGACATGAAAAGATTAAAAGGAAGGAAAAAGCCAAGTGCAAATACCAAAAGCATACTGGAGCAACTGTATTAAGGTATGATGAAGTCACTGATATTAAGGCAAGAAGTTTTACTAGAAGTAAAGACGGTTGATGTACCAGGAACGTTTAACAGTTCTAAATCTCAGTGTCCCTATATTTAAATTCTAAATGCGTATGGACCTATATATTTAAAATATAGAGAGTAAAAACAGAACTAAAAGGAAAAGAAAAGAAAATCAGGGTGATTTTTTAACACCCCTGTCCTAGTTAGAACAAATAGATAAAAATCCATAAAATATCAAACATTTGAACAATGATTTCAACTTTTTAAGTAGGCTTCATGCCCAGTGTGAGGCTTGAACTCATGACCCTGAGATCAAGAGTCACATATTCTTCCCACTGAGACAGCCAGGCATCCGTCAACATTTCATTTGAACTGCAGACACCTCACCTTTTTTCAAGGGAAAATGGAGCGTTTATTAAAATTGACTATTTTAGTATGTATTTTGTATTCTGTTGACCCATAATGTAAGTCTCAACAAATTTCAAAATTGAAATCATACAATGTATATTGTGTTCTTATAGTGAAATTAAGCAATACCTTTCTAAATAAGTGGTGTGGCCAAAAATAACAAAAATTAGAAAATATTTTTAACTAAATAAGACTGAAAATATGACATGTAAAATTTGTGAGAAGGAGCTAAAGCCAAAAGCACTGTAACTAGCCATCTCAAGAAGTTAGGACAAAAATCTTCCATGTGCAGAAAATAATACGTAAGAACAGAAATGAAAGCAATAAAATTGAGAAACCAATCAGCTAAAAAAAATAGAGCATGCATAAATTACCAATACATAAATTACCAAAACAGAAATAAAAGAAATATTACCACATATCATACGAACAAACTTTAAACAAATGTGAAATTTCCTAGAAAAACAGAAGGTGGGGTGCCTGGGTGGCCCAGTAAGTTAAGCATCCAGCTCTTGGATTTCAACTCGTCATGATCTACAGGTTCGTGGGATTGAGCCCTGTGTCGGACTCTAAGCTGACAGCACAGAGCCTGCTTGGGCTTCTGTCTCTAGCTCTCTGCCCCTGCCCTGCCCTGTTCTTCATCTCTGTCTCTCTCTAAAAAAGAAAAGCAAAAAATCTAAGTTGCTAAAATTTACCCATCATTAAACAAAAATATACCAATAGAAAAAAAATCCACAATAAGATACTACTACAGATCCATCAGAATGTCTAAAGTTCAAAGGTCTAATAGTACAAGTAGGGGCCAGAATGTGACACAACTGCTGGTAGGAATGTAAATTGGTACAACTGTGGAAAACTCAGTCTATACCATGTGACATAGATACTCCACCCCTAACATACTTCCATACATACATCAAAGGTCATGCATAATCATGTTCATAGCAGCAGCATTCACACTAGTCAAATAATGGGAATAACTCAAATACCCAACTGAATGGATAAGTTTAGGTATATATAGTCATACAGTAGAATTTAACAAAATCCGTGAACTCTAGCCACACGTAACAGTATGAAATGAGTATTATGAATATACTGATGAGTCAAAAAAAGGAAAAGTACATATGGGAAGGGATTCCATTACATGAAAGTTTAGTGTCCCTGTTTTAATCTGTAGTGAACAAAAGGGGTGTAATGGTTACCTTTGGCAAGGAGAGGAATGTTGTTAGAGCAGACATGAAGGAGGCTTCTAGGATCTTTGCAATACTCTAGAATCTGGGTGATTTTCACCAAGGTTAACAAAATTTTCATGTATGTTTACTGGATAATTTATTGAGCTGTACACTTAGGATTTGTGTACTTTTCGGAATGTGTATTAATCTTCAGTTTTTAAAAGTGCCATAAAAAGGAGTGCATGGAGGATATGTGGCCTGGTATCTGGAACACAAAAATCAAAAACAAACTTGAGGGATTGTATAGTCTCAAACAGGAGGCTATCAACATTTAGCAGCAGAAAGCTTGACCAGTAACCCTGGCTTTTATGCAAGCTGAAACCATTTATCTAAGGGTAACTCACCAATTTCCATCACACTGTCATCATCCAAAATCTGGCACAATGAGAGAATTCGGAGAAACTGAAGATGCTGACACTGCTGGATGATCAACTTGGCCACTTGCTGAATCCCATCCCCAGTAGGAAGGCTCAATTCTTCCAGGTTGTTAAGAGAACCTAAGGTGTAGGCTATCAGAAAAGACAAAAAAGGCTTTCTTCAAACAATGGTAGTCTATAGCCTCAACTCATGCATAGTCTAGGAGGCCCCATGTAGCATGGAGGCTGTTCCTCTTCCTCTCCAAAGGTTAGGAGAAAGTGGTCAGCCTACACCTTAATCCTTATTGCTACCTCCAGTCAACAATTCCTCCACCCTCTCCCAATCTCTCCTGCACTGAAGACCAGAATGCCTACCCTATCTGCTTTTCCTTTTTTAGACTCAAGCTTCTACTGGCTTCCAGCATACTCCCCTAGATCCTTAAATGTCTTCAGCCACCTTCCTTTCAGTCCTACCTCTTGCTGTCAGCCTCGGTGATTTCCACTTCTGCCTCCCAGCCCACTACTGTTACATCTTTGCAGTTTGACCCCACCTTGGCATGGTACATTATCGGATCACTTGATCCCTAGAAAGCTTCTCCTTCTAAGGCCTTAGGCTTGGAAATGTTTTTAACACTTTCTAGCATACAGCAGTGTTCGAAGCTTGGGTTTAAATTCTATGTCCCAGTTCTTCTATCAGCAATTTCTCTAAGGACCCTGCTTCCTTTTAGGGAGGCCAGTATTTAGGAGTCAAGATCTGGGATTTGGGGTGCTCATTACTACTAGGATCCTCTCCAGTCTCTCAGTTGATTGAGCTATGTATATGTGTATAGAGATGTAGCTCACTGTATGTGTATATATTGATTTATATACATATATACATTAAAAACCGTGAGTCCACACCCCTATTTCTATATCTAACACCTTAAGAGTTCTTTCTAGCCTCTCCTTTCATTATTTGTCAGTTCCTTCTCCAACCGTGAGGAAATTTGATTCTCATCCTACTTAATGTGTTATTTATTTAACCAACCTGTATATGCCAGCCACCTCCTTGGCCCCTCAATCTTGCCTCTGCCCCACTCAGTCTTCCTGCTCCTCCCACAGCCACATGCTGCCTCCAAAGGAAGGCAAGAGAAGGGAAGAAGAAGACATCCAGGTAATCAGGCTAATGTTTGAGAAGCACTACTGCTCTATACTCCCTATCTCCACTGACTCCTCTTATAATTTCCTGTGTTAAAAGAAAAAAGAAGCCCAAAATGAGTTGCTTTTGCCAAGCCCCACATCACTAAACCAAGATTTAATTTTTAGTTCTAGCTGTTCCAGAAATGGAACCTAAAACCAGCCAATCAGGAGTCACTAGATGATCACTACTTAGGTAATCTGCCCAATAGACCTCTGCCATCCCCCCTAAAGGAAAGTAACCTTAAAATAACCAACCCACCTACTTTTTTGTCTACTCTAACTTCCCTGTTTCTGCTCCCTTATGCCTATAAAAAAAAATCTTTCATTTGGTACAGCTTCTCAGAGCTACGTCCTTCATTCATGAGCACACATTCCTTTTGAAATCATAAAAAAATTGACTATTTAGACAATTTCTATAGTTAGCATTTTGTTAATTCTGAGTTTTCACAAACTAAGATCTCTTAACCTTCAAAGATAGTTTTACCTATATTTCAAAAACCTTTGAAATTACAGGGATTTAGCAGGTTTGGAATGGGTCCCTGACAATGAGATTGCATCATGCTGTAATGACCAAATATGTATTCGAAGAAATAAATCACCCTGAGATCACTGCTTTGAATGAGATCAAGTGAGATCAGGCATTTGGAGGCTCAAAGCTGAGCAGCCCTGCCCCTTCCTCCAAATGAGTAAGGGCAGTTAATACCTATAGTGATTTCTTGTGGTTTACACAAAATAGAAGAAGGATTTCAAAAGTAAAAGGCACAATTTTGCAAACATACCAAATTTTTCAGATGTTTCCTTATCAGCAAAGTGTTGGTCTTCAAGATTTAGTATCTTCAGAGAAATAAAATTGGGCAAAGCAGTGACTATAAAAGGGAAAACAAATAGTTATGTCAGCTACATCTTTTATACTAACAAATGTATTTAAAGAGTATTTTTTTAAATGACTGAAATCAGTACAGTAATTCAGATTTTATTAGTTAGTATGGCTAAGGAAATAATTCTGATAATTCCAAGTACTTAAACTTACAGATACAAATACATGTTATTTGAAAATTCTTTTAAAATCAGATCTAATAGTTTAAATCTTTGACCTCAATTACATATTTAATAAAATTTATCTTTTAAAAAGCGCTTAAAATGACTGCATACAGATGCATCTAAAACCAAAATTTTATGATCTTAGCTCTTACCAAATGGGATGGGTGTGAAAAATGATCCAGAAAAATTAATTTCTTTGAGTTTCTTGCAGGAAGCAAATGCAGTCATGAGAGATTCAAAATCCGAAATCAAATTACATCGCAGATGAAAAACTTGAAGGTTTGGAGAATTCTGAATTAATTTCACTAAAAAATATCAAAGATTGCAAAAATTAGAGAAAATTCCAAATTTTATTTTATTTTTTAATCTTTATTTTTGAGAGAGAGAGAGAGAGACAGAGCACGAGCAGGGTAGGGGCAGAGAGAAGGAGACACAGAATCTGAAGCAGGCTCCAGGCTCTGAGCTATCAGCACAGAGCCCAACGCTGGGCTCGAACTCATGAACTATGAGATCATGACCTGAGCCGAAGTTAGAGGCTTAACGGACTAAGCTACCCAGATGCCCCAGAAAATTACAAATTTCTATCAGAATTAGCCACATTATTCTGTTCCAACAATACAGAGTTAAAACAACGTACCATGATGTAATGATCCAAGAATTGGGCCACCTGCAGGTTCAAGTTCTGCAAGTAACTAGTGAGCTATGTGAACTTGGACACCTAGTTATTGACACTCTCTGAGGATCAGTTTTCTCTTTTAGAAAGTAAGAGCTAAGAGCATAGACTCAGTAAGGTCACCTTGGTCTTTAACATGCTAATGTCTTCAGTTTGCATGTGACTGGCATTTACCCAGTAGGAATATGATACAAAGAAACATACGTAAAAATTACTGACAGAACTCCCACTTCCACACTCAGCTTCAAAGACTGTTATTGTATGCAACTCTGCCTGCTAATTCCACAGAGATTTACATTGCCTCAATCTGTAGGGCTCAGTCTTCACTAAACTAAGGAATTGAGGACACCTAAGTCATTTTGTTAAAAGATGTATTTAGGAAAGATGGTTGCACATATTGTTCAGTCAGTAGGATAGGCTAGTGAGAAAAGGGGAAATGCTTCCTATTGCTACAAATCGGCAGATTTCCTCTTCCCCACCCCAATCTAGAAGATCTAAACGTTGAAATTCAAGAGCAACTTGAATAAAATCAAAATAATTCTCCAAAATAGTTTGGAGAGACAGTATACCAGTGGTTAAAAGCTCAGAATTAGGAGGAGTCAGAACTCAGATTTGTTTGAATCCCGGATTTACCGTTTCCTTAGCTGGTTGACCTTGAGCAAATTACTTACCCTCTTTATACTTCAATTTACCTACCTGTAAGGTACTATTAATGTACCTTACCTCATAGAAGGGTCTGAAGATCAAATGGGTTAATATTTGTAAAATGCCTAGAACAATTCCTAGCATGTTGGGGCGCCTGGGTGGGTCAGTCTTGTAAGCGTCCGACTTCAGCTCAGGGCCTAATCTCATGAGTGGTGGGTTCAAGCCCCACGTTGGGCTCAGTGCTGACAGCTCAGAGCCTGGAGCCTGCTTCAGAGTCTGTGTTTCCCTCGCTCTCTGCCCTTCCCCCTCTCAACATGCTGTCCGTCTCAAAAATGAATAAAAATGTTAAAAAAATTTTTTAAGAAAAAAACAATTCCTAGCATGTATATAGTAAGGACTCTAATTTCAAACACCTCTTTCTTTTTAAAGATTTTTAAAATCTCTATACTGAATATGGGGCTCAAACTCAGCCCGCGATCAAGAGTTGCATATTCTACCAACTGCACCAGCCAAGTGCTCCAAAAGCTCTTTGCTTTCATAATGAGGAAGAGTGCTATTCCCACAGTTCCTCATGGATACAGGTTACAACCTTAGATTTACAGAAGCTTTAACTCTTAGTTATTGGCCAAGTTGCCTTTCCAAATAATGTAAAAACAAGTAAATCAAAGTGCCATCCTTACCTAGTTTAGAAGGACTATACTCAGCTGAAATTTGGACCAATAATTTCTCCATATGGTGGAGATGGAGGAATTCTTCAGGAATGAGTGAAAAAACATTTTGTTGATCATGCAGATCCACAGAGAGTTCTTTCAGGCATAGGAACTTGTCCAAATTAGTAAAAAGTTTATCTAGGAAGCAGCACACAGTTTGCCATTATTAATCTAAGGAGTTCCAAATGGGAAATTTCAAACTGTCACTTTGAGTCATTATTTTCGTATTTTCAAATGAAAACCTTTCACATATCATAAAACATTCTTTTTTTTTAGAAAGCACATATACAAGCATACTGCCTTTTGTAGCATATACTGATTACTCTATGAGAAGCTCTGTGCTACCCTGGGTGCACAAAAATAAGACATCTTTCCAAGTGGTGCTGAGACGACAGAATTTACACATGCAGAAGAATGATGTTGGACCCTTCTTCCCACCACTGTATACACAACTAACTCAAAATGCAACAACCACCAGCAGAAAAGATGAGTCTTCATAACCTTGGATTTGACGATGGATTCTTAGATATGCTACCAAAAACAGTAAAATTTAGAACTTTTGTGCTTTTAAAGACATTGAGACAGTGAAAAGACTGTCTCCAAAATAGGAGAAAGTATTTTCAAACCGTATGTCCATTAAGAATTTAATAACCATAATATAGAAAGACTCCTACAACTCAAGAGAAAAAGATAA
>CM053572.1:47371584-47432754 GCA_028646485.1 Cryptoprocta ferox | reverse complement strand
TCCTGTTCTGCTGCACTCAGCTCCAGGCGGCACACCGAGCACTTAGTGACAGAGTCCTTGCTCTGCTCCAGAGCTGGGCGGATGCCCTCCATAAATTCCCCGCTGTTGTCTAAGTGGAGCTCGATGCGCTGCGACGCCGAAAAAATGACCGTGAAAACCCTGAGCATCTCCTGGTCCACAGCGGCCATGTCAGACACATGTACTTCCAGAAGGGGAATCTTGTACTGCTTTGGAAAAAGGTGCCAGTAGCCAGAACTGATGTCAGGTGGTTTCACAAGTTGCAGGTTCATAAAATGCTTTATGTTTTCTTCTTTTTCAGCTAAATCCCGATTCCATGTTTTCACAGATTCAAAGGCAGAAGCACAGTCCTGATCAACAGTCGGTGCCTGTAATGTGTCCATGTATGTTTCCAAGAATTGAAAACCTGCCGGGTGTGCCTCATTTCCTCTTAGGGAGACCCGGACGCTCCTCAGCAGTAATAGGCTTTCTGGATGGTCAAAAAAATACGGCAAATTAAGTACATCCAAATCCAGGGTCCTCCCTTGAAGGAACTGCAAAATAAACGGAGTGCAGGCAGCAACAGTGGTGCTTTGATAAGCAGCTTTTATGGCAAGAGCCAGTAATTGTTTTTCAACGATTGAAAAGTAATCTTCTGGAGACATTTGCCACAGTTTCCTCATACATTCCATCTTCTCTGAAATTTCTGGATGGTGCCTCAGGTAGTCATCATTTTCCGATATAATCTCCAACGACTCTTTATTATCTGCCAAATGAAGCAAATGAGATACAATCTTGGGCCCTGCCTTTGTTGAAGGGTGGCAGGAGAGATAATGCAAAAAATTGCTGTATGGACCTATAGCCATCATCGATGAGTTAATTCGTTTCAAGTAAGAGAGTCCCGAATCTTGATCTTCTTGCCTCTCGGAATCCAGAAGTTCAGTCAGCCTCTTCCCGGCAAGAAATTCTTGGAATGCGGGATTTAGAAACCGGTAGACTGGTCTTAGTCTCTGGGCCGTGAATTTGCTCAACAGGCACGTGACTAAATCTTCACTGTTGTCAATTCCTGCTTCTGTAAGGGCATCATCACTGAACTCAAAGCAAGTTGAAAAAAAACCTTTCAAGGCCAGCTCACCACAAGAGGACACAGTTGCTCTGAGAAGTTCAGCTACCGATTTGTACTTTAAGAAAAGGCATTCCATATACGACTTGAAAGCAGCCACATCATTAATGGATTTGTTCCAAGGATACTGAAACCAGTTAGCACAGACTGATGCTACAAAGAGAGGAGTTTTGTGAATTCCCTGCAAGCTTGGTTTCACACCAAAGTAAACCATTAACTTTTGCAGACTAGTCATATCGTGTGAAAAGAGCTTCTTTAATAAATACATGGTATTATAGAAAGGAAACACTTTTATCTCCAGAATCATGTCTAGATATCGGCGGATGTCCCTGGCCCTGTTTGTATGTACACCAATCAATAAGCAGGTCTTTGATGAGTGGTTTTTTCGAATTAGTTTTTCTATGACTTGGGGAATTGAGCACATTTCTTTGTAGTCATCCAAAAGGAATAACACTTGATTCTTTAACTGCCGGATGATGTTCCTCAGGCACATTTCTGTAACAGAGCCTTCTGTCTTGAGGAGTTGGTGACAAACAATGTTGGCCAGCCCCTGGTCTGGTCTCATAGAACTAAGGGAGAGATAGAAGACCAGCTGGAATCTGTTTAACAAGGGACAGCAACCTGATGCCCACAGAAGAGCTATTTTCTTCAGCAGGACTGTCTTTCCACTACCTGTTTCCCCCTCCACACACATGACAGAGTTGAAGTTGGCAAAGACCTCAGGCAACACCACAGGCTCTTCCACAGGATTGCTGATGGGTCTTAAAGCCAAGGCTAGATCACAGCCCAGCAAGTGGTCGGTGGCTAGGGAGGGACACACCTCAAGCAAACACATGTGGCGGAAACTGGCACTGGTGTAGGATTCTCTCAGCCACTCACTAAGGTTCTTGGCCTCCTGAAGCCACTGGGCTTCACCCTGGGCCACTGCTGTGGAGAAAAGAAAAAAGGCACAGCTGCATATATTACTCTCGCTTTTCAAATCCTCTACACACAAATAGATGTACACATGCTGATCATCCCATGTGCCACTTCGAAATCCTTACCTGGCACTACAGAACTAACTGCTGCTGAATCTTCATGATAGCTTTCACTTGTGGTTTCCTTTGAAAATAAAGTCCTCTGTTAAATCAAAATTTGTATAAGACAGTAGGGCAGCATGTTACAGCTGGGGACCAAACATCTCAACAAAGCCCCCCCTCCAATTTTTATGCCAGTTGAAG
This sequence comes from Cryptoprocta ferox, assembly GCA_028646485.1. Classification (NCBI taxonomy): domain Eukaryota; kingdom Metazoa; phylum Chordata; class Mammalia; order Carnivora; family Eupleridae; genus Cryptoprocta; species Cryptoprocta ferox. The sequence goes on along the minus strand of CM053572.1, from coordinate 47,430,414 downwards.
GGAAGAATGGTACAAATATGAAACAATAAATGATCTGCAAACACTCCTAGGTGGCCCCACAGTTTATTTCTTCAATTTTGTTTTTCAGTGAAGTGCAGGTCAAGTTATTTTGTTTTCGTGGGATGACAGACATAAAAGACCTAACATACAGCCTCAAATAAGAGGTGTGTGCACATGTACTAAATTAACAATGACTTCGATCTCAGAAAAAAGTGTAGGATTTCTCAGTTTAAAGGGAACAGCCTATTATCTGGATTTATTATTTGGTTGGTCATTTGCTTTTGTAAAAAAACATTATCTTCTCAGCCCTGAGAAAAACCAAAGAGCAAGTCAAACTTCATGGTCTTACAAAATCCAAGCTAAAGGTAGCCTGGGTGCTAATCAGATCTAGGTCTGAGAGTCTGGGCCCCAAAGCAGAAGGGACTGACTTTACATTTCCTAAAGCTAGCTTTTAGGTCTTACTTGTTTATTGTAGTATCCTCATCTATACTTAGAACATGATAGGTGCTTAAGAGGTATTTGTAGAACATATTTCCTTATGTAGGATGAGCAACTCCTGTTCAAAAACCATTTTCTAGGGGTGCCTGAGTGACTCAGTCAGTTAAGCATCTGACTCCATTTTTGGCTCAAGTCATGATCTCACAATTAGTGAGTTTGAGGTCCACATGAGGCTCTGACAGCATGGAGCCCACGTGGGATTCTCTCTCTCTCTCTCTCTCTCTCTCTCTCCCTCTCTGCCCCTCTCCAGATCTCTCTCTAAATAAACAAAAAAAAAGTTTTATATCACATGATCACATACTGCCAAAATGAACAAGGTGCTGGTGTCCATTACCTTTAATTCAGAAAGTTCATGGTGATTGTGAAGGTCTGGAATCCCCTCTGCACAGGACTTCAGATTTTGGAGAAACTGACAACTAAGCACAAAGTTAAAAGTTATAAAAACAGTTGTATGCAATTAAGCATTTGCATTCAGTTTTCAAATACACTGTTATAGAATTTTGTGTTTTTTGTTTTGGGGGTTCCTTTTTAAGAGAGAGCACATGCACACGAGCAGGCTCCACACCTAGCACAGAGCCAGACCAGGGGCTCGAGCCCATGACCCTGGGATCATGGCCTGGGCTAAAGTCAAGAGTTGGACACTCAACCCACTGAACCACCCAGGCACCATGCTGTTACCAATTTTTTAGTGGCAAAAAGTGAACATTTAGAATGGTTCTCAGCAACAGCAATGCAAATGGTTCAGAAAGTATCAGCCCAGACAGCCAGTAAATTTGGAGGAATGAGTGCACATTTAATACTCATCCATGAAACTAAAATGGACCTAAGGAATCAAAAACAGAGAAGAAAACTCCCATCTATGGATTACAAAACAAAAAGTAGGACATGAGTAGAAAAACTGCTAAGATGTAAATAAAGCCTGGAATTGATGGTGATGTGCCAATGTTGGCTATATACCAATGTGATTTAAATCAAATATACCACAGTAATTTAAGAAACTGGGTGTGGGAATATAGGAACGTTCTGTTTTATCTTTGTACCTGCTCTCTAAATCTAAAGTCATTCTGAAGTCAAAAGTTTATTTTTTAAAAAACTCCATCAATATGAATATAGAGAATGGCCACAAATATACTTAAAAACCATTTGCACTACTAGGTATTTACCCAAAGGATACAAAAATAGAGATTCAAAGGGGCACATGAACCCCCATGTTTATAGCAGCACAATCAACGGTAGCCAAACTATGGAAAGAGCACAAACGTCCATCAACCGATGAATGGATAAAGAAGATGAAATGTTAGTCATCAAAACGAGTGAAATCTTGCCATTTGCAATGACATGGATGGAGCAAGAAGGTATTATGCTAAGTGAAATAAGTCAGAGAAAGGCAAATACCTTTCTCTGGAAGGTATTTGGAAATTAAACAAATTTAATTTTGTTAAATTTATTTTAACAAATTTTGGAAATTAAATTTATTTGTTAAAAAACAATTTTTTTTTTTGTTTATTGGTGGAAATTAAACAAATGAACATGGGGAGGAAAAAAAGAGAGGAAGGCAAACCATAAGAGACTCTTAATGGCAGAACCATCTGAGGGTTGCTGGAGGAGAGGTGGATAGGGGGAGGGGCTAAATGGGTGATGGATATTAAGGAGGGCACTTGTTTTGATGAGCACTGGGTGGTATATGTAATGATGAATCACTGAATTCTACTCCTGAAACAAATATACCGTATGTTAACTAGAATTTAGAACTTAAATAAAAATTTGAAACAAACAAAAACTATTTGCCAGACATCATCAAACTGTGTGTAAGTATCCTCTAAAGTCAGGTATGATGTCTGCCTGAAGAACCAAGGGGGAAATTTCTCAAGAGTTCTACAATGATTAACTTGGATTACATGAAAACTAAAAAAGTGAGTAGATAAATGGGCTAACTAGGAACAACCAACTGTCACAGGCTCATTTTCGTGCTGCAGAATCACAAGAAAGGATAATACATTCTTATTTTCCTACATGGCTTGGAAAGGAGTCGAGGAATAAAATGATAGTTGCAGGTAGATGGCAAGTAGGACTTCTTAAAACTATATTTATTTTTGAGAGAGAGAGTGTAAGCCAGGGAGGGGCAGAGAGATGTGGGAACGGAGGATCTGAAGCAGGCTCTGAAATGACAGCGAAGAGCCCGACAAAGGACCTAAACCCACTAACTGTGAAAGCATGACCAGAGCCAAAGTCATACATTCAACCCGCTGAGCCCCCCAGGCACCCCATTGGCAACTAGGACTTTTAATGTTTCTGTCCAAGATCGCTATAATGACAAAACCATCAAGGAATGGACTCTGAAGGAAGGTAAGATACAGACTTCTTCATACAAACAAAGCCAACCAATACACTTGGTAGCCAGCAGACCAGCACTGTAAGAACTGTTATAGGAAGTTCTTCAGTTAAAAGCAGAATGATAACAGATGGACCCTTGGTTCTACCCAGAGGAATGAAGGGTGTCTTGGATGGTTAACTAAATGGGTAAATAAAAAATACATTTTCTCCCCTCTTTTTAAAATGTATTTAAGGGGCACCCAGATGGGTCAGTCGGTTTAGTGTCTGACTCGGGCTCAGGTCATGATCTCATAGTTTGTGGGTTTGAGCCCCGCATCGGACTCTGGGCTGACAGCTCAGAGCCTGGAGCCTGCTTTGGATCCCGTGTCTCCCTCTCTTTCTGCCCCTCCCCTGCTTGTGCTCTCTTTCTCTGTCTCTCTCAAAAATAAACAAACATTAAAAAATTTTTTAAATAAAATAAAATGCATTTAAAAGGTAACTGTTCAAAGACCTAACATTGTATTGTGAGATTTGTCATATATGTGGAAAGTAAAACACATGACAACACAAGCACAAAGCATAGGAGGGGAGAAATAGAAGTCTACTGTTACATGGTTCATACATTCTATGTCCAGTGTTATAATCGTCTTTGAAAATGACTGTGATGTGTTAAACATGCAAACTGTAAATCCTAGAGTAGGCCTTAAAAGGCCAAAATAAAGATGAACAGCTAATCAGCCAACAGTAGATAAAACGGAATACTAAAAAAACTCAAATTCAAAACAACTGGCAAAGAAGAAAAGTCAGCATGAGATGGGAGAAGTAGAAAGTATCAAAAGAGCATATTTAAATCTAACCGTATCAATAATTCCATTAAATATACATTTTTAAACGCTCCCGTTAGAAAGCAGATATTAGACTATTAAAAAAATCAAGACACAACTACGCCTCGCCGAAACTCACCTTAAATGTAAAGTCATAGATATAAAAGTACAATTATTTCAAAAAGGGGGCGCCTGGGTGGCTGAGTCAGTTAAATGTCCGACTCTCAATTTTGGCTCAGGTCAGGATCCCAAGGTTGTGATATCCCGCGTCGGGCTCCGTGCTCAGCATGAAGCCCGCCTAAGTTTCTCTTTCTCTTTCCTCTGCCCCTCTCCTCCACTGGTGTGCTGTCTCTCCCTCTCTCTCAAATTTAAAAAAAAAAAAAAAAAAAAAAAGATTTCAAAAGAGACTTAACATGTAACAACGGATTATAGTAAAGCTGGACTGTCTATATTAGATAATGACTTAAAAATAAGGAATATTATGAGGGATAGGTAAGTACATTACATATATTCTCTGACTATGAAAGAGCCAGGGGCAAAGAAGAGCCAAGACACACTTCTGAAGAAAAAGAACATGGAAATTATACACAAGATATGAACTTATGCTAAATATCTTTAGTAATTAGATTGACAAAAATTACAATTTGGGCAATACCAAGTGAGGAAGCAGACCAATGGAGACTCATCTCTGCTTGTCAGAAAATTAATCAGTACGACTTTGAAAAAAGTTTTGCATAATGTAGCAAAGGTGAATAGGTACAAACCTATGACCCTGCAATGTTATGGTCTGTTATGTATTTTAGAGTAACATACACAAGCCCTGGGAAATATGTACAAGAATGTTCATAGAAGCATTATTTGCAACACTTCAAAAACAACCCAGATGTTCAATCAAGAATGGATAAATTATTGTATAATCATAAAAGAATATACTAACACAGCAATGAAGACAAGTGAACTACAAATCAACACATAGTTATAGATGAGTCTCAAATCCAATATGAAACAAAACAATACGAGCCAATCACAGAACAACCATGCAGTATGCTTACATGTATTTGAATGTGAAGAATAGGCAAAGTTAAATATATTTAAGGATATACATTTAGTTGATAAAACCATAAACAGAGGCAAAGGAATAATTAACCCAAAATTCAGGACCACATTTGCTCTGGATTGGAAGGACAAGGATATAATCAGAACTGGGGAGGGTGGGCACACAGGAGCCTTCTGAAGAATTATCTTCCATTCCTTAACTTTACTGATGGGTTCATTGGTTTATGATAGTCCTTTAAACCATACATAAATGTTTTAGGTACTCTAGTGCAGGCATCCTAGTTTGCAATTTTTCTTTTTTCAAAAAAGGCAGATGGGGGGCCTGGGTGGCTCAGTCAGTTAAGCGACTGACTTTGGCTCAAGTCATGATCTTACGGTTTGTGGGTTTGAGCGCCGCATCAGGCTCTGTGCTGACAGCTCAGAGCCTGGAGCCTGCTTTGGATTCTCTGTCTGCCCCTCCCTTGCTTGCTCTCTGTCTCTCTCAAAAATAAACATTGAAAAGATAAAAATTTTAAGTAAAAAAATTTAAAAAGGCAGAGGGTAGCAAATGACGGCTCCACCTGTAGTGAACACAGCGTAAGGTGTAGAACTGTCACATCACCATGTTGTACACCTGTAACTCATAACATCACACTTCGGGTATACGTCAATTAAAAAAGAAGCAAGCTACACTTGTGATGAGCATCACATAACATGTTCCATCACTATGCTATACACCTGAAATTAATGTAACATTACATAGCAACTAAAAATTTTTTAAAAAGGTACAAGAGGAGGAAAAGAGTTTGATAGATTCCAGAAAATGTTCTAAATAATACTAGACTGCATTCTTGCTTACCCTTCCAAGAATTAAGAATGTTCTTACTGTTCTCAGCAATTTACTAGATATTAAATACAAATAATAAAGGAAAAAACTACTCCTGTCAAAGCACCTTCAAAGCAATATCCTTTTTAGAATCTTAGAATTAGATGGAAGTATTTGAAGATCTGTATGTATTAATATGTATTTCTGGGAACACTCTTACTAATTACCAAGGGAAAAGAACATATGTCTTCTTGTAGGTGCCTGAGTGGCTCAGTCAGTTGAGCAACTGGAGGTTCCAGTTCAGGTCATGATCCAAGGATCATGGGATCAAGCCCTGAATCAGGCTCTGTGCTAAGTGTGGAGCCTGCTTGGAATTCTCTCAATCTCTCTCTTTCTCTCTCCCTCCCCACCTTCCTTCTCTCCCTCTCATACTCTCTTTCTCTAAAATAAATTTTAAAAAAGATTCACAGAAAACAAATATTAAAGAAATAGACATTTCCTCATTTCTTCATGAAATTTTAGAACACTGGAAACAAGGAGAAAATCCTAAAAGCTTCAAGAGAGGGGTAGAGTAGTTTGCAATCACAGGACTAAGAATTAGAAAGGCATGGAACTTTTCAAAAGCAACACTGGAAGCTATTAGAAAATGCAGCAATGCCTGTACAATTCAGAATGAGAAGGAATTCCAACTAGAGCACAAAACCTAGCTAAACTACCCAACACAAGTGTGGGGGTTGGAGTATAAATATATGCATATGCTTCTGGACTATGTACATCTTTTATGTCATCCTTCCCAGGGAATTGTGGAGGAATGTTCTACCAAAGTGAGTAAATGAACCAAGAGGATGATGTCAGTTAAAATGGTTAATGTGTTTTAAAAATTATTTTAAAAAGGGGGTCCCTGGGTGGCTTAGTTGGTTGGGTGTCTGACTTCTGTTCAGGTCATGATCTCACAGTTCATGCATTCGAGCCCTCCGCTGGGCTCTGCTGACAGCTCAGAGCCTGGAGCCTGTTTTGGATTCCGTGTCTCCCTCTTTCTCTGCCCCTCCTCTGCTTGAACATTCTCTCACTCTCAAAAATAAACAAATATTTTTAAAAAATTTAACAAAATGGTTAATGTATGAATCTCACCTCAACACCACAAAAATTAAACAAAACAAAGTTACCACTTCCTACCAAAATTAAAAGTTGTACAGGGAGGGAAAGTTAGTCTTAATTTACTACAAGGTTTAGCTCTGCATAGCATTTATATAGCCATGATAATATAAATATGTAAGGTAAAAAAAATACTGTTCTAACCAGAACTATGCGGTATATAGCAAGGAATTCTACATGTGAAGAGGGCCATGAGAGCCAAGGGATGAAAGAGATAAACACCCATGTTACAAAATATGAATCCAAGAGATGGGTGAAGACTGAATCGGAAAATAAAATGGGGGGTGGGCGGGCAGGGAAAATTATTCAAGTGCCTCCAAATTCACAGACACTAAACATTCATTCCACTCACTTGGGAAAATATTTGGCGTGATCTTCTAATGGGTCATCACCTTCCTTCCAGTTCTCCATACATCCTCCGCAGAAGAAACACTGGACGATGTCCTTCACCCCTACAAGTAAGGAATTCCATCCTCTTACATGGGTCTTTGTCAACCGTCACAGATAATAATCACGAAGTCTTTATTAGCAAAACCCCCTCTGCATTTCCGATCAGATTTTGCAACAGAGTCACAGTTTGGGTCACCGCAAGGTGATATTCTCTGTAGGACACTTCTCTTTGTCAACAGAGTAATGAAGTAATGAATGAAAGGCTCCTGAGGCACTTTGATGAACGCCCTCTCCCTGTCCCATACTCCTTAAATGGAGAGAGAGATTTGCAAATCAGAATGTGGAATTATAGCTCCTTAACGCAAGAGATTTTTGTCTGTTTTGCTGACTCATGACTCTCACTGACCTAGAAGACTACCTAGCACTTATTATTATTAAACACTCAGTAAGTATTTGTTTAAGGAATAAATCAGAAAGAATGCATTTGTAACTCAGGGGGGAGAATATTCGAGGAAATGTAGCAGCCCATATATAAGTAAATTCATGAAGAATCAAGTGCCTCTTATTACATGATTCCCTAGTTTATTCCACTACAAGGAGCCTCAAATCTCCTTATGAAACTATTTCTCTGAAAGAAAATTAGCATTAAGATCCCCCAAATTAGGGGCGCCTGGGTGTCTCAGTCGGTTAAACATCCGACTTCAGCTCAGGTCATGATCTCGCGGTTCGTGGGTTCAAGCCCCACGTCAGGCTCTGTGCTAACAGTTAGCTCAGAGCCTGGAGCCTGTCTTTGGATTCTATGTCTCCCTCTTTCTCTGACCCTCCCCTGCTCGCGCTGTCGCTCTCTGTCTCTCAAAAATAAATAAAAACCATTTAAAAATTTAAAAAAAATCCCCCAAATGATTGATTGAACTAGAAATGGAGCATCCATCAACTTCCTTCTCCTCTTGGATGCCTGTAGGCACTGCAAACTAGGGCCGAAGGAAAACTCCCTTTGTATCTGGAAAAAAATATGAGGTCTTAGAGACTATAAAATCCTGGGTCAGATGACTCAGATTTGTGGGGAGAGCTGGAGGTTTGAAAAAGAGGAGGGTGAGGACACTGGACAGAGGATCCTTGAGGAAGGCTGGCAAGAGAAAGAATAGAGTATGGAGAAAGCTATATGGGGGGTAGGGGAAATGATGTCTTTTTAAATGCTTAAGATCATGAGGCATTAAGATTTTTTGTACTAGGCACTTGGGTGGCTCCGTCGGTTGAGTGTCTGACTTTGACTCAAGTCACAATCTCACAGCTCCCGAATTTGAGCCTGGCATTAAGCTCAGCGCTGACCGAACAGAGCCTGGAGCCTGCTTCAGATTCTGTGTCTCCCTCTGTCTCTGCCCCTCCCCTGCATGCTCTCTCTCAAAAATACATAATTTTTTAAATGTGCAATATTAAAAACAAATTTTTTTTGTACCAAGGGAATAGGCCTGCTCAAGTGACCACAGCATTCAGTACTCACTGCCCTGTGATATTCGTGATACCTACTTGACTGCTCAGCACAAGATCTGCATGGACCTCTGCTATCACTCCATGTGTGTGTTTGGTCTAAAGAAGGCCAGCAAGGGGCTTCTGTCTGGTTCAGTTGGTAAAGCTTGCACCTCGTGTTGTGAGTTTAAGGCCCACATTGGGCCTAGAGGTCACTTAAAAAAAAAAAAGGCGGCCAGCAAGATACCTAGGAAGGGCACAATATCTTTTCTCTGATCACCTTACTGTACTCAGATATTTTGCTGAGGAGAACCAACCCACCTTTTGGATTACAGAGGGGAGCTGCCTGAGGACCAGCAACTAAACAGAAACCATTATGAACTGACAGCAGATCCTACATGCTTAGTAATCATAAAGAAGAATTTCTTTGAGTGCCTAGTTGGCTCAGTTGGAAGAACATGTGACTCTTGATCACCAGGTGGTGAGTTTGAGCCCCAAGCTGGGTGTAGAGATTACTAAAAAAATCAACTTTAATTAAAAAAAATAAACTTACCTAAGGAAAAAAAAAAAAAGAATTTCCTGAGGTTCTCTTCCAAAGAGAGTATGGCAAAGGCTGCTATCCGCACTCTCAGTATCTCTCTTTCTTCATGGTAACAGAAACCCCGTTTTTAGCTAGTCACATTGCCACCCAGGAAAAACAATCAATGTCTTAGCTCCTCTTTATAGCTAGGTATGGCCACGTGACTACTAAATTCGGGTTACAGAGATAGAAGCAGAAGGGATGGTCATGTGACCGTTCCCAGGGACACCGAGGGTGAGAGGGGGCCAGGGTTGGAAAGTAATGTGTAGAAAGTAAAAGACATGGTAGAGGCTCCAGGGTGGCTCAGCTAAGCATCCGACTCTTGGTACACCTCAGATCATGATCTCATGGTTCATGTGTCAAGTCCCATATTGGGCTCTGTGCTGACAGCCCTCTCTCTCTCTCTTATTTATTTATTTATAAAAAAAATTTTTTTATTTTTTATTTATTTTTGAAAGACAGAGAGAGACAACATTAACAGGGGAGGGTCAGAGAGAGAGAGAGGGAGACACAGAATCTGAAGTAGGCTCCAGGCTCTGAGCTGGGAGCACAGAGCCCGATGCGGGGCTCAAACCCACGAACCGCGAGATCATGACCTGAGCCGAAGTCGGACGCTCAACCGACTGAGCCACCCAGGCGCCCCTCTCTCTCTTAAAATAATAAACATTTAAAAAAGAAAAGCAGAGATTGTTGAGTCTAGTTAAACACAAGTCCAGAACCATAAAGTATAAGTGGAGTTTAAGTGGGCACAAGAAAGAGCAAGACCAGAGCTTGACGGAAACTAGCAACTCACCTGTATAGAGAAGACCTGCTCTGGCCAGAGCTGCAACTCCTGCCGGGAATGGATGGGGCCAGTTCTTAAAGGAATCCAGTCGTAGCTCTTCATTAGCAAAGATGTTGTCATTGCAGTAAGCTTGAAAAAAAAAAAGATACCGTGAGATCAGCAAGCTTTGATATTTCAAGTATCAGTGTTCCAATTACCCCTTTGTATCTATGGATGGAATATGGACACAGTGTGTTTTGCTTCAATGTAATCGGAGAAGGTGTTGGAAAAGATGGAAGAGTTATGATGAAGCAAGACTGACCACATGTCAAAGTGCTGAAGCACTGGTAGATATGTGGTGGCTAGATACTACTGTCTTATTTCTGTGTAGGTTCAAATTTTTCTGTAACAAAACATTTCAAAATGATCTCTTCATCATCTACCGATGAAGTTTTGGAGTGATGGTGGGGTGGGCCGGAACAGATGGCCAAGAAAGAATTCTTGAGGGGGCATCTGGGTGGCTTAGTCGGTTACGTGGCCGACTTCCGCTCAGATCATGATCTCGCAATTCATGAGTTCGAGCCTCGCATCGGAATCTGTGCTGACAGCTCAGAGCCTGGACCCTGCTTTGGATTCTGTGTGTGTGTCTCTCTCCCTGCTCAAAAATAAATACACATTTAAAATACTAAAAAAAAACAATTTTAAAAAAGAAAGAATTCTTGAGGACATCTTTGGTGCAAAAAGATGATGTTATTAAAGCACAGGGACAAGACCCATGGGCAGGAAGAGCTGCATGGGGTTGTGAGGGTCACTCGTTATATACCCTCAGGTTGGGAGGGGGGTCAGAGGGTAGGTTTCCAAGGTATTTTAGAAGCAAGGTTTCCAAGACCTTTGGGGCTAGATGTGGCTAGAGAAACGCCATTTAGTAACATTTAAGAAGACCTCAGTCATGAGATCCTTCAGATGCATATCGGGAGGCCAATAAGGTTGGAGTATGACTGCCAGCATATACCTAGGGGCAGTGGAGATGGAGGAAGTAGACTTAGAGGATCCTCTAGGGTGGGATAATGTTAAGCTAAGATTCCCTTTTGCCCCCAGGAAAGTGTCATCATCAGGCAGCTAAGCTCCCAGAGGGAGGTCACTCTGCCGGTTTCAAGGACTTGCCAGTGGGCTGTAGGCAGTAAGGGAATTCAGTTTTTCATTTGCCTTAGTTTCCCACATCACCGTGGCAAGCACTTAAACCCGTTTCCTTTGTGCTTGGGTAGCCAGGAGTGTCTGAGGAATATCACACATCTCTCACCTGGGGGTGGTCTATGTGTCAGCCTGTCTTTCGCCTTCAGCCTGCCCCATACTCCCTCATCATCTACCATCAAAACAAAACAAGACAGTGCTCGCGGAGATTCCCCTTCTCCCCAGCTTAGCATCAAGATTCGAGAAAATCAAGTTTTCCTTGTTATCTCCCTTAAGAGCAGGCAGATTCATGTTTTGCCCTTCGTGGTAACCACTCTATGAGGTACTCTCCACTGGACTTCCCACCTCGGGCTGGGCCTGGGGTTGCGTTCCTGTCTTCTTTCTGTACCTTGTGAGGACCTGAAAACTAACCTATGTTGATTTGGTTCTGCGCGTTTCTTTAAGGTGAAATCGCTTCGGTGTTCTACCTTTAAACACAGGATCCTGTTATTCACTTGATTTTTAATCTGAATATTACTTAGTATTTTGGAAAAACCCACCTTTTCCTGGGTCTCCATTACTCTCACACAACTACTGCACTCACAATGCTTCTGACACCAGATGTGTGAGAGTCCTACCCCTGCCCCTGAAGCAATTCTCTGACACCAGTTGGGGGTCCTACAATTTACCCATATCTAACATAACCCAGAGACAGTGGCAGATCCCACAGGTTAAGGGCTTAGCCCCCCAAGACTGCTCCCACCCCACTTCATTTGCTAGAGTGGCTCACAGAACTCAGGGAAACACTCATTTACCACTTTCTTAAAGGGTGTGATAAAGGATACAGAAGAACAGCGAGATGAAGAGATACATAGGGTGAGTGTGTATGTGTGTGTGGGAATCTTCAGTATAGAAGCTTCTGTCCCAGGGGAGTTGAGGTTTGTCCTCCTCCCACTGTGGGTATGTTCTCTCACTCGAAAGCTCTCTCTCACGTGAACACTATACTATTGGAGTATTTAAGGAGGCTTCCTCATGTAGGCCTAACTGATCATTACCTTCTCTTTCAGGCCCCTCCTCTCTCTGAAGAATGGAGTGGGGGTGCTGAAAATTCCAAGCTTCTAAACGTGGTTTGGGTTTTCTAGTGACCAGCTCCCATCCAGGACCCCACCAATCTCATTAGAACAGAAGGTCCTCTTAGAGCTCAGATCACTTAGGAATTTTTTTTATGTTTATTTATTTTTGAAAGAGAGAGAACAGTGGGGTAGGGGCAGAGAGAGAGGAGGACACAGAATCTGAAGCAGGCTCCAGGCTCTGAGCTGTCAGCACAGAGCCCAAGGCGGGACCTGAACTCATAGATGGAGAGATCATGACCTGAACCGAAGTCAGACACTTTAACAGACTGAGCTACCCAGTTGCTCCTGATCACTTAGGAATTTTTAAGTGTTTTAGAAGCTAGGTGCCAGGAACCAGCGGAATTTATGTATTTTCTATTATCTCACACCTAATTTCTTAACACTGATCCATTTAAGAACATATTCACAAGTATTTTATCCAGAAAATTTTGATTGTTCTAAGGAAAGTGTTGAATACCTAACCCTGTCGTATGCTCATTTATGCAAAAAAAAAAAAAAAAAAAAAAGAAAGAAAACAAAAAAAAAACAACAACAACAACAAAGTCACTCCAGGGGCACCTCGGTGGTTCAGTTGGTTAAGTGTCCAACTTCAGCTCAGGTCATGATCTCACAGCTCCTGAGTTCAAGCCCTGCATCAGGCTCTGTGCTGACAGTGCGGAGCCTGCAGCCTGCTTCAGATTTTGTGTATCCCTCTCTTTCTTCCCCTCCCCTGCTTGTACTCTGTCTCTGTCTCTCTCTCTCTCAAAAATAAACATTAAAAACACACACACACACACACACAACTTAGTCACTCCAGAAGACTAGAAATCTCTCATGAAAATAGTTGTTTTAAAAGATTATGACACCATAGGGGCGCCTGGGTGGCTCAGTTGGTTAAGCTTCTGACTTCGGCACAGTTCATGATCTCGTGGTTTTTCATGAGTTCAAAGCTTTGCGTCACGCTCTGTGCTAACAGCTCAGAGTCTGGAGCCTGCTTTGGATTCTGTGTTTTCCTCTCTCTCTCTCTGCCCCTCCCCAACTAATGTGTGCACGCTCTTTCTCAAAAATAAACAGTAAAAAATTTAAAAAGAGTAAATGATTATAACTCTATAAAATGAAGAGGAGAATGAAAAAAAAAGAAGATGAAGACAGAAAAGCAAAAGAAATAAGCAAAGCTGTTACCTGACACCATAGGTAACTCTCTCCTGACCCAGGAATTCACAAAATGTTCTCCCTGAAGAAAATTAAAATTCAAGTTATCAACTGACTTAGAGAGTACAATGATCTATGAATTACAGGCGCAAGGTTCCCCTCTTCCCTACAAATAAAGAGTTTCATTGGGTTCCATGGCAGGGTTGTGGGACAATCATTCCTAATTCCCATTTCTATTAATGTTGAAATTTTTTAATGCAGTACAAAACAACAACAACAAAAAAACCCCAAAAACAAAAAACACCCCGCCTCTGAGTGTTTATCTATAGCCAACAGGGAGCCTTCTCAGGGTCATGTTTTCCAAAGATCCAGTTCAAAATCACAGTTACATTTACTTTGCACAGATGTACTTTGTCTAATGAGGCAGTATATGCTATAAGGAGGAAAATGGATTCGGGGGGATGGTTAGGTGTTAAGTAACCAACCTGCACCCAGGTTTCTTTCTGAGCCAACACTCCTCCCCCCTTTCAGGCCATATTCTTTTCAGGGTTCTCATTTTCTGAGTCCTCTTAGCCGTTCCACTCTTTTCTTATTTCAGCCAATTCGGGAGGTCACCTGACACTAGGGAATCCTTACTAATAGAGTATAAAGTAACCAGCAAGGAGGCAGCAGCTCTGAGGCCAGCAGGGCTGGTGGGGGGCCTGGTCTGAATATCTTATGCAGGCATTCAGGTGAGGGCAGCCAAGGGGAGCCTGGGGGAGGTGCCTCTAGTCAAAGCGGGGAAAACAGGCTGTACTTCAGCATGACGATGTGATTTTCCGTTCTAGGCCAGAAGAGAGGTAGGGGAAATGAAAGAAGGGAAGAAGAAACAAATGGAGCCCAAGACAAAAAAAGAATGCCAACCCCCTTCACAGATTATTAGGTAATCAAAAGCCAACCTGAGAAAGTATTTGCTGTTATAAATTACCGTGACACCAACAAATCCCTTGTAGCTTTGAATATACTGTGCAATTTCCTCTGAGGATTTCTTACTTTGAAGAAATTCACATCTGTAATTAGTAAACATTAGTAAACATCTCTCTCTCTCTCTCTCTCTCTCTCTCTCAAAAATAAAAATAAACATTAAAAAAAAGAATCTGGCGCTTAACCAACTGAACCACCCAGGTACCCCAACTGTTCTACTTTTGTGTGAAATTTTCCAAAAATCAAAGTTTAAAAAAAGGTTAAAGCAATCTATCTGTATTTGGGAGATGAAAGGCAGGTAGAAAATACTACTCAATACAGCATTAAGGAGAATTGAAACATACTTCATTTTCTAAGCAGGGAGCTAAACAACATTGTAATCAAAACTTTTGAAATAAAGCATTTGCATGTGGTATATATTCAGCAGTACATGTAACCATTTGTAATAAGATTTTAACATTGTGTTACTTTCCAACTTCCTTTATACACCATTTTACATCATCCCTATGAAAATTATTCTTTATTAATTAAGGCAGATCTGAAACTACTTCGCAAAACAGATATGACTCTGATATGATAAAACAACATGTAAGAAATGATTTTATAATAGAGCACTTGGAGGGTGCTTGGGTGGCTCAGTCGGTTAAATGTCCGACTTCGGCTCAGGTCATGATCTCACAGTTCGTGAGTTCGAGCCCCGCATCGGGCTCTGTGCTGAAGGCTCATAGACTGGAGCCTGCTTCAGATTCTGTGTCTCCCTCTCTCTCTGCCCTTCCCCCACTCATGCTCTGTTTCTATCTCAATAATGATTTAAAAAAGAATTAAAAAATTAAGAAAAATAAATAAAAATAAATTCTAATGGAGCGCTTCAGAGGGTTAGTCAGTTAAGTGTCCAATTCTTGGTTTCAGCTCAGGTCCTGATCTGAGGATTGGTGACTTTGAACGCCGTGACAGGCTCTGGGCTGTCAGCACAGAATTTTGGGGATTTCTCTCTTCCTCTCTCTACCCCTCCCCTGCTCACATGCTTGAGCATGCATGTGCTCTCTCTCAAAAAATAAACATTAAAAAAAGAAGTGATTTTATTTTTTATTTAATGAGAGAGTACAAGCAGGGGTGAGAAGTAGCAAGAGAGAGAGAGAGAGAGAGAGAAAGAGAGAGAGAGAAACATCGTAAGCAGGCTCCACACTCAGTGTGGAGCACAATGTGGGGCTCGAACATACAACCCAAGGATCATGACCTGAGCTGAAATCAAGAGTTGGCCACTCAACTGACTGAGCCATCCAGGCACCCCTAAATGATTTTAAATGATACAATTCATTTTTCACAAAGTAATCAAGCCTTTCTTGAATAAATTCTGAAGCATTCCAATACTGGATAGGAAAAGATCAAAACTGAAGATGCTACACCAAATGACTTGCCTTTTGTCAAGGAAGGAAGGGAGGGAAGGAAGGGAGGGAGGGAAGGCAGGGAGGGAAGGGAGGGAGGGAAGGGAGGGAGGGAAGGGAGGGAGGAAGATAATGACAAGAAAAAGATATTTATCTACTTACTTGGGGAACCACTTGGCATGTTCCTTCCAAGGATCATCTCCCTCTTCCCAGTTTCCTAAACATCCACTGCAGGAAAAACACTGCACAGTATCCCGTTTGCCTGCGTGTGAAGGACACATTTAGGTTGCCCAGCAATGGCTCTGCGGGAGAGTGCAGAAGGTGCGTCTCCAGGGCTGACTGCTCTTGGTGCCTGAGCAAGAGGCACTCCAGCATGTCTGTCTGTTCACACCTGCTGCAGGCTGAATGTATGCCCACAGCCCTGCTCCCTTAAGTGAGCAGTTAGGGGACCCCACCCCTCAGCCACGGCTCTATTTCACATACAGAACTGCCAGTTGCTTATACACTGTCACCCAAATTCCTTCCAAGGGCTGGTGTTTCACTATTTGAGCTCTCAGGGGAGGAGTCAGGAAGCCCAAAAACACCAGCACTTATAAAGTAAGGTACTGTTGGAAGACCTAAGTTTTAGTTCCACCATGAAGTTTCTGTGGAACCTTAAGCACATTTCTTAAACTCTTTGAGCCAACTAAACTCAACAGTGATATGTTGGGGAAGGGGCACGTTGTCTGATTAGAATTAGGGCTGAATTTGAGTTTAGCATCAAGTACATACTCAGCAAATGATTGCTGTTTTCAAAGTTGTCATTTACACTTGTCCTAACATTTATGACATGGCTAGGAGAATTCAAACACACTGCAGTTTTCTCGAGTGCAATTCCCCCTCTACGTTAAAGTTAGCCTTAAAATTAAAACAAACAATCCCCCCCCCCAAAACTGTAGCCATTAAAAGAATTAAAGAAAGATCATGGAAGACCCAGGGAATGGGTAAGAAAACTGCGGTCAGTTTGACTTCATGATTTATTACGAGGGCCTTGAGAACACAACCAGTATTGTCTAAGGTCTAAATTTAAGGAAAAGTAACTTCCTTATTTTATAATACATTTCGCAAATTAACTTCATGTTTTGTACAGTGTGTTCAAGTTACAAGAGCTAAATTTTAATAAGATAAACCTTATACCTCATGTAACCCACTTAACAAGTGAGGAGAAATCCATGGAATATTGCAATTTAAGCATGGAACCCAAACGTAAAACTTCAAAGAAATACTTCAGAAAGTGACTTCAAAATTACCTGTAAAGACAAATCCAGCAGCTGAGAGGTCCCTCACGGATACCACTTGCACGTAAAATGGCCAGTTCTGGAAGGATTCGAGTCTGGCGCTGTCTTCCTGGTACCTTGCTTTGTCCCCTCTCAGCCTGTTCTCTGGGATCTTTACTCTTATATCATACTTGCCAATGTTGCCAACATCTTTGCCCAAAAGGAACTCACAGCGTGGACAAAACTTCTTGTGATCTTCTACAGGGAGTGTCCGGATGCTGGCACCAAAGAAGATTAAGCTGCAGCAGAAGCACTGAATCTCAGATTTTATGCCAGTGAAATAAAACCCGGCCGCTGCCATCTCCTGTGGCGTCCATGAGCTGTAGTGGTCATACGTCACAAAGCTCTTTAATCTTTTAGCTTCACTGCGCATTTGTGAGTTAAAGCCTTTCTGCATTTTTTCTTGTTCCTTCTGCCTTTCTTCTTCCAGTTGTTTGGTCAACTGAACCGCATCTATGCCTAGAAGAGCAGACATCTCCGGGAGCAAAGCAAAATCAAACTGGGAAATCCTCTCCTCCTGGGCTGCCTCCTGCGCCTCCATCTTCTGAAAAGGAAAGAAAAGCAGGTTGATAAACTTCCAACTGGTGTACTAGTTCTGAGTCTTCTTTCTGCCCATTTTATCCTTGCTTTTGCCCTTCTTCGGAGCAATATTGATCTTCTGTTTACCTTGCAACCCAATTCAGAACAAATATGCTAGGAGGGGTGTGACCTCCTCACCGCTGTCACCAGGCCCGCCCGCGCAGGGCCATGGGCAGGGGCAGAGTCTGAGCAGCTGCGAGCCAGTCACCACTTAGGTCAAAGGCATAAACAGGGGCTACCATAAGCACCATCACATAACAAGCCCCAACATGCCTGCTTGCATTTTCCACACCTCGGGAACCTCAGGAGTCTTCTATTAATGCCTACACATGCAGTTGGGTGGTTCTGCTCCCCAAGGTGGGTTTATGCACTTCCCACCCACTCCCACCTTTACCCAGTTCAGCTAATCAAGAACTTGCCAATCTACCCACATTTCTGCAAAAGGTGCAGCTAACTGAAGATCTTGATTAAAAGCAAGCATGCCCTTCATTTGGCAGGACCCAGTGCAAGGCAGAGCTCCTTGGTCGTTAATGCGTGAAATCTGTCTCCACGGAGGTTATCCAGGAAGGTCTATCAGACCAGAAGGTTACCGAGGTTTTGATGCAATCGCCCCTTTGTTTCAGTTGTCCCTTGCCCTGTACAATCTCTTTGGTGGCTAGCAGATGAGAGTCACATTATGATCAAATGAAATACCCCCCAACTCCCCTTTGGCATCATATTCCTTCCCAGAATGAACGGATCAAAGGGTGGTGGACTCGGCAGCCTAAGGCTCTTACTTTCATTTTTGCCAAAGCAGCCAAAACCAACCAAGGAATGGTTTTCTTGGAGGACTTCCTCTCTGAGTTTCTGTTCCTAGCTTAGCTCTGTCCTCTGGTTCCGCATCTACCACCTGCCACTCCCTGCTGTGCTTTTCCTCCCATCAGTAGTTATCATACTTGAAATCAAGCCAGTGATGCCTCAGCAGCCAGTCTGACATCTGTGGCTCAAAATCGCTCTCCTACTTTTCATCCTTTTTTTTTTTTAAACTCCCAATTCCTTAGCCATCATTTAAATTTAAAAGAGGAACAACTGTTTCAATTATTCCAATCACAGTGCCATCTCCAGCAATCACACAGGGTTGGCTCACTGAAAAAACTCACAACACTCTACACAGTATGCTCATATAAGGCTTTCACAACAGTGAAAGATACAAAAATAAAAATTAATTGGGTGCCTAGGTGGCTCAGTCAGTTAAGCGTCTGACTTCGGCTCAGGTCATGATCTCAGCCTGTCAGCGCAGAGCCTGCTTTAGAGCCTCTGTCTCCCTCTCTCCACCCCTCCCTCACTTGTACTCTCCCAAAAAATAAATATTAAAAAATAAATAAATAAAAATTAAAAACAGGTCTACACGAGAAAGATCTCAGACTCTAGGATCAGTTCCTAGGGATTTTTCTCTCTTGCACACGACATTCTTCATTTTAGGTAATGAACCACTTGGACAGCTCTTAGAGAAACCATAATCTTATCTGAGGAGTCTTAGAGACCCCTCTGGCCCCATGACAAAAACTAGGCTGCATGACCAGTCTCAAAAACCAGAAACAAGCTGACGCCGGCTGCCTTAGCAGACGACTGACTACATTCATCACGTGGACATTGCATTCAGGTTTGGCCAACATGTAGCATCTTGGATCCCCATCTCTCTGGGGGTACAGAAGTACAGAATTGCAACAGACCAGCTGGTCCCCAGTTGTGCTGTATGTAGACAACAAAGTTCACTGGTCGGTTTTGCTGGTCCCCAGGCTGTTTCTGGGCAGAAGAGACCTCCAAAGCCCTCTCCAGATTTCCTGTTGGTTGACAACAAGAGCTAAGAATCAGGGAGGGACCTATGTCGTGCAGCTAGGCTTCAAACCATCTGTGATTCTAGTGCCTGTCCTCTGGCCTCCCAAGAGAGAAATAGGAATGAGAGAAACATGGGGACTGCGAGGTTAGGTGTGGAAGCAAAGCAGCTTGGTCAGAGAAGTTCATTTACTTACCGAGAGGTTTGTCCGTAGATCCCCTCAGATGTAAGGAGAGTGTGTGCCTGATGCTCTGTGCTAGCCCTTTAAGCGGAAGCACTGAGAAAATATTTGAGGAACCAAAACTCAAATTGCACAGTTTACTGGGAAGTTACCAGTAAATGTTCTAGGGTTTTGAGTCAACAGGCATTAGGTCAGGACTTGAAAGAATAATAAAACCTACCAAGTCCCACAGCAGAAAGTATTTTATTCTAGTTTACGATTAATCAAAGGATATGCTAGTATAAGTCTTCTTTCTTGGATAATGGCCGTTTCTACCTTTCTGGTATCTTTGAGGATTTCCTCCTTTATCTGTGGGGTTATAAAAATTCTTAGGATTATGTCTAGGTGTGGGTGTTTCTACATTGTGCAGGGCACCCAGCGGACTTTTTCATTCTGAACAGGTGGGTATCCCATCAGCCTTGGGCAATTATCTTCTCTAATTTGGTAACATCCTACTGTGTTTCTCTTTTCACTCTGCCTGGCAACCCCATTATTCAGATGGGAATCTAAGTCTTCACTTTTTTTCCCCTCTCGAACATTGTCTTACTAGTTTGCTCTACTTTCTGGAGATTTCCTCTCCCACGGTCTTCCAATTCTCCCACAGTAATCCTTAATATCAACAATCCTACCTTTATTTCCCTACAGCTCTTTCTTGTGGTGGCTGTTCCTTGTTTTCACATCTAACTTTTTTAACCAATGCAAGCTTTCTGAATCTCTTCTATGATACTATCAAATGACAAAACTAAAACAACCTAATAATAAGTCCATGTCCTTTATCCATGGATCGGGGGAGTAACGGACCTCACAAACAGCTGCGTGCTGTTTCCAAGGGAATTTGTGCTGGCGCCAGCTTTATAGAGAAGAGTTAACATGGAAACAGTATGATTGGCTACATGGTCGACACTTGCCTTGTAAGGCTGACAGGCTCTAATTTCTAGAGTGAGCTAAAGTAGCTAAAGCTGAGCTGAAGGAGTGTGATTGGTATAGCTTTCCTTGACAGGTGTTTCCCATAAGTGCAGGCTGACTTAGGTTTTTGGGGTTTTTTTTTAATGTTTATTTTTTATTTTTGAGAGAGAGCATGCATGAGAGGGGAGAGGAACAGAGAGAGGTGGGGACACAGGATCCAAAGCAGGATCTGTGCTGACAGCACTGAGTCCAGCTTGGGGCTCAAACAAACTCTGAGCCAAAGAGAGATGCTCAACCAGCTGAGACATCCAGGCACCCCAGGCACCTGACTTAGGTTTATTTTTGTGACGTGGCCTGGGCCACTGGGGCATCTCCATTTTGTGCGTCCCGCTCAACAAATTAACTTTATCAATACTCATGTTTAAGTTCATCTGTCTCCTGCATTATCTGTTCCCTCAAAGGCTATTACCACTTATCTTGGTGTCTATTTTTCACATCATCAGCTATCCTCAAATGCATACTGGTCTTCAGTTTCACATTTAAGAATTAGGTAAAAAAATTTTTCTTTTATAGTTTATTGTCAAGTTGGTTTCCATATCACACCCAGTGCTCACCCCAACAATTGCCCTCCTCCATGCCTATCACCCCCCTTCCCCTCTCCCCCCATTCCCATCAGCCAAGAATGAGGTAAATTAAAAGCTGATTGGTCAAAGTTAGGGTTAAAAAATCTAATTAAGTCACATGAGTGTGATTTGAACCTAAGCCCTTTACTTTATGGAGAACAGACTGGGAAACCAAGATTTATCCCAGCCAAGCCAGCCTTAAATGTCAGAGAAACACCTCAGAAAATGATTTCAAGTTACCTGTAGAGACAGAGCTAGCAGCTGAAAGCTTATCTGGGATGTTCCTCGAATATCAAATGGTCATTTCTGGAAGGATTCTTTGTTTGAAGGTGCCACTGCCGACACTAACTCCTAAAGGTCTGTTTAAAGTTTTTTCACTGTTTTTTAAGAGAAGAATCTAATTTTTTGCGTCAGGGTTAACACCAGTCTACAAATAACCTAATGGGGGGGCGCCTGGGTGGCTCAGTCAGTTGAATGTCCAGCTTCGGCTCAGGTCATGATCTCGCGGTTCGTAGGTTCAAGCCCCACTTCAGGCTCTGTGTTGACAGCTAGCTCAGAGCCTGGAGACTGTCTTCGGATTCTGTCTCCCTCTCTCTCTGACCCTCCCCTGCTCGCGTTGTCTCTCTCTCTCTCTCTCTCTCTCTCTCTCTCTCTCTCTCAAAAATAAATAAAACATTTAAAATTAAAAAAACAAAAAAAACAACCTAATGGTGCGGTAGAGGGAGCTGGCCTTTAAGTTGGTCCCTCGACATTCAGCCCTTCCGGTCATTCCTGCCCTTCTCACCTGGGGTTCTGGGTCCCCAGTGTTCTCTGCAGGGAACATACTCTGCCACAGGTTATGGGTATATTCAGGCTGTGGTTTGCTTTGGCCTATTCCTTGATTACTACTATTCCATTGGAGTTTCACCTTCCAAAAATGTGTTAAAATATTCTATGTGCTGATGGCTCCCTCCTGCTTCCTTACTTTTGGAGCATTTATACTTTTTAAAATCATTTCAGCAAGACTATGTAACTGTTACCAATAATAGGTAATTTATTAGGGTCCGAAATAAATAAGTCTATTGAATAGGTAATTTAACAGGTAAATTTCTTTAGGGCCTAGTACTTGCCAGGCACAGCTCTAAGCATGTTAGATGTGTCCATCCAATCCCTTGAGCAGTCCAAAGGAAGCAGGTATGAATATGATCTCCATTTTACAGATGGGTTAACTCAGGCACATAGGGGTTCAGATTCATCAGAGAGTCTGGCTATGGAGTCTGCACTTTTAACTGCTATGTTATGCTGCCATAAGTCTAAATTTTAAGGAAAGCCATACCTGGGTACCCCAGAAAGCTCATTCCCTACCTCTTTTGGTAGTTTAGCAAACTGCTGAGTAAGGGAGGCTTTTGTTACCCACATCATTGGATGTGAACTCACTGGCTAAGCTCTGGTCCAACAAGGTCATTTACCCACTTAAGGAGCAATCATTGTTAACCAGATGACCAGGTATTCACCAGCCCCTCACTTTTCCATGAACATGTATAATGTTACAGGGACAGTGTTCTTTCGAAGCACTTTCTATGGTGCATCCCGCTGCTGCTAAACCAGAAATTCCTTTTACAGGAAGTCCAGAGGTCAGTGGAACCTCTCCATGCTGCTGATCCTTCTGCCTATAAAAATTTCCCCAATCAACCTTACTGTTCATCTATGTTGTGTGCATCTTGCCCAATGAACATTACATTTACTGTAGCACCTTATAGATTTTGTTGCCTCTATGGATTGCATTTTTTTAAACTGAAAATTCTATCTTATAAATGCATATTGATGATGTACAGGACTCTTTCCGGTCTGTGTTAAATATATGAATGTAATGGGGCGCCTGGGTGGCTCAGTCGCTAAGCGTCTGGCGTTGGCTCAGGTCATAATCTCATGATCTGTGAGTTGGAGCCCTGCGTTGGGCCCTGTGGCACCTCCCCACTCACGCTCTGTCCCTCTCCCTCTGTCAAAAATAAATAAACATATATATGAATGTAAATCCTCTTGTATATTAGAAGTAGATATTTGTATCTTCTCAACAATATGACACTTTGGTCTTTTACAATCATTTCATTGTCTTGTTGCATTGATTATATGCTTTAATATAATGTTGCTTTAAAACAGTGATAATAGACATCCTATATTATTTTTATAAGATTTTTTAAGTTTATGTATTTATTTTGATAGAGAGAGTGCAAGCAGGGGAGGGACAGAGACAGAGAGAGGGAGAGAGAGAATCCCAAGCAGGCTCCACATCATCAGCATGGAGCCAGATGTGGGGCTCGAGCCCATCAATCATGAGATCATGACCTGAGCCGAAATCAAGAGTGGCTCAACTGACTGAGCCACCCCAGGGGCCCCTACTCTTACTCTTTACTTCAGTAGGAATTCTTCTGAAGTTTCACTCTTAAGAATATTTGATGGAAATTTTTAGTGGATATCCCTTATCAGTTCAAAGAACTCCCCCATTTACTCCCAGTGACACTGAACTCTGCATAGCCTTAAATTCAGTAGAAATCTATTATTAGGACCTGTTTTTAAGTTCTATGCACCTTTGCAATATGACGAGATGCAGTGGTTTTCCTACTTTAGCATTTATCACAGCCACCTGGAGGATTTGCTGAAACACAGATTGCTAGGCCCATTCCCAAAGGTGCTGACAGGGCCTGAGAATAAGCCTGTCTATAGTTTCCAGGTGATGCTGATGCTACTGGCCCAGCCACCATCCTTAGAATCATTGATTATAGAGATCTTTGAAAGGTCCCTCTTTCTCCAAAAAGTCGATTCTTGATACCTAAAATCGGAACTGAATTATCCCCCTAAGAAAGGCACATCTCAGGAAAGCCAGATACCTCAAAATTAAGACTATCTGCTCTTATAAGATAGAGACAGGCCAGTAGATAAGTATTATTTAGTCTGTGTGGCTTTTTAAAAATTATTTTAATTCTAATACAGTTAACATACAGTTTTATTAGTTTCAGGTGTACAAATAGCAATTCAACAATTCTATACATTGAGTTGTATATAGCCTGTGTGATTTTTAAAAATTAGATGTCAACATTTAAAGCTTAGGAGAACTCATTATTAGCACTTTCACACTGACTTCTTCAGAGGTCTGCCTCTTAGGCTGGGAGGTCCATCAATGCATGATTAGACTTGGTGCCTTTTTTGGTGTCTACCTAATGCCTACGATCCCATCAGGTAGGCAGCAGATGTACAAGGTTTATTTAGAGAATTAATAAATTAAGAAATTGTGTATTATTTCCAGGGCCCTGGCCTGAGGTGTGACCCAAATAGCAATTTAGTCAAGTGAAATAAAGAATTTAAATCCCATGAAGACCCCAGCAGAGTCCCTAGTCACCCTCATAATAGGAGGCCCCAGAGATTAGAGAACATGGAAAGAATATGATGAATCCTCCGTTCTTATAAAACCAGATCCAAAGAAGGTATTAAGACATTCCTAAGGCTATTTCCCAAAAGTGTGCCAATGTCTTCTGACCCTTTCTTGCTTCCTAGGCCCCAGGCACTCAACCTTCTCACCCTTTCTCATGAACTCTTGCACCCGCTAAAGGTCTTAGGATTATACTACCCCACTTCCTGTTAGCTGGCCATGCTCTTCGTCTCCACCGTGGAAACATTCCTCGTTATGTTTGGGCCAATCCTTACAGAGATACAGACAGCCAAACACAGGTATATGACCGCAAACATGAGGAAGTTAGAAAGGATTGAGAAATCTTACGAAATGTTCATAGTTCTTCTGACTGCCATTCCGAGCATCAGTGGCCCTGTTGTCCCTTCAGTTTCCACACAGTAGCGTTGGGAGTAGGGTGTGTATTTAGATACATAGTGGGTCACACACAGTCCTTAAACACAGGACTTACAGTCTTTTAATATAATCATTTCTTCATCTTGCATGGAATTAGTTATTCTCAAGACCATATGGCCATATGGAAAATGTATTGCTTGAGCCACTGACCCAAATAAAATCTTATTCCAGTTCCCTTCCAACCTCCAGCTCCATACTTCCTACCTTATTTGATAAACATGACTGCTTTTGTGTTATTATTCAGACCCTCAACTAATAGCTAACATTTAACTACATTACTTTATTTTCATTTGCTTCGTTACAGTTTCCCAGGATTCCATAAATTTTATTTTTGAATAATTTGTTTACATGGCTCAGAAAATTTAAATTATGTAAAAATAATTCTCACTCTCATCCCTGTGTTTGTCTACTCGGTTTGAGACCCTCACCCCAGACTCACTTTTACTAGTTCCCTGGGCATTCTTCCAGTGTTTTATTTATTTAAGTGTTTACTTTGGAGAGAGAGAGAGAGTGAGGGGGGAGGTACAGCAAGAGAGGGGAACAGAGGATCTGAAGCAGGCTCTGTGCAGACATTGGAAAGCCTGATAAGGGGCTCGAAGTCATGAACCATGAGATCATGACCCAAGCCAGTCAGACGCTCAAATAAATGAGCCACCCAGGCACCCCTCCCCGCCTTTTTTAACTTTACTTATTTTGAGAGAGAGAAAGCATGAGTTGGGAAGGGACAGAGAGAGAGGGAGAGAGAATCATAAGCAGGCTCCCCATTGTCAGTGCAGAGCCTGATGATGCAGGGCTGGATCTCACGAACATGAGATCGTGACCTGAGCCGAAGTCGGACGTGTAACTGACGGAGCCATCGAGGCGCCCCTGTGTTTCATTTTTTAAAGGCCCCTTACTGAGATATACTTCACATACCACACAACCTACCCATTCAAAGTGTACAATTCATCAGTTTTTAGTAGGTTCACAGAGTTGAACAATCATTACAACAACACATTCTAGATTATTTTCATCACTCCAGAAAGTAGCTCTAGGCCCATTATCAGTCCCTCATTGCCCTAGCTGTTCACAGCACTTGTTTACAATCTTTCTTTCCCTAAGGTGCAGAGAGATATCTCCTCTTTCATTCTCCTTTTTCTCCCCCCAGCATGGGGCTTGAATTCACAACACTGAGATCAAATCGTATGCTCTACCCACTGAGCCAGTCAGGCATCCTTAAGGTATATTGTTTTTTGTTTGTTTGTTTTTTAAATAATCTCTATGCCCACTGTGGGGCTCCTCATTCTTGATCTCCGTAATAGGAGTCTTTTTTTTCTTGATTAATTAGCTAAAGATTTGTCAATTTTGTTCAACCAACTTTGGGTTTGTTGACTTGCCTATTGTTTTCTACTGTATCTTTGCACTAATATAAATCATCCGAATTTTCCTTCTTCCTTACATAAACAGGTAGCACCCTGTATACTTTGACCACCAGTATATTCTGAAGAATGTAATTGAGAGAAAATGATCCTAAATAAATCCGAGATGTAAGACGAAATGAAGAATCATGAAAGTGGTAAATATGTAATTAGATCTTAATAAACAACAACTGATTAAAACAAATATTTTATGAAATGAAGGAAATCATTATATATACAAGGAAAGTAATATAGAAATGAGGAAGAAGGTAAATGAGGTTTACCGTATTATCTGTGAGGAGCGCAAAGGCACGTATCAACTTTAGATTGTGATGTTATGAATAAGTATTGGACACAAACTTTTTTTTTAAGTTTATTTATTTATTTTTGAAAGGGGTGGGGAGAGCAGGAGTGGGGGAGAGATAGAGATAGAGGGAGAGGGAGAGAGAAAATCCCAAGCAGACTCTGGCTCTGCGCTGTTAGCACAGAGCCCGACGCGGGTCTTGAGCTCACGAGCCACGAGATCATGACCTGAGCCAAAATCAAGAGTTGAATGCTTAACCGACTGGGCCACCCAGGCACCCCTGAACACAAACTTCTAATGCCTCTTTACATTCCCATGGCTACTTCCTTCTTTCCGGGCTCTTGCCAGCCTCCAAACTGAAGTATACCAAGCCTATCTGACCTGAGGTCCCCCCACCTTCCAGAGTCAGCTGCAGTGGCACACCACTGGGCAGGAGGTCTGGCTTTCTGAGCAGTTGCAACGGACCAGGGGACAACTCTGTGTGGCAAGCCTTGGCCAATGGGAAATGTGAGATGGAAGAAGTTAGGAAATTACACTGCCCTCCTTCCTCCCTTTGAAGAACTGCTCAGAGGAGCAGTTTCTTCTCATAAACTTCCTGGAGAAGTCACGCACTCCGAGTAAACACTGCATCCTGGGAGACGCCTATGACTTCATAGCTTGTGACCAAGCCTGGCCACTGTGGGAACACACTGCATTAGGACTTGCCATTTTCTTCCCTGCCCTCACTTCCCTGAATCTATACCTCCCAATAATTTCATTTTCTGCCTCAAGTTCTACTTTCTAGAGGACTCAAGTTAAACAGTGGTGTGTACTGTAAATTCTAGGATAAATGCTAAAAGAATAAAAACAAGTATACAATTTCCAAATTAGATAAGGAAAAACATAAAATGGTAGAAAATTGTCAATCCAAAAAAAGACAAAAAAGAAAAAAATAAAGATGGAATAGTTGAAACAAATAGCACAAAGTTAGATGGTAAATTTAAACCCAAATATATTGGTAGGCACATTAAGTATAAATAGACTAAATATTTCAATTAAAAAACAAAGATTGTCAGGCCAAATAAAAAAGAATATTCAGTAAGGGGTGCCTGGGTGGCTCAGCTGGTTAAATATCCGACTTTGGTTCAGGTCATGATCTCATGGTTCATGGGTTTGAATCCCGTGTCGGGCTCTGTGCTGACAGCTCAGCCTGGAGCCTGCTTCAGATTCTTTGTCTCCCTTTCTCTCTGCCCCTCCCCCACTCATGCTTTCTCTCTCTCTCTCTCTCTCTCTCTCTCTCAAAAATAAATAAATGCTAAAAATTTTAAAAAATATGAAGTAAAATGTAGACATTTAAAAGTATTTAAAATAAATCTAATTTTCATAATAAATGTTAAGTATTAAAAAGTTTTCTCATTAATTCAATAGCAGAGCTGAGAAATCCATACCATTCAGAAAGATCTCTAACGTTAAATAGTTTCCTTCACTATTGTAGTATACTGTGAAGTTCCAAGAGGGAAAGTAAAGACCGGAAGTAAGTCTTAGATCACCATTTCTATTTCTGTAATCTTTTTTTTTTTTTTTTTTGAGAGAGAGCGTGCATGAGCAGAGGAGAGGCACAGAGGGAGCAAGAATTTTAAGAGAATAATAAGCCCCCAACATGGGGCTTGATCCCATGACCCTAGGATCATGATTGAGCCAAAATCAAGAGTCAGATGCTCAACCAACTGAGCCACCCAGGTGCTCCTATTTCTGTCATCTTAAGCCACTATTTTCTCTATAATTGGGAGACAGAAATTCCTCCTTAAGCCTAACTAAAATATTCACCTTACCCTTACCAAGTGTGCACATTAAATGCAAATGTGTAGAAAGAGATAAAGCAGCTAAAAAAAGGCGGCACTGAATATCTCTTTTATATAAGTTAGTGAATGTGTATCTCTAATATAGGTCTAATAACTTTTCAAGAGGTGACCACTCATGGCCTTTCTTCTAAATCAGGTGAGGGGGATAGAATACTGTGATCATGTTAAGGAATCTCCTATAAGCTACTGATAACCTCTGTTGACAGAACAGAAGTAAGACAGCAGTTTACTATAGCTGAAATCTATTTCCACATAAAGAAAAATTTGGATCTAGGCTCGGAGAGTAAGACTCATGGGAGTAAGATCTATTACTTTCATTTGGTCACATTATGTTTCATGCGTGTGTGTGCACGCTATTCAAAATGCATACTCCTGGGCTCAGTTCAAGATTTTTTTTTAAATTTCGTTTTTAAAGTTTCCTTCTTTAATTTTTAAAAAAATTTTAACATTTATTTATTTTTGAGAGACAGAGCATGAGTGGGGGAGCGGCAGAGAGAGAAGGAGACACAGAATCCAAAGCAGGCTCCAGGCTCCGAGCAAGTGTTCAGCACAGAGCCTGACACGGGACTCGAACCCACGAACCATGAGATCATGACCTGAGCTGAAGCTGGACACTTAACCGAACGAGCCACCCAGGTACCCCTAAAGGTTATTTCTTTATGGGGGGGGCGGGGAGAATCCCAAGCAGTCTCTGTTTTGTCAGCGCAGACCAACACAGGGCTCAGTCCCCTGAATTATGAGATCATGACCTGAACCAAAATCAAGAGTTGAATACCTAACCAACAGAGCCACCTGGGCGCCCCAAGATTCACTGAATAGACTCCCTCAGGTAGGATTACATCATCTTTACTGATAATGTTCTTCACTAAGAATTGTTTTTTATAAAATCATAAATATCATAGTGAAACTCAACCTAGAGTAAAGTCTGTAGATTTAAAATAAATGTACCTTTGCTATGGAAACCTAAATAACTCTCAACAGGGTATACCATGAAGAGAGTCTGCCTATAATGTTGTATCTACATTGAACCTGAAATACAGACCTCATCATACATTCTCACCCAAGTTTTTCTGGTGAAAACAGTGGGGAAGTTGAAGAGGATTATATTAAATAATCCCTGGGTGTGAACCTGAATGAGGCTAAAAGGAATAGACACCACAACTTTGGCTTCATTAGCCTGAACAAAAAAGTAAACCAGTTTCATATCAGACAAACAGAATGGTGGTATTAGATATACTCTGTTAAGGAAAAACCCTTTACCAAGGGTTACAAACGATACAATAGGCTTACCTTACCAAAGTGAAGACCTTTTCTTCTACTGCATGTGAATGTCCCCTTCAGTGAAGCCTTCTAACTGTGTTATCATGCTAACTGATGAAGGTAGGAATGTCAACTATGTTTCTAGGCAACTTTACGGTGGCACAAAGGACTCCTGGCTACTAAATTGTATCTGGACTGAACACACTATAAATAATGGAATGGGAACCCCAAGTTTTGGGCTGGTCTGAGTGTGGCGTCTCTTAAGACTGACATGTACCCTGTAGGGACCCTGGAAGTTGTACTCAGGCATAGTGGCTCCTTGAGGCCTGTGAAGGATTTGCCCCTGTTTTGGGTGAGCTGCTACAGGACTTAATGCTGCTAAGAAGGACTGCCGGACGCTGTCCTACTGGCAGGCTGCTGTTCCTGTTTGTTACCCCTTTGAGTACAGTGGTGCTACATGTTGCCGTGGTAATCTTTTAAGTTTGAATGTTTAAACTTAAAAAGACCCCTTTTGGTCACAGCTATAAATAATTTTAGATGCATGAATTCTGTAATTATATTCTAATTCTTTAGTTAAGCCTAAAGAGACCCCTCAGGTAGGTGTAGCACTAATAATTCCCTAACTGCTGCTGAATTTTCTTTTTAAAATTTTTTAAATATTTATTCATTTCTGAGAGACAGTGTGAGTGGGGGAGGGGCAGAGAGGAGACACAGAATCCTAAGACAGGCTCCAGGCTCCCAGCTCTCAGCAGAGAGCCCAGCAAAGGTCCTGAACCCACAAACTGCGACATCATGCCCTGAGTCAAAGCCAGACCCTTAACCGACTGAGCCACCCAGGTGCCCCAAACTACTGCTTAATTTTCATCTCACAGTGAATTCACACATATACTTTTCTTTTTACACTAAAATGGAATAAAAATAAACTATAGATTCTTAATTTACTTTAATTATAAGGCAGTAAAATTATCACATCAATTTAATAATTATAAGTAACTTAAATGCAATAATGTATAATGACTAAGAAAACATTGTAACTCAATAGAAAACAAAATTGAGTAAAGTACTATTGAATTCTGGGCATTTCTATGTCAAGACATAAATTTTAAAATGTAATAAAATCCTACATTTTCTTTTTTTATTACTTTCTTTTTTAACTTTATCTTTTAGTAATCCAACAGGGGGCTCAAACTCACAACCTTGAGATCAAGAGTCTCATTCTCTTCTGACTGAGCCAGCCAGGTGCCCCCAATCCCATATTTTCTTACCAAAAACCTTCTTAAGCCAGTTTCCTTTCAAACCGGTCTTCATATTTTAACTGGAGTGTCTTCTAAAAAATCATTTTATTTACAGTTGCAGATGTCCTTTTAACACATATAATGTGCACTATATGCTAGAATCAAATCCCTGAAGAAGTTGGAATCTTATGAATACAGCCAGGACAGCAGTGGAGAGAGTCGTGAACAAAAACATCACAGTCCACACAGAAAACATTTCGGCACACGGCACAAACATAGACCTGCAGTGAAAAGAAGAAAAGAAAACTTACAAAATAGTTTCCCAGAGTTAAGTACAGCAGAGCTAGAAGGACGTTCACACTGCTTTGCTCTTCTACAGGTCTATCAGTTTTCCTCACCCACCTACCTATTGTGTTATTTCCACTGTACTATTTATTCTCAAATCCAAGGTGATTATTTTTCCAAGAAAAACTATTCCTTAGAAATGAGAAAATTACTTTGTTTTGACTCATTAAAGTCTGTTGTATTGTAAGACACTGTCAATTACTTCATTTTATGTAAATGTCTGGGGAAGACACATGAACTTGAAAGTAGTGCTGGTTTCAAATGCTTAGAGAGGTCATTTCTCTGATTTGATTAAAAAGAAAAGGCACAGGGGTGCCTGGATAGCTCAGTCAGTTAAGTGTCCAACTCTTGACTTCAGCTCAGGTCATGATCTTATGGATTAAGCACCCAGAGTTCTGGGCTGTCATCACAGAGACTGTTTGGGATTCTCTCTCTCCCTCTCTCTCTCCCTCAAAATAACTTAATTGATAAGAGACAGCTGTCAGTGCAAAGCCTGCTTGGGATTCCCTCTCTCCCTCTTACTCAAAATAAACTTTAAAAAAAAATCCTGAACAAAAAATAAACAAAAAGAAAAGCACAAAATTTTAACACAGATTTAGTTATCGCTAGGGAATGACCTCAAAACTGCACAAATTATATTCCTCTTTTATTTAACTATTTAATATGGGAAAAGCCATACATAAGACAAAATTTAAAAATCCATGATTCTCTCAGTATTACATACAGGGATACTTGTGCCGTGGGGTAAAATTACCAAGGCAGCACCATACCAGATAAGAAAATTATTAAATCTCAAAAAGCACAGAAGTAAAGATGTGTTCTTAAAAACAGTCAAATGATTCAAAGGCGGCTATAGTGAGGATGAAGCTACTGATGTCAGAGGCACATAAAAATTAATAAAACTTGTTTTATGAAATGTGAGAGTAAAACAAGCAAGCAATCCTTCCAATTAATATTTTATACAGTGTATAAAGAATAGTTTTAAATATGGACACATATCTAATAAAAATTTATAACTGACTATATAGTGATCTTATCTGCATCTTTATATAAGTGTATACATTCAAACTGCCCCCTTCAAAAATTTTAAAAATATTTTCTCATTGGCACAATTGGGGAACAATCTTTCGTCTGAAGCCACCTTAAATGCTAACTTCAAAGTGCGTTGTGACAGAGTCTAAAGTACAGTATGGAGAAAAAACTTTTAATACTTCCAAACTAAATGCACTTTAGCTTGCAAACTAAAGACAGTTTAAAGTACTAAAATATTGTTACAAGAAAATTAGAACGGAGAATTAGAAAAAAATCTATTTAAACTAATTTTTTAAATTTCATTTATTTTTGAGAAAGAGAGCATGAGTGGGGGAGGGGAAGAAAGAGAGGGGGACAGAGGATCCAAAGAGGGCTCTGTGCTGACAGCAGCGAGTCTGATGTGGGGCTCAAACTCAGGAACTGCTAGACCATGACCTGAGCTGAAATCAGACGCTCAACCGACTGAGCCACCTAGGCGCCCCCTATTTAAAATAATTTGTTATCATTTACCCTCTGCCTACTGTTATCCCTTCTGATAACCTGATACAAGCCTGGTTTTTAATAATGTACTGTAAACTTCTAATGCTATTTCCTCAGTATTTCTTAGATGATACTTAGAATTTAGAAAGCACATGAACTTACATGCTGGTCTTTCAACTGCCCCTGACATCCATAACAAAATCTGAAAAAGAAAGTTTAAGAATTATTTTGTTATGAATTCACTCATAACATATCTCTGTAAACTGCTGGTAACAAGAGTCCTATAATTAATAAGTAATTATCTTTATATATGACTTTTAAGAGAAAGAATCAAGAATACCAATAATTTAAGAAAGTTCTACAGTATATCCCCAGGTCATCTCACAAAGCAAAATTGTACTTTAAAAAAATTTTAATTTTTCAGAGAAAGACAGATACCATGTTTTCACTCATAGGAGGAAGTTGAGAAACTTAACAGAAGACCATGGGGAAAGGGAAAGACAAAAACAAAACAAAATAAAACAATACATATATATGTATATGTATATATATATATAGTTACAAACAGAGAGAGAGGCAAACCATAAGACACTTTATTTATTTACTTATTTAATATTTATTTTTGAGAGAGAAACAGATTTTGAGCAGGGGAGGGACAGAGAGAGAGAGGGAGACACAGCATCTGAAGCAGGCTCCAGGCTCTGACAGCAGGGCTCAAACCCAAGAACCAGAAGATCATGACCTAAGCTGAAGTTGGATACTTAACAGACTAAGCCATCCAGGGGCCCCAAGAGACTTTTAAGTACAGAAAACAAACTGACGGAAGAAGGGAGTGAGGAGGGTGGGGGGGGGGCAGAAAAAATGGGTGACCAGCACTGAGGAGGTCACCCGGTGGGATGAGCCCTGGGTGTTGTATGTAAGTGATGAATCATGAGAATCCACTCCCGAAGCCAAGAGCACACTGTATACACTTTATGTTAGCTAACTTGACAATAAATTATTAAAAAAAAAAAAAACTGGGAAAAAAAATTGAATCACTATGAAGTGCACCTTAAAATAATAGGATATTATATGTCAAATATACTTTAATTAAAAAAATTGTTTTGGCTAAAATATAAAGTCATAAAAATTTTAAATTTATTTTTATCAAGGTTAAATCTGAACACACATTCCCTACTGGGATTCCACCAGGGAATTAGGCCCTACGGAAAATACTCTGAGTATTTTACAACTCACCCAAAGATAGCACATAGCTGGTACAATTTTATATGGATGAAAGAGAAATTAATTTCTGTGTGGATGCCTAAAGGCTTAATTTTCAAGGAATGGTTTAAAGAGTTTCAAGTTACCAAAACAGGGTCACCTGGGTGGCTCAAGCATCTGACTCTTGATTTAGACTCAGGATCTCTGGGTTTGTGCATTCGAGCCCCGGATTTGGCTCTGTGCTGATAGTGTGGAGCCTGCTTAGGATTCTCTCTCTACCTTTCTCTCTTTGCGGCTGTCTCTCAAAAGAAAAAAAAAAGTTTGGGGCACCTGGATGGTTCCATCAGTTAAGCATCTGACTTTGGCTCAGGTTATGATCTCGTGGTTCATGAGTTTTGAGCCCAGTGTTGAGTTCTGTGCTGACAGAGCTTAGGATTCTCTCTCTCTCTCTTACTCCCTCTCTACCCCTTCCCAGCTCTCTCACTCTCAAAATAAATAAATGAACTTAAAAGAAAAAAAAATTTTTTTTAAAGTTTCCAAAGCTAACTAAAAAAAAAAAAAAAGAAAATAGAGGCCCTCTCCCCACCCACCGCCACTTCATTTCTAGGTCCTCGCTTTCAAAACTTTTAACCGTTTGATAGTTACCCACGCTTACAGGGAAATCTCTTGGTTTTTTCTGGCATTGGCTATAAACTTCCTACTATGGAAGATGATAATTTAATTCTCTTTCAACCTTCTTGAACCAACAGCATGTACACACAACTAATTTTTTATTTTTTCTACATAAGAAAATAATTTTGAATAGAACATTATTAAATGTTTGGTTTATTATGACTATAAGCATATTCAGCTGAGCCATATAAAACACTTCGTCTCTTCAAAATATTTCTTACTAGGGGCATCAGGGTGACTCAGTTGGTTAAGCATATGACTCTTGATTTTGCCTCAGGTCATGCATGACCTGACGGTTTGTGAGAGAGAACCCTGCATGGGACTCTGCTGACAGCTGATTCTCTCCCCCGACCTTTCTCAAAATAAATAAGCAAAAAAAATTTTTTTTTGGTGGAGTTAATTACTATATTGCGATTCACGATATAGTAATTACATAAAAAAGCTTAGTTTTCTATGTCATTACCACGTAATTACGTGGTATGTAATTACGTGAGTTACATAATAACTCAGCCCCAACCTTTCCCTAAGAAGTCTCAAAGTCTTCTCTATGTTTACCGACATCAAGAATTCATCCTCCAGGTGACAACTCTCCTGGCTGGAGCACTCAGACCTTCTCCAAACTGGATTATTTATTCTCCATATCTGACACACAAGTGTCATTCTGTAATCTCCCCTTATCATCATCCTAGGGCTTTCCTTAAATAAATATTTCTATTCTCTTCCAGTCATTCTCTTTCTCAGTTCCTTTGAACCATCTCTTCCACGGCTTCCCCACAAAGTCTCTTTTTGAGGCCTCACAAGTCGGAAAATGTCTTTATTCTACCTACATTTAATTGATAGGTTTGCCAGGGATGTAATTTAGGTTCTTAATAATTTTCACTCCAAATTTTGAAGGAAATTGCTCCCAGCAGCATCCAGTAGTGCTGAGAAGCAAAATAATTTTATTTCCTGATTATGTGACCTAATTTTCCCTCTCCAGAAATGATTACGATTAGTATTTTGATGTGTATTCTAAAATTTCACAACAATAAACTTTAGTGCGGGTTTATATTTCCTAACTATGTTAGGCACTTGAAAGTTCCTTTCAATCCACAAAGTTCTGTCCTTCAATAGTAGAAAATGTCCTTTAGGAGAGAAATAGCTGAAGGACATTAGACCATACTATTAGGCCTTCTGGATAAATCCTCTGGTTTTACACCACAGAAATTGGCTAAGGCTACAAATCAGGGCTTTTTTGTTCTTTTGGAGAGCTGATATATCAGTATACGACTACACTCACTAGACATAGGTGGGCTTTTGGAAATTCATTCCTGGAAACCCAGATCTCTCTAATAATGAGTCATTTCAGTCATAACCAAGACATTCTACCATCTCATTCTCTGCATCGGAAGTCATCTTGCCCAAATTAATATGACTCTCTTTTTATTTGCAGTAACAATGCATTCAAACATTACTCTACCGTGTACAATAGTTATAAATTAATCAAAACTCCTATACCTTTCTCCATTATGTTCTTCTAGAGGAATCTCTTGAAAAGCATCCAAAGGAAATAAATGATGATAAGATCGTGCCAAATGGGGAGCAGACACCAAAGTAAGACCTAACAAATAAAACAAGAGACTCATATTTAATAGCACAAAAGTCACTAAGACAATGGCTGAAATGTAAAATGATAGGTTAAATAGTTTCAAGGTATTTTTTTTTTTTTAGGACTGTTGGTATTCATTTCTTTATTTACATGTCTTAAAAAGGAAATTCCAGGATGGAGTTTTACTTGTGTCACTAATTGTGTGACCTCTCTTGCCAATTTGCCTACTTATAAATGAAATAAAATTCTGCAATTCTATTATTTTAATTCCTCATTCACCTTATATATATTTATTTTATGAAAATAAGAGCTACAAAAATGTCTACGAGACCTACTGCAATACCTTTAAAGAACATACCCATTTCAGAAAGAGAATCAGAAAACTGTTCTAGAATGCCAGGTTTATTCTTAGAAAGGAAGTGCTGGGCACTCAATAAAAAAAATGTACTCTTCTCACAGATTAAATCAGGAGCATACACAGAGCTTAATATTAACATTTACTTTAATAGCAATATACGTAAGAAGTTATTCAAGATTAATTTACTGATAAAGAACAGTTGGTTTCTTACCACAGATTTTACATTCAACTGGAAGTTCACAGTACTTTGCTCGACACTGTGGGCAGAAATACCCTCCTAATGTAAGTCCTGGCTCAGTGTTGCTATCCAAGTGCCTGTGGGAAGAAAAATTAATTTTACAATGATATATAAAGATGTGAATGGTTACAGCAAAAGAAAGTATCCTACCTTGATTTTAAAATCTTGAAGTTGTTTCATAGCTTACTTATGCGAGGTTCATTCTTTACCTTTTTTTCTCAGCATTTGTTTTTTTTTTTACTTTTTTTTAAATCTTTATTTTTGAGAAAGAGAGAGACAGAGTGCGAGCAGGGGAGGGGCAGAAAGAGAGGGAGACATAGAATCTGAAGCAGGCTCCAGGCTCTGCGCTGTCAGCACAGAGCCCGACACGGGGCTCCAACTCACAAAACGTGAGTTCATGACCTGAGCCAAAGTTGGACGCTTAACCAACTGAGCCACTCAGGCACCCCTGCATTTCTGTTTTGAATAGTGTACATTACTGTCTTTGTTTTATGGGTTTGTTTTTTTTTAAGTAATCTCTATACCCAATATGGGGCTCAAACTCACGACTATGAGATAAAGAGCTCTATGCTCTACTGACTGAGCCAGTCAAGAGCCCCAATTTGCATTAATGTATTTGAATTCACTCATCTTTTCTTCTTCAGGGACTCATCTATTGTTAATCCAATCCAGGATATTTTTCATCTCAGACATTTGTGTCTAAAACTTTGATTTGGGTCTTTTTCATCACAGCTGTTTTAATACCTTATCTACTAATTCTCATCAACTGTGCTGTTTCTGGATATGTGTCTGTTCAATGATTTTCTCCTTGTTATGGGTGATATTTTCATACTTCATTGCATGCCTGGTCATTTTTGACTGGCTGCCAGATATTATGAATTTTGCTTTGTTTTAGGTGCTGGATTTTTCTCGTATTCCCTTAAATATATTGGGACTTTTTCTAGAATAGACTTGGAAATAAAGTATAGAATATTCTAGAATATACTTGGAAGTAACTTGAAATAGTTTGTTCTGTTCAAAACTTGATTGTTAGTTCATTAGGCTGTCCTTATTAGCTGTTAGTCTGGGGTTAATTTGGTTCCATTACTGTGGACACTATTCAATGCCCACTGTTAAGAGGTCTCTCCACACTGACTGGTGGGAACATGAACTATTCCCTGCCCCCTGTGAGCTCCAGGGACTACGCTGCCACTGAAAGAACCTCTTCAGGGGTTCTTTCCTGGGCCTCTAATAATAGATAGCAGTCCTCATAACTCAGCTGATAACTCCAGGAAAGTCCCTGCGATCCCGAGAGTTCTCTGTATAGCCTTTTTCTTTCTAGTACTGTGCCTGGAAAATTATAGCCATTTCAGCCTCCCCAAACTCTGAACTTTGTTTCTTCAACTGATCAAGACCTCCAGGGTGTCTGTGGGTTTCCTGTCCTGCACTGCAGCCTAGATATGCCCTCTAGGAAGTAAACTGCACTCACAGGGCTCACCTAACTTGTTTCCCTTCTTTCAGGGATCATTTACCTGCAGTGCCTATTGTCCATGTCTGAATATCATTGCGTTGTATGTTTTGTCTGGCAGGAGGGAGGAAAGTAAGTTCAGTCCCTATGGTACCTTTATAGCTGGAGACATAAGTCTTACTTGTGATTTTTAAGAATTACTTTAACTTTGCTTCATAATTATGTAAAATATAAGGCTCTACAGTTTAAAACAAGGTATGTTCAGAAAAGCCTAGGAGCCATCCCTTTGCCTTTCTTCACATACTGCCCAGGTAAACATTTTTTTAGTTTTTACTTTTTATTTCCATTACTCTTTTTGTCATTAATATAAACAAGTATGTATATCTAGTCAAATCTCCACTTCTTCTTAGAGGACTGGCAGCATACTATATACTTTTCTCTATCTTGCTGTTTTTCCTAATAATATATCCTGAAGATTACTCCACAGGAGTAAACAGAGATAGTCCTCTCTCCTTGTCATAGCTATATAGAAGGTAACCTTTTACAAAAGCCGTTACGCTGTAAGCCCATATAACTTTAGTTTTTTTTTCTTTAACTTATAACTTACAGGAAGGAATTAAAAATGTAAAAACATTATCACTGACAGTTTCAAAGTTTTTACTTACGCCATGCTGAAAGACGGTTTTGCATCTTGATCAGACAGGGAAGCAATGGTATGCTGAGGAAATCCTTCAAAGAAGAAAATATATATGAATTTCTTTTTCCAAGCACATAGCAAAATTCTAGGACTAGGAAGCTAAAAATATTCCTACCAGAAACCCCACAAAGTTGTACAAAAGTTCTCTCTCCTGCCTTTATTATAGTATGTAAAGTAATACCAGGTTATAAAAAAAATTAAAAGTGGAGAAAATGGGGGTAAGACCTGTTTATACATACGGCTGCAGATTCTAAAGTCTAAACATTTTTAATTTAATAATAACACATGCTGTTTTTTAAAAAGAAAATGTTTGTAATTTTTAAATACTTTTGACATAATGGAGAGTCTATTACATAGCTGTCTACTTTCATTTTATATTAAGAATATACTTCTAGGTTTAAAATTTTGGAATGCCCAAACCCATGTAGTTTGCTTTCCATACATATATTTTAAAGGAAGTTTTTTCTTTTTTTAATGTTTATTATTTATTTTGAGAGAGAAAAAGAGACTGAGCAAGCACGAGCAGGAGAGAGGCAGAGAGAGAGGGAAAGAGAAAATCCCAAGCAGGCTCCACACTGTCAGTGCAGAACCCGATGCGGGGCTTAATGTCATGAAACTCTAAGATCATGACCTGAGCTGAAATCAAGAGTTCAATGCTAACAGACTGAGGTGCCCAGGAGCCGCTTCATACATATCTTTAAATTCTGAAAACCAGTCCAAGAGAAGCAGAAACCATAAAAAAATATATTTCATTACATATCAATGTTAAGTCTACATATCAAAACAAGTAAAGGTAAAGTTAAGTGACCAAATGAAAAAATATTTGTGCCAGGTGATGAAAATGGGTTGATATTCCTAAATGGCTCTAACAAATCAATTTGAAGAATAAATTATTATAAGTTTAAATAACTTTAAAATGGGCTTAAAAATTAGCCAACATAACATTTAAAATGTATTGAGTGTTTATGTCAAGTATTATTTTGTATCCTTCATGTGTATTAAGTCAGTTGATGCAACACACCATGAGATAGACACTTATATCATTTTACAGATGAGGAAACAGGAGAGGTCAACCAGTACTATAAATGGACTAAAAAAAAGACAGAAAAGCATTCCATCTCACTAACAGTTAACAAGTATATATTAAACAAACAAACAAACAAACACAGGGCACCTGGGTGGCTCAGTCAGTTAAGCCTCTGACTCTGGATTTCTGCTCAGGTCATGATCTCACAGTTCCTGGGATAAAGCCCCGTGGGCTGTGTGCTCACAGCACTGAGCCTTCTTGGGACTCTCTCCCTGCCCCTCCCCCAGTGGCATGTGAAAGCGCTCGCTCATGCTCCCTCTCTCAAAATAAATA
The DNA here is from genome assembly GCA_028646485.1 of Cryptoprocta ferox. NCBI lineage: Eukaryota > Metazoa > Chordata > Mammalia > Carnivora > Eupleridae > Cryptoprocta > Cryptoprocta ferox. The sequence continues at coordinate 47,390,023 of CM053572.1, read as the reverse complement.
ATAAATAAACATTTTAATTTTATTTTTTTTAATTTATTTTTTAATGTTTATTTTTGAAAGAGGGAGTGAGAATACATGTACATGGGAGGGGCAGAGAGAGGGAGACAGAGGATGGGTGGCTCAGTCAGTTAAATGTCCAACTCTTGATTTTGGCTCAGGTCATGATCTCAGCAGTTCATGAGTTCAAGCACCACATCAGGCTCCATGCTGATAGTGCAGAGCCTGCTTGGGAGTCTGTCTTTCCCTCTCTCTTCTGCTTCACCTCATCTTGTTCTCTCTCTCTCTCTCCAAATAAGTAAACTTTAAAAAAATGTATAAAGAGACTCTTTTTCATACTTAAAAAGTTTATGCCTTTTTCCATTGTAAACATTAATAAATGTTCATTATAAAATTTTTGTAAAATGTAAGAAAAAGAAAAATTATTTTAGATGATGTAAAACTCATCATGCTTTTCTTGAAAAATCCCCTTTTAAAAAAATACTTTATTTTATTTATTTTTAAAGATTTTAAGTAACCTCTACACTCACAGTGGGGTTCAAACTTACAACCCTGAGATCAAGACTCAGATGCTCTACCAACTAAAGTAGTCAGGTGCAACCCCCCCAAATCCCTCTTAAGCAATGTGATGTACCTCCCTGCAATCTTCTGTCTTTGCAGTTTGTATTACACAGGTTTGACCAAACAGTACAAAGATTTTTGTACCTTATCTTTTACATTTCTTAATACAACAAGAATTTTTCTATAAATGTAGTGTCTTTGTACCTTTCTAGCCTTAAAAAAAAAGTCAGTAATGGCTGTTGTGATAGGACAAGAAATGTTTTTTTGTTTTAATATTTTATTATTTATTTTTGAGACACAGAGAGAGAGTGAGACAGAGAGACAGTGAGTGAGCGAGGGAAGGGCAGAGAGATGGAGACACAGAATCTGAAGCAGACTCCAGGCTCTGAGCTGTCAGCACAGAGCCCAATGTGTGGCTCAAACTCACAAACCGTGAGATCATGATCTGAGCCGAAGTTGGACACTTAACTGACTGAGCCACCCAGGTGCCCCAGTTTTAGTTTTCTTTTACTTCTCTGTAGTTTCCAAGATTGCTTCAACAATATAATTTTCTCTAATTATAAAACATTTAAGTTAAAAGAAATAAATTCTTAAACATTAAAATGAACTGTACAAATAAAAACAGCAAGTCTAATTTGATCCCAGTCATTTTTAAATGACTTTTTACATTTTACAACAACATAAACTAAACACTTACCCATACGAATAAGTGAGCATTCAGAACCTGAGCTAGCGGGCGGAGGACTGACATGATGTGTCAGCAGTTCTTTGTAATGGCTTTCATCTAAGATAACATGGTATGTGCCTAGTTAGACGAAAAGTAAAAGAAATAAAATCAGCTTTCCAGACATGAGTATCAGTTATAGTTTCTATGTAATTCTGTAAGTTACACCATCTGAAAATGTACATTTTCAAAATAAGTATTTAAGTTAAATCATCATTTTTCAAAAACTCATTTAAATGACATCTCTAAACGACTTCTCTAGGAATAACTGTAATTACAATTTAATTAAAGGCAAGTTATAGTATCTTTACAAAGTATTGTACATTAGTGAAATTTCTAGCATTTCAAGAGTTATAATGCTTCCTCTAAATAATGACATAACTACTAAAAAGTCCTTGCATTTTGAGATGATATCTTAACAGAATCAATAATGCATTTAAGATGACTATACATATTATAGACTTAAGGACATGAAGTGATTTAAATTTAGTAGCTTGAAAATATCCTGATTTACAATTTTTCCCCGTTTATTTATCTATCTATTTTGAGAGAGAGAGAGACCGAGCAGAGGAAGGGCAGAGAGAGCGGGAGAGAGAGAATCTCAAGCCAGCTCCATGCTATCAGTGCAGAGCCCCACTGTGAGATCATGACCTGAGTTGAGATCAAGAGTTAGACACCCCAAGAGAGCCACCCAGGTGCCCTGAAAACATCCTAATTTAATTAATCAACTGTTATTTCTTACATAAGAATTATGAATAAATACTGAAGATTCAAGATATATACCACCAGTTTCACGAGCAAGTACAGTGCAAACCCGAACCTCTGCAGACAATCCAATAACAGACACTCTAATTTTAGCTGCCTTTAGGGTCTTCATAAAATCCATGTAAATGGAGCATTTGGGGGGAAGAAAAAAAAAACCATGCAAAAATTAATGTGTAAAAACAAGTTTCTGAAAACTAGTAATAAATTTACTACAGAATTCTCTTTAGAGTTGCAACCCTGGCTTTGAGTATAAAGAAATGTATGGGCTCTACCTTGATTAGATCATAGATGTTAGATGGATCACAAGTTGTGAGGCTGCTAAAGATGATTAGCACTTCTCTACTTGTATGTCCAGGCATGTGTCTACAGAGAGGTAAAATACATTACAATCAGGGATAGATTAATGAATTACTTTACCTAGAAAAAATAGTACACGTGGTTTATTTAGACTATAGAATATCCCATTTAACAATGCAAAGGAATGAATTGTGAGTATACTCTAAGTACATTAATGTAAATTTTTCTAAAATTAGCTACACGAAAAACTGATTCATTTATTCATTCCATAAATATTTACTGAATTCTCTTTTTAGGTTCTGGGATAGAGTAATAAGCAAGACTGTCTAAGGTTCCTGACATCAGGAAGCTTACAGACTAGTAGATTCATTTCACACAGTCTTAAGTGTACATTGGAAAGTATGAAAATACCATATGGATCGACTTTAAGGTGTGTCTTGACAACAGTAACATACTTCTTTTTATTTATTTTTAAATTTTTATTTATTTATTATTTTTCTGAGAGAGAGTGCACAAGCAAGCAGAGGAGGGGCTGAAGGAGAAAGAGAAAGAGAGAGAAAGAAAGAGACAGAGAGATGGCAGGGGCGGGGGGAATCTTAAGCAGGCTCCACGTCCAGCAGAGAACCCAGCGAAGAACCTGAAGTGGGGCTCAATCTTACAATCTGAGCCAATATCAAGAGTCAAGTACTTAACCAACTGAGCCACCCAGGCACCCCAACATACTTCTTTAAAGACTATAATTTAAGTCTTGTTTGATTCAGACTCACAATATTCATAAACATTCATTTTTGTGTATCACTTAACTATATGATAATTTGTCAGACTTTAAGATGTGATAAGCTGTTTTCCCCTATACTAAACAGATTTTTATGTTTTTGGAGGCAATTTTATCAGTTATTTATAGCTTTCTTCTTAGATCTTCATTGTTGGGCTCTCAGATTTTACTTATGATGCTGCTATTGTGCCTACCTTTAATATGAGTGTTATCTCCTCACCTATTTCAAAACTAGAAAAATATCTATTATTATATAAAGGTATAAAAATCAGGACAGACAATCCAGGGATAAAATATATGAACTAACACTAACAATATTTTCATTAGGGTCTAAGCTACATTCCACATACTTGAACTTGCTGGAAAAGTGTGCTATTAATTTGCAAAATAATTAACAGAATAAGTTAAGAAAAGTCAATAAAAGTACAACAAACTCACAATTATTATACCACATTAAATTCCATATATAATCAATTTTCAAAAAAATATTTTTTCATCAACATTTTCTTTGTACTAATACTGCTAAAGTTTTAATTCTGTTTTTCTAAAACCTTTAAGAATCTATCTTATCAGCTAAAATGTAAAATAAAAATTTACAAACCAATACCAAACTAAACATCATAAATGATATTACATATTTCTTTTAATAACAGTTTCACTACAGCTCAGTTTATGGACACACATATTAATACATTATCATTTCAATTCATTCAAAAAACTTAAAATGAATTATAAATTTAAAAAATGTAAAATACCAACTTTAGAGTTTGCATAGCCATGCTTAATGAGTTATAGAGAGATGGTTCTCCATGGCAGGTCATATCTACAGCTTTCTTCAAAGATGTGATGTGTTTCCTTGGGTTTCCTAAAATAGAAATGTAATAATCTACTTACAATACAATTTTATTATACATTATAGAAATTTGTGTTTTTCCCTAAATTTACTTATCAATGTTGTTAAAGAACAGAATCTCAATTTACATTTTATAGCAAGTAGCACTTTTATCAGAAATGTTTGTTATATAAACTTTTACTTCATACTGAAAAACAGAATAAAAATAATCTATTACCACAAATTTTTTTTTAATTTTAGTAGGCTCCATGCCGAACATGGAGCCCAACGCCGGGCCTAAACTCACATCTCTGAGATCAAGACCTGAGCTGAGATCAAGGGTCAGATGCTTAACCGACTGAGCCACTCAGGCGCCCCAACACACATTTCTTTTTAACATGGGGCTTGAGGGGCACCTGGGTGGCTCAGTCGGTTAAGCGTCCAGCTTTGGCTCAGGTCCTGATCTCACGGTTCGTGGGTTCCAGCCTCCTGTCTGGCTCTGTGCTGACAGCTAGCTCAGAGCCTGGAGCTTGTCTTCCAATTCTGTGTCTCCCTCTCTCTCTGACCCTCCCCTGCTCGCGCGCGCTCTCTCTCTCTCTCTCAAAAATAAATAAAAAACTTTAAAAACAAAATTAAAAAAAACAAACAAAAAAAAACCATGGGGTTTGAACTCATGACCCTGAGACCAAGAGTCACATGCTCTACCAAATGAGCCAGCCGGGCGCCCTATTAGTGCATATTTTAAATATTGTTAAAGGGCACAACTTTTTACTTTCAGTATTTCCCTATTTCATCACTTTTAAGACTCGTACATTTTTACAATTTAACATCTCTGAAATCACGCTGTGTCTTACAACCACTGGCAGCCAGGCAGCCTTTGTGACACCAGCATCTCTGCCTGGTTACATGTGAACCTATGAATGGCTACTGATGTGTTGTACCAACTGTATTATGTACCGTTTGTGCTATTCACGTTCAGTCTAACTGCCATTTAAAGTGTTTCTTGGGGGTCTGGGAGGCTCAGTCTGCTGAGTATCTGACTCTTGATTTCGGCTCAGGTCATGATTGTGGGACTGAGCCCCACATCAGGCTCTGCACTGCATGGAGCCTCTTAAGATTCTTTCTCTCTCTTCCTCTGCCTGTGTGCTCGCTAACATAACATAACATAACATAACATAACATAACATAACATAACACAACGTGTTTCTAAAACAAGTTATTAATGCAAAGGTTATATTTTTATGTAGAAAGGCAAGGAACAGAACAGTGAGGTATAAATTTATTATTAGTGAAGCAAAACTTCATTGATAGATGAATGACTGTAGTTCCCTATTTTTTATTCAGGGGATAAAAAAGGAGTTTTATACGACCTAAGAAAGGAAGAACTCCACAAGTAAACATAGCTGTGTTATCTTCTGTTACAGAAGTGACATCTGAAAAGATTGTCTATTTCACACCAAGCAATACATATCAAGTGAAGAGAAATTGCCAAGTTCTTTAGAAGAGCTACCAGACATGTCTGATTATCAAGAAGCTGGTGTAAAAAATTATTTTTTTCTGTTTTTGGTATGAACAATTTACATTTATCATCGGACACTGTGTCAAAGTTTAACTGCTAGAGTTAAACTTGATTACTCATAAAATAAAGCCATCTTACAGATGATGGAATCTGGGGCACCTGGGTGGCTCAGTCAGTTAAGCATCCGACTTCGGCTCAGGTCATGATCTCATGGCTTGTGGGTTCGAGCCCTGCATCGGGCCCTGTGCTGACAGCTCAAAGCCTGGAGCCTGCTTCGGATGCTGTGTCTCCCTCTCTCTCTGTCCCTCCCCTGCTTATGTGCACTCTCTCTCTCTCTCTCTCTCACTCAAAAATAAATAAATGTTAAAATTAAAAAAAAAATTAAATGATGGAATCTGAGATTCAATGAAATATAGTTAGACATTTTCTCCTATTTCAACACTGTCTTCACTTTAATGATAATCAAAACATTAGTAAATTGATTTTATCATATAATTCATCAAACTACCTCCATACTGTTAAACATCTCTTCCCAATATGTTACTAGTATATCTGTAGAATGAGGCTTTTTCTTCTTTCATAATGTTTCTTAAGTATAAATTCCAAGGAACAACCTTTTTAATGGAAACAACCATTTTAATGGTTTTTCCCAAAAATGTTAAACAAATTAATAAGCCCATCAGCACTACAAGTACCAGTTTCTCCATGGTTCAACAAGTAGTGTATTGCTTTTCAAACTTCATTTTCCTCATTTAAAATACATAAAAGAGGGGTGCCTGGGTGGCTCAGTTGGTTAAGCGTCCGACTTCAGCTCAGTTCATGATCTCACAGTTTGCGGGTTTGAGCCCCGCATCAGGCTCCGTGCTGACAGCTTGGAGCCTGAAGCCTGCTTCGGATCGTGTGTCTCCCTCTCTCTATGCCCCTCCCCCCACTTGCACTCTGTCTCTGTCTCTCTCTCAAAAATAAACATAAAAAATTAAAAAAAATACATAAAACAATACAATGTTGTTGAGTGGTTTTGTTTTGTTTTTATATCACTTGTTTGGCTACAGTTTTTCATAAAGTTTATTTATTTTAAGAGAGAGAGACAGACAGACTGCATGGAGGGGCAGGGGACAGAGAGAGAGGGTGAGAGATGATCCCAACAATCCCAAGCAGGCTCCATGCTGCCAGTGCACAGCCTGATGCGGGACTCAATCTCACAAACCATGAGATCACGACAGAGCCATTTCTTTTTATTCTGGTGTGAATTATCTGTCTTCTTTGTCCATTCATCTGCCTGGTGCTTCTTGGTGTTCTTATTTATCTAAGTAAGTTTTAAAATACCAAGCATTGGACGTTATTTAATATACATTTCAAGTATTTATTCTTAGAATCATAAAATTAAAAAAATGAAAAGTACCAGGGCGCCTGGGCAGCTTAGTCAGTTAAGCATCTGACTCTTGATTTTGGCTCAGGTCATGATCTCTCGTTCCTGAGTTCAAGTCCTGAGGCAAGCTCTGTGCTGTCAGTGCAGAGCTTGCTTGGAATTCTCTCCCTTTACCTCTGCCTCTCCCCAGCTTGGACGCACGCACATGCACTCTCTCTCTCTCTCTCTCAAAAATAAGTAATAAACATTAAAAAAAAAAAAAAAGAAACAGTGGCGCCTGGGTGGCTCAGTCAGTTAAGCATCCAACTCTTGATTTCAGCTCGGGTCATGATCTCAAGATCAAGGTATCGAGCCCCGTGTCAGGTTCCATGCTAAGTGTGAAGCCTGCTTGGGATTCTCTCTTCCTCCCTCTCTGCCCCTCTCCCCGACTAGCACTCTCTCTCTCTCCCTCTCAAAATAAATACACGTTAAAAAAAAAAAAAAAAGGAAATGGAAAGTACCTCACTAGGTCCAAATTCCTCGTTTCATAAGTGAGAAACAAATCTAACAAGTTAAATAATTGGCCTCAAGACAAAGACCTACCCAGTGGCATGACCAGAACTTAAACCTATACTTCCTGGCTCTCTATTCACTTCTCTTTCTACCATATTATACAAAATATTTTGTTCATCTCCTACTGTATTGTGAGTGTAGGAAGAAAGCCTACCACATTACTGTCAGTGTGGTTTATAGCAGTGATTCTGATCAGAGAGACAAAGGGTGCCCTCAAGAGGCCTATCAGAGTATCCAGCGGATTTTTTTTAATAAAAAAAATTTTTTTAATGTTTATTCATTTTTGAGAGAGACAGACAGACAGACAGAGTGTGAGCAGGGGAAGAGCAGAGACAGAGGGAGACACAGAATCTGAAGCAGGCTCCAGGCTCTGAGCTGTCAGCACAGAGCCCGATGTGCAGCTTAAACTCGTATACCGTGAGATCATGACCTGAGCCGAAGTCGGATGCTCAACCGACTGAGCCACCCAGGCACCCCTCCTGAACTATCTTTTAAGAGAATAAAATTCAGTTAGGCAGGCCATGGAAGCAGAAAAACTGAATTATTAATAATATCTACAATTCAATTTTTAAACTCTTGGCTCTGTAGAGGTTTAACTTTTAAAAAATTAATTTTAAGACTAAGTGGATTTTTAGAATGGTTACAATAATTTTATCTTAATTCCTTTGGGATAAGAATGTATGAATCCTAAATAAACATTTACATTCACTGCAGTAGTATTCATTACTGCACAGAACTAAATTTAAAACAGTTCATTTTAAATATCTAACGGAGGATTTAATGAAGGGTTTATTAAGTGTTTCACAACGAGAGTATAAAAGAAGTCTTCATTTTACTTATTAGGCCACCTTATAAACAGGGTTACAAACAAGGTTGAGTAAATATAGCCAAGTCCTTGAGTCCTATAAAGGTAATTTTATGCATACCTGAGAGTTCGGTCAGTTTTTCAGCTCTTTTACTCTTTGTTACAATTATTCCAATCTCAAAATAAAAACAAAAATGATCATTAATTTAACAATTTATTTCTTCTTGACAAGAATGTACATAACCCAAATTAGTAATTATAAAAGGAATAAGTAACATAAGAGAAATTTTTTCTCATGATGCCTTTGACATCAATTTAGCTATGATTTCACTGTACATTATTTAACTTCTAAAGTTACCCTGCTTTTCAGAAAAAACCCTGGTACACAATCTGGATCACTTAATAATCCACAGAAGGATGTTCTAAAAATGAATTATAATTGGCAATAATATCAGGAACCTAATTCTGAATTCTATCACTTATCTACATACCTGACTAATAGGATTTTGATCAAAATATTCTTCTACGAAGTATTCCAACAACTGTTAAAACAAAAACACTATATAAGGGCAAAATAACAAACATCAGAACATGTTTTGTGAAACCTTTTTATCAAGCATCACTTCATGATTTCTAGGCATATAGATTTTCAAAAACTGCTTAGTAAAAATATTAAATAAATAAGAATACATTTAAAAATATTAAATAAAAATCATAACACTAAATAAGCCTGAATTTAAAATGGGAGGTGGTGAGACAGAAACAATCCAAACATGTAAAGATCCAATGAAGCCAAACATAGGAGAATGACCAGGAGAAGCGAGGATGGGTTTTGACAAGTTGGGAATAATCTGAATATGTTCATAAGCTGAGGGGACTGATTTGAATGAAGTCCAAAGAGAATGAAAATTTGGTAAGAAAAAGGAATAATTGACTGACAAAGCAAGACGCTCATTAAGGTAGGAGGACAGAAATTAAGAGCATAAATAATTAGCCATTTTGTTGTATCATTTTCCAAAATGATGTCGTAGCCCTTCTACTTAGCTATAGTTTATAATAACTCAAAAAAAAAACATTCTTTAAAAAAATTTCTTCATGGCAATGTATGAAATTTACTCAAGGGAAGAGGATAGAAAGAAAAAGAGAAGAACTATGACCAAGTCCTAGGGCACTCCAGCACTAGAAAGTTGGAGAGGAGCCCGAGAAGCAAATAAAGAGACTATACGTAACCAAAGTCAAAAGAAGGATGGGTAGGGCACCTAGCTAGCTCAGTCCTTACAGCGTGCAACTCTTGATCTCGGGGTTAAGAGTTCGAGCCCCACATGAGGGGTAGAGTTTATTTAAAACACACACACACACACACACACACACACACAGAAAACAAAAAACAAAAAACAAAAGAGGGAGAAGTGGTCAACTGTTTCAGTTATTGCTAAAGATAAAAAGGCATTGAATTTCACATCCTGGAGGGTATGGTGGACTTTGAAAATGTAGTTGTGAAGACAACATTCCAATTGGAGTATGTTAAAGAGAGAATTCTGTGGATATTAAACTGTGGAGAGTTGATCAATATTGCTATAAGCGCACAAATTCACCAAAGAGAAGATAAAGGATAAATCTAGTCTAGTAAATTTTAAGAACTTGTGTACAAAAAATGGAGCAGAGGATTCTGAACCAGAATGGTGTCCAGGAGTATGTCTTGGCCTCTCCCTCACCCTACTCCTTTGAAGTCCCATTCATGACTCAAAAGTGTCCTGAGAAGTTTCACCAATATGCTTGCTTTTGGAAAAAAGTAAAAAGAGAGAGAATATTCTTATCTTTCCCCTCTTCTGCCAGAAATTATGAATGCATAGGGAAGGACATCAAGAAGAGACTTTCCTTGTGAGAAGACAACAATCCGAACTTCATACTTAATTGAGGGAAAGAGCTCAAAGTCTGGGAGTATCTCCTCATGGAAATGCATTACATCCTTCCTCCCTTGCCCATTAGTTAGAGTAAACAAGATACAGGACAGTATAACCTCAGAAGAGAAAATGGGTCCCCAGAAACCCAACGCAGCCTGCACACCACCCAAGCTGAGCTTCCCTCCTTTGGTATACACTGCTCCATCCCAGCTGCTATTCTCTTAGGCCAGGGAAAAGTGCATGAAACACGAAATACCCAGGCTAAAATCAAGCATTAGAAGAGAATACATGATCCACAAAAAATGTGTTCATGAATGTTCACAGCAACATTATTCATAAAGGCCCCCAAAAGTGGGAATAACCCAGTGTTGTATACAATGGAATTTTGTTTGGCAATAGTAAACATATGAGGTGCTGATAAATGCTGTAACATGGATGAATCCTGAAAACATTATACTAAGTGAAAGAAGCCAGTCACAAAAGATGACATGTTATATGTTTCCATCTCTATGATATGTTCCAAATAAGAAAATCTACAGAGACAGAAATACATTAGTGGTTGCCAAGGCATGAGATGGGTTTGGGGACAAAAGGGGGTGACTGTTAAATGCTACAGGTTATTTGTTTTTATGATAAAAATGCCCTAAAATTGATTGTGGTAATAATGTTGAACAACTCTGTAAATATGCAAAAAAACTTTAACAGTATACTTTAAATAAGTTAATTTTATGGTATGTGAATTATACCTTAATAAAGCTATTATAACAAAAAATTATTTTAGAATTCAGGGTCCTTTCCCACATTTAGTATAAATAAGAATGATTTTACTATACCTTTAAAGTACAAGTCAATCTGTTTGGCTTTAAATCTTGGTCTTCCATTGTTCTTGATCCATCTACTACCACATAAAGATGACGCATCTACCAAAAACAACCACAAATAAAGACAATTTTCAAAAACATTTTTGACCAAGAAATAAAAATGTCACTTAGTATTTACATATCACACACACACACACACACACACACACACACACTTTTCATTTAAGGGCAGGAGACCATGTATGCAAGCTGGGGAGAGAGGCAAAGGGAGAGGGAGAATGTTAAGCAAGCTCCATGCCCGGGTGGAGCCTGAGAAGGGGCTCAAACTCACGAACCCATGACATTATGACCTGACCTGAAGTCAAGTATCAGACACTTAACAGAGTGAGGCACCAAGGGACCCCTCTACACATATATTTTTAATATATTCTTTTAAAAGGTCTGTTGTCTTATTATTATTTATTCAGTCGAGACAAAATGTTTCTGTAACCCAACTAGTTCTGTCCTCGTAAAGAAAAAAAATATTAGGGGCACCTGCGTGGCTCTGTTGGTTGAGCATCCAACTTTGGCTCAGGTCATGATCTCACAGTTCAGGAGTTTGAGCCCTGTATCAGGCTCTCTGCTATCAGTGCAGAGCCTGCTTCGGATCCCCTGTCTCCCTCTCTCTCTGCCCCTCCGCCACTTGCTCTCTCTCAAAAATGAATAAACATTAAAAAATATATATATAATAAAATTAACATACCATTCCAAGTCGAACCTGTCCATGGTGCTCAAATACTCTGTTAAAATTATGCAAACATTTTAATAGAATGTCCTTTATTACCCAAAAAATCGATATAACTTTTCAAGTAACCTGTACTTTTTAGGGAAATAAATTATTCACTTATGGGATCCACATAATTACAGGCATTTGGATAGTCCCTGAAGACCCAATTCCTTGCTGAGATGCTAGATTTGTGGCTCCTTCCCCCTATTCAGGAGTTTAAAGGTCAGTTTCCCTGGGACACAGCTGAAATGAAGTACTGAAGAGTAGGTATAGGTAGACAGAAAGACTTAAAGGAATAAATTTTACCTTTTAGAACACACTTACAAAAAGTTTACATACCTTTTTCTCTTTGCTTTGAAGAGAATGTCTTCTATTGTAGCTTTAAGTGATCCTGATTCATCTTCTTTAAGAATCTCCCTATAAGCAATAATTACTCATTTGAAAAGAAAACCTAAATTTTATTAACCCAAAAGAAATGAAAATGTAAGTCTGCACAGAGATTTGCACATGGACGTTCACAGTGGCATTATTCATAAAACCAAATACTGTAATCAATCTAAATGTCCATCAACTGGTGAACAGATGAATAAAAACATAGTATACAATACAATGCTATTCAGCAATAAAAAGGAATGAATTATTGATCTCAGCTACAACAGGGATGAACCTTGAAAATGTTATGTGAAAGAAGCCAGACATAAATGACCACATATTGTATGATTACATTTACATGAAATATCTAAAAGGGCGAATCCATAGTCAGAAAGTAGATTAGTAGTTGCCTAGGGCTAGAGGTACAAATGGAATTAATCCCAAATGTGCATGAAGGATCTTATTGGGGTGGTGAAAACATGTGTTAAATATACTTTAATAAATGTATTAGAAAAACCAATCACCGAGGGATGCCTGGGTGGCTCAGCTAGTTAAGCATCTGACTCTTGATTTTGGCTCAGGTCATGATCTCATGGGTTAGTAAGTTCTAGTCCAGCGTCAGGCTCTGCACTGACAGTCTGCTTGGGATTCGATGTCTCCCTCTCTCTCTGCCCCTCTCGTGCTCACGCTCGACCTGACCCTCTCTCAAAATATAATTTATTTATTAAAATAAATGAATGAATATTTTTTTAAAAAGTCATTGTAAGACAAGAGAGCTAAAGCTGTGAAATAACAATGAGAAACAATGTCTAAAAGAGAAAAGGAATAAGAATGCCCTACTCACCATGTCCTTTCATAGCCTCCTTCCCAACGTTTAGTTCTTTCAGGTTCCTCATCCATTTCTTTTCTTAAATGTAATATTCAATATCCTGTAAAAATCATCAGATTGTGAAATATCTAAAAATATTTGTCACCAAATTCATACACTTCAATTTGAAAAGTAAATAGAGGGAGGCAAACATATAAAGTAAAAAATAAATAAATAAAAACAGAGAATGCAAGGTCATCGAATTCTTTGCAATTTATTCACTAATTGTTGTTGAATGAAAATATTCCACAAAATTCTCATGAAACTTTTTCCCATTCCTAAGAAAAAAATGCATTTATGCACAAATCTGGCACCAATTGGAGATAAGCATCTTTTTACAATTTTTAGAAACAAAAATGCATTATAAATGTGCCATAGGACAAGACCACAGAATTAGGGGAAGTCAGTAAAGGTGTAGATGAAACAAGATTAGCTGCAAATGATGGTTATTATAGCTGAGTGATGGATTCATGGTGATTCATTGTATTACCTACTTGTCCAACTTTGTGTATGTATGAATTTTCTCATAATCAAAAATTTTAAGTAAGCTCTACACCCACTGTGGGGCTGGAACTCACAACCTTGAGATCAAGAGTTGAGATCAAGACTGAGCCAGCCAGGCGCTCCATCATAATCATGAGTTTGAAAATGAAATTTATTTCATTTATTCTCTGCAACATGGCAGAAAAGTAGGGGGACCTGATGTTCCCTTGCCCCTCAAACACAGCAGTGTTGAGACCAAAGGACTTTGAATTCCAAGAGTTCAGGCTGCAGTGACAGAGACGTCTCCAGGGGCCCACAGGGACAACCTGGCAGGCCACAGGTGGGCCCATAGTGGAGGCGGGACGCACCTACACCAAACCCCGCCCCTCCGCACATGGTAACTATGTCTCTACTAGAGTGGGATTGACACCCACAAACGACAGCCTCTCCTCCAGACCAGCCCTGCCACTGGTTCCAAGGCACCCAGCGATTTTGCATGTTCTGATTTAATTCTTGGACAATTCTTATTATATATATATATATATTTTTTTTTTTTTCTTACTTTTCTCCTTCTTATTTCTTCCATCCTCTAGTCTGGTTATTCTGGTTGTTGGATTGTTTAGGTAGATATATTTAATCTATTTTCTTTATAGCTGTTCCATATTTCCTTTATTTTCCTCCCTCTCTCTCGATTAACCAGTATAGTTTCTCTTACTGGTCAATTTTCTTTTCTTTTGTTTTTCCGCCCCTGTCATTTCTCTTTGCATGGGATAAGGCTTCTTGCACCAATACCCACCCATTGGTATTTTTTGTTGTTGTTGTTTTGTGTTTGTTTTGTTTTATTTGTTTTCTCCAGGGCTACTTCAATGAACAAATCAAAGCACACCTGGTGGAGGGTCCAAAACATCACCACAGAGTAGGGAGATAAAACAACCAGAGTCACAACAACAGAGAGCAAATAACACACTCCAAAAAACACCTCCTGAACAGTCAGACCCTGGACAGCATAGGACTCCCCTTTAATATAGTAGGCCTTGCAGATGCAGGGCAGATAACAAGCTTTTAAAATACGTAAGGGACAGAAAACTAGCCAAAATGACGGAATAGAAGAATTCTCCTCAAAAGAAATTCCAGGAAGAAAGGACAGCTAAAGAATTGATCAAAACAGATATAAACAATATATCTGATCAAGAATTTAGAATAATAGTCATAAGAATATCGCTGGGCTTGAAAAAAGCACAGAAGACAGCAGAGAATCTATTGCTGCAGAGATCAAGGAACTATTTTTTAGATAAACTAAGAAATGCTGTAAATGAGGTGCAAAATAAACTAGATGTGGTGAGAGCAAGGACTGAAGAGGCAGAGGGGAGAATAATGAAATAGAAGATAAAATTATAGAAAAAGAGAGATAAAAAATTCTAGACCACAAGGGGAGAATTAGAGACCTAAGTGATTCAGTAAAAGGTAATAATATCTGTATCAGAGGAGTTCTAAAAGAAGAAGAGAGAGAAAGGGGTGGAAGGTGTACTTGAACAAATCATAGCTGAGAACTTCCCCAATCTGAGGAAGGAAACAGACATTGAAAACCAGGAGGTACAGAGAACTCCCTTCAGACATAACAGGAATCTATCTTCTACACAATATATCACTGGAGTGCCTGGATGGCTCAGTCGGTGAAGCATCTGACTTCAGCTCAGGCCACAATCTCACAGCTCGTGAGTTTGAGCCCACATCGAGCTCTGTGCTGACAGTTCAGAGCATGAGCGTGCTTTGGATTCTGTGCCTCCCTCTCTCTCTGCCCCTCCCCTGTTCGTGCTCTGTCTCTCTCTCTCAGAAATAAATAATTAAAAAAATTTTTAAAAATATGTATCATAGTGACACCGGCAAAATGCAAAGATAAAGAGAGAATTCTGAAAACAGCTAGGGACAAAGGGGACTTAACCTACAAGGGTAGACACATAAGGTTAGTAGCAGACTTATTTATTGCAACCTGGCAGGCCAAGGTTCTGAATAGGAAAAATATGCAGCCAAGAATCCTTTAACCAGCAAGACTGTCATCCAGAATACAAGGAGAGATAAAGGTTTTTCCAGACAAACAAAAACTGAAGGAGTTCATCACTACTAAACCAGCCCTACAAGAGATCCTGAGGGGGACTGTGTGAATGGAATGTTGCAAAGACAACAAAGGACCAGAGACATCACCACAAGCATGAAACCTACAGATAACACAATGACACTAGATTCATAACTTTCAGTAATATCACTGAATGTAAATGGACTAAATGCTCCAATCAAAAGACATAAAGTATCAGAATGGATAAAAAAAAAAAATCAAGACCCAGCTATTCGCTGTCCCATTTATTCGCTGACCCATTTAGAGCCGAGGACACCTTCAGATTGAAAGTAAGGGGATAGAGACCATCTACCATGCTACTGGAAGTCAAAAAAAGCTGGAGTAGCCATACTTATACCAGACAAACTAGGTTTTATTTTTTTCCTTCTTTTTTCAATTTGTTTTTCTTTTATAGTTAATTGTCAAGTTGGTTTCCATATAACACCCAGTGCTCATCCCCATGAGTGCCCTCCTCCATGCCCATCACCCCCCTTTTCCTCTCCCCCACACCCATCAGCCCTCAGTTTGTTCTCATTATTCAAGAGTCTCTCATGGTTTGCCTCAGACAAACTATAATTTAAACTAAAGACAGTAACAAGAGATGAAGAAGGGGATTATATCATTATTACGGGGTCTATCCATCAAGAAGAGCTAACAATTATAAATGTTTATGAACCCAATTTGGAACATCCAAATATATAAAACAATTAATTACAAACATAAGCAATCTTATTGATAAGAATGTGATAATTCCAGGAAACTTTAATACTCCACTTCCAGCAATGGACAGATCATCTAGGCAGAAAATCAGTAAAGAAACAATGGCCCTGAATGATACATTGGACCAGATGAACTAGACAGATATATTCAGAACTTTTCATCTAAAAGCAGCAGAATATACATTCTTCTCGAGTGCACATGAAACAATCTCCAAAACAGATCACATACATACTGGGTCACAAAACAGCCATCAATAAATATAAAGGAAGTGAGATCATATCATGCACATTTTCATATCACAATGCTATGAAACTTGAAATCAACCACAGGAAAAAGTGTGGAAAACCTCCAAAAGCATGGAGGTTAAAGAACATCCTACTAAAGAATGAATGGGTCAACCAGGTAATTAAAGAAAAAATGTTTAAATATATGGAAACAAATGAAAATGAAAACATGACAGTCCAAACCTTTTGAGATGCAGCAAAGGCAGTCCTAAGAGGAAAATACATTGCAATCCAGGCCCGTATCAAGAAACATGAAAAATCCCCAATACAAAATCTAACAGCACACCTAAAGGAACTAGAAGCAGAACAGCAAAGAAACCCCAAGGCCAGCAGAAGAAGAAAAATAATAAAGGTGAGAGCAGAAATAAACAATATAGAATCCAAAAAAACCCAATAGAACAGACAAATGAAACTAAGAGCTGGTTTTCTGAAAAAATAAACAAAATTGATAAACCCCTACACAGACTTCTCAAAAAGAAAAGAGAGAGGACCCAAATAGATAAAATCACAAATCAAATTGGACTCATCACATCCAAACCCTTAGAAATACAAACAATTATCAGAGAATACTATGAAAAATTATATGCCAACAAACTGGACAACCTGGAAGAAATGGACAAATTCCTAAACACCCACACACTACCAAAACTCAACAGGAAGAAATAGAAAAATTGAACAGACTCACAACTAGTGAAGAAATTGTATCAGTTATCAATAATCTCCCAACAAATAAGAGTCCTGGGCCAGATGGCTTCCCTGGGGAATTCTACCAGACATTTACAACAGAGTTAATACCTATCCTTCTCAAGCTGTTCCAAAAAGTAGAAATGGAAGGAAAGGAAAACTTCTGGACTCATTCTATGAAGCCAGCATTACTTTGTTTTCCAAACCAGACAGAGACCCAGAAAAAAGAAGAACTACAGACCAATATCCCTGATGAATATGGATGCAAAAATTCTCAACAAGATACTGGCAAATTGAATTCAACAGCATATAAAAAGAATTATTCACCATGATCCAGTGGGATTCATTCCTGGGCGGCAGAGCTGGTTCAGTATTTGCAAATCAATCAATGTGATACAGCACATTAACAAAAGAAAAGAACCATTAGATCCTGTCAATAGATGCAGAAAAAGCATTTGACAAAATAAAGCATCCTTTCTTAACCTGAAGAAAGTCAGGATAGAAGGAAAATACCTAAACATCATAAAAGCCATATATGAAAAGGCGACAGCTAATATCATCCTCAACAGGGAAAAACCGAGAGCTTTCCCCCTGAGATCAGGAACACTACAGGGATGTCCACTCTCACCACTGTTGTTTACCATAGTGTTGGAAATCCTAGCATCAGCAATCAGACAACAAAATGAAGTAAAAGGCATCAAAATTGGCAAAGAAGTGAAACTTTCACTTTTCACAGACGACACGATACTCTACTTGGAAAACCCAAAAGACTCCACCAAAAAGCTGCTAGAACTGACACATGAATTCAGCAAAGTCACAGGATACAAAATCAATGTAAAGAAATCGGTTGCATTTCTATACACCAATAATGAAGAAATAGAAAGAGAAATCAATAAATCGATCCCATTTATAATTGCACCAAGAACCATAAAATATCTAGGAATAAACCTAACCAAAGATGTAAAAGATCTGTATGCTGAAAACTATAGAAAACTTATGAAGGAAACTGAAGAAGACACAAAGAAATGGAAAAACATTCCATGCTCATGGATCGGAAGAATAAATATTGTTAAAATGTCATTATTACCCAAAGCAATCTACATATTCAATGCAATCCCAATCAAAATTGCACCAGCATTCTTCTCAAAGCTAGAACAATCCTAAAATTTGCATAGAACCACAAAAGATCCCAAATAGCCAAAGTAATGTTGAAAAAGAAAACCAAAGC
>CM053572.1:47323861-47371084 GCA_028646485.1 Cryptoprocta ferox | reverse complement strand
GCATCAAGACAGTACGGTACTGGCACCAAAACAGACACATAGACCAATGGAATAGAATAGAGAACCCAGAATTGGACCCACAAATGTATGGCCAATTAATCTTTGACAAAGCAGAAAAGAGTATCCAATGGAAAAAAAGTCCCTTGAGCATCCCTTTAGCAAACGGTGCTGGGAGAACTGGACAGCAACCTGCAAAAGAATGAAACTAGATGACTTTCTTACACCATACACAAAAATAAACTCAAAATGGATGAAAAGACCTAAATGCAAGACAGGAAACCATCAAAACCCTACAGGAAAAAACAGGCAACAACCTCTTTGGCCTTAGTTGCAGGAATTCCATGCTCAACACATCTCTGAAGGCAAGGGAATTAAAAGCAAAAATGAACTACTGGGACTTCATCTATCAAGATAAAAAGCTTCTGCACTGCAAAGGAAACAATCAACAAAACTAAAAGGCAACCAACGGATGGGAAAAGATATTTGCAAATGACATATCGGATAAAGGGCTAGTATCCAAAATCTATAAATAACTTACCAAACTCAACACCCGAAAAACAAATAATCCAGTGAAGAAATGGGCAGAAGACATGAATAGACACTTTTCCAAAGAAGACAACCAGATGGCTGACACATGAAACGATGCTCAATGTCACTCATCATCAGGGAAATACAAATCAAAACCACACTGAGATACCACCTCGCACGGATCAGAGTGGCTAAAATTAACAACTCAGGAAACTACAGATGCTGGCGAGAATGTGGAGAAATGGGAACCCTAGTGCACTGTTGGTGGGAATGCAAACTGGTGCAGCTGCTCTGGAAAACTGGGTGGAGGTTCCTCAAAAAATTCAAAACAGAACTACCCTACAACCCAGCAATAGCACTAGTAGGAATTATTCCAAAGGATACAGGAGTGCTGATTCATAGGGGCACACGTACCCCAATGTTTATCACAGCACTTTCAACAATAGCCAAATTATGGAAAGAGCCCAAATGTCCATCAACTGATGAATGGACAAAGAAAATATGGTTTAAATATACAATGGAATACTAATTGGCAATGAGAAAGAATGAAATCTGGCCATTTGCAGCAACGTGGATGGAACTGGAGGGTATTACACTAAGTGAAATAAGTCAGCCAGAGAAAGACAGATATCATATGTTTTCACTCGTATGTGGAATTTGAGAAACTTAACAGAAGACCATGGGGGAAGGGAAGGGAAAAAAGCAGTTACAAATAGAGAGGGACAGAGGCAAACCATAAAAGACTCTTAAATACAGAGAACAAACTGAGGGTTGATTGGGAGTGGGGGAGAGGGGAAAATGGGTGACGGACACTGAGGAGGACACTTGCTAGGATGAGCACTGGGTGTTGTGTGTTA
This sequence comes from Cryptoprocta ferox, assembly GCA_028646485.1. Classification (NCBI taxonomy): domain Eukaryota; kingdom Metazoa; phylum Chordata; class Mammalia; order Carnivora; family Eupleridae; genus Cryptoprocta; species Cryptoprocta ferox. The sequence continues at coordinate 47,369,699 of CM053572.1, read as the reverse complement.
GCAATGAACAACGGGAATCTACCCTAAAAACCAAGAGACACTGTACACACTGTATGTTACCCAAGTTGACAATGAGTTATATTAAAAATATATAAAATAAAAATAAAATGAAATTTATTTTTTATAATTTTTTTTTACTGTTTATTTTATTTTTGAGAGAGAGAGAGAAAGAGAGAGAGAAACAGAGCATGATCAGGGGAGGGGCAGAGAGAGACAAAGACACAGGATCCAAAGCAGGCTCCACCATCTGAGCTGTCAGCACAGAGCCCAATGGGGGGCTTGAACCCACAAACTGTGAGATCATGATCTGATCTGAAGTCGGTGCTTAACAGACTGAGCCACCCAGGCGCCCCTGAAATTTATTATTTATAAACGGTAAAGGCTTATGCTTCATAATTCACAAAAGGACACAATATTAAAACTATATTATAATCTGAACTATTAAAAAAGATAAGGGAAATGTTTAGTAATTCAATTAATCAGACATGGTTTCATTTAGATGAAAGGTGATTGGTTTTTTGTTTATTACTTTCTGTATTTTCATATATATTATTTTTTTTTAAGTTTATTTATCTGGAAAGAGTGAGAGCGCGTATGTGCGAGCAGGGTCAGGGGCATGGAGCAGGCTGGAAGCACAGAGCCCAACACAGGGCTCAATCTCACAAACTGTGAATTCATGACCTGAGCCAAAATCAAGAGTCAGATGCTTAACAGACTGAGCCACCTAGGCATCCCCATATTTTTGTATTTTTCCTATGAGCATTTATTTCTTTAATAATCAGGGATAAAACTGGTATGGGGGGTAATCTATTAACCATAACCAAGTAATAAAACATCTCAGTCACATCTACACTCCCTTCCTCCCCAATGGAATCTCCCTGCCTACCCTACATTTTCACTATCGGCTTCCTTCTTCCATAAATGAAAGATCAAAGTAATCCTAAAGGCCAAGAAGACATTAAGGAGAAAACAAATCCCATCGGTGGCAGAGGAAAAATTAATTTCTGTAATAAGGATCATATACAAGACATTATGCTTCACTCGCACTATATATTCTTTTATATTTTATTTTTAAAAAATTTTTAATGTTTATTTTTGAGAGAGACAGAGTGCAAGCAGGGGAGGGGCAGAGAGAGAGGGAGACACAGAATTTGAAGCAGGCTCTGGGCTCTGAGTTGTCAGCACAAAGCCCCAGGTGGGACTTGAACTCACAAACCCCGAGATCATGACCTGAGCAGAAGTTGAACACTTTACTGACTGAGCCACCCAAGCGCCCCTTCACTTACACTAGAGAAAAATATATTTTAAGATCTAAAGAACTTATCTATAAATGGACTTCTGAAATTAAAATCTATTGACAAGTTGCAAACTGCTTTTATGGCATCAGTGCTGAGGTGCCTGCTATAATCGGGTTTTATTTGCTAAAATTCTGTATGTCTCTTACTCAAGTCACAAATCACTCCCTGGCATTAGAAGAGATCTATTTGTTTCAGGAAATCTGGTGATCTACTTTAGTATATACTTCAGTAGACTGACTGAAATAAGGATAAGTGACTTAATTCTAACATTTGTGTTACTTCAACACACTATGCTGGTGCTTGTAAAATTAATGATCAGTGTAGAAACAGCATACGGTGACTAAATTGAACATATTGATCCTCCATCAAAGTTTCTGAATTACTGTGAATTACAAAAATCAAAGTTTACATAGCATTCTTGATGTTTTCAAACTCAAATTCTTAGAAACATCACTATTGCCATCTATCATATCAATATTTAAACTGTTATTTCATTCTTAGTTTACTTCTTTTAATTCTCTGAAAGCTGAGAAACAGTGAGAACTGATGAGTAGAGCCTGCAAACAGGGACACTTCTGGCTCACTGGATACAAGGACTTCTTAGAGTTGTCTGCAACGGGAAATTAGAGGTATTAAGCTCCCCATAATTGCTGATGTTCCAAGGGAAGCTGGATGTTTATAATGCATGTTATTAATAGAGAAAGAAGTTATGCATCCGGAAGAAAGATTTACTTGATGACCTCTTTGGTCAGCATCTCCAAATGCTGATTTGTTTCCTCGGAATCCAAACCCTGAAAAGCCATTTCTCCTAGGGTGAGTCTGTTGGTGTGACTTGGGGCACATAAGCTCAGAATGCTACCTAAAAGATCTGCACCAAACGTCGCAATTTGAAGCTTTTACTCACACCTAACCCTGTCAAACGCTGCGAGCCTGGCAAAGGTGATCCCTGCCCTGTGTTCAGACTTGGAACTCGAGGTTCAAACTCTCTCGAAGTCACACAGCTGGAGGTAGGTCAAACTCGAATCCAGGACCACAATTCCCAAAACTCGCGTTCAGCCTTAGGGAAGGAGAGCCATCCTCTGGACTACAGCCCCACACGCTTCTATGCGGCTCCCGGGGGGAAGTGGCCCTCCTCCCTCTCCATACGCTCCCTCTCACCCTCAAATCCCGCTCGGAACCATTCGACCTCCGCGTCCGCACGGGAAAGCCCTCCAAGCTGCCGTGCTCCCCAGCCGGTGCCCACCTTGGCTCCGCGAGGAGTTCTGGCCGCGGGCTCACCGGTCTCATAGAATGCCTCCCTCCCGGAAGCTCCGCCCACTCCGCTCCAAGGCCGCTGATGAAATCCTTCCCCTGCGCGCCGCGGCGACGGATAAAACGTTCCCGTTGCTTCGAGCGACCGTTGCTGGTGCTGGACCATCGTGGGCGACGGGTCGCCGGAGCTGACTTAGGGTGCGAGGACTGGCCTCTTCCCCCTTCCAGCGGTTATTCACAAAGAGGCGGGAAAACTGATCTCCGCCGACCCGGGATCTGATGACCTTGATTTTTGTTATATTATTTCTAAAAGGTTGGCGTGAGGGACTCTAAAAGCAGCAGCAGCTGGGCCAGAAGCTTGCTGGGCAACGGGTTTCTGGGACGACTCTGCTGCTCCTGCTGTTCACGCAACAAGTATTACTGAGCGCCTACTGTGGGCCCAAGACAGTTCTAGGCACTGAGTAATAGCAGTGAAAAACTAACAAATCCTTACTCTCGTGGAATTTTGCTTCTCCTGTGGAGGTATTTATCAAGAAACGCATGCTGTATTAAATGGTGATAGTGCCGATAGAAATTAAGCATGTAGGGGCGCCTGGGTGGCTCAGTAGGTTAAACCTGGGACTTTGGCTTAGAGCATGATCTTGCGGTTTGTGAGTTCGAGCCCCGCCTCGGGCTCTGGGCTGACAACCTGAAGCCTGTTTCGATTGTGTCTCCCTCTCTCTCTCTGCCCCTCCCCCGCTTGCCCTCTGTGCCTTCCTCTCTCAAAAATAAATAAAACATTAAAAATGTAAAAAAAAAAAAAAAGCATGGAAGGGGGAAAGGGTTACAGCTTAAAATATTTTAGCCATAGAAATCCTCACTGAGAAGATGGTTGAGCCATGACCAAAATAGAGGAATGGAGTTAACCATCCTGATACCTAGAGAAAGACCTCCCCAGAGACAAGGAACTGCAAGTGCTAAGGTCCTGAACTGGAAGCACAATGATGTGTTTCAGGGACTGCATGAGGAAGGGGGTTGAGTGATGGCTGCTGAAATCTCGTGGGGGTCACTGAACATTTTAATAACTTCTGAGGAATGAGAGTGGTTTGGACTAGTGTAGTATGGCAGTGCAGCTAGTGAGAAGGATTGGATTCTATCTAGATCCTGTCAGTAGAGCAGATGTGTGTTAGGAGAAAAGATCCAATGACCCAGTTTTCAGTTGAGGGACTGAAAGGTTAGAGTTGCAATTACTGAGAGGGTGAGGGGGTGATAAGATCAGTTTTGGACAAGTTTGAGATGTCTCCTAATACATATGGAATTACCAGTGTGCAGGAAAACTACAGTACATTAAAAAAGGCAACTGATGGGGCGCCTGGGTGGCCCAGTCGATTAGATGTCCACTTCGGCTCAGGTCACAATCTCCGGTTGGGTTTGTGGGTTCCAGCCCCATCACCAGGCTCTGTGCTGACAGTTCAGAGCCTGGAGCCTGCTTCAGATTCTGTGTTTCCCTCTCTTGCTGCCCCCTCTCCCCCTCGTGCATGCTGTCTCTTAAAAATAAATAAGCATTTAAAAAATTGACAAAAAAGGCAACTGATGTCAACCTGTGACTGAAGTGACCTCAAGGAGACACCAAAACAAGAACAGGAAAACGAGTTAAGCAGAGGCATGCAGGCAATATTTTTTGAACAAATATGATAGAAACACAATGTATTAAGATGACCTAAGGACTTTTCACGTGTCTATGTGGACATCTGTAAACCTAATTTTTACAACCGAAACAATTATACCTTGTGACAGGTAATTATACATTAGAGAACTGCTTGCAGGCGCACATACTCCTTCCCTTTTTATGTATAATCTGTAAAGGGAAAAGTTTCAGAGCAGTTCTGAGCCATCTGAAACAGTTTCCTGGGTTAGGGTCCTCAGTAAAACAACATATAATGCATTTTACTCACCTATTTTGAGGTTGACTTTTTTTTTCCAGTTGATACTAGCATTTCCCACACTTGAGAAATGGAGAGGGGCAAGGCACATCTAGAGCACCAGAAAAAGGTTATACCCAGGAGAGAAATAATAGAAAGGATCTGTAAGAGCTGGGGCTTCTTTACTTCCCCATCAGTATGTTTCCCCTGTGTTGCCTATATTGCTTTGTTGGTACCAACATCTTTCCTTGTGTTCTGCCCTCTCAGAAACATAAACATAAGGCATCCTGCATAGTAGTGGAAAGAACAGACTTGGATTTCAAATCAGCCTCTGCCACACTAGCTGGGTGACCACAAGCAAGTGACAACCTAAGCTTCATCTGTAACATGGGATACCCTTCTCTACCCTACAGGGGTTATGCCACACACAGGGGCAACTCCATTACCAACTATTTTTATTTCCCCCTGGAAAACAAGGCCTTATTGTTTGTTTTTGGTATTGTCTTTAAAAAGGAGAGGGGCGCCTGGGTGGCTCAGTCTGTTGAGCACTAGGCTCTTGGCTTTAGCTCAGGTCAGGATCTCAGGGTTCTTGTTCAAGCCCAGCATTGGGCTCTGTGCTGATGGTGCAGAGCCTCCTTGGGATTCTCTCTCCCTCTCTCTATGCGCCTCCCTTGCTCATCCTCTTTCTCTCTCTGAAAATTAATACATAAAAACTTTTCAAAAATTATAAAAAGGAGAGGAGGAGGGGTGCCTGGCTGGCACAATTGGTGGAGTGTGTGACTCTTGATCTCAGGGTTGTGAGTTTGAGCCCCACATTGGGTGTAGAGATTACCTAAAAATAAAATCTTTAAGGAGAGCCTGTGTGGTTCAGTTGGTGAAGCCTCCGACTCTTGATCTCACCTCAGGTCATGATCTCCCGGTTCCTGGATTCAAGCCCTTGTGTTGGGCTCTGTGCTGACAGTGCAAAGCCTGCTTGGGACTCTTTCTCTCAAAAAGTAAACATTTTTTAATGTTTATTTTTATTTATTTTTTGGTTTAAAAAATTTTAATGTTTTATGTTTGAGGGGTGGGGAGAGGCAGAGAGAGAGGGAGACAGAATCTGAAGCAGGCTCCAAGGTCCGAGCTGTCAGCACAGAGCATGATGCAGGGCTCAAACCCACAAACCACAAGATCATGACCTGAGCTTAAGTCAGATGCTTAACTGACTGAGCCACCCAGGTGCCCCTATTTTTATTTTTGAGAGAGAGACAGCACGAGTGGGAGAGGAGAAGAGAGAGAGAGGGGGACGCAGAATCTGAAGCAGGCTCTAGGCTCTGAGCTGTCAGCATAGAGGTGGACGCGGAACTCAAACTCGTGAACCGTGAGATTATGCCCTGAAGTCAGACACTGAGCCACCCAGGTGCCTCCAAAAGTAAACATTTTAAAACAATAAAATTTTTTAAAAAATAAAAAGGAGAGGAGAAATTAGCATTGCTGATTCTTTCCTAGTGCTACTTTTGCACCCCCCACATCTTTGACTCTTTTGAGGACTCACTTTTTCTTTGTCCTTCTTACTTTCCCCCCATCCTCCCTTCCTTCCATTAACTTCACTTCTTTTTCTTTTCCTCCATTCTGGTCGGCCATCATGTTCAAGCCAGGATGCATTCCTATGAGACAACTGGCCACATCACCAAGTCCCAAGTGTGTATCTTGTGTATGTTCACTATCCATCAGTCTGGGAACAACTTTTTAAATTTTTAATGTTTTTTGTTTATTTTTTGAGAGAGAGAGCGAGAGAGAGAGACAGCGTAAGCAGGGGAGGGTCAGAGAGAGGGAGACACAATCTGAAGACAGGCTCCAGACTCTGAGCTGTCAGCACAGAGCCTGATGTGGGGCTCGAACCCACGAACTGTGAGATCATGACCTGAGCCAAAGTCGGACGCTCAACTGACTGAGCCACCCAGGCGCCCCTGCGAACAACTTTTTTTAATTAAAAAAACATTTTTAAAAATTTTAAGTAGGCTCCACATCCAATGTGGGGCTTGGACTCATAACCCTGAGATCAAGAGTCATATGCTTTACTGATCGAGCCAGCCAGGTGCCCCTAGGAAAGGCCGTTTTTGTTTTTAATGAAAAAACTAGGAAACTAGGAGCCCAAAATGTAAAGTTTCTTTGTGGAGAGGAGGCTGAATCATTCAAAGTCACAACTGTATAGATTTTATTCACAGATCTTGACTCAAGTAGGAGTGGTGCTAAGGCAAAACAAAACATGCATAAATCCATGGATTGTAATCCCTTGCCATAATTATGACTGACACAATATTCTAATTGTGTACAAATGGGTAGAATAAAGAAATGGATCTAACCTAGCCTCATGTTTCAACCAGTAAAACTAAGGGACAACTATGAAGAATGGAACAATCAGTTCTTTGGCCACGGCAAATTCAGCACGTACGACTTTGGAGAATGGGAGAGGTGAGCCTGCCTATTCCAATACCTTTAGTTTTTTTTTAAGTTTTTAATGTTTATTTAGTTTTGAGAGAGATAGAGAGAGACAGTGCATGAGCAGGGGAGGGGCAGAAAGAGAGAGAGACAGACAGACAGACACTGAGAGACAGAAAATGAAGCAGGATCCAGGCTCTGAGCATCAGTTCAGAGCCCGATGCTGGTCTCAACCTCAGGAGCTATGAGATCATGATCTGAGCTGAAGTCGGACACTTAACCGACTGAGCCACCCATTCAAATCTTTACAGATACTTCAGATATGTCATATGAAGCATTTTATGTTAATTAAAAGTACTTAAAATGCACTTAAAATTAAAATACAAAATTTTATTAACCGACTGAGCCACCCAGGTGCCTCTGCTCTTACCCTTCTTTATACACACACCCCCATTCAGATCTTTACAGATACTTCAGATATTTCATTTGAAGCATTTTATGTTAATTAAAAGTACTTAAAATGCACTTAAAATTAAAATACGAAATTTTATTAACACCAGAGAAATCCCATCTTACCCAATCCATTCATTTAGTGACAGTCAACCTAGAACAGGAGTACAGAGCCTAATATTTTCAACAGACCAAGCTTCCAATCCTAGTTTAATCACTTACTAGTATGTGACAGTGGACTACTTAATCACATTATTTTTCTTTCCTGTAAAATGAGAATGAAAAATGATTAACATGTCAATAGAATGCTATAAGGATTAAGTGATAATTTCACGTGTGTATACAATGTAACTTTTACTATAAATACCAATAGACTTAAACTTATTTCACAAAAGGCATATATGACAAACCTAACACCTGTCATTTCTTGGTGGTGGATATATGTATTTTTTAAAGTTTATTTATTCATTTTTGAGAGAGCGAGCAAGCAGGGAAGGGGCAGAGAGAGGGAGTGAGAGAATCTCAAGCAGGCTCCATCCACACTGTCAGCATGGAGCCTGACATGAGGCTCAAACCCACGAACTGTGAGATTAAGACCTGAGCAGAAACCAAGAGTCAGACACTTAACTGACTGAGCCACCCACGCGCCCTGGATAGTTGTATTTTTCGTTTTCTATATTTCTTTATGTTTTTCAAGATAAAGAGCAACTAAAATATTGATCTTACCTACTTTTATTACAGAATCACCTATGTAAGGAAATGGCTGTGTGCAATTAGCCTTTATTAATAGGATCACATGCTGTCACAACAGAACGTATGGAATAGAGTTCCTTACAGAAGGCAGAATGCACACCTAAGAATCTCAGGTCAGAGGGGCACCTGGATAGTTAGTTCAGTGTTGCCTCTTGATTTCAGCTTAGGTCACGATCTCATGCCTTGAAGGTTCAAGCCCTGTGTCAGGTTCTGCACTGACAGAATGGAGCCTGCTTCGGATATTCCCTCCCTCCCTCCCTCTCTCTCTCTCTCTCTCTCTCCCCACACACACACTCCTTCCCCCTGCCCCATTCATACATGCAGTCTCTCTCTCTCATAAAAAAACAAAAAACAAAAAAACTTAAAAAGAATCTCAAGTCAGATGTGGAAGACACTTCTGACATCTATTCTAAATCTCTTAATTTCCAAACTAGAAATATGCCTGGGTGCTTCTTTAAAGTTACGTCCAGCTGGTGAATCCCAAGTGGTCTTTAAGTACATGTGAAAAATAATTTTCTTGTTTTTTTATTTCAAAGTTCAATTTATGACAGAAGTTCACAATGGAAACTCATGTATTTGATTTTCTGTATTCAGGTGAATAGTCTTGTTTTGTCAGAACACTGGCAATCTTGCCACCTTCATAATCTAAGTACGCGGACTTCCGCGAACACAGAGATTTATATTTTAGCACACATAAAAACGAATTATGTTCCTCAAGAGAGTCCTTACCATTTGGTGTGAACCCAAATGGCATGCAAACTATAAACTATTACCTTTTGTAATAAGTATGTACAGCACAAGGAAAATTAAGAATTTCTTCAATTTGAAGAAAGGAATCAATGTTATAAGAGAAACATTATTTTAAGGTTTATCTTTGGAAAATAATTCAGACTTATATACAGAGTAATGTCTGAACTGTATACTAATGATTAAAGGTTATTTTTCCAAAATGTTCACCTAAACCATTCTACCCTGGGGGGATAAAAACAATCAACTGGGCTAGCAATATGCCCACTACTATCAGCTAATTTTACTTTACTAATAAAAATTTTAATTAAAAAAAGTGGTGAGACCAAGGGCACCATCTGAAATAATTTGATGTTTTGTGGTATTGTGCTCTCTTCCCAGACAAATCAGTCTTCTTATAGCCAAAAGACTGGAAATTCAGCAACCAGCACAGCACCCAATATAGTTTAATACAATAACAGATAAAACTGAGCGTAATTTTCCACAACTTGAGTAGCACGAATGATGTCAAACAGGTGTATGAAAGAAAGAAAATACCAGGTTTCAGACCTTATAAAATATGTACAGAACTTGAACATTGTTTTAAGATACAATTTAAGTCACAACTGAATTAGCAATGTAATCAGATACTCTTGATATAATGAAAAAGCCTAGTCGGTTAAAAAAAAAAAACAAAAAACGAACACACGTAAACCATAAAAGATTTAAAAGAATCTTAAAATACACAACCAAATTCTAACCAGGTTTAAACTGTGATTTTAAAAAAGTGAATACCTGTATGTATTTACAATCTTTAAGTTTCACAATGTGTTATTTTTACACAATCTTTATTGTCTGGATAACACACAACAATGAAAAACTCTTTTAACCATTTACACACACAAAAAAAAAAAGTCAAAAAGGAGGTTGACAGAATGCACTAGGCACAGGAGCTAAGTCAAAGGCCTAGGGACTTTAATTAATGGAGTCAAGTCGTAAAACAGACTTAACCAAAACTGTAAGCCAGGAAACAGGCAGATTCACTTCAGAGCCTTCACTGCAGGGACCCAGTCTCCTTACCTGAAAAGGAATGATTATAAATAACAGTTCTGAAGAAGAATTCTGGGAGGAATGGATGAGATCACCAATGTAAACTAGTGAGTGCACTTAGGTATTAAGAAAAGACTGCCTGAGAGTGAAAAGTTCATAGCACAGTTCACCATGGGACCTGCCTTCAAGGTTTAAAAACCTCAACCTATAGTCAGTCCTTAATAAAAGAGCCGAAGTGAAAGTGTACGAAATCCTTAATTGGAGTGTTCAGCCCCGTTGATTATCAAACGCTATTTATAAAATGCTTCAATACTGATGAATATTAAACTGATGATAGTAAAGCCACCAAAACTGTGTAACATCACAAAGGTTTGGCTTCCTGGGTTAGAATGCAAAGTCAATTTGCCTTCTCACAACATGGCAGAGATGTCAAATACTTCTCAATCTCTCAAACGATGTGGCATCTGCCTTCTATGTTTTCTGTCTGTCATAATCTCCAACCATCTTCTTGATATGTGACAATTTGCTCTTCAACTGCTTGCAATAATTCCTCTTACTTTTGTAATCTGCAGACTTGAGAAAAAAAAAAGCCAGATAAACTTAACAAAATAAAACGAGCTGTGTTAGCTGCTAGGAAGGCAGAGGTGAACCAAAAAACCATGGAATATTAGTCAAATAAAATTGCTGGGGGTGTTGAATGGACACACGGTCTTCCGGCAGTTTCTCTGACCATTCTGACCATATAGGCAATGGATTCTTTTTGTTCAATCCTATCTTCTGAGTTTTACAAAGCATACACTAATTTCTAGTGACCTGTAATGTGACCCAAAAAAATTGACTCGCCTTTGTTAACACATCATCTAAAAAGAAAAAAATCAGTTAAACAGGGGCACCTGGCTGGCTCAGTGGGTGGAGCATGTGACTTGGTCTTGGGGTTGTGGGTTCAAGCCCCATGTTGGGTGTAGAAATTACTTAAAAATAAAATCCTTAAAAAAATCAGTACAACAAAAACTGGTGATATCAACTGATATGGAAAAGGCGAAATGGGTAAAGAGACAGGAAATTTTACTATATACTCCTTCATTTTATTTTTTAAATAATCTCTATACCCAACATGGGGCTTGAACTCACAACCCCAAGATCAAGAGTCGCATGTTCTACTGACTGAACCAGCTAGGCACCCCATTATATAAAATTCTGGCATTTAAAATTACAGTGTTTTGTAATTAAAAAAAATTTTAATGTAACATCTTTTAAAAACAATGTTTTAAATCAAGAAAGACCAATAATGCCAAGTGTTGACAAGGATATGGAGCAAAAGGAATATGCACAGCTCAGCGGGAATATAAAGTGGCAATCCAGGAAAGCTGACACTATTTAGCCCAAGATTAGACAGACACTTGCCCAATGATCCTACAATTCCACTCCCAAGTACACCCTTAACAAACGTGTGCACATGTGCACAGACATATTCAAAAAGGTTTGAAGTGGCATTAATTATAAAGGCCATATTCTAGGAATAACCCAAATGCTCACTAATGAAAGAATGGATGAATAAATTGTCTTTTATTTACCAGGTAAAAACAAATGAACCATAGCCACACACAAAAATATGAATGGGTATTCAAAAAGCAAAAGAAATTACACATAAAAAATACGTACTATATGATTCCATTTACATCAAGTTCAAAATAGGTAAAACTCATTTATGATGTTAAAAATTAGGATGGCGTTATCTGTGGAGACAATAAAAATTGGAGGGGAGTACAAGAGGGGGTTGCCTAGGAAACTAGGAAATATATTTCTTCATCTGGGTGCCAGGTACAAAGGTATATGGTTGCTTGGTGAAAATTTACCAAGTTTTGAACTCAGGATTGGTGCAAGTTTCTGTATGTATACTTCAACTTTAAAGAAAAAAAAGCTTGGGGTGCCTGGGTGGCTCATTCGGTTGAGCGTCCAACTTCAGCTCAGGTCATGATCTTGAGGTTCATGGGTTCGAGCCCTGCATTGGGCTCTGTGCTGACAGCTCAGAGCCTGGAACCTGCATTGGATTCTGTGTCTCCCACTCTCTCTCTGCCCTTCCACTGCTCCTGCTCTGTCTCTCTCCCTCTCTCTCTCAAAAATAAACATTAAAAAAGAAAATAAGCTTAAAAACTCAGTATTGGGTGTAGTTGTAAACAAGTGAAATTAAGGTTTTAACTTCTCAGGTATAGTTTTCACCGTGCAATTATAAGGCCTTTTGTCATAATCAGTGCTTGTGTGACAAGGTATTCACAGTCATTCCAAAGGTTAAATAAAAAACACATACTAGAAAAATTCTCCCTGAAAGAATGTTACAGTCTGGGATACTTACTCCCTTAACTTGCTTCAGTCTATTGTACTCATCAGCAGCAGCCTATTAATGAGAAACACAAAAGAATATGTTTAGGAGGGCATCTTCTCTTTCAAAAATGACATTCCTGATGTTGTATTTTGGAGCTAAAACTGCCAACAATGCCCAAAATACAGGAAACTAAAATAATGAAGTCTTTAGGTTCTTATGGTCAGCAAGAGGGCCTGAAGGAAGCCAGTGCAGAGAAATTTATGACCTATTCTTCCCATTCCATTCACACAGACAGGTAACGGTTCTGCTGCTTCTCATCTCTCCCTATGCAAGTCCATGGGCCCTGCTGACCCAACAGAAATTTTCTGCAAAGCACAGCTCTCATCTGGTTATACCCCATTACGAAACTAGTCTGAGCTCCCAGTAACTACCTACCTCCCTCTATATATATGTAAGTATATTTTATATATATATATATATATATATATATATTTAAGTTAACGTATTATATATACATAAAATAATTTGAGCAACAAAATTAAGTAGTATTGGATTATAACCCAATGTATAAAAGAGATATATCCATGAGTCAGTACTGGTATAAATAAATGATTAAATAAATGGGAGAAAGTAATTTCTCATGCACAAGAATTCCAAAGAATTTGTGTAGGTACACGGTCTTTAAAGAGCTAAAGTATAATTCTCCATTCCTAAGGTGTGATCTATGCATAGTGACTTCCTTCCAAAGAGTATAGTATGGAAAGGGGGATTAAAAAGGAAAGAGTAACTTTCATGGACAAATGCTATCTCAGCCGAGGGAGAGAAAAAAAAAAGATAACTTATCAAAGATGCTGTGTGTCTAGGTGCACTTTAAACAACTAATATTTTGGTGACAATCAGGTGGCAGAATTTAAGGCAGGTTATCATTCTGCACCCAATTCTGTAATGTTTAATATATTACAGAAAGAATGAACTGTGTCTATAAATAGAGAAAGTAATACAGCTATTTTATTTTTAAAGAGGAAGGGATATATGTTCATTGCCTTTTGCTTTCTATTTCTTACTTCACCACATTAGTACACTCTTCAATTTAGAAAGATGTTCATCTAAGACTGGACTTCAATTAGTTTTCAGTGCAATCAATTTGAGAATTACTAGCAAAATCTGAATCAACATTAGTAGAAAGGATACTGTATCTTCATAATTTAGAATAACATCATATGTAACATACAATTATCAAGTTTGAGTTTACCATGTACTCTTCACTTTCTTCTCTATAGTCATCCAATTCCTTATCCAGACGAGAGAGTTCTTTATTAATTTCATCAAGTTCTGCTTGTAAGCTCTTATATTCCTGTAGGCCGGTGTCAAAACTTCTCTTGTAGAGTTGTCTTTGTTGATCTGAAGTGATAGGTGGATATTCCCTAAAAATTCAGTGAGAAAATGACTACTTATGACTCTAGCAGACATAAAATCCAGTATTTCTTCAGCAAAGATAATAAAGCTGGTGGGAAGTGAGAGTGACATTCTCCTGTTTTCTTTTTATTGCTTATGAGGAGAGGAAAGTGGGAAGCAAGTTAAGTTTCTTAAGAATAATTATACTTAGGGGCAGCTTGGTGGCTCAGTTGGTTAAGGGTCGATTTTGGCTCATGTCATGATCTCAAGGTTCCTGAGTTCCAGCCCCACATTGGGCCCTCTGTTGTCAGCAAGGAGCCTGCTTCAGATCCTCTGTCTCCCTCTCTCTCTCTCAAAAATAAACATTAAAAAATAAATTTAAAAAAATGATTATACTTAAAAAGAATGGGGCACCTGTGTGGCTCAGTCGGTTAAGCGTCTGACTCTTGGTTTGGGCTCAGGTCATAATCTCATGGTTTGTGAATTCTACCCCAGCATCTGGCTCTGTGCTGACAGCATGGAGCCTGCTCAGGATTCTCTCTCTCTCTCTCTCTCTCTCTCTCTGCCTCTCCCGTGCGGGTGTTCTCTCTCTCTCTCCCTCAATAAATAAGTAAATTTCAATAAATAAGTAAATAAACAACAACAAAAAAGGAATGATTATACTTATATATACATCACTGCTTATAGTTTTAAAAATATTATGCTTAGGGGCACCTGGGTGGCTCAGGTGGATCAGTGACCAACTTGTGATTTCAGCTCAGGTCTTGACCTGACAGTTCCTGAGTTTGAGCCCCGCATCAGGCTCTGTGCTGACAATGCAGAGCCTGCGTGGGAATCTCTCTCTTTCCCTCTCTCTCCACTCCTTTCCTACTTGTGTTCTCTCTCCCTCTCTCTCTCTCTCAAAATAAATAAATAAACTTAAAAAAATTTAAAAAGGGGCACCTAGGTGGCTCCATTGGTTAAGCATTTGACTCCTGCTCACACACACTGTCTCAAAAATAAATAAAAACATTTTTAAAAATTTTTAAAAAATACTGTGCTTAGAGGTGCACCTGGGTGCCTCAGTCAGTTGAGCATCTGACTCGCTCTCAGCTTGGTCTTGATCTCAGGGTTGTGTCTCATGCTGGCCTCTGCACTGGGCATGAAGCCTACTTAAAAATATGCTAATATAATTTTTAGAAGTAAAATTGAAAAGCATTTATGAAATTTAAGGTTCAAGTCATAGGAACTTATTTATTCTGAAAGTACAACGCCACATGATAATAGAATATTTGTTTAAAGTCTTAATTTTTTTTTAATGTTTATTTTTTAAAACACAGGGCACGAGCAGGGGAGGGGCAGAGACACAGAGGGAGAAAGAATCTAAAACAGGCTCCAGGCTCCAAGGTGTCAGCAAAGAGCCCGATGTGGGGCTCGATCTGACAAACCATGAGATCGTGACCTGAGCCAAAGTTGGACGCTTAACCAACTGAGCTACCCAAGCGCCCCTGTGCTGAAAGGGTGACACCTGGAATTCTGGAACACAAAGTGCGCTTCCATCACTGCAGTGACACAAGAGCTGACTGGCACCTGGCTGCTTTCTGCTACCAACTACAGTTTCCAGATTGTCATTTTTTCCAATTGATCTTGTTTTCCTAAGCAGAAATTGCTTACTTTAAATCCTTTGATTATAAGATCCGACATTAAAATGTACATGTACAAAATGCATGCTCCTTGTATAGATAATCTGGCCATGCATGAAATTCTGTATCACTTGTAATATCTCAATACCCTAGCTATTCTTTACATTTCCAGATGATGCTATTAATCCACTGAGGAAATACTCTGAATGCTTTCACAGGACTAAGGAACTTCACGGCAATTTGAAATTTCAATTTTTACACCTAAATTAGCCTAATATCTTCATTTTACAAAGGGGAGAAATTAAATGATTGCTCAAAAGAGAAACAAGAAAACAGTTTCTTAAAAGCTATCACTTAAATCTTCCATGAAACAAGTTAGGAAAATATTTTATAGCTAGATGACTGAACTTGGCCAAGAACACTGTTTTTTGTTTTTTATTTTTATTTTTTAAAGTCCATCCGTTTATTTTAGGAGAGAGAGCACATGAGCAGAGGCAGGGGCAGAGTGGAGAGAGAGAATCCAAGCAAGGCTTGATCCCACAAACCATGAGATCATGACCTGAGCCAAAATCAAGCGCGGGACACTCATCCTACTGAGGCAACCTTGGCCCCTTGGCCAAAAACTCTTGAGGGAAGAGGGGAAGACGTGGTGTGAAAACTACCAGGGAGGAGATTTCAAGCTATGCTACACCACTTCTCTCTCCTCACAGCTCGAGAAGCAACATTTTGATTTACCACCATCTACCCCACAAATGTTTCTGATTTGTGTCCCATTTCTCAGGACACTTGGGCATAAAAGGGCTACACACCATACATGAGGGTAGTTAATGATGATGAAGTATAACTAAACCACCAACACACATAGGAACTTAACCACAACCTTGGCCAGAACACTGAATTGTTAACTTAATTGTTTACAAAACTGTTTGCCAAAGTCCTCTGGATTAAACTTTTAAAAGAATCTCTGGTCTCTTCCTGAAACCTTAACTTAAAAGTAAATGCCAAAACAAAGCCATAGGTCTGGTCTGGGAATTACATAATCAGTAACAAAAGTTCCTCCATACTTGTGTCTCATTTATTTGAAAGACCTTTCTTGGGTGACTAATGGTACAAGTAAGAGTGAAGTTCATCAGTCATTTGGTGAAAGACACAGAGTGTTTTTAAGACGCAATTGGAGCCGAACACGTCCCCTCCACATCAGTCTTTATTACAAAAGAGTACTAAAGAAAAGAACCTAACGAAATACCATCTCCAGTCCTGGCTGTCCAGTAACGAAATCCTACCAGCCAGCTCAAATTTGGCAGGCAAAACCCCCACAGCTGGCTGGCCGTGGTGAACCATCAGATAGACGTGCAAACGGTTCCAGCACGAGACGACCCAGTACCTGATCCAGTCCTCCTCCAGCTCATCGCACGACTCGCCCCCGGTTGTGTAGTCTGTTTCATAGTGGTCCTGCTCCGGCCTCTTGGACTTGCCCGCCCTTCCTTTTGCAGGTGCCCTTTTTGAAGGCTTCTCAAAGTTCCCACTGCTGCTGTAGTGAGGCTGCCTGAAGTCGTCCATGGGTGAACTCACTGGAAGCTCCTGCACCACCTCGGGCACCCTAACAAAACAGCAGTCATTTTTCAGGGATCAGTAGGTACACCACAGCTCTTTGTCAGCAAGCACGCAGGAATCACAAAGGGCAGCCGCAGTAAGTGGTAAGAGACATGTGAAAATAGGTGCCTTCACGCAAGCAGCCACACAAGCAGCTCATGTTCTCAACGTGAAGCAGATCCCCAGTTTCCTGTGTTCAGTTCAGCACCAGCTCAGATCCTCTGAGACACGCCAGTAGCGTTAAGGTTCCCACGTAAGGGGAGCCCACGTGTCAACCTTCCTAAGCAGGATGGATCTAAGATTGCACTTGAGGAAGCCCAGGCTGATCTGGAAGAGGTGTTCGCCTGACCTGTGCCAGGGATTTACTCCACAGAAGGCAGGCAGGAAAATAATGCTCAGGATTCTTTTCTACAGGTTCTTCCAGTTTCATGGAATGCTAAGTGGTGAAGGGAAATGCACATACCTATCTACCCTCCGAAGCTGACTGATTCTCAGAGGTAAACATTTTGTAATACTAATTTTATTTTATTTATTATTTTTTTTATTAAAAAATTCTTTATGTCTGTATTTTGAGAGAGAGAGGCAGAGAGCGAGTGGGGGAGGGGCAGAGAGAGAGGGAGACAGAGAATCTGAAGCAGGCTCCAGGCTCTGAGCTGTCAGCACAGAGCCTGACACGGGGCTCGAACCCATGGACTGTGAGCTGAAGTCGGATGCTTAACCAACTGAGCCACCCAGGAGCCCCTTAATTTTAGACTCCTATATATCAACTTTCCTTACAAGATGCAATCTTGGAAAACTAAGAAGACTAAAACTTTAAACAACTGCTATGATAATCCTGCAGCTATGCAGATTGAATGGCAGGGAGTGTTACCATTAGACTTATTTTCCCATTGCATCTGTTTTTTTTTAATGTTATTTATTTTGAGAGAGGCAGAAAGAGAGAGAGAGAGAGCACGTGCACACGCCAAGAGCAGAGGAGGAGCAGAGAGAGAGAATCCCAAGCAGGATCCATGCTGTCAGCACAAAGCCCAACGCAGGGTTTGATCCCAGGAACCGTGAGATCATCACCTAAGCCAAAATCACCAGTCTGAAACTTTACTGGCTGAGCCACCCAAGTGCCCCCTTGCATCAGACTTTTTAAATTTTTTTAAATGTTTTATTTATTTTTGAGAGAGAGAGAGACAGCGTGAGCAGGGAAGGGTCAGAGAGAGAGGGAGACACAGAATCCGAAGACAGACTCCAGGCTCTGATCTAGCTGTCAGCACAGAGCCCGACGCAGGGCTCAAAACCACAAACCGTGAGATCATGACCTGAGCCAAAGTCAGACACTTAACTGGTTGAGCCACCCAGGCGCCCCTGCATTACACTTTTAAGTACAAATGAAGGACAATAAAATACCAAGAGCTGTGGCAAGAGTAAAGCACTTCTGAGTAATAGCAATGCAAAGCTTAACTTTCCCTGGTAGCAAAGCTAAAGGCAGGCAAGAAAACTAAAGAAAGAAACACAAAGGACATGCCGGAGACTTTCCACCATTGGCCTTGCTATTCAAATCAACTATTAAAAATGTCTAAAGATTTTTTTCTTACTGCTTTTCCACTTAGAAACTATAATCTTTTTAAAAAAATTTTAACATTTATTTATTTTTGACAGAGAGAGAGAGAGAGAGAGAGAGAGACAGAGGGAGAGAGGGAGGGACGGATGGACGGGCAGAGAGAGGGAAGCACAGAATCTGAGCTGTCAGCACAGAGCCTGATGCGGGGCTCAAACCCAAGAACTGTGAGATCATGATCTGAGCCAAAATCAGATGCTTAACTGACTGAGCCACTCAAGTACTCCTACAGAAACTATAATCTTGAGCTTTTTCTATGAGGTGGACTCTGTTTTCTAGGTGATCCAGAACTGCTTGATTCTAATTGTTGTCAAACTCTTCAGATTTTAAAAAATGTTTACTTACTTAAAGAGAGTCAGAGTGTGTGTGCACTCATGCAGGCATGCACAAAATGGGGGAGGGGCAGAGAGACAGAGAGAATCCCAAGCAGGCTCTGAGCTATCGGCACAGAGCATGACACAGCACTCAGTCTCACAAACTGTGAGATCATGACCTCAGCTGAAACCAAAAGTCGGGCACTTAAGCAACTGAGCCACCTAGGCACCCCAAAGTCTTCAAATTTCTAATCACACTTAGCAATTTCTTGTAGAATCCTAAAGCTCTGGGATGTGTGTGCATAGATGGGGGTGGTAGTGTGATTTATTCCTTCTGTTGGAATGTATTCCGGTTCCCAAGGCTTAGTGTACTATATTAATGCTACATCTAAAGGAGGGAAAATGTGACTTTCTCTAGGAGTCAATGAGTAACAAGTTCCTAGACATTCTGCCAAAACTGCCAGGTATTATGCTCCTCACCTTAGGAATGCAGTTGGTTTATTTGAGGGAGTAGGGACTAAAGGAGAAGGAAACTAAAAAGCAAAAGAAATTAGAAAAGAATAAAACCTAAAACATTAAAATGGGCCTCCTCCCATAATTGTATTAGATACTGATATTATAAATTTGACTTTGGAAGCTTTCCTCCTCCCATTCTCCTATGTACTTTGAAAAGCTACAAAATAACTTACTTGATACGGCATAAAACCTGAAAACAAAATGCTTAGCAAGTATACATAAATTCAAGAGTTAGGGAATATGTGTACTGTCAATAATCTTTGAACCAACTTTTATTTATTTATTATTTATTTTATTTTTTTAAGTTTATTCACTTTGAGAGAGAGAGAGAACACAAGCAGTGGGGAGGCAGAGAGAGAGAAAGAAGAGAGGCTCCGCACTATAAGCACAGAGCCCAA
Organism: Cryptoprocta ferox; assembly: GCA_028646485.1. Taxonomy (NCBI): domain Eukaryota; kingdom Metazoa; phylum Chordata; class Mammalia; order Carnivora; family Eupleridae; genus Cryptoprocta; species Cryptoprocta ferox. The sequence goes on along the minus strand of CM053572.1, from coordinate 47,350,079 downwards.
TGTGGGGCTTAGAACTCACAAACTGTGAGATCATGACCTAAGCTGAAATCAAGAGTCGGACAATTAGGGGTGCCTGGATGGTTCAGTCAGTTAAGCGTCTGACTTTGACTCTGGTCATGATCTTGTAGTTTGTGGGTTTGAGCCCCGCGTCCGGCTCTGTGCTGACAGCTCAGAGCCTGGAGCCTGTTTCAGATTCTGTGTCTCCCTCTCTCTCTGCTGCTCCCCTGCTCATGTTCTCTCTCTGTCTCAAAAATAAATAAACATTAAAAAAAAAGATACAAATCCTATTAGGTCATAATCTGCACACCCCAGGAGAGGCAACCAACTGCATACTTTCCCTAGTATCCAGTTTGGTACCCAGGTCCAGAAGGTCACCCTTTTGTATTGTCTTTTTCATTCATTTGTTTTATTCACACACACATGCTCACATGCCTTTGCTGCTCCCACCTCGCCCTGACTCTCAGTGCAGCCACTGTGCGTTGTCTTCTGTCCCTGGTAGACTGCAACCTCCAAGACAATAAGGACTTGCTATTCCTGGGGCAGCTAGCCCACTACTGTGTACCTGACAGGTGTTCAGGATCATTACTGAATTGAAAACACCTTCACAAGAATCCTGATGATACCCAGTATCAGTGAGGGAAGAGAAACGATGCATGATCAACATCAGTGTACTATGAGCATGATGTCCATGGTATTTTAGAACTGTTACCATTACCGGGGGAAATAGCTAAGCCTTGTCAATCAGAGAACTCCATCTCCCTGGCTTCAGGAAAGACAATGATCCAAACAGGGCAAGTCAAGAATCTTTCAATAGGTTGTATATGTAAGCTTTGGAAGCGGGCATTCCATTTTCCAAATCCTATGCTGGAAGTTCAGTCAGTGTAGCCTGGAAAAGGGGACGACCCTCTGCTCTACTGACAATAAAGCCAACATAGCAACAGGAGCCCTGAGAGCTTCTGAGTTTCTAGATCATGTCATTGTTGAAGCTAGACTATCCGCTGGCCTAATGTGAACCAGTGAATTTCTACAACTCGTGTGAAGGTCCTAACAGATTATCCCACCAGCCTATTTACTGCTACCAAACGAGGTTTCACTTGGCACTTCAAGGTGCCAGCCTGCCTTAAGAGCTCTGTGTTGTGTCAACATTCAACTTCCTTGGCTTGTAAAGGTTAATTCACCCTGGGTTTGGACAGGAGGGTATGGAATGTATCTCATAGGGAGTATCTCCTAAATTTAATTACAAAGGTGAAGAAGCAGGGCGCCTGGATGGCTCCATCCATTAAGTGTCTGACTTCAGCTGAGGTCATGAGGTCATGATCTCGTGGTTCGTGAGTTTGAGCCTTACATGAGGCTCCCTGCTGGACTGACTAAGAGACAAAGTTCCCATTTTAATTCCTTCTCTATCCGTTACAGTAGAAAGGAAAGGTTTAAAAAAATTAAAAAAAATTTTTTTTTACTGTTTATTTTTGAGAGAGAGAGACAGGGAGAGAGAGAGAGACAGCATGAATGGGAGAGGGTCAGAGAGAGCTGGAGACACAGAATCTGAAGCAGGCCTTCAGAAGTTCTAGGCTTACGTTATGTGGTCAACCCAGTAGTTCCAGAAAAAGTTCAGAGTCTGGAGCCTGCTTCGGATTCTGTGTCTCCCTTTCTCTGCCCCTCCGCCACTCATGTTCTGTTTTTCTCTCAAAAATAAACATTACAAAAATTAAAAAAAAAAAACAGATCACTAAACTCTTTGTATACTGATATGCACAATCTCCAACACATATTGCTAATAATACATTTAATATGCTAGTATTGTTTTAAAGGAAAATATAACTAATGTACATTTTGGCCAGTTAATTTTAAAATAACCTCTGGAAGGTTATATAAAAGAAACTGGTAACACCAGCTGCTCCTAGGAAGAGCAACTAGGTAGCTGGGGACAAAAGCTATCCTTCTGTCCACTTAAAATTTTACATTACAAAGGTATTGGCTTATTCAAGAATAAGATTTTTCAATGGTACCAAATGAACTTGTAAAAATATCTTGGTTTTCATGACGAGACAGCATGTGGAATGCTGTGTAACCATTCAGGCTTTACAATTAATTTAGAGGCACGGCTGGTCGCAAGATGCTTTATAAATATTTCTCACATATGCATGAAGTCACGCAACTCCTAGCCTGAAACTTTTAAAAGGATTGTGTCTCTACTGTGTATACCTTTGCCCCTCACAGCCTCAAGTGCTTTGGATTTTTGTCAAAATCCACACAGAAGGAGAACAGAGAAAATGTTCTTCCTCCAAATCATTCACAACTGATAGCAACAGGAGGGTGAATACTGAAGACCAAAACAACATATATATGGAGGGTAAGGCAAACTGCCAGTGTGCTTCCACATTCCATTCCAGGGTAATAATAAAACCTATTGTCTCAAACTCATTCCATAATTAACTCAGCTACTGGTGTCTGTCACCTTAAGGGCTTCTAGGCGCCCAAACTACCACAGGCTCAGGGTTGACCTCTACATAAATTGGCCCATTAAATGGAGGTGGGGCAGGGAGTTGGGAGATAAAACTTTGAACAGAAAGTTTTCCAGCAGATACACCTTTAACTTAAAACAATCAAAGCAATTAAAGGAAAGGTCTTTTTTGGTTTGTTTTTTTAGTCTGTAAAGGAATTTGGAGTTCTAGAATTACATATATTAGAAGATGGGGTGCCTGGCTGGCTCGGTTAGTGGAGCATGCAATTCAATCTTGGGGTTGTGAGTTTGAGTCTCACTCTGGGTATAGAGAGTACTTAAAAATAAAAGCTTTAGGGGAGACTGGGTGGCTCATCCAACTTCGGCTCAGGTCATGATCTTGCAGTTCGTGAGTTTGATCCCCATGTCAGGCTCTGTGCTGACAGCTCAGAATCTGGGCCTGCTTGGGATTCTGTGTTTCCTTCTGCCCCTCCCCCACTCACACTCTCTCTCGAAAAATGAATAAACATTAAAAAAATTTTTTTAATTAAAAAAAAATAAAATCTTCAAAAAAAAAGGAAGAACAATTTATCATTCTCAGACAAAAATTATATCCAGTCCATAACAGTCTCTCCAATACTCTTCGTCATTAGGATGAATTAGAATCAGGCGTTAGGGTAAACTAAAACCACAATGGAGATACCATTTCAATAACCATAATGGCACCTACTCTAGGCCAGAAACTCACTATGAGATTTTTTACATTACTTGTAACTCTACACGTAGAGGCCTTATCAGTTTCACAACCCCCAGGACATGAAGGATCTAGCACAGCAAGTGAGATCTCAGAATTCCTGAATTCAAACAAGGTCTTCTACTTTAATAAAAATGTATGTGGCTAAAGGTACATCAACCAGCATCTTCCCCTTCCATTAAATGAGCTCTAACAGTTAAGGCGAGGAGAGACAGACCCACACACAGTTCTGCTGTCTATCAGTAACGTCCTTGACCCTCACCTCAATTTCAAAACCAGAAACAGAAAGAGAACCACTTTTTTAGAGTGAAAAAAAAACCCAACTTACCCTTTCTCTATTAAACCAGCAAGACAAAAAAGAAGCACTGTCAGCTCAGATGGGGAAGAAGACCCCACCAACTCACAGCCCTTCTCTCCTCATCTTCCAAGTAGCTGCAAATCTCCACCAACATGCAAACATCAGTCTCCAGCCTTTGGGAAACTGTTAGTTTTGTTTTTCTTCTTCTTCTTTTTAATGGCAAATGGCACAACAGGAACTGATTTATCAACATAGGCAAATATCCTTTTTTTTTTTTTTGGACTCATTCTACCTGAAGAAGCTGCTACTTACGGTGTTGATTTATAGGAAGACTCTGGATATGACCTCCTGTCATTCACTTTCCCATTAGAAGAGTAGGCCATGGGACTGTCCACCCTTTCCACATAGTCAGAGGGGGGAGGAGGCATGTCTTGTGTGCCAGCAGAAATATTTTTAACCTAAAGAAACAAACCCAAGAGATATAATTATTACTGAGCCTACAGGTTTAAAAAAAATTTTTTTAACATTTATTTACTTTTGAAGGAGAGAAAGAGCATGAGCAAGCCTGCAGTTTAAAGGGGAAAGAAATGGAAGAAAAATATCATATATAAAATTACCTAATACTTATTTGGCTCATTAAATACTATTTAACCTGTAATGACTACCTTGTTATTGTTAGTGTTAACAATCAAATCTGTATTGTTACTGGTGCCACAGTAACAATGATACCAATTCGTTAGTGTAACAAGTCCAGGATGAATTATAAAGAAGGAAAAACAAAAATCACAATGACCTGCCCCCTCTTCCTGATGTGATTAGGCCGAATAATTATCCATGGCAATTGTTCCAACCTATATGAGAAAGATTAATCTCATTTTTTTAAGTTAATATTTTTGTGAGACAGAGCGTATTCGCCTGCACAAAGCAGCGAAGGGGCAGAAAGATGGAATCCCAAGCAGGCTCCACGATGTGAGCGCAGAGCCTGAGGCACAGGGCTTGAACCCTCGAACCATGAAATAAAGGCCTGACTGAAATCAAGAGTGCGATGCTTAATCATCTGCGCCACCAAGGCGCCCCTAATCTCAATTTTTCTAGGCTAGGTCTGAGTTAGGCAAGAATTCTCATTTCTAATAAGTTCTAAGGTAATGTTTATGCTGCAGTGTGGGCACCACACTTGGAAAACCACTAATATAGGACAAAAGAAACTGGATCTTCTTAACCTATCCACATTAAATATGTAATGTTAAAACCACACAAGAAATTAAGAAGCTCAAAGTGATTTCTGCTATAGCTTTTTTTTTAATCTTTATTTTTGAGAGAGAAAAAGGGTGTTGGTGGGGGAGGGACAGAGAGAGGGACACAGAATCCAAAGCAGGCTCCATGCTCCGAGCTGTCAGCACAGCACTCGACGCAGGGCTCGAACTCATGAACCATGAGATCATGACCTGAGCCAAAGTCGGATGCTTAAACAACTGAGCCACCCAGGCGCCCTGACTGCCATAGTTCTTTAATAAGAGATTTCTTTATTTTCCTTTAACATATATTCTCGATGCCTTGATTCTTAATAGCCTACACAGTAGAGTCCACTATCACTGCCTTCCTCTCTACTTTCCTTTTTATTCCATTCTGATGTGTAAAGAATTTGTCCTAAGAGGTAACCACGCATTCAGATTATGCATTGTTAACATGAAAGATTTCCCAAAGGATCTTTCAGAGAAAAACTTAAATATCCATAAGCATTGCCAATTAGATTCACATTTTTTTAAAAGTTTATTTTTTTGTAATCTCTATATCCAGCGTGGAGCTTGAACTCACAACCCTGATATCAAGAGTCACATGCTCGTCTGACAGCCAGCCAGACACCTCCTAGATTCCCAACATTGACTGTTGGATTTCATGTGGTAGATCCAACACTTTTAATTTCATTTCCAATCTTTTTAGTTATTACATATTACTCTGAAAATAAGTGGTAAGTCACTTAGTTGTTACAAAGTAACAGAAATAAGGTGTGGGGAAAAATAAAAATAACTCCACAAAAATTAGTTCTGTGAAAAAGAGCAACTTTTCAAAAATAAGGAGGAAATTACTGGTTTAGCTTGGTAATGAAAACAATGACATTAACCCGGGCTCACTCTAGATCTGCCAACTACAAGTTCTAGAAAGTCTGTCTCTTTACTTCAAGAAATAGGGAAACTACCACTTTTATTGAACATAGTACTGGAAGTCGTAGCTGCAGCAGACAGGAAAAAGAAGTAAAAGGCATTCAAATTGGTAAGTAAGAACTCAACTTTCACTATCAAAGGTGACATGATAGTACATATAGAAAACCCTGAAGACTATACCAAAAACTATTAGAACTGATAAATGAATCCAGTAAAGTTGCAGGATCCAAAATCATTATAGAGAAATCTGTGGCATTTCTTTTTCTTTTTTAAAACACTCAGTTTTTTAAATTTATTTATTTTGAGAGAGAGAGAGAGAGACAGTACACGAGAGCGAGCAGAGGGGCCGAGACAGATGGAGAGAGAGAGAATCCCAAGCAGGTTCCACACTGTCAGTGCAGAACGTGATGTGGGGCTTAAACTCACAAACCGTGAGATCATGACCTGAGCCGAAATGAAGAGTCAGACGCTTAACAAACTGAGCCACCCAGCCACCCATGTTGAATGTCTATACACCAATAATGAAGTAACAGAAAGAGAAATTAAGAAAATAATCCAATTTACAACTGCACCAACAAGAAAAAAATAGCTAGGAATAAATTTAACCAAAGAGGTGAAAGACCTGTACTCCAAAAACCATAAAAAATGATGAAAAAAATTGAAGACAGAACAAACAAATGGAAAGATATTCCAAGCTCAGGGATTAAAAGAACCAATACTGTTAAAATGTTCATACTACTCAAAGCAATCTACAGATGTAATGCAATCCCTATCAAAATATCAACAGCATTGTTCACAGAACTAGAATAATACTAAAATTTGTATGGAAACACAAAGACTTCAAGTAGTCAAAACAATTTTGAGAAAGAAGAAAGCTGGAGGTGTCACAATTCCTGATTACAAGATATACTAAAAATCTTAAGTAATCCAAATAGTATGGTACTGGCACCAAAACAGACACATAGATCAATGGAACAGAGTAGAGAGCCCAGAAATAAATCTAAATTTATATGGTCAATTAATCTATGACAAAGGAGGCAAGAAAATACAATGGGGAAAACACAGTCTCTTCAATAAATGGTGCTGGGAAAACTGGACAGCTACATGCCAAAGAATGAAACTGGGCCACTTTCTTCCACCATACACTAAAATAAACAAATGGCCCAAAGACCTAATTGTGAGACCTGAAACCATAAAACTCCTAGAAGAAAACATAGGCAGTAATCTCTTTGGCATCAGCTGTAGAAACATTTTTCTAGATAGATTTCCTGAGGCAAGAAAAACAAAAGCAAAAATAAACTACTGGGACTACACCAAAATAGAAAGCTTTTGCACAGCAAAGGAAACAATTAACAAAACAAAAAGGCAACCTACTGAATTTGGAGAAGATTTTTGCAAATGACATATCCAATAAGGGATTAATAATCCAAAATATATAAAGAACTTATACAACTCAACATCAAGTAAAACCTAATAATCTGATTAAAAGATGGGTAGAGGACCTGTTAAACATTTTTTCCAAAAAAAAAGACAGATGACCAACAGACACATGAAGAGATGCACAACATCATGAATCATCAGGGAGATGCAAATCAAAACCAAAATGAGGTATCTCCTTACACCTGTCAGAATAGCTAAAATCAAAAAGAAATAATAAAAAGACAAAACACCAAAAAATAATAACAAAAAGACAAGAAATTGGTGAGGATGTGGAGAAAAAGGAACCCTCATATACTACTGGAGAGAATAAAAACTGATGCATCCCCTTTGGAAAACAGTATGGAGGTTCCTCAAAAAATTAAAAATAGAAAGCCCATATGATCCAGTAATTCCACTAGTGGCTACCTGCTCAAAGAAAATAGAAACACTAATTCGAAAAGGTACATGCACCTCTGTGTTTACTGCAGCATTATTTACAATAACCAAGACACAGAAGCAACCAAAATATCCACCGATAGATGAATGGGTAAAGAAGATGTGATATATATGTACAATGGAATAATATTACTCTGCCATAAAAAAGAATGAGACCTGGCCATTTGCAATGACATGGATGGACTTAGTATTATGCTAAGAGAAATACCTTATCATTCCACTCATATATGGAATTTAAGAAACGAAATAAACAAACAAAGAAAAAAGACAAAAACAGACTCTTAAATACAGAGAACAAACCTCTGGTTGCTAGAGGGGAGGTGAGTGGGAGGATAAGTAAATTAAGCAGGAATAAGAGGGATAAACTTCCAGTTACAAAATAAGTCAAAAGATGACAAATACAGCATAGAAAATATAGTTAATGACTGTAATAATCTTGTTTGGTGACAAATGTGATTACACACCACAATGGAGTCAAAATTGTTGAATCATTATGTGGTACACTTGAACCTAATGTAACACTGCATGTTAATTATACTTCAATGAAAAAAAATAGTGAGGGAATGGGGAAACTACCTACTTCATAAAATTCTTTTTACAATCAAATCAGATGACAAGGCGTCATATTTAGCATAGTACCTTGATGAGCACTGTAAAAACTCAGAAGATGCTGGGTTCTGAAATTAAAGCTACTGAATCTAAACAAAGAATTTTTCTAAGTATTTGAAGGTGACAGCAGAGTTTTAATAGGATTATTTTGCTATTATAAATCCTTGCAATTCGGTTCAGCTTCAATATAGTATACTCTGAAACACACACACTTTACACCTTATTTTCCATAGCATCAAAACGTGACCTGCTCCTGTCCTATCGGTGCAATAACACATATCAAGGTATGTACCACTTTAAGTACATAAGGTAATCTTTTTTTAAAGTTTATTTTTGAGAGACAGAGACAGCATGAGCAGGGGAGGGGCAGAGAGAGAGAGAGAGAGACAGACAGACAGACAGAATATCCTAAGCAGGCTCTGTGCTATCAGCACAGAGCCTGATGTTGAGCTTGAACTCCTGAAACCATGAGATCATGACCTGAGCTGAAACCAAGGTTGGAAGCTTAACCGAATGAGCCACCCAGGTGCCCCAGTACACAGGGTATTCTTGATTGTTTAACAGACCCTCGAGCCAGAAAAGAATGGGATCATATTCTTCTGAAAGTGTAGTGTGTCTGCAACTGGGAAACCAGTGGGTAGGTTGCAAGTGAGTGTGCTTAGATAGCACCACAGTGGGGAGAGGTATGGGTGTGAACCATTCTTGGCTCCCACTGAATTCCCTAGGACTTGACACCATTGCCAAGCTTCACAGGCAAACGTGTTGCCAAGTCAAAGGTCTATTTTATTATGGACACTTCATCAGAATTTAAAATGACTTCCTTTTCTTAAAAACCCATTTAACCCTTTTCCAGGTTGTTCCCCTTTACAACGTGAACAGAGACTGCAAAGCTCTAATGACTCTGAAACCAAACCTGAAACCAAAACCTTACCAAAAAAAAAAGGTGCCTGGGTGTCCTTATAAACTTCTTCCTGCCTGGAATCGAATGTCCTTCCCCTTTCTTTGCCAGCTAATCCTTAATTGGGCTTCAAGTCTTGGCTCACTACCCCCTGGAGGCCTTCCACCCATGTCTCTGCTGGGAGAGGCACCCATCTGTCCTCCTATCTCTGTGAACACCTGTGCACATAAACCTCCCACCAGAGCACTCATGCACTGTGGAACAACTGCTCACACACAGTGTGATGGCTTGTTCCCATGATCTCTAACTCCAGTGGGCAGTGCACTGTTCTTAGAGCCACCACTGCCTGCCAGCTCACAATGTGCCAAACAATGAACTGACAGATCATGTAGTAGGCTCAGCCTTACAGGTAATTTTAGAAATGAGGAAGCTATGACAACTTTCCCAAGGACCTACACCTAGTAAATGGTAATGTGGGATTTAAATACACCACTCATGCGAAAGCCTCTGTGACAATCCACCATTGCTACCAGGGCAGTCTCCTACCTTCTTCCTCTTTGGGTTTCCAGAGCCCAGCACGGTACCTGGCACAAAATCAGAAGCCCAGAGTTGTTGCAGAAAGGTTACCCCATTTATTACTGCTATACTTCTACACTGTGTATATTCAAACATCTTATCAAATGAGCTGCTCTGAACTGACCTTTATCTCTTAGACTCAGCAGAACCGGACTAGCCTGACCAACTTCACCCTCCAGCACAGGGCTCCCATTTCTTAAACCCTTTTTTTTTTTAACACATATACACAAAAAATTCCAAGGCAGTGCTTGCTTTGGCAGAACACAACTAAAGTTAGAACAATGCAGGGAAGATTAATTATTAATATGGCCACTGTGCAAGAACGGCATGCAAATTTATGATGCATTGCAGATTAAAAAAAAAAATCCCCAGCAAGACCCAAAGATGAATAAGCATCAGTCTTTGTCCTTAAAAAGGACCTTAAGAATCTAGAGGCCGAGGCAAATGTAATTGTAAAACAAGGAGTATGGTACTTGTTTCCTTTTTATGCTTCATTTTTCCCAAAGAAGCTAAAATACTGCTTTTCTCATAGTACCAATGCAACGTGAGTATAAACCTGCTGCTTTCACAGGACAGAAGGGAGGAAGCCCCAGTAGGGACTGACCAGGTATTAGTACTTTATACAAGGTGTCCTCAGCCTGTGTTCCTGGTGTGAGCAAAGGCATTTCTGGGCTTCACTGTATTATGGATAGGGTGCCCAGCCAGCCCACAAAACCTGATGATGTAGCTCAAGTTCTTTTTTTTTTTTTTTAATGTTTTATTTATTTTTTAGAGGGGAGGAGAGGGGGAGGGCCAGAGAGAGGGACAGAGGATCTGAAGCAGGGTCTGCGCTGACAGCAGCGAGCCTGATGTGATGTGAGCCTGCGCTGACAGCAGCGAGCCTGAACTCACACATGGGGAGATCATGACCTGGGCCAAAGACGCTCAACTGACTGAGCCACCCAGGTGCCCTTAGCTAAAGTTCTTTAAAACAAGCAAACAAACAAAACCACACTCTAAGGACTGTAGTAAATTTTTAAAGCTTTAGAACCAGAGAAAAATGAGTCAATGCTATACAGTAAATGGTAAACAATTTTTCTCCAATAACTTAAGAAAAGCCTTAAGAAATTAGGGTCAAAGAAAGCAGAGTGAAAACATGAAGTCGAAAAGATTTGTCTTTCAATTACTGACAGGAAAGAAAAGTATGAGATTCCATCATGGCCGGAGATGGAGCTCTGAAGCCCAGGGGACTCCCTGGCCAGGAGGGAGGGCTGATCCGGCACTCCCACCCGGGGCCCTCCGGGGGGAGGAGACACCAGTGAAGGCGGAGGGATGCTGCAGGCAGCAGAAATCCACCCAGCAGGGCCTAGCTGGCTTCTCAACTGGGTTCTGCTTGAGGAGGTGCTGGTAGTGGCACCCCATCTCACACCCAGACTTTAAAGAAGAGAAAAACAACTGGGGCGCCTGGGTGGCTCATTTGGTTAAGCGTCCAACTTTGGCTCAGGTCATGATCTCACAGTTCCTGAGTTGAAGCCCCAAATTAGGCTCTCTACTATCAGCCCAGACCCTGCTTCTGCTCCTTTGTCCTCCTCTCTCTCAGCTCCTCTCCTACTCACTATCTCTCTCAAAAATAAACATTAAAAAAAAAAAAAAAGGAAAAACATGACACCAGAAAGAAGCACAGACATGCTAAGAGGCTGAGGAGAAAAAGGAGACCCAACCAACCAAAAGAATGACTCAGACTCACTATTGAGACTAACTTCAAAAAAGGACAAGTACTCACACAGACCATGTTTACAGAATACAATGAATTAATTTAGGGTGATACACACGGCAGATTCACTAAGATTCATATTGCAATCGAGAAAGAACATTGTTTGAAATGTCAAAACAAAATACATTCAAATCAAGTAATTTCAAAAGATTTTCGTAAGAGGTCATTAGAATGAGGACAAATTTTTATTCAGAATTTAATTATCAGAGGAGTTCTGATCACACACTTGTGAAAAAAATCTTGGTAACAAGTAACATCTAACACTCCTTGGAGAGTTCATAAAAACATTCTAAATCCCCATGGAGTGCCAAGAGGCACACAAAGAGCTAGGCCCCAGATCGGCTGAGCTCCAAACACCCGTCCTCCTCACTGTGATTTCCTCACCTCACAAAGCCATGTCCACCTCATGCGTGCCTCTATGGACTCCTGAGCAGTCCCCTGACCCCGACTCCTTGAAGTCAGAGATGGCATAAAAAGGTTGAAAAACTTTTAGGTTGTGTTGAAAGAAAACTTTCTAGGGGCACCTGGGTGACTCAGTCAGTTAAGCGTCAGACTTCAGCTCAGGTCATGATCTTGAGGTTCATGGGTTTGAGCCCCACATCGGGCTCTGTGATAACAGCTCAGGGCCTGGAGCCTGCTGTCAGATTCTAGGTCTCCCTCTCTCTCTCTGGCCGCAATCCCCCACTCTTCGCTCTCTCTCATAAATAACAACATTAAAAAAATTTTTTTTCAAAAGAAAGAAAACCTTCTCCCAATGCAAATCAATGTCATTTGGAATTAGTACAGCCAAAAAGGTGCAATGACAGCCACCCTCCACTTTTTTCTTCGTCCTGTCTTCATTCCTAATTCACCCAACACAGGAAAAAGAATCAGGCTAGCTAGACCTGCATCCAACTGGTGGTAGCAATGTGACAAAAGTCATCTACCTCTAAGAACGAAAGGGAAAGTTCATGTGTTTGAGTATCAACCATGTGCCTATGAAATCTGACTTTGTCTATTCCTCATCACTGCTTGGTGAGATAGGATTATCTCCATTTTCAGATGAGGAAATTGAGCCTCTACGGTTAAACTCATTTGCTCAAGGTCACATGGCAGAGGGAGCATTGGAACCCTCATCCACCTGAGTCCAAAACCAGCTCTTTCTGGCATAACATACTCATATTTTCGAGGTACTGACTATTCCCTGTAACAAAAGGAACCATTCTCATTGCCTTAACTCCACACCACACCCTACTGGGATATGACATGAATCCATCTGAAGTTTTACTCACCTATTAGACTAACATTGTGAGAGCAGCTTTCGACACAAAATTACTATGGATTAAATTGACTTGAAAATTAAAATGAATATGTACTGGGCCACCTGGGTGGCTCAGTTGGTTAAGTGTCCAAAGCCTGGTTTCAGCTCAGGTCATGATCTCACAGTTCATGGGTTCGAGCCCCACATTGGGCTCTGTGCTGACAGTGTGGAGCCTGCTTGGGATTCTTTCTCCCTCCCTCTTTCTCTGTCCCCCCAACGCCCCCGCCCCCTGCCCCTGACTGCTTGGTTTCTCTCTCTCTCTCAAAACCAAAACACAAACTCTAAAATGAATACGTGCTTTATCACCAGGTGCCTTTGTTTAGAACAGAGTGTTAGGAGCACCACCCTCAAAAGGGAAACAGAAAGGCTTTTCCTGCTTGGTAATTAGAAGTGGAGAAACACATCAGACATCAGAGGGAAGAGCACTGTAATCTCAAAGTACCATCTCCCGTTTTTACAACCTGAGGTCCCCCTTCCCTTGCACTACAAGTTCTCAGAACAGTAAGTGGTCTGACTCGTTTCTCCTGTTTGCTGTAATTTTATACTCACAGATGCTCCCTCAACAAGAACCTCAAAATTTCCTCGGGGAAAGTACCCTCAGACATTTCTCCACTGTTTGAAGGCGGATGCTCCGCGATGGACAAATCCCACAAATGAAGAGATCGAGGATAGACGAGGCTTGAGCAAAGTCTGGTTAATTTATGTTAATCACATGGCACTGAGGATTTAGCAAACACAAGGTCTCCTTACCCAAATGCATGCTGCCCACAGGGAAGTACTAACACACACCAGCCAAGATGAATTCTGCAGCTCCCTCAGAGTCACTGAGTTGTTCGAGCTTTGGCAGAGGGTGCAGTGGAGAAACTTCACACTCAGTATGTGATCTCTTTCTAGGCCCCCTTGTTCTAGAAACAGAAATCCTGGCGCAGACTCTATTTTAATACGCATGTAGCGTGTGCCAACACACTCCAACAGGTGTGCCCCAAGGCACAGAACACCTTGGTCCTCAGAGCCTGCGGTCAGTCAACATCTGGGGATCCAAAACCCCCTTCAGTTTATTACTCTACGACAATACCATTTTCTAAGTATGCCGTGGGTTGGAAAAAGCCTCACCTTAACTCAAAAGCTCCCTGGGCTTGCAGTGTTCCAGCTGCAGCTTGGCTCTAAAGAACAGTGGTTCTCGGGGCACCTGGGTAGCTCAGTCGGTTAAGCATCTGACTTCGGCTCAGGTGGTGATCTTACAGTCCGTGGGTTCGAGGCCCGCATTGGGCTCTGTGCTGACAGCTCAGAGCCTGTAGCCTGTTTCAGATTCTGTGTCTCCCTCTCTTTCTGTCCCTCCCCCGCTCACACTTTGTCTCTCTTTCTCAAAATAAAATAAAGACATAAAAATAATAATAATAATAATTTTAAAAAAAGAACAGTGTTCTCAAAGTGTGGTTCCCAGACCAGTAACATCACCTTGACCTGAGAACTTGTTAGACTCACGAATTCCCCCGCCCCAGTCCTGAAAATGAGAAACCATGGAGGTGGGTCCAACAGGTTGTTTTCACCAGCCCTGCAGGTGATGCTGATGCTTGCTAAGGTTTGAGAACAGCTGAGGGAGGACACAGCTTTCCCCATGCCATGGACAACTGCCCCACTTACACCAGGATACCTACTGTTAACTCTGCACTAACCGTAGTGCTGGAAACCTGGGACTCTCTGCCTCCAGACAGCCACAGACACATCCACTAGTGCTAGCACACTTTCCACTTCCCACCTCACCATTCATTACAACTCTCTAAACCGGCTCTCCAGGATGCCTTGGCCCCTCTGCCAACCCCTTTCCATTGACAATGGTGCTGGGACAGACAGGGCTTTCTGTACTCCACGCTGCTGGGTTGTTAGGTCAGTAGACGGGTAGGCCACGTCCACTTTTGTTCCATTTTGTCCCCTGTGAGGTCACAGATAACAGCACAATCGTTCCTGGGGTGAGAACCTAATATCCTGAGAGTCAGCAGCCCACAGGACTACTCGTACAGTAAAGAATGCTGGCATTGGTTGAAAATTAAAAAGGCGTCCAAGTTTCTTCAGATGTCTAATGCTGATTACCACCACCACCCAGTCCTAGTCACCTGCCCCACATCCACCTGCCTCCCCACTCAGGTGTGCAGGGAGATAACGTGCAGAGCCTGCCTGCGACCTTCGGTAAAGCTTTTGTTATTTTATCTTGTGGCAAGCTTACAAATAAGGAGAAGATTAAGTTAAACTGAACCAACATTAAATGGATTTATATTTTGGGTACTCTTACCCAAGCTTCCTTATTCCAGCTCTCAGTGCAGACACTGACAATTATCACTCTAGCTAAAATTTACTGTGTATTAATAAATTATGTGCTGGTTCTGACCTAAGCCCTTTATTTATTTTTTAAATTTTAAAGTTCATTTATTTTTGAGAAAGAGAAACAGAGTGTGAGTGGGGGAGAGACAGGGAGAGAGGGAGACACAGAATCCAAAGCAGCCTCCAGACTCTGAGCTGTCAGCCCCAGAGCCCGCATGGGGCTCGAACCCACAAACGGTGGGATCATGACCTGAGCCAAAGTCAGAGGCTTGACCAACTGAGCCACCCAGGTGCCCCCTAAACCCTTTAATCTTGACAGCATCAGCTTAACTGTAGCCAAAACCTTTATTTTCATTTACATATGAAGAACCTATTAAATGAACGGATAAAACCCCCCCAGGGCAAATTGATTTCCTTCATCAGAGTCCAAAGAAACCAAAAGCCACCCAATGCTCACCATAAAGGACAGGGTCCAAGATGTACATCAGGGACCCTGTCCCTTTTCCTACAGCCAGCCAGATCATCCTCATCCTTATCCTGACAGGTAAACGCAGAAAACAATGCTACATCAATGTTGCATCACCATGTCAAAACCTTACAAATTTCTAGAAATAAGACTACCTAGATAACAAAGTTGGCCTTTAGACTTAAGTACTTAGAAATACGGTCTTGTGTAACAAACTTCATTTACTACTTGATAGCAATGGAGAAATAAGTCAATGGCATGTTCTCTCCAAACTTACTCTATTCTTGCTTCCAAAATAGATCAAGTGGCATAACAAGAAAAGGGGTGCAAATTAGGAGCCGGGCAGGAAATATTAGCTGAGAATGGATAAGCTGGTTTGCAGTAGATAAGCACCTTACACATGTATACCTCACTTTAATCTGTTAGTTTTAGTATATAAGTGCTATTTCCCCCAATTCTGCTGGCAAAGAAAACTAAGGCTCAGAGGCTTTCAGAGGAAAAACAACAGACCCAAAAACACTAGTTATAAGGCAAATACAGTACTTGGCCTGCTGATTATGATGTCAGGTTTGAGACAAACCCTTTGCAAACCTCAGTCTCTCCTTCTACGAGAAGAGTATCCACACCATCAGGATTGCAGTTAGGATAATAATCATGTATAAAGTGGCTAGCCTATAATGGTTACTTAGGAAATGCTGGTTCCTTTCTTTCCTTTACTGCGAATTTAGCTTTGTTACCAAAATTAAAATGTGAAGCTCAAACCTGAGTCAGCTTGATGTACTACACTGGCAAGAGCACTGAGAAAATAGTTTAAACAAGAGCTGTCTATTCCTGACCCACTATGTCACCACCCTGGCCGCCATCTTATTAGCATGTCCATCTGGCGGACCCACAGCTGACGGCAGGTGAGGTCACTGAGGTAGACTGGAGGACCTTATCCTAAGGTCCCAGAACTCTCTCAAATTGTTTCACTTTACCAAAGCCAAATCAAAAGTTATTCACAGGAGCACCTGAAACTGAGGTTCTTAACTTTGTTACTATTGCACCAGAACACTGTAGGTATCAATAAAACCTAACCTCAAGGGCACACGTCTTACAATCAACGCTTTAGTATTTACCATTTGCGTGTGCTTTTCCAAAGCCAGGCCCCACTTATAAGTATTTACTCTAAAGGAAAATAGTCTGTATGTCTTGATATTTATATTTATGACCTTCTGAAAGTACAGGTGGGGGAAGAGAGATCTGAGCACAAAGATCAACAGGAAATACTCATCTTCACGGCTAATGAATATTAGTCCTTCCCACCTCAGCTCTGGCACCATGGCTGAATAGGGCCGCCAAGGCATCCTCGGTGTTCTGCCAGGACACAGCTCCTCAGACCACAGTCCCCTGCCCTGGTAAGAAGCCCAGCTCAAGCAGGGGCCCAAAGGGATCTGAGCAGCATGGCACCCTCCCAGGAGGAGCAACAGTACAGAAGGGCACTGGGGTAAAGCAGGCACACTCGGAGCTGCTCAGAAAGTCATCCTAAGCTATTCCAAAGCCACTATGAATGTGAACCTGGCTAGATGTCCAGATGTTATCAACAATAAGAGGGCAATTACAATTAATTCATGTCATACGTATTGTTTACGGAGCACTGTTTCTCTACAAACCATCTCCCTATCCACACAGCAACTGTGGGAAATGCCATCTGCCTTATTATGTGATGAGGGCCATCCCTTGAGCACAGCAGGCTAGTGCACAGATGGTGACCTGACCCAAGCGTGATCAGGGCCCCTTCCCTAGGCTGGGCTTAGATGAAGCAATAATATGAAAAACTCAAGAGAAAATATGCTGGATCACAGACTTTTTAAAGTTAAAATACAACCCAATCTTCACTTGTGATATTGATAAATATTAGACTGGTAATGTCCAGAGCAGGGCAAAGATGTTGAGAAATGAGTACTCTCATACTGTTGAAAAACAAGGCAATTTTGGGGCACCTGGGTGGCTCAGTCGGTTAAGTGTCCGATTTCAGCTCAGGTCATGATCTCACAGCTCGTGGGTTCAAGCCCCGTGTCGGGCTCTGCTGACAGCATGGAGCCTGGAGCCAGCTTCAGATTCTGTATCTCCCTCTCTCTCTGTGCCCCTCCCTTGCTCATGCTCTGTCTCTCTCTCTCTCAAAAGTAAACATTTAAAAAAAAATAAAGAAAAACAAGGCAATTTCGTAGTACCTAACAAAATACAAAATTTGCACACTCGATGAACACTTTTAGAAATCTATCTTATACAAATACTAGCAAGGGTGCATGAAGACATGCTTAAGAATGTTCACTGCACCGTTATCTCTAAGACCAAACAACTGGAAGCAATCAAAATGTCCATAAATGGTGGGGGGGGGTATGATTCATGGTATCATCATACCGTGTAATACAACACAGCTGCTAAAAGCAACGAGGTAAATGGGTTATGCACCGACAGACTTAATTATTTTAAGTATTTTACAAATTTAACTCATTGTAACAAACCCACAAGGTAGATACAATTATCATCCCCATTTTAGAGATGGGGAAGCTCAAGTAGAGACATGAAAGACCTTGCCAGGTCCACAAAATCAACTGGCAGGGCTGGATTATGACTCAGGCAATTTGGGTGGAGTCTACACTTCACATCCACTATACTATACTGTGATTTTGTGTCTGTGACCATACACATGGAGGGAGTCTAAGATGGGGAATTGGGGTAGGAGAAGCACCCACACTACAACAATAAGAAGAACCTAATCTCAAAAAATTACATTGAGGTGAACAAAGCACTGTCTTAGAATGTATGAAATCAATAAGAATAGAAAAAGGATATAAATCTGTCTGTTAAAAGCCACTGCCCCAATGGGAAACGGAGGGAGAAGGATGGGAACTTCCCACGCTCTTTTTTTTTTTTTTTTTTTTTAATTAAGTAGGCTTGGGGTGCTTGGGTGACTCAGTCAGTTAAGTGCCCAACTTCAGCTCAGGTCATGAACTCGCAGTTCATGAGTTTGAGCCCTGTGTGGGGCTCTGTACTGACAGCTCAGAGCCTGGAGCCTGCTTCGGACCTGTCTGGGGGTCTCTTTCCCTCTCTCAAAAACAAATAAACACTAAAATTTTCTTTAAATAAATAAAGTAAGTAAGTAAGTAGGCTCTATGCCCCAGCTGGGGCTTGAACTCACAACCATGAGATCAAGCGCTGCATGCTCTACCAACTGAGCCAGCAAGGCGCCCTTTCTTCCTTTTTCCTGTATTGCTTGTGGTCTGTTACAATAAATATGTACTATTTTCATATTAAGGACTTCTTGCAAACCACCACAAACAAAAGCCATTATTTTAAGAAGTCAAAAATTGAAAAAAATAACAACAGGGATTGGCCAAATAATCTGTACCATGGAATTTTACTAGAAAAGGTGTGTGGAACCAGAATTTCATACATCACTGATGGTTGTATCAACTGGTACAACTATTCTAAAAGGCAATTTCAGTATTCACTTTCTCAATATTTATCAAAATTATAGATGTATATATCCTCTCACTCGGTAACACTACTCTGGGAAATCTATCTTAGAGAAGTTATTAGACACATACACAAGGTATACAAAGGTTTAAAAACTTGTCATTGTAATACTAAATAGCAAACGTAACCATCAGTGAGAGATTGGTTACATTAAATCATGGTACAACCATACCAGGATGAAAGTTCATCAAGATGCTTTGGAAAGCAAAAAGGACAAGGTACGGGCAGAATGGTGTGATCAGTACACTAACTTTTTGTGTAAATAGGCAGGGAGTCTATTTTTCTTTCGTTTCGTTTTTGCAAAATAAAACAATGAAACGAATCATAAAAAACTAAGAAGAGTACCTAGAAGAGCGGGGGAAAGGGTGGGGAAAGATACCTAAAAAAAGAACAAATGGGCACCCAAGGATGGCAAGGAGACATTTCTCCAAAAATCTGTTTTTAAATTTGTATTTCTCATTTTTAAGTTACTATTTTAATTCCAGTTAGTTAACATACAGTATTCTGTTCGTTTCAGGTGTACAATATGGTGATCCACCACTTCATACAACACCCGGTGCCCATCATACGTGCCTTCCTTAATCCGCATCACTTACTTAACCCATCCCCCCCACCACCCTCCCCTCAGTAACCTTCAATTAACCTTCAGTTTGTTCTCTATAGTTAAGAGTCTGTTTCTTGCTTTGTCTCTTTTTTCCCCTTTGCTCATGTTTTATTTCTTAAATTCCACATGAAATCATACAGCATTTGTCTTTCTCGGACTGAATGACTTCACTTAGCATTATACTCTCTAGTTCCACCCATGTTGTTGCAGATGGCAAGATTTCGTTTTTTTATGGTTGAACAATATTCCATTTATATACATATATATATAAATATATATATACCACATTGTCTTTATTCATTCATCAATAGATAGAGACTTGGGCTGCAACCGTATTTTGGTTATTGTAAGTAATGCTGCTATCAACATAGGGGTACACGTATCCTTTTTCAATTAGTATTTTCAAATTCTTTAGGTAGGTGAATACCCAGTAGTGTAATTGCTGGATCCTAGGGTAGTTCTATTTTTAACTTTTTGAGGAACTTCCATACTGCTTTCGACAGTGGCTGCACCAGTTTGCATTCCCACCAACAGTGCCCGAGGGTTGGTATTTTCCACATCCTCCCCAGCATCTGTTGTTTGTGTTGTTGATTTTAGCCATTCTGACAGGTGTGAGGTGATCACTCATCGTAGTTTTGATTTCTTTTTCCCTGATATGAGTGATGTTGAGCATCCCTGCAGATGTCTGTTAGCCATCTGTTTGTCTTCTGGAGAGAAATATCTGTTCATGTCTTCTGCCCATTTTTAAACTGTATTATTTGTTTTTTGGATGTTGAGTTTCTAAGTTCTTTATATGTTTTGGATACTAACCCTTTATCAGATGTGTCATTTGCAAATATCTTACCCTATTTCATAGGTTGCCTTTTAGTTTTGTTAATTCTTTCCTTTCCTGTGCAGAAGGTTTTTATTTTGATATAGTCCCAATACTTTATTTTTGCTTTTGTTTCCCTTGCCTCTAGAGACATATCTAGAAAAATGTTCCTATGGACGATTTCAGAGACATTACTTCCTGGGCTTGCTTCTAGGATCTTTATGGTTTCAGGTCTCACATTTAGGTCTTTAATCCATTTTGAGTTTTTTTTTGTGTATGATGTAAGAAAGTGGACCAGTTTCATTCTTTTGCACGTAGCTGTCCAGTTTTCCCAACATCATTTGTTCAAGAGATTATCTTTTTCACATTGCATATTCTTTCCTCCTTTGTCGAAGATAACTGACCATATATAATCACGGGTTTATTTCTGGGCTGTCTATCCTATTCTGTTGATCTACATGTCTATTTTTGTGCCAGTACCATGCTGTTTTTGATTACTAAGTTTTGTAATATAATGTAAAGTCTGGAATTGTGATTCCTATACAGTTTTTTCTTTTTAAGATTGCTTTGGCTATTTGGGGTCTTTTGTGGTTCCATACAAATGTTAGATTGTTTGTTGTAATTCTGTGAAAAACGCTGGTGTTATTTTGATAGCGATTGCATCAAATGTGTAGACTGCATCGGGTAGTATAGACATTTTAATAATATTAATTCTTCCAATTCATAAGCATGGAAATGTCTTTCCATTTCTTTATGTCATCTTTAATTTCTTTCATCATTGATGTCTTTCACCTCTTTGGGAAAACCTTTTTTTTCTTTTCATTGTAATTCTGACCAAGGGATTTTTTTTTTTAAAGGGGATACTTAGGAAAGTTTCTACTTTGCCAAAAAATACAAAAACTAAAACAGTATCATACTGACAGATGCAACAATATAAATGAATCTCACAGACATTATGTTAAGTGGACACAAAAGTACACAGTACATAATTTCATTTATATGAAGTTTAAGAACGGGCAAAACCAGCCGACGTGACAAAAATGAGAGAGGTTACCACCGTCTAAGGGATACTGAGAAGGGGCATGAGGAAATCATGGACACTGGAATGAACTATGTCTTGATCTCTTTGAGGTATGTGTACGTGGTACGTGTACGTGTATGTGGTACGTGGTGCATGTACGTGGTGTGTGTATGTGTAAAAACAAGCCACGCAATTAGTGTACCTACTATACTTTGTGTAAGATATACATTGTACTTGAATAAAATTAACAATATCAAAAATGTTTTTTAGGAACATTTAATGATGTGATAAAAAGCCTACAATATAATGTTAAATCAAAAAATATGATTTTAGGGTTGCTTAGGTGACTCAGTCACTTAAGCATCTGATTTCAGCTCAGGTCATGATCTCGAGGTTCATGAGCTCAAGCTCCGCATGGGGCTCTGTGCTGTCAGCACAGAGCATGCTTTGGATCCTCTGTCCCCACCTCTTTCTGCCCCTCCTCTGCTTCTGCTCTCTCTCAAAAATAAATACATTTTAGGGGCACCTGGGTGTCTTAGTTGGTTAAGTGTCCAAGTTTGGCTCAGGTCATGAACTCCCAGATACTGGGTTTGAGCCCCACGTCGGGCTCTGTGCTGACAGCTCAGAGCCTGCAGCCTGCTTCAGATTCTGTGTCTCCCTCTTTCTCTGTCCCTCCCCTGCTCGAGCTCTCGCTCTTTCTCTCTCTCTCTCTCAAATAAAGATTAAAATAAATAAATAAAATAAAAATTAAAAAATAAACATTAAAAAAATAAGACTTTACCTAGTGTGCCTGGGTGGCTCAGTTGGTTAAGCGTCCGACCCTTGAGTTTGGCTCAGGTCATGTCCTCATGGTTTGTGGGTATGAGCCCTGCATTCGGCTCTGAGCTGACAATGAGGAACCTGCTTAGGATTCTCTCTCCCTCTCTCTCTGTCCCTCTCCTGCTCGTGCTTAGGCTCTATCTCAAAATAACTAAATAAACTTTTTTCAAAATTCTATTAAAAAAATAGGATTTTACACTGATGGGGAACATAGCCCTACTTCTTCACATTCAGATTAAGAAGGTACAGGTGGGGTTGGGGATATTAAATAAAATATACCAGAACAGTAACTAAGGGTGGAAGTATTTTCTTTATAGTTCACTGTATTTTCAAAATCTTTAGTTACCAATCAGATAAAATAAATTTTAAAAATACATAAATATATACATACGGTTTTTTTAATTCAGAAAAAGTACCAACTACATCTGGAATTTGAGGATGTAACAGAAAAAATAAACACCAGCAAATTTAATTAAAAGAACCTTCAAACATTTAATCCACAACAATGTTGGTACAAACTGAAGTGAATGACTGACTACAAAGGACCAGGTTAACACCCTAAACAGTGTGCAAACATGGCCTGCTTATTTTACAAAGTACAAGATATCCAGAAAGGGGAAGAGAAAAAAAACAACAACTCAAAAACTTCCTAGGAAGGCAGAGAAACCATAATGCTGGAGATTCAGCAATAGGAAATTATAGAGTCACACATTTTCCCCATACATAATACTTAAAAGCTGAAACCTGCTTACAACTCCTAAGGCTCAACTTTTGAGGTATCTTTGCTCAGAGGTTTTGATACTAGAGATTTTAAAATCCAGGAAAGGCAGTAAGATCTAATAAAATAATGAACGTCTAGACCTACCCTAACATATAGGGAAGGAGTAAACTAATATTCAGTAGCTAATTAATTGTTCCTCTGGTAAGCCTTTTCTCCCCTCCCCCACCAAAAACAAAACAAAACAAAACAACAACAAAAAACCTTATTAGCTAATATGGGGAATATCTGGTCTCAGTTCTCTGCAACTAGAACTCAAATTTTAATCTTCACTCAGTACAAATAATCAATGCTAGATTTTTTTACCATTATTTTAAACGGAGATTATTTTTATATTAAAAATACATACACCCTTGGGGGGCCTGGGTAGCGGTTGGTTGAGCATCCGACTTTGGCTCAGGTCATGATTTCACAGCGTATGAGCTAGAGCCCCGTGTCGGGCTGTGTGCTGATGGCTTGGAGCCTGGAGCCTGCTTCGGATTCTGTGTCTCCCTCTCTCTGCCCCTCCCCCACTCATGCTCTGTCTCTCTCTCTCTTTCAAAAATAAACATTTAAAAAAATTTTTAATGTTTTATTTATTTTTGAGACAGAGAGAGACAGAGCATGAGAGGGGGAGGGGCAGAGAGACAGAGAGACACAGAATCCGAAGCAGGCTCCAGGCTCCGAGCTGTCACCATGGAGCCCGACGTGGGGCTCGAACCCACAAACTTGAGATCATGACCTGAGCCCAAGTTGGAGGCCCAACTGACTGAGCCACCCAGACTCCACCAAAATAAATTAACATTTAAAAAAATTTTTTTAAATAAATAAAAATGAGTACACCCCAAATAATGTCTTTTTAAAAGTAAAGTGCTGGGGCACCTGGCTGGCTAAGTCGGTAGACCATTCAACTTTTGATCTTGGGGTGGTGGGTTCAAGCCCCATGATGGGTGTAGAGATTACTTAAAAATAAAATCTTGGGGTACCTGGGTGGCTCAGTCAGTTAAGCACCCAAATCTTGATTTGGGCTCAGGTCACAAACTTATGGTTGGTGAGCTCGAGCCCCACATCGAGCTCCAGGTAGCCTGGACCACGTGCAGCCCGCTTAGGATTCTCTCTCTCCCTCTCTTTCTGTCCCTCTCCTGCTCACCCACAGGTACCCTCTCTCTCTCTCAAAATAAAATAAACTTCTTAAAAAATTAAAAAACAAAATCTTTATCAAAATAAAAATTAAATTAAAAATTAGATTTAAAAAGTTTTAATAAAAATTTAAAAAATAAAGTGCTTTCTGCTTCATCATCGTTATCACCTCCATAAACTGTTAAGGCTATCTTTTGCCCAATTATCAAAAGCACCTAGAACTGACTAAAACTTCAGGACAGTAAAATCAGATAAGATGCCAAAGTTCACTGGAACTCTAGTATTACCAGCCCTGGTCTTTCTTGAGTCAGGTTTTTTTGTTAGGCTCTTGAAACCTTAAATAAACAAATCCAACAGCCAGTGAAAACTGACACACCCAGAAACTCCCAGCGAAACATTTACTTCATAGTTCACAACAGACTGTCCTATTCCATCTACAGGTGGCCTTGCCTGAAGCTAAAGGTCGAATGAAAACAGTCCTTAACACCTTCACACTTTTGGGGCGGGGAGGAGGAAAAATGAACAAGCCAGCTTCAAGGAGAGGTCAGGAACACAGGAACTATCATCTCAGTGGCCGATCCATACCACACCTGCTGATTTTTCCTAAGACTTTCATTTTGGCTCCTTAACTACCTAGAAGAAAATCTCATCTACGTTTCTTCAAATCAGACACACAGGATGCCAGAGCTAAAGGCGCCTTCAAGATGAGTCGTGTCTTCAGCCCTCCCCTGAGCAGCAGTTCCCACCCTTAGCCCTCTTTACTCCCCTCCCACTGGCCAGAGTGGCCACTTTACTCACCTACCCTGGAACCCATGTCCAGGATTCTCCTCTAACTTTCATGGCAACACTTCAGTCTGCTCCAGGAACCCTATGATGCTGTTTTCTGAGGATGCTTCCAACTGCATCCTAACAAGACTTCTGAGAAATAAAGCCTCATTGCAGACATCTCTAAGGGCATGTTAGGTATCAGGAACACCTATTTCCGAGATATTAATACACACTTGTAGGAATAACAGTATAGTATACACAAAAAGCAAAGTGCTCCCATCTCTCTCTGCCTCATTGAAGTATTTCCTAGGTAAGTATCCATGCAGAATCAGTCACCGTGATTTGCTAGGCTGTTATCCATGTAAGAAGTTTAAACGTACGCCACCTGCTACCACTCCAAAACACCACTGCCAATCTTGAGCCAAGACAGCAAGCATCTGGAGCAAGAGCTTCCCTCCAAAATGACAAGCAGGAAAATAAAAGGGGAGGGGGAGGAGGTGTTTTGTTTTCAAACGCCAAGTCCTTTCTGTACAATTCCTTTAGAAGCCATTTTGTTTCAGGGTCTAGGTACACTTCTTAAAAACAGAAATCTGATTTTCACCTTGCAGTAAAACAATTTCCACTTATACCACCTTAAAGTTCTGAGTAAAACAGGAGGGCACAACTTTTGCAACATATACGTATAAAACTTCTAAGAACGGAGTTTCAGAAAGCGCTAAAAGTCAAGTTTAGAGACGGAAATCAGGTGAGTTAATAAAAGACCAGATAGAGGCTTTTTTTTTTTTTTTTTAACACTTACCCATTCTTCAACATTGGGGGACTGCTCATCATAAATATGTTCCTTGTCCCACAAAATATTTGACTTGTCATACCGGTCCATCTTACTTCGAGTTTTCACAGCAAAGAAAATTATTAAAGCAAAAGCCACAATAACCATGAACCCCAGTACAATGGCAATTGCCTAAAAAGAGATTAAATATTGACACAGTTAGATTTTAATTGTTTATCCTAATCCACTCTCAATAAATACCTAAGGCTCTACACTTACATATCTGTGGTGTGATATAAATGGTTACATTTTAGAAATATAAAATGCTAGTCCCCGCCAGTTGGGCGGGAACTAGCAACACATATGCGACTTGATTCAATACTGGGAACAGGCTTAATGTTAGGTCCTCTTATCACCCCATTTTATTTATTTTTTATTTTTTTAAGACAATTAGATTTTATTTTATTTTTTTCTGTTTTTTTTTTAACTTTATAGTTTATTGTCAGGTTGGTTTCCATATAACACCCAGTGCTCTTCCCCACAAGTGACCTCCACCA
>CM053572.1:47310065-47323361 GCA_028646485.1 Cryptoprocta ferox | reverse complement strand
GGGGGGGAGGGGCACAGAGTGAGGGAGACACAGAATTTAAAGCAGGCTCCAGGCTCTGAGCCATCAGCACAGAGTCCAACGTGGGGCTCAAACTCACGAGCTGTGAAACTGTGAGATCATGACCTGAGCCAAAGTCAGTGGCTTAACCAACTGAGCCACCCAGGCGTCTGTCTCAGAAGTTGCTTTATTTATTTATTTTTTCATGTTTATTTATTATTGAGAGACAGAGACAGAGCACAAGTGGGGGACGGGCAGAGGGAGACACAGATTCCGAAGCAGACTCCAGAGCCTGATGCGGGACTCGATCTCACAAACCGTTACCTCATGACCTGAGCCGAACTCCAGATGCTTAACTGACTGAGCCACCCAGGTGCCCCTCTCAGAAGTAGCTTTAAATACCCAACCACATTTATAATCTTGTTCATAACACATGCTTGGCAAATCTTTTTATACTCAATGTAAATTCCAGTCTGTAGTGGATCCACCTTACCATAAATTAGACAGACATGATCTAACCAAGCTATAAATTAGAGAAAATGGAGGAATGATTCATTTAGTCTGGCAGGTGGTTTCTGTTGGGAGTCTTCTGTGTACTTACAACAAAAGGCCCTGTGACAAGGAATCCCTCCCCCTGACAGTTCTCCCACTGTCTGATAAGCATGTTGAGTGGTCCACTGGTCTGCAGACACTTGAAATTAGGCAGGTAGCAAGGCCCCTGGCCTGGATTCTGCTAATGGGTAACAAGTGGGTATCTTTGCAGCCATCCAACAGTGATATCCTTTCTCAGGGAATACAGGTTGGGGGCCTTCAGAGGACTAGAGAGATGGGGATGTGGTAAGATAGGAATACCAATCCTCAGCCCTATTTACCAGAGATACGTTCGAATGCCAACAACAAACATTCTGAAAATCCACATTTGCAGGGAAAACATTTCAGTCTTCAAAATAATGATAGTTACTGGAGATGATCTAACCCCAAAAGAGTGACTCATTCACGTAAAGGAATGAGAATTCCTGAGTCAGTGTAAGGAGAAAAAAACAAAAACAAAACAGGGGAAAAAAAGATTAGAAATCCATCAGGAAATAAAGATGAGCAACTTCACACCCACCGGCATGGATAGAATCAATCACACAAAACACAGTGCTGGTGAGGATGTGTAGAAATTGCGACCCTCATACATTTCTGGTAAATGTAAAACAGTGCAACCTCTTGAGAAAACAGTTCCTCAAGAGATTAAACACAGAGACACTGGAGTCCCTGGTGGCTGTCGGTTAAGTGTCTGACTCCTGATTTCAGCTCAGGTCATGATCTCATGGTTCACTGAGATACAGCCCCGTGTTGGGCTTTGAGATGACAGCGTAGAGCCTGCTTGGGATTTTCTCTCTCCCTCTAAGTAAATAAACATTAAAAAAAAAAAAAAAAACCAAAAACCCACAGAGACAACGTAAGACCTAGCAATTCTATCCCTAGGTACATACTCAAGAGAAACTAAAACATGGGTTCACACAAGAACTTGTACACAAATGTTCAGAACATTACTCCGAACAGCCAATGTGGAAACATCCCAAATGTCCACATAGATGCATAGATAAATAATGGTATAGCCATACAATGGACTATTATTCAGCAATGAAAAGGAATTGGCATAACATGCTATGACATGGATGAACCTTGAAAACATTAAATTGAATTGAAAGGAGCTAATCACAGGGACACCCAGCTGGCACGTTCAGGAGAGTGTATGACTCCTAATCCTAGGGTCATGAGTTCAAGCCCCCTGTTGGGTGTAGAGATTACTTAAGTAAATAAAACTTTAAAAAAAAGAAAGAAGCTTGCGTGTCTGGGCAGATTATTTGATTAAGCCTCCGACTTTGGCTCAGATAATGATCACTGGGTCCATGAGTTCGGGCCCGCATCAGGGTCTCTGCTGTCAGCATAGAGCTCACCTGAGATCCTCTATTCTTCCTCTCTCACCTTCTCTCTCTCTCTCTCTCAAAAATAAACTTTAAAATAAATAAATAAATAAGGTCTTAAGAAAAAAGAAGCCAATCATAAAAGACCACATATTGTGTGATTCTATATATATAAAATATATATCCAGAATAGGCAAAACTATAGAATAGGATTAGTGCTTGCCTTGGTCTGAGAAGGGTTAGAGAAATGAGAAATTACTGCTAATTGTGTTACGGGGTTTCTTTCGGGGATAGTGAAAATGTTCTAAAACTGATTATGGTGATGGACATATAACTCTGAAAGTACTAAAAATAACCGAACTCAACTTTAAATAGATGAGCTATATGGTATGTTAATAATATCCTAATAATAACACCAGACTGTCTCCAGATCCTGATTTAAACAGAAGTGAGCCCTTGTTATCAATACTTTTAACAAGTTTCCCAAGTGATTCTATTAAGCCTCCCGAAAGCCTCTACCCAAAGCAGGGCAGGGAGAAAACCATCCATACCTCTTGGGGATCCACCACACAGTAGTGATACAAATACTGATCCATGTAGAGTCCACTAGTTCCAGCTGTATAAAACTGGTTGCAGATAGCATATATCTGTGAACTGTATAGAGACCCAGAAGCCTGGGCAGTTGGGTTGACTCCCATTATATAGACAATTGTGGCAATAAACATCATGATGCCCAGGATAGCACTCAGTATTATTACAGTCAAGTAATATCTTCTTGTTCTAGAGATTTCCGATCTTATAACGCTGGTAACAAAGATCACCAATGCAGCAATGAAACAAAAGGCAACCATGGCCAGGAGGAAGCCCTTTGCTGCTCTTGGATCTGTGTAGCCTCCATAGCCATAACCATAGCCATAACCATAGCCGTAGCCAGTTCCGTAGGTACCAAAGCCACCTCCGTAAGGGTAGCCTATACCACCTCCCATTAAGCCAGTTCCATAGCCTCTATCCCAGGCAAGCGTGGAGGCGACACAGGCAAATATGGCAATGCACATCACGATCACAAGCATAGACAGAATCCGAATCACTCCCGGAGGAGAGGTCCATTTGTAGAAGTGAAGAATTTCATCTTCAGGGTAGAAAGAATACGCCGGCTGAGACAGCATCGGTCTAACGTGCATGTCTCCACCATACATATCATTG
The DNA here is from genome assembly GCA_028646485.1 of Cryptoprocta ferox. Lineage (NCBI taxonomy): Eukaryota > Metazoa > Chordata > Mammalia > Carnivora > Eupleridae > Cryptoprocta > Cryptoprocta ferox. The sequence continues at coordinate 47,320,245 of CM053572.1, read as the reverse complement.
CTTGGTGCATAATGATTGGGTTTGCTGAAATACACATGAAAACAATTTCAAGTTAGTACTGTTTGAAGGTAAGTAGAAAGAACATACAATGTACTTGGAATAACTGAAACTATCCAGTGGCAAATAAAACAATTATTAGTACCACCCCACTACAATGCAACAACACTTTATGTCACCCCCCAACACACACACACCAAATTCAAATGTCGACATCTTAAACTCCAATGTGATGCTATTAGGAAGTGGACTAATTAGGTTATGACATGGAGCCCTCAGGAATGGACACAGTGGCTTTATAAAAGAGACTCCCTCTACCTTGTGAGGGGAATACAACCCCAAGCTGACAGTCTGCAACCCAGAAGATGGACTTCACTAGAACATGACCACAGTGGCACCTGATCTTGGACTTTCAGTCTCCAGAACCGTGAGAGATAAATGTATGTTGTTTATAAGTCGCCCACGCTGTGGTACTTTATTAGAGCAGGCTGCAGCTACTGAGATACCCAATGAACAAAGTTTCTGTGCCTCATAATCCCCTGGGGGGCTTGTGAAAACACAAATTGTTGGTCCCCAACCCCAAGGTGCTGATTCTGCAGATATGGGGTAGGACAAGTTTCCAGATGCTGCTCATGCAGCCAGTCTGGGAAGCATGCACTGAGAATGACTGCTCTAATTTCTATAGAGTAGAGGTTCTCAAATTTTATGCAAATCAGAATCACCCGGGGAATGGGTACAATCCCTAAGTGGAGCATTCCATACCAGTTAAACTGTAATCCCCAGGGAGGAGGGCCCAAGCAGTTTAGAACAAGGATGTCAACCCTATTGCTTGTGGGACTTGAGACCAGTGCATGCAGATAGGACGCCTAAGGTGGCCTACCCAGGGTCATGTCCAATTCCTGGGAGCCTGACTCTCCTACCTGAGAAATCACATTCATTCATTCATTCATTCATTCATGTAATAGCTATTTACTGGAGTCACCAGGCTGATGTGTGCTGGGCATTGTGCTAGGTACTGAGGATACAACAATGAACAGGAGTGTCTCAATCTAGACCGCTCACAGGTCAGTTATGGTAAGAGCTACAAAGCAAATCAAATATGCAACAAGGACTCATCAGGGGATGCCTAATTACATCTTTATAAAGTCACCTTGCAAGGGTGCCTGGGTGGCTCAGGCAGTTGAGTGTCTGACTCTTGATTTTGGCTCAGGTCATGATCCCAGGGTCGTGGGATTGAGTCCCACTTCAGGTTCTGCAGTGATCATGGAGTCTGCTTAGGACTGTCTCTCTCTGTCTCTGTCTCTGTCTCTGTCTCTCTCTCTCTCCCCCTCTGCTCCTTTCCCCTGCTCTCGTCCTCTCTCTCAAAACAAAACAAAACAAAAACTACTGTGCAAACTTCAGTAATTCAATCATAAACATCACTGGAGACACGCACATTTATGTGTGGACACACTGAATCTGAGAAATGTGGGTCCTGGAGGAACAAAATTCAATTGGTAAACTGACCTCACCCCCTTTTGTTTCTGCCATTATTTCCTTGGTCCACTTCCCTTATTTCAAAGCAAGATATCTTACTACTGGGTGCTGCTAACCACATGAATTTAAGGAACTTGAACTACTTGGATATTTGGGATGTCTCCATCTGGGGTTGTTATGAACAATGTAGCTCTGAACATCATTGAGTATGTGTCCTCATACACAAAAGCACTTCTTTTTCTTTTTTTTTATTTCTTAAACATTTTTATTTATTTTTGAGAGACAGAGCATGAGCCGGGAGGAAGAAAGAGAGATGGAGACACGGAATGCGATGCAGGCTCCAGGCTCCAAGCTGTCAGCACAGAGCCCAACTCAGGGCCCGAACCCACAAACTGTGAGATCATGACCTGAGCTGAAGTCAGATGCTTAACTGACTGAGCCACCCAGGCGCCCCTGAAAGCACTTTTCCTAAAGTATATAACCAGGAGAATTTTTGAGTCAAAATTTTTTTTATCTTCAGCTCTATGAGACAATGTTGAAGTTTTTTCCAAAATGATTATTTCAATAAAAATTTTGTTAAAACATTTATTATTTATTTTTGAGAGAGAGAGAGAGAGAGAGAGAGGAAGAGTGCAAGGTGGGGAGAGGCAGAGACAGAGGGAGACACAGAATCCGAAGCAGGCTCCAGGCTCTGACCTGTCAGCACAGAGCCCAATGCTGAGGTTGAACTCACAAACTGTGAGATCATGACCTGAGCCAAAGTTGGACGCTTAACTGACTGAGCAACCCACGTATCCCCCCAAAATGATTGTATCATTTCTAAAAAGTGATTATTCTACTTAAAATCCCATTAACACTGTAACATTTACAGAAGCATTGTTTGTAATAACCCCAAACTGGAAACAGTCGAAATGTCTACCTAGAGTGGAACAGGGAACTGTAACATACCCACAAGACGGAATGCTACAGGGCTGAGATGTCTAATATGGCAGCCTCTAGCCACATGATCCACTGAGCACTTGAAATGTGGCTAGTCCAAACTGAGATATGTTGGTAAGTGTAAAATACTTAATGATCAAAGTATTAATAAAAAGAAATGTAACATCATCAAGAGAAAACCCTACTATTAACTATGTACTTTGGGTGACAATGTTTTGTCAATGAAGATTCATCAATTATAACACATGTGCCACCCTGAGCGGGGACACTAAGGCATGCAATGTATGTATAAGGGCAGTGGCATATGGGAAATCTCTGTACCCTCTCCATTTTGCTGTGAATGTCAAGCTGCTCTAAAAAATAATGACTGTTAATAACAAGGAATGTAAACTACCACATGAGTCAGTGTTTATATCACATGTTGAAATAACATTTTAAGTATTTTGGGCTAAGTGAAATATAATTAATATGGTTAGAAGAAACAAAAAATTGTGTGGATTGTTCACATTTTATTTCTGTACCATTGCTCTGAAGCCAAAAAAAGTTTAATAACAAGTGAAACTAAAATGTATTGTTTAGATGTATAAAATGGTAAAAAAAAGAAAAAAGAGAGAAAGAGAAAATCAAGTGATAATCATATATGAGAATGGTAGTCTCCAGGAAAAGGAGAAGACACAAGGATGGACTTAAAGGTGTTCTATTTCTTGACCTACGTGATCATTGTGCTTTGTGTTTATTTTACTCATCATTCCATACACATGTTCTGAGCCCTTTTCTAAGTATGTGTTGTATTTCACCAATGTTTACAGGGGAAAAGTAACAGGAACACAACCCCTACTACAGTTATCAAAAACTTGAAGCTACAAACTACTTAAAGGAAGAAATCCCTATCAAAGTTTGATAACAAATTTAAATTTTTCATTGTTAAATCCCCAAATGACTAGGGATGCCACGAACCCTCAACTTAGCTTCTTGATTTTATAATGGCAGGAATCACTCTAAGGATGTGGATGGGGTGCCTGGGTGGCTCACTTGGTTAAGCATCCGACTCTTGATCTCAGCTCAGGTCATTATCTCAGTTTGTGGGTTTGAGCCCCACGTCGGGCTCTGCGTTGACAGTGCGGAGTCTGCTTAAGATTCTGTCTCTCCTCTCTGCCCCTCCCCAGCTTGTGCTCTCTCTCCCTCTCTCTTTCAAAAAATAAATAAATAAACTTAACAATGTAGTTAACATTATGCCAAGTTAGATGTAGTTTCTACATCTAACAATGTAGAAAACATTATGCCAAGTGAAAGATCAGCCCCAGAGGACCACATATTGCATGATTACATTTGTACAGAATGTCCCACCTGGATCAATCTAGAACCAGAAAATGGATTGCTGATAGCCCAGTACTAGAGGGAAATGAGGAATGACTGCTGATCAGGGGTGATGAAAATGTTCTAAAACTGATGTCGTGATGGTTGCACAACTCTGTAAATATACTAAAACCACTAAACAGTTCATTCCAAATGGGTGAATTATTTGGTGTGTGAAGTGTATCTCAATAAAAGTATTACTAAAAAATTAACAAGAAGTCAATTTTAGGGTTAGTCACTGAAACAAGGCTTTAATAAAGAAGCTTCATACTATTTGTGGAAAAACAAAAAAGAGATAAATATACCCACAAATGTAAGCCTAAACTATCTAGAACCAAACATTAGAAACAGGTGACAATAGGGTGTCTGGGTGGCTCAGTGAGTTAAGAGTCTGACCCTTGATTTCGGCTCAATTAATGATACCAGGGTTGTGAGATTGAGCTCTGAGTTGGACTCTGCACTGAGTGTGGAGTCTGCTTGGGATTCTCTCTGTCTTTCTCACTCGTGCTCTCTCTCTCCCTTGACCATTCATGGCTGCACCTGCTCTCTTGCAAAGAAAGAAAGTAAAGAAAGAAAGGAAGGAAAGAAAGGCAAGGAGGAAGGAAGGAAGGAAAGAAGGAAGGAAGGAAGGAAGGAAGGAAGGAAGGAAGGAAGGAAGGAAGAAACAGGTGACAACAGTTGCCTCTGCAGAGAAAAACTGACATCCTGGAATTTAAGCAGCAGAGGGAAACTAACTTTCACTTTACACCCTTTGCTTCAATGTAAATTTATAAACACACATTTTTTAAATATTTATTTTTGGGGGAGAGAGAGAGACGCAGCGTGAACAGGGGAAGGGCAGAGAGAAAGGGAGACAAAGAATTTGAAGCAGGCTCCAGGCTCTGAGCTGTCAGCACAGAGCCTGACTTGGGACTGAACCCACAAACCGTGAGATCATGACCTGAGCTGAAGTCAGACGCTTAACCGACTGAGCCACCCAACACCCCTAAGCACACATTTTTAACAGCAAACACTTAACAGATGAAAATTTCGACTATACATATTTTTTACATGTGACAGTCTTAAAAAGGAAAAAAAAAAACAACCAAAGATTACTTACAATTCATCAGGTCTATAAGGAGGTGGACTTTCAAAAGGCCTTGATGACATGGCTGATGTCAAGGATCACCTGATCTTCAGGATAAGCTGCTGCCCTGTAGATTCCAAGATAAGCTAATCTAAGCAACACAAGTAGGATAATAGTGTTACTACTGAGCTCAGAATTTCCTTGCATCGCTAAGAAAACTAATGATACCAAACTTCAGTAACTTGCCATACCATGATTACTTCTCTTGTCCTTCTCACTGCCATCTTTATAAAATGGACCATTAATTCCTTGAGTACAGGAAATCACTGAGCATAGGAATCATTCAGCCTGGTCGTCCTCACAGCACCAAGCATCCCACTCTGCACATGGCTGGCATACAAGTATTAACTTTTATTGCTAAGTTGTAGTAATAAAAATTTCACAAAGTTTTTACAGCACAAGTAAAAACTGGTAATTTTCTACTGGCACAAAAACAGACACTCACATCAGTGGATAGAATAAAGAACCCAGAAATGGACCCACAAACATACGGCCAACTAATCTGTGACAAAGCAGGAAAGAGTATCCAGTGGAAAAAAGACAGTCTCTGCAGCGTATGGTGCTGGAAAACTGGACAGCGACATGCAGAAAAATGAACTTGGACCACTTTCTTACACCATACACAAAAATAAACCCAAAATAGATGAAAGACCTAAACGTAAGACAGGAATCCATCAGAATCCTAGAGGAGAAAGCAGGCAAAAACCTCTTTGACCTAGGCCACAGCAACTTCTTACTCAACACGTCTCTGGAGGCAAGGGATCAAAAGCAAAAATAAACTACTGGGACCTCATCAAAATAAAGCTTTTGCACAGCGAAGGAAACAATCAGCAAAACTAAACGATAACCGACGGAATGGAAAAAGATATTTGCAAATGACGTATCAGATAAAGGATTGGTATCTAAAATCTATAGAGAACTTATCAAACTCAACACCCAAAAAAAGAAATAATCCAGCAAAGAAAGGGGCAAAAGACATGAACAGACACTTCTCCAAAGAAGACATCCAGATGGCCAACAGACACATGAAAAAACACTCAACATCACTAGCCATCAGGGAAATACAAATCAAAACCACGCGGATATACCACCTCACACCTGTCAGAATGATTAACACTAACAACTCAGGCAACAACAGATATTGGCAGGGATGCGGAGAAAGAGGATCTCTTTTGCACTGCTGGTGGGAATGCAAACTGGTGCAGCCACTCTGGGAAACAGTATGGAGGTTCCTCGAAAAATTAAAAACAGAACTACCCTACCACCCAGAAATTACACTACTAGATATTTATCCAAGGGATACAGGTGTGCTGTTTCAAAGGGGCACATGCACCCCAATGTTTATAGCAGTGCTATCAACAATAGTCAAAGTATGGAAAGAGCTCAAATGTCCATCGATAGACGTATGGATAAAGAAGATGTGGTGTATGTATACAATGGAGTGTTACTCAGCAATCAAAAAGAATGAAATCTTGCCATTTGCAACTAAGAGGATGGAACTAGAGGGTATTAAGCTAAGTGAAATTAGTCAGAGAAAGACAAATATCATGTGACTTTACTCATATGAAGACTTTAAGATACAAAACAGATAACCATAAGGGAAGGGAAGCAAAAATAATATAAAAACAGGGAAGGGGACAAAACCTAACAGATTCTTAAATAAAGAGAACAAAAAGAGGGTTGCTGGAAGGTTATGGGAGGGGGATGGGCTAAATGGGTAAGGGGCTTAAGGAATCTACTCCTGAAACACTGTTGTACCATGTGCTAACTTGGATGTAAATTATAAAAAATAATTTATAGAAAGAAAAAAATTGGTAATTTTCAAAACAGTCCCTTCAAAGAACAAGAAACAAAAAAAAGAAAACTTCTTAAAATGTATTGTTTCATATTACTTGTGTAAGTTCATATGAGAAAGAGAATGCACATGAAAGTGCATATAGAGCCGTGTCTAGCACATACTAGTCTCTCAATGTTGAAACATAATCTGGTTTAAAAGTGTGCCTTTATCATTACAAATTATTACACAAAATACATCTATGGGTAGTAGGATTGTGAACACTTTTCTCTTTTCCTTTTCCAAGTCTTCAAAATTGAGCATAATATTTACAAAAAGGGGGAAAACATTAACTGTGTGTTATTTTAAAGAGTCTTCTTCCCTCAGAGAAAAGCAGTAAGATTTTGTTCTAAAATCCCTCAAAGCACAATCCCTAAACATCTGAGAGGTAATTTCACTCAATCAACAAGTACTTATTAAGTGTCTACACTATACCATGGGAGTCTGTGGAAGTACTACAGAAGGTCACACACAAAGAAAAAAGCAACTACGACAGGCAGTTATTTAGTTATTAGGGTTGACTACATGATCAAGGGCAAGACGGGGATAAGCAGAGAAGAAAGACCAAGACTTGAAGAGGAGGAAGCTGGAGGTGGGGGAGAGGGGGCTATGGAAGGTCACTTGAGCAAGATCTACTATCTGAGTATATTAAAGGGTCTAATATTTTTTTCCTTTCCAAAAAAGTAGGTACATATAAGGTATTATGTTAGTAAAGTAAATAAATCCAAACTCTCTAAATTTTGTTCTTTAAAATCAATAGCAACTATCTTCCACATCCTTAAGGACAGTCAAGTCCAAATTTCTCAGAAGAAAATAATACCCAAATGTACATTAGGTAAAACCTCAAAGATGGAAATAGATCCAATGTTAGGAACACCAACACGACTAGCATGATTTTCTAAACCCAGTGAGGGAAGATGACTCCTTTGTGTTTTTTCTTTTAACAAATGTTTTATTGAAGTATTAACATACAAAAAAGTACACAAATCTTAAGGGTACAGAGACCTATAACTAGCACCCAAACATACATATAAATGGGCAATTCAGGCCATTAGCACATTTCAGTGTTCCGAAAGAGTAAAAATCCAGATTGGCTTCCTAACGGATGTTCAGAAAAATAACATTAAGAAAAACTGAATTTAAACACTATTTAATGTAGAAGTCTAGGTGTGAAACTAAATGCCAAATACTGACAAAATGACCTTAGGGGACTGTTACCCCTTTTATAGCCAGGGCTTACTCATTCAAGACTATGCCAAAAATTCCAGGCTCCATGGTAGTTTTTTGTTTTGTTTTGGCTTTTTTAAGTACCCTCTATGCCCAATGTAGGGCGTGAGGCCACAACCCCCAAGATCAAGAGTCACATTTTCCACCGACTGAGCCAGCCAGGCACCCCTCCATGGTAGTTTTTGAAAAATTCTAAATTAATCCAGACCCAGGCTGAAGTTTAAATTTTGTCAGAAATCCAGACAACAAAATCCCTTTCCAAACTGCGATTTCCTGGATTCAGAGTTTTGTTATCAAATCTCTGCTAATACCAGAGATTTTATATTGTGAAGCAAATAATTTTAGGAAGTATATCAAGGACAAGTCATGGCATATCAACTTCATTTCCTTTTCTGAGAAAGTTCCAGACTGGAAGATGAAGCCTGAGGATCTTCAGCACATCCCTATGCACAAGACAGCATGCTCAGGCAGAGTCCTCCTGGACTGGAAAATACAACCTAAATAGGATGAAGCATTTAGGTCTCCTTGAGGGAGGTCATTTTGGTGACCATAGACAAGGTGGGCAAGCTGACAAAACGCTGGAAAGGATAACTAACCCAATGACTCCAAGTACATCACAGTCTCTATAGGGCCAGAATGATGGCCTACCACAAACGTAGTGGTTTTAATAATAGCTCCACAACTGGAGAGGACAAATTCTACTTCTCTTCTGTGAACCTCACTACCCTCCTACGCCAAAGGACTGGGGACAAGCCTGACTTCTAGGCTGCAATAATTAAGATAATGTATTAAGGAAGATGAGCAAAAGAATTCACAGCAAGGTGGTTATCTTGAAAGTGAGCAATTTCAGTGTTTAGGCACTTTCGGTACATTCTGTCCATTTTCAAATATTGGTGGCATGAATAAATTATTTTACAAATGTAGACTCGTTTTATTTAAAAAAAAAATGTTTTAAGTTTACTTATTTATTTAGAGAGAGAGAGAGCGTGCACAAGTGGGGTAGGAGCAAAGAGAGAGGGAGAGAGGATCCCAAGCAGGCTCCAAACCGTCAGCGCAGAGCCCAACGTGGGACTCAAACACATGAACCGTGAGATCATGACCTGAGCCAAGATCAAGAGTCAGACGCTTAACCGACTGAGCCAAGAAGTGCATTTCCTTGGTGAGAATTTCAACAAAGTTAACAAGCTACCCCAAACTGGCAGTATTCACAGACAGTGCTTAGATCTAGTAATGATACAGTTATGAAAACGAAACAAACGTCTGCATAACCCTGAAAAGGGTACATCATGTTCCAAGCAGGTGCCTCTCCAGGAGGTGACTAAGTGTGTTAAAGAAATAGGAAAACCATGTCTTAAGACAAATGATTGAAAAAACAGGAAATGTTTGGCCCGGACAAATCAACATTTAGAAGGACCACTATAGCAGCCTTCAAATATCTGCACAGCTGTCTTTGTAGTCCTAGAAACCATTCTTTGAAGAAAAGATACCACACGGTCAGATTTCATGTCAATGTTAGGAAGCCTCTCCCTTACCCTGACTCCACACACCCTTCAAAAATAACAAATAACGATGTGATCTCAAGCCATGTATGCAAAGCTTAAGTTGTTTGATATTTTAGGGGGACTGGACTGGAGGAATTCTAACGTCTCTTTTAAGGCAGTTGGGACTGTGCTTTAAGGCCACAGCCAAAGGAAAAAAAAAAAGGACCAAGAAGAGACTATTACAACCCAATGTCCAGCACAACAATATTAACATTACCTGCTCAATAAATGTACGGTTAGTGAAGGACAAAGTGAATGAAAAGGATACAGGATCTGGCCTAAGGGGCTCATCGGTCACCATCACAGAACCTGTACCATGTAAGAGTCCAAAGCATAAGGCAAACAGCAGACTCTTACAAAATACGTAAAGCTGATTGATGTTAAAATATTTAAAACGTTCTCTCCTTGAAAATGTTTACTGGCCAAAGCAGTCTTTATAGAAACCTAAGCTAAGGGAAAGCCTGAAAACGCTATTCCCTTGAATAATTCTTTGAAGCAACTGTCAGTAAGTAAAAGATAAACTTTATCATATTTAAGGAGAACCCATTCCTTTTCAATCATATGCAGCAAGAGTTAATTTGCCTTTAAGAAGTTTTTAAAAATTGTGCCTGGTATTAAATGATTATATTTTGGCACATAATTAGTAAATTGTCTAAACTTTTAAAATTAGGCAGGTTTTGAAAC
>CM053572.1:46942607-47309965 GCA_028646485.1 Cryptoprocta ferox | reverse complement strand
TTTAAGCACACCATCTATTTTGGGCATCACTGCCTCGATTAAAAGCATCAATCCAAGGAGGGCCTTGATCTTGTCAGTTTCCTGTCTATAATGCCTAGATCTGTACATGGTGGGCACCAGCTGTCCAGCTTTCATCTCAAATGTCACCTCTTCAGAGGCGCCCTCCCCATCATTCACTCCACCCACCAAACCTGTTTTATTCTCAGAGCGAATTTTCCCCCTAATTATTATTTTCTCTTCTTTTTTATCTTTTAAACTACCCCCATCTCCACTCCCAATGGAACACTAGCCTTACAAGCCCCCAGATGTCTGTCATGACCATCACTCTTCTTCCTGATCCCTCCAGTTCCTGGTACAAAGTGATGGTCAGTCAACATTTGATTTATAAAACCAACAGCCCATATTAGAGTTGGGATTTCAATACAGCTGTGAATGCCCTCAAGTTCTTCACAAAGCTAACACCAACTAAATATAATCCTTTACATTCAGCCAAATTAGTTAAGTGTTGACAGTCTGAAGGAAAGGGAGAGTAAAAGGCCAAGCATTCAACCAGGAACATCATTTGGTAGCTTGCTGAAAAACAATTCCAGGCCCCACATCCAATCTATGAATCAGAATCTGTGTTAAAATCCCCAGGTAATTCATACCATATTCAAGATTAGGAAGCAGTAAGTTACAGAACAGCTCTAAGCCTAGAAGCTAAAACAAAGAGTGTTACAAAAATCCTCATGGTCTTTTTACCCCAGTACATCCACAAATAATAATGTGGATGAAAAAAGCTCACTAGGGATTCCAATCAAGTAAGCCTTAAAATGCAACTGAAGAAAACTTCCCTTCTGGCAGGCTCCTGGGCAGTTGAAAGATTTTCTATCAGTTAATATGTGTGGTTAAAAGTAATCTCTTATGAGGCAACTGGGTGGCTCAGTCGGTTAAGCGTCCGACTTCACTCCGGTCAGGATCTAGCTGTTTGTGAGTTCACCACCACATGGGGCTCTGCACTGACAGCTCAGAGTCTGGAGCCTGCTTCAGATTCTGTGTCTTCCCCTCTCTCTGCCCCTCCCATGCTCATGCTGTCTCTCTCTGTCTCTCAATAAAAAAAAGCGTTAAAAATTTTTTTAAAGTAATCTCTTACATTTTTGAAAGGGCAATAATTCCAACATCTCTAAAAAAAAAAAAAAAAAAACAAGAAGTTTATCTTCACATCAAACAAGATGTGGAAATATTCCATGAGACCATAGGGACCAAAGGTAGAGGGTTCCAGAAAAACCCCCAATCGTCCTGGTGCTGGAATATCCAGGACTGCTTGTTGTCCACTATACCCTCCCTGAGTAGGTGAAGCAGATTTCAAGCCACAAAATTTGTAACATGTTTCTCCTACCGCTGTTTTCCCTTTAAAATGGACTTCTAATAAGACTTACCTTTCAGAGTTGATAGTATTATTAAACGATACAAAGCAAAGAACGCTTTTTTAGCACAGCACTTAGTTAGGAGGCACTGCCCATCATTTCCCTGAACAGCCTGGAAGCTGCACAAATCTCGCCATCCTCCTCTCCATCAGTTAACCAAGAAGGCACGTGGTAACTATAGAAGTGCAGACCTACACAAAAGCGTTGCTTGGAGGAGACCGCTAATACCGTGGCTCCACCATTTACAAAGTCTATTTCAAAATACCAGAAACAGAAAATATTCATTTCTACCGTGCCAAAGAAGCACTGTATACTGGGAATTGGTAGCTTCAGAAATCTACCCCGGCCTAGAAGGAATCAGCTTTCGATTACAGCAGGAATCACCAGAAGTGCCTTAAAGGGAAGGTTTCACCTTTTCCAAGGATCCCAATAATACACCTGTTGTGCGGGAGGGCCACACACTAACCTGGAAGGCTGCCTCTTCCCCCGCCCCGGGTCATTTTCCAGGCGGGCAGTTTGCCCAGCCAGCCCAAGGGCCGGCCCGAGGATGCCGTGGCTTCTTGGGGTTAGTCGCTTCACCCGGGGCACAGGGGCTCGGAGCTGCTCCAGCCCCAAAGAGCAGAGGCCATTTTGGCCCCTCAACCCTGCTCTCCCCGCACACTTCCTCCGACGCAGGGAACGTGTCGGCAGGCCGCGAGCCGGCCGGCCCTTCCCTGGAGGTCTCTAAGCCCGCGGCAGGTCGGTGTCCGTGCGCCCCGGCCGGTGCGCGCCAGCGCGCGGCCAGCTGGGCCCGCCCGGAGGCAGGTCCGCCCACCTGGCGGCGGCCTCCGGGTCACGGGTGAGGATCCCAAGCGCGAGCAGCTTCCCTCGAAATACAGCCTCACTCAAAAGTAAATCCCCGCCCCCAGGCTTAAATCGACGCGCGCTCGCACAACTCCCACTAACTGGATTCCAAAGAGCCGGTCGGCCCACCCCAGGGCTCTAGGAATACTTCACGGATTAAACCGGTCACCCCCCTCCCCGCTCCGTACCCAAAGGGTGAGTGGGGCGGATTCGATGAGGTCCCTCCCCACCGCCGGGATCCAAGCCCCCCGGTCTCCAGCCTCACACTCAGGACCCCGGAGGAGCCGGGCAGGCGCCCCACTCCCTGAGGACCTCCCAGCTCTGCGTCCGGAGAGCCGAGCACTGCGCTAGCTCGGTTCAGGAACGGCCCGCCCGCCCCCCTTTAAAGCGAGAAGGTGCCCGCGCCGCCTGGACGCGGGGAGCTTGTACGCGTTTCCGCCGAAAGAGCTGATCGGCGGCTCCAAGTGGCCCTTCGCTGGGGGAGACAGCCTCCAAATTAGCCCAGCGCTACTCCCCCGGCGGACCCGCGCCCCTCCCGGCTCCCGCCAGTCCCGGCCCAGAGGCGAAACCGCCACCGAAACTAGCGCGGGGCGTCCTTCCTCCCGCGCCTCCCCTACCCGACCGGAGCCACGATCCCCCCGCGGGGACTGTGGGGCCACCGTGAGCCCCCGGCGCCGCGCCCAACTCCCACCAATTCACTGTAGCCCCGTCGGATCCACCAAAGACCGCGGGAGCCAAGGACCGCGCTTACCTGGCGAGCGCACCTGACGCTGTGCCGGCCTCCCGCCAGCAGCCTGGGACTAGGCTAGGAACTCAGTTGGTCCTCCTCCTCCACTCCTCCTCCACTCCTTCTTCTCCACCTCCCCCCCCACCCCTGCAGTCCTGCCCCCGGGCATGCGCACCACCTCCCGGTCGGTGCTGGAGGTCCGCGGCCGCGAGCTGGCCGGTCTCACCTGTTACACTCAGCGCAGGCTCTAGGGCGCTCTGGCTAGCTTTCCCCGGAGTCCCGCGGCCTCCAGCAGGGGAAGGAGAAGGTCGTGGAGGGGGGGAGGGGGGTTGGGGGTGGACGCCGGCGAGGAATTGTGTCGTGGCCGTCTCCTCCCTCGGTGACCCATTCACCTGAAACTCGGATGGGAGGGGGAAGGGAGCGGTGGAGAAGGAGGCGGGAGGAACCAGCCCTTCTCCGCACACTCTTGCAGCGATCCCAATTAAAGGAACAGCGCAGCTTTGGGGACAGAGCGTAGAGGAGGGACCCCAGCTCCCCGAAGGTGGGGGTGGTCCAGGACCGCCCTGCGGCGCGCTCGGAACTCCTCTAGCTTCGGGTAGAACCGACGACGAGAGGCGGGGGAGGTCTGGAGGGGACTCTTTTGTTCTGAAGGGGGTCCCAGGGTGCTCAGCACTCTACACGAAAGCCATGTCCTTACCCAACAATTTTCTGTTCCTAAATTTGGTTAAAATTTTTTTGGAAAGCAGCCAGAAATGGGAGATCTGCGAAAGTCACTTGTAAATTAAGGAACTGGTTCTGAATCTCTGCAGCCAGACAAAAGACCATTACTCAGAGTGGTTAAATGAAGGTGAAGTCTGGAGGATCTTGTTGGTAAATTTGCTGTAAAAATAAAGTGCATACTGTAGTATACATTATTACCACCTCAAGATCTTTTGCCCACCCACCCCCACGAAGGGATTTAAGCTATTTTAACGTTCTCTTAGCATTAAAAAAAAAAAAAAACGGTATGCCTGGGTAGCTCAGTCCTTAAGCTTCTGACTTTGGCCCCTGTCACGATCTCACAGTGAGTAGGTTCAAGCCTGAAACAGGGCTCTGCGCTGGCAATGGGTAGCCTGCTTGGGAATCTCTGCCCCTCCCCCACTTGCACTGTCTTTGTCTCTCTCAAAAATAAATACATTTTAAAAAGAATAAAAAATTAAAGGCCCTAGTTCTGTGTACTAGGATCTATTTCTTGATCTGGAGGCCGGTTCTAAAGGAGTGTTCATTTAGGAAAATTCATAGTCTACACATACCGTTGCATATCCTTTTATGTATGAATATAGTATATCTATCTATATATTTTTTAATTTAAGTTTCTTTTGAGAGAGAGAAAGCATGCAAGTGGGGAAGTGGCAGAGAGAATCCCAAGCAGGCCCCACATCACCACTGCAGAGGCCAATGCAGGGCTCAACCCCAAAAACCTGTGAGATCATGACCTGAGCCAAAGTCAGACCCTTAACCAACTGAGCCACTGAGGTGCTCCTCAAATTATACTCCAGAATATTGCAATTTTAGTTCTTGCAATTTAACCTGCATTGAAGGCTAGAATTTAGGTTTCTTAAAATCCTGCTTCACTTTGTGTTCCAATCTGGAATGTCAGCGTTACTAATTTTTGTCCAATCCCACCCACATCTCTGCCTTTAATTAAGTGATTAGAGATGTGACTCTCCCATACATTAGATCTTAAGGACAATTCAATACTCAAGGAAGTAAAAGCATTATATAAATATAAGGTATTTGAAATGATGACAAACTTAATGGGTAATTAATCTAATTGGGGTGTGTGTGTGTGTGTGTGTGTGTCTGGAAGTTATTGCTCCAATTATTTTAGCATGAGCATGTAGTTTTTGAATGATGCAGTTTCAATTGGTGGTGTTAACACTGGGGAAGTCAGGTTAATCCTCTTAATGTTCGCTGTCAGATTACTGAAATCTCCAAACATTCCATTCAGTTTATAATTAAACAAGGGAACATTTCCTAATACTCTCAGATTTATAAACACACATCTATTATTTTATACTGTACTTTGATATGTTCAGAAGAGAAGCTAGAGGGTTTTTTTTCCACTTTTTAAAACTGGAAATATATTTCATATGCCATAAAATTCACCCTGAATTTTAAAGTATGCATACAAGTCAGTGGTTTTTAGTATATTCTGAAGGTTATACAACTACCACCACTAACACGAGAAACCTTGTGTGCCCCTTAGCAGTCATTCCCCATTCCCTCTTGCCTCCAGACCCTGGCAACCACTAACCTACTTTCTGTCTCTATTGATTGACCCATTCTGGACATTTTATATGAATGGATAATACAATATGTGGCCTTTTGTGTCTGGCTTCTTGGCATCATGTTTTCAAGGGTCATTCATGTTGTGGTACCTATCAGTACTTCATCCCTTTTGATGGCTGAATAATATTCCATTGCATGGATGGATATTTGGGTTATTTCTATTTTTTTAGCTATTATCATAATGCTGCTATGAACATGCATGTACAAGTGTTTGTGTGGGCATATGTTTTCAATTGTCTTGAATGAATTAGGTGTTTAAATATCTTATTTTAAGAGACTCACTTATGCATTGAATGTTATTTTTCTTATTCCCACACTAAACCTAACCCAAAGGCATGTGTTAAGATGGAAGGTTAGTTGCCCTATTTCATTTGCTTCCCAAATTCATTCATCAACAACCACTTTCTGAGGGCCTACCATGTGAATGAAGAGTAGTGAACAAAACCTGAAAATCACTCTTAGTGAAGCTTACATTCTAGTTACAGCCAAACTCATGTAGATGAAATAATCAGGTTTATTAAATTGAACTATATGAAGTTGGTAAGTTTTATCTACATTTTTACCTACAAAATGGCAATTTCACATGCTTCAATTTAATACTAAGCTAAATTTCTATTGGAATGTTGTATAGCATTTTTATACCATTCAGGTTAATTTTCCAAACAATCCTCACAACACTGAAAAATCTAAAAACTTTGTTCTTTTAACTATTTCCTAATGGCGTGCATGGTAGGTAGTAGTTGAAAAGGTTCAGAAAGAAAAGGCATCCTGAAAATCGAAACACATCATTCTTCAGTAGCAAAATAAAGTTTGTTGAATGTTACATGATGCCATGCTCAATGTAATCATGTTATATAATCATAAATTGTAGTAAAGCTTTAATTATTTTTGATCAAATATTCCTTCCCAGCAATTCAGTTTTTTTGACTATGGTTACACTATTGACCATATTTGATGAAAATTCTCATGACTCAGAAACAAAGTAAATATTATTCTCGGAAGACCTATGATTATAACTTTGTTGATTTTACATGCAGTCAACTGAATGATAAGATTAAAAAAAATTTTTTTTCTTCCTTTTTATATGTAAAGGAGAAAGTTCAGAGCTCAGAATATGGTGCCAGAAATTTGGGTTCAAATCTCAATGTTGCCACATAGCAGCTGAATAAGATGGATCCTTGAGGGAAATTAAACTACATAAGCCTCATTTTTCTCCACTGTAAATATGGGATGCTGGTAAATAGTACTCTCTTCATAAGATTGTTGAGGAGTACATGGTCTGTTCACCAAGAAGGACCACATGCTGGGCCACATGATAAATCTCGATAAATTTAACAAGTCACTGGGGTGCCTGGGTGGCTCAGTCAGTTAAGCATCTGACTCTTGATATGGGCTCTCTTGATATGTGCTCAGGCCATGATCTCACAGTCTGCGCTGGCTCGTCAGCACAGAGCCTGCATGGGATTTTGTCTCCCGCTCTCTCTGCCCCTTCCCTGCTTGTACTCTATCTCTCTCTGTCAAAATAAATGAGAATAAACTTCGAAAAAAAGTTTGAACAAGTCATTGTTATATCCTGTCTGCCTGAAACAGTCCCGATCACATGGTTGTTCCATAGATATATGTTGAATGAGCAAATGGATACAATGCTGATTCCTCATTCCAACATGCCTGTGGAGCCGTGCCCATCTCTCAGTAGCTTGTTATTGTGAAAACAGCTTATTGCTTCACGGCATTTCAAGGCTTATATCTCTAGTACTAGGTTTCAAAGGAGATGGAGATTAGAAAATTTCTTCTCTGCCTCCCCCAGTTAGTGAATGAATTCAGTGATTGGTATTTGATCAAGAGCAACTCAGGAGTTGCTGAGGGTCTGGCCCGAAGGGCCTCTAGGCTCCCCTCCCTCCCCAATCACGAATGGGGAGGATCCCAGTCCATGGAGGGTGGATTCTTTGGACAGATTTATGGAGGAATTCATGGGAAAGTCATCAGGAAGGCAATTTCTGAGAGGATGATGACACTTGGTGAGTAAAACTCTATCTCCTCCATTCCTATCTATGTATTAAGCAAGATCCTCCTGGAGGGATCAAAGGTTAAAGAGAGGGAGCACCTGAAAGGGAACTTCAAGTAGAATGATAGTAACTGCAACCACCATCATTTCTGTGCCAGGCTCTGCGCTGTGTTATGCACCTTTTTATTCTTTGTCCTTATAACAATCTTAGGATGTACTATTATTTCCCTCATTTGGGGATAACTAAAGCTCAGAAAGATTTCTTCGTTTTCTTAAAGTATCCGCTAAGAAGTTGTAGAGTCAGGATTCAATCCAGGTAATCTAATTCCAGAACTAATATTTTAACAGTTTTACTATACCCTAGGACTGCCTTTTTTCTCTAAAAAATACCCAAACTCCTTTAAACTCCTGCCCATAGAAAGATTTCACGGTGCTGCTATTAAACAGAGCAAACAAACAAAACAACCCTTAAAAAATGGAGTGTTATTGGGGCACCTGGGTGGCTCCGCTGGTTAAACGTCCGATATCAGCTCAGGTCATAATCTCATGGTTCATGAGTTTGAGCCCTGCATAGATGGGGCTCTGCGCTGAGAGCTCAGAACCTGGAGTCTGCTTTGGATTCTGAGTCTCCCTTTCTCCTCCTCCCCTGTTGGCCCTCTGTTTCTTTCTTTCTCAAAAATAAACATTAAAAAAAAAAGGAGTGTTATGGATGAGAATGAACCCATTAGAGATTCTTCCAATAACATGGTGAGTCTTTCAAACCTATTGAACAAAATAAACAAGCCCACCCCCACTCAAAACATAGAGTATGATTCCATTGAAATAAAGTTCAAAACCAGGCAAAACTAAGCTGTATCATGTGGGGATTTTATGCATAAGTGGCAAACTACAAGGAAAAGCAAAGCAATTATCATCTTTCTGAAGAAAATCAGAGTCTGCCTGAAACAGAGCAAGAGGTACCTGGGTGCTGGCAATATTCTGTTTTCTTCACTTGGGTGCAGGTTACGTGGCTCTTAGCTTTACAACAGTTTATTAAATCGTACTGTATGTTTGATGCACTTTCTATGGGAATTTTACATTTTATAATAATTTTATTTAAAAGAATAGAGACATTTTTAAAAGTTGGTTGGAGATCTGTGTTTCGTTTGTTTTGTTTTGTGAATAACATTCCTCAGACACAAGCAGAAAAGAACTTCCTAGGATCAGAGTAAGCTGAGACCATCATCTGAAAAAGGAGAGGGAGGTTTTAGTCTGGGTCAGAATGCTGCCACAATTATGCAGATGATGCAGAGCAAGAGATTTGGGGCTGTTTTTTTTTTTAATTATATCAGTCATCCATTGCAGTGGAAAATTGGCCTTGCAGGGTTTTTCTGAAATTGATCTTCCTGAATCTTTTAAGCTCAAAAAAAAAAAAAAAAAAACCCACGAAGAGGAAAAAGTAAATATTAACGAAATACTGCAAATACTGTGTGGTTGTATCTCAGTTTAACTTCATAGGGCTCTTTACCTTCTATGTCCCCAAACTTTGAAAAGTACTAATAATAATCCTGTTACTTATCAAAAGGAATCCTAACCCTAGAAAAATCACCGGAACAGGGTTGGTATGAAACTGACATACTCTTACCAGACCACAAACTTCTCTTGACATTTTGTGGGTTATGAGTTACAATTCTCCCTTTATTCCTTACAGGGGCTTCTGCCTGGCAGCTTTTCTGACTTCATTTGGAGATGATTTAGGAGAAACTTCAGGAGCCTACAAAGGGAAACTTAGTACAGCTCCTGAAATGTTGACACTAACCCACACAGGGTGTGGTCTGAGTGGCACATTTGTGAACTGTACACGAAAGGGAATATTTATTCACTCACAAAATATTTACTCAGTACCAGGCTATACACCAGACCCCGTTCTGAGCCCTAGAGATAAAATGGACTCAAGACAGAAAGGGTCCCTCATGGAGGCTTATCCTTTAGTTGGGAGAAGACTTGCAACAAAGATGATTGAGCTGAAAATGAACAAGATACTTCCAAATAGTGATGAGTGACTTAAAGCAGTGAAGCTGGCTGGGGTGCCTGGCTGGCTGAGTCAGTGGAACACGTGACCCTTGATCTTAGGATCGTGCATTCGAGCCCCACGTTGGATGTAGAGCTTACTTAAATAAATTAATTAATTTAAAAAAAGAAGAAGTGAAACAGGCTAAGGGGACAGAGAGGGTTGGGAGAGGCAGTGGGCAGGAGCTGCCTAGAGTAGACTGGACACCCGTGGCTTTCTGAAGAGGTGACATTTGAGCTGAGACTTTAATGGTGAGAAGGAGCCAGCTGTGCAGAGATCTGGGCCAAGAATAGCCTAAGGCAAAATCTAGGCCCACTTGAGACATTCAGACAACAGGAGGCCAGGAGAAGGGGACTTGAAGCCTGTGGGAGGTGAATTCTGAGGAAGGCGGAGGTCAGTCCTCAGAGGCCAGGCCACCTGACTGTGTGTTTTCATCTAACTGAACGGGAAGGCTTTGGACGGTTTTAGGCACTTCATAGTAATGAATTTATGTTTTAGAATTTCGTGGAGTTTTAAGTGTCCTCCTAAGCATTCTCCTGTTTTTTGTTTTTTTTAAAATAATTTTTGGTAACACTTGAGTTCTTTATCTTTGAATAGAAGCTTCTGAATAGACAGGATTAAACCTGAGAGCCAGGGTGATCTGAAACCAGTTGATAGAATCTTGAGAAATGTAAACGACTCCTGTTTATCTTCCTACATGCATCTTAATTAGAAAGTCTGACCCCTCTGCCTACAGCGGTACAAGATGCTTCCCTAGAAGGGGAGATGGTAAGGGAATTTCTGCAATAATCACACGATTACTTTCTTTTTCATGCTTTTTCTAGGTTTTCTAAAATTTCTCAGTCAACAAGCGTGTAGTCTTTCTGATGATTAGGAAAAAGATAGGTTTTCATTTTTTCCTAACTTACCTTGTTGGAAAATTGAAATCTACAGAAAAGCCAAGAAAATAGTACAGTGAGCTCTATCCTTCACCAAACTTCACCACTTGCTAAAATTGTTCACATTCGCGCTCTCTCTCTCTATTGAGCACACGCGAGTGAGCACACACACTAAATTTACGCATAGTGTTTTTTAACTCAATCATTTATACTCATTGATACGTTTTTTGGTTCAGCCATTTGAAAGTTACTTCCAGATACAGTGACACTTCACCGCACATACTTTAACACGTATTCCTGAGAACCAAGACATTCTCCTACACAGACAAGGTCAGTTTGTGCTGCTCTAACAGAATACCATACGGGGTGGTTTATAAATAACAGAAATGTATTTCTCAAAGTTGGAGCATGCAAGTCTGCGATCAGGATGCCAGCACGGTCGAGTTCTGGTAAGAACACTTTTCCGGATTGCAAACAGCAGTTTCCTCTTTGTGTGATGAACAGGGTGAGATCCCTCTAGAGTCTCTCTCAGAAGGGCGCTATTCCCATTCACAAAGGGACAGCCCTCATGACCTAATCACCTCCCCAAGGGCCCCCACCTCACCTCCTAATACCATCAGGTTGGTTAGGATTTTAACGGTAAGAATTGGGGGGGGACACAAACATTCAGACCATAACAACCACCATACCATTAACAGACCCCACCCCCCAAAATGAACATTATTATATAATCCTATCTAATATGTAGGATATACTCACATAGTTCCGGTTGTTCCAAAAATGTCTTTTATGGTATGTTGTTTTAAATCCAGGAACCAGTCAAGGATTGTTCCTTGCCTTTCATTGTCATGTCTCTTTAATCTCCTTAAGTCCTCTATAGTCCCATTTCCACTTTTGTCTTTCATGACATTGTCATTTTTTAAAAGGATCTGGTTGTCCTGTTGAATGTCTCACCATCTGGATTTGTATGCCTCCTCCTCACTGACATCTATTAGAGTTAGAGGAAATACCACAACACCACTGGCAAGAATGCTATATGGGTGATGCTCTGGTCTTCATTCTCTATCACATCAGGAGGCTGACACTATGAAGCTGTCCCAGTATGAGTGGTGCTAACTTTGAACCAGGTGATACCATCCCTTTGTAATCAGTAAGTATTCCGTGGGGTGATACTTTGGTCGTCTTATTCTCCCACAACCTTTCATCCAAGGAAGGCTTTCGGTGTCCGTTGCTGATCCTTGCCAGTCTCCAGTATTGCACCAGTGGTGCATACTGTTATCTTCTAGTACCATTAGGTATTCGCATCAACACTATCTAGTGCCATCAAGGAAAAAAAGAAAACAATCTTCAAGTGTGAGAAAAAGAAGGTGGAAAACATTCTAAGTCATTGACATATTGACCACGCATGAAAAAAAGTTTATTTTTTGTGTGATAATTTTTTTTAAGTCAACCAATCCCCTTACCTGCATAATGTATGTACTGATTGTTTATTTACTAAGGAGGGTGGGGGATGCGGGGAGAAAGCAAAGCAGACTTTTGTATAGCCCTCCTCCCTCACGTAGCCCAGGAGATGAGGTGTACACTCATAAAAATAAAAAATAATTTTAAAAAAGGACAGATAAGTGCTGTGTGAGTGGTAAAGATAAGAACACTCTCTTTTCTGACTCAGTGCAACTCCTCACCTGTCTGCCCATGTGCTTCCACTTGCATGTCTGTGACTTGCCCTTTGCTCACACTAACTCCTCTACCTGGAGTGTTCTCCTTTCACCTTTGTATCCAGGTTCACATATTAAAATACTGCCACTGCTTTAAGACTGAGCGACCCCTTCTTCTATTAAAAAAACAACAACAAAACCCTTCTTTAAATTTTCCTCTTCTTTATAAATGTTGGCCTCGGCGTGCCTGGGTAGCTCAGTGGGTTACGTGTCTGACTCTTGATTTCAGCTCAGGTCATGATTTCACAGTTTGTGAGTTCCAGCCCCAAGTCTGGCTCTGCTCTGACGGGATCCTGCTTGGGATTCTCTCTCTGTCTTCTCTCGCTGCCCCTCCCCCACTCACACTCACTCTTTCTCTCAAAATAAATAGATAAACATTTAAAAAATTTTTTCAAAAAATTTTTGTTTATTTTTAAGAGAGAGACAGAGGCAGAGCACAAGCAGGGGAGGGGCAGTGAGAGAAGGAGACACAAAATCCAAAGCAGGCACAGAGCCTGACATGGGGCTTGAACTCGTGAACCGCAAGGTCATGACCTGAGCCAAAGTCAGATGCTTAACCCACTGAGCCACCCAAGTGTCCCCCCCAAACTTTTTGTATTTGAAAAATAAAAAGATTGGCCTTTCCCAATTTTGCACATATTCCAAAATCAATTTATGAAATCTATTGGCTGCTCCGTGTTAAATTACTTTCTAACTTGAATTATATGAGGGTGCAGATCCTCTAGACTGTACACTGACTGAGGGTGAGCTCTCCTGACTCACTGGGGCTCCCGGTGGGCCCCTCTTTCTGGTACTTTGCACTTTTGTTACTTTGAGTAAATGAACAACAGTCAGTGCATCAATAAACCGTCCCTAAGTTTATGGAGGTTGAACTATGCGGGTAATAATCTTGATGAGAAACTACTCTTGCCCTCCAGGCTTATTTTTTTCCAAACATGTTCCTTACAGTAGTAAGTTAACAAGGAAGTTTCCTTTACTCCCTTCCTCTAGACAGAGGGAAAAAAATAACAGGAAACCAACCCACAGCAAACAATGAAGATGGATATCAAATATTTGTTCCTTTCCATACAAGAGGAGTTATGCACAATATTAGGTCATCACAGTACCACTTGAAACAATCAAAGTTGCTTTGAGCTTTAAGAATTTTCAGTATAGCAATTTGGCTGCTTTTACTGAAATGAGGTCAAGTTCAAATACAGCCTTATAGGGGAACCTGGGTGGCTCTGTGGGTTGAGCATCTAACTCTTAATCTGAGCTCAGTTCATGATCCCAGGGTCATAAGATCGAGTCCCGTGTCAGGCTCTGCTCTGAGTATGAAGTCTGCTTGAGATCCTTTCTCTCTTTCCCTCTCTCCCTCTGTCCCTCTCCCCTGCTCAGGCTTGCCACCTCTCTCACTCAAAAAAAAAAAAAAAAAGCCTTTAGCATTTTGGCAGCAACAAGTGGATATTATTCTAAGTATCCACAATTGTCCCCTGGAAGCTGTGCTTACTATCAGATGGGGTTTCAGAAACTCAGTCCGTGGCTGCAGGTAGGTAACCCTTTCTTTCTGTGCTCCCATACATTTTGTAGATTGTAAGAAAAGAAATAGAAGGTACTATCAAGTAACACAATATTACAAGTTAAATATTAACTCCACTTTGTAGATAAGAAAACTCAGTTTCATAGATGATAAAAATTTGCTTGAGATTACACAGCTAGAAAAGGATAAAGCTGGGAAATAAAATATATGTCTTCTGACCCAATCCAGGCCATCTTCATGGGACTGTGTTTTTTAGATGCCTGTCCCCTATACCCAACTGCGAGGTCCTCATGTCCACAATTCCTAGTGCAATGCCTGATGCATGAATACTGAATATAATTGAATATCACCCAGTTTCATCTGTCTCACCGAATGTCAGTTTTAGTCTTATATTCATCTTCCCCATGCAGGCAAAGCCTTCAGGAAACTCGGACTCCACTCTGACTCCTGGGGAGTGGCTTAAACCATGGCTTAATGGCTAATGATAATCCTAGTCCTTTTGCCAGGGATTGACTCAGGAACTTACACCTCAACCCATCAACACGAACCTGGACACACTGCCCCACTGCTGTTGGCAGTCATCTTTACAACCACAAGGGGAATCAACCTAAAGATGAAGGTTACATTTAGACAGGCGCAGATCCAGGAGAACTAAGGAAACCTAGAGCCTAGAGCCCACTCTGGATTTCCAGTTATGTGCGATAAAACATGTCTTTTATTTAAACCACTTCACAATTGTTTGTTGTTGCATTGAGCTGAAATTCTCCTGAAATAGACAATATGGGCACTTAATAAAGGTCCACTGATGAATATTTCTTTCGTGCCAGGAATAAGCTAGCCACTTTACTTACAACCCTTCAAAGGTGAGTATTTTCACCCTCATTTTCTAGATAAGGAAATTAAGCCCCAGCAGGTTAAGTGATTTGATTAAGGTCACAGAACTGGTGAAAAGTGAATTTAGAAATCAAACTGGGATCTTTTGATTCTGTGGCTTCCTTGTGCCATACAAATGAAGGGATGCAAGTCCTCACTCTGTGACCCTTTTCCTTAAGGAAGAACTCACAAGAAGTGATAAAACCATTACTTGGCAAGATTAATTTATTGTGCCTCTTTTACTAAATAGACATATCCACAAACTTTCCTTGACATTGACCAAAAGATCCATGTCCAACATGGCCAAGCCAATTATGGTGGTTCAATAAACATAGTCTAGTTTATGCTGAAGTAACAAAAACCTAATAAAATCTTGGTGTCTAAAAACAACAAAGGTTTATTTTTGCTCATGCTCCACATCTAAAGAGAGTTGGCTAGGGGCACTGCTTCAGACTGTTCTTACTCTAGGACCCAGGCTGTCAGAGAAGCCACCATTCCCCCCCCGCTTTTTTTTTTACATTTTATTTATTTAAGTAATCTCTACACCCAATGTGGGGCTTAAACTCATGACCCTGACATCAAGAGTCACATGCTCTTCCAAATGAGCCAGTCAAGCACCCAAAGGAGCTCTTATTTAAAATGTCACCAAACAGGGGTGCTTGGGTGGCTCAGTCAGTTAAGCATCTGACTTTGCTCAGGTCATGATCTCCTGGCTCATAGTTTGACCCCCACATCAGGCTCTGTGCTGACAGCCTGGAGCCTGTTTCAGGTTCTGTCTCTCTCTCACTCTTTTCTCTCTCTCTCTCTTTCTCTCTCTCTCTTTCTCTCCCTGTCCCTCTGCTGTTCACACTCTGTCTCTCTCTCTTCCTCAAAAATAAATAACCTTAAAAAAATTTTTAATGAATAAAATGTTGCCAAACATAGTAAAGGAAAAGAAAGTTCTGGAGGGTCTCACACTGCCAATCAAATGCTTTAACTCAGAAGTGATGCAAGTCACTTTCATTAACAATATAAACCAGAACTAGACATATGGCCCCACCCAGCCACAGTCTTCCATGTGCTGCGAAGGGAAAGAAAACTAGGTATCTGATCTGTGAATAGCAGTAATGACCACACAACTGGTTATACAGATCCCCGTGTTAATGTTGGTTCTTAAAATAAGACAAAATAATGTAAAATGTATAGCTTACAAATTTCACAGAGCCCTTAAAAACACTTTACCAAGGTACTTTTACTAACAAAACCTCATTTTATCTTTACCACAACCTGTGAAGAAGGTATAGCAGATAGATGTTAGTATTACCCAATTTTATGGAACAGTGAGGCTCATTCATGGAAGTTTCCCGGCTTGGCCAAGATTATAAGTACCAGAGCTGGGAATCAACACCTTGACTGTACATCCTTCATTACTTTCAGCACACTGCACTAACTTTAAGGAGCCATCTTCATGACAGAATGTTAGCACATCAAAGTGTCATCAAACACAGAGACAAATATTAGCCTTAGAAGCAAGACAGTAAGTGAGGTTTTCTTTGGCAGATTCCACAACTCAATAAATTAATAGTACACATATGAAAATAGTCATCCACTATACATACCTATAATTAGGCTGAAAGATAGAGGCAGCCTAGTCACCTAACACCATCGTGACCTTCCAGGCACAAAACCATGTCAAGCCTTCTAAGAAGTAGTAAAACCATGACTAAAATGTCCCTTTCCGCTTTCCTTCCCCTTTGTCACCAGTCATGACAGCAAGAGAGAAGAGAGGAAGATTTCTGCAGAGAACTGGACTAGAAGCCAGGGGACCCACTTATAAACTCAGCTCTGTCAGAAACCAGCTATGTAACTTTAAGCGAGTCGTTCAATCTGTATTTACCAGTGACAATAAAATAATGTGCATGAAGAGGCTTTGAAAATATAAAGTGCTATAAGTAGTTATTCATTCAATATTTAATACTAAGCTGGTTCTGTGTGCTTGGTCTTAAGGGAAATACAGAAAGAGTTAAGGCATGGTCCATGCCATGGACATCTATTGTTTTTGCACATCTAGCTTCTGTTAAGAACTTATAGGTTTTCCTTTGAAGACTTATCCCTTTCCCCACTTCATGAGGTCTGATGGGGCTGTTTGTCACAATGCTGTACTCCACGGGGGGAGGAGGCCAGTGAGGCCAGCTAATTAGACGTGGTCATTGGTTCAAAGATGGACATATGGCCCAATCAAGGTCTATCAAAGGCTTCCCAGAGACGTGGTAGAGGATGGCTGGAAGAGGTCTCCTCCTGTAACCCCTCAACATCACCCAATTGCGTTCGGCAGTGGAGCCATCTCCTCGTTACACAGAAGTATAAACAGAAGATGAGGCTAATATGCTGTGAGAAACAGAGAGGACAGAGGGATGGGCTGAGAAGGAGCCCTGAAGCCAAGTCAATTCCTGGACTGTTCCGATCTCTAAATCAGTAGATTCAGTCAGTCTTACTTTCTCAGAGGTGAGACTTAACACACCCTGTTTTGTAAATCCAAATCAGGGCTCAATTCTAACCTTCCCTGTTTATCCAAAGGTTCTCTGGCTGTTTCAGCCTACTGTAGCCTCTATGGACCTCCCCTCCCCCTCCCCAGAATTCCTGGCTCTACTGGGGTCTGTCAGTCCTCGGACAAGCTACGTAAAAGTGCTTCAGAAAGGATAAGGATTGCATAAATGTAAAAATATCTGTTGTGAAAGTAAAAATGGCATCTGTTGAATTGTTAAACATATTCCCTCATCCCCAGCTCGGTAGAACTAAACATGCTTTCCAAACTGCTATGAATCCCAAAGAGCACTCTACTCGCTGATACCAGTGCATGTCATCATTCTCAAACCCTGCCTGGCCTTCACATCCTTTCAAACTTGACTCAAAAGAGCTCTGTGTTTACTGAGAAAATCTAGGTCACTTCATCTTTCTCAAAGGATCTCTAGAGTCAACTCTCTTCTCCTGCCCTCTACTCCCACCCCCTCTCCCCACATTATACACCCTCTCAGAGGGGGCTCTTGTTCTCCAAGTTCACTTCCTGCCGGGCTGTCCCCTAATCGCAAATTGGAAACCCTTTCCTTGGTTCCTGTGTTTAACAATGCAGGAGTTCCTTTTTTCTTTTTAAGGAATAAATTTTTGTATAATGCTAAGCACTACCAATATAACATTCTACAAAAATTATTAAAGGTAACCCATCTTTCCTAGTCATAAACCAGAGTATTGGCACTTAACTCAGGTTTTACACAGTAATTGTTTCAGCATTATACTGAGAAGTTGAGTTGCCGGCAACTTTGCAAAGCTCCCACTATGTAATTACCCAGAGAGTTGGAATTCCGTATCTCCAGCTACAAGTTTTTGTTAAGGTTGCATTATCAATATTGACTCACGTTGGTCCTTAGGTACTAGGTAGGCTTAGTCTTTTCCATAAATGTCAATTATTGTTAGTCTTGCTTATTATTGTCAACTTGGTGTGTTGCTTTGCTAACTATATAGTTTTCTAATCCTTTTTTGTATCAATAGGATTTTAGAGCCATAATTTTCAAGGAACTAGATTTTAAGATCTGTATGGTTTGATATTCTAAGAGAAGTCTTCTATACCCCTGTGGCTGAATCAGATGTTTTTGTAATTCCCTAGAAATGTGCCACACTATGACCCTTCAGTGTTTATGTGTTTTTCATGAATTTGTGCTGTTTCTATAACTTATGACCTGGAATCCAAATTAAGTGTAATAAAACCACTGGGTTATTTTTAAATTGATAAGATATTATTTTACAGTATAAAATCATGTGAGCAAGCTCATATTCTTCTGTTATCAAGTAAATACTAAGTGATGTTATGTTAAGTACCCAGCAAGCATCTATCTCAGTTTCTGTATGAGGAAAAGCATATTAATGATATCGCTAGTATATAGTATAGTATCATGTTGTGATACAATATTGACATTTATTGTTTTGTTGAAAATATGTTGCTATTTTATTATTTTTCATGTTTATTTATTTATTTTGAGAGAGAGAGAGTGAGAGAATACATGCAAGCAGAGGAGGGGAGGAGAGAGAGAGAGAGAGTGCACATGCAAGCAGAGGAGGGGCAGAGAGAGAGAGGGAGAGAGACATTCCCAAGCACGCTCCACGCTCAACAAGGAGTCTGCAATGGGCTTCATCCCACAACCATGAGATCATGACCTAAGCCAAAATCAATGAGCTCAATCAACTGAGCCACCCAGGCATCCCAGGAATGTGCGCCCTTTCCAGGTACTGAAAGCGCATCTTTTTCCTAGAAGTGAAAGTACACACCCAAAGAATAAGTTCATTTTTAATTTTTGTAGATATTGCCAAATTGCCACCCATACTGGATGCAACAATTTACACTCCTTTTGCTAAAAATGTAAATGATGGTTTCTCAAACTCTGGTCAATAGTGGGTTATCAAATCTTTGGCACTCTGATACATGACAAAGTAGCATTTTGGTATAATTTTAATCCGCATTATCTAATATCAGTGAGCTCAGCATCCTTCCATATGTTTAAGTATTCTCTTCCAGTGAACTGTCCCAATCCTTTGCAAATTTTTTATTGCATCATTCATCTTTGGTGATTTATAGGGGCTCTATATACTAATGAAACTGGCTTTCAAAATATACTTTGCATTGCGAGTAACAGGTTTTTTTCCTAGTTTGTCATCTGTCATTTTTCTTTTTGTGTGTGTGTGTGTGTTTGTTTGGGGGGGGTAAGGGGTACATGGGGCATTGCGGTGAAGATATATGTTGAGATACTGTACATTCAAGTTTCAGATGGATCAAAGAGTTACTCATAAAAAATGACAACATAAACATGAAACCATGGAAGAATTTTCCTTTAGTCTCCAAGTAGAGAGGGCCTTTCTGAGAATGAATTAATACACCCAAAAGACCAATAAATGTGACTATATGAAAATAAAATATGTCCTTATGGTAACATATGATGTACTAACCCCCAGTGCCTTAGAATGTAACCCTATTTGGGAATAGAGACCTTGCAGATACAGTTCAGTTAAAATGAAGTCATAGTGAAGTGAGGTGGGCCCTGAACACAACACGACTAGTGTCCTTATGAGAAAAGAAGAGACACTGAGATAGAGGCAGATAGAGGCGCAGGGAAGACACCGTGTGACAACAGAGACAGAGATTGATGTGCTGCAGCAGCAAGCCAAGGAATCCCGAGGACTGTCAGAAGGGACAGAAGCTAGGAGAGAGACAGGGAAAGATTCTACTGTGCGGGTTTCAGAGGGAACATGGCCCCATCTGACATGTTGATTTCAGATTTCCAGCCTCCGGAACCTGCAACAATAAATTCTGTTGTTTTAAGCCACCGGATTTGTGGAATTTTGTTATGGTAGCTGTAGGAAACCAATATACTGGCTTCCTTTCTTGCTTGATTAGAAAACTGGTCTGATCCTACTAAAGATTTTTCTCTTAATCACTCTGGGAAAATGAACAGAGGTATAAAACACAATATAAATTAACAGAGACTTAAAAAGTGGCCTTCCCTCAAAGTATACTTGTGATGAGCACCAAGTAGTGTATAGAATTGTTGGATCACTATATTGTACACCTGAAACTAATGTAACACTGTATGTGAATTACACTGTAACTAAAAAAGGAAATAAGTAAAACATTTTAAGTGGCCGTCCCTGACTCCCCAGTTCTAAGTACCCATGCAGCTACTCCCTTAGACAATCCCTCTCTGATACTATTCTTAGTTGCTACTTGCTTCACTAGAATACAAACTGCATGACAGCAGGAAACTTTTTCTTTTCTGTTCACCACTATATCCTGAGGATATGCCTAACAGAGGCAGATTGATGGTAGGCCATCCATGCTTTGAGAATGGATAAAAATCGTAAAAAATTCTAGCCCTTCACGACTCTGTGACCTAAGGCATGTTAGGTGGCTGTTCCAACCCTCTAGTTCTTCATCTGTAAAATGGGACAAGTGTGTGCTCTGCAAGTTCAGAGAGGAAGTGATGGGCGCTATGTGAAGTGGTGTGGTTGTCTGGTGTGTTTTCAGTGGGGAGGAATTAACCAGAGTGTGTGCTCTCCTGGGTTTTCCACCAGAGTCTTACTGCTGTACCCCCCCAGGGGTAGCCTGACACACAGGTGATGGCCAAAAAACAAGTCTGAAGGCAAGGGTTTTGAGAACTATTTGGAAGGGAGTACCTGGTCCTGAACTGGATGTGGGGGGAGAATATAAGTAGTGACGCCACATCCTCTCTTTATCCTTGGGAACTGGTGTGAGCCGCCCACAGATTTTAAAACTTGGAAGGAAAAGGAAATAACACCCCTCAGTGTCTTTTGAACTGCTAGGCCATACCCTCCAATTTCCACCACCCCAGCCCCTCGGAAAAGAAAGGGCAGATTTTCAAAGCTGGCAAAATAACAAAGTTTGGTGTTTTAAGTGGAAACAAAAACAAACATTTACAACTCTTTTTCCACTTTTCAGCCTCCTTTGGGCAAAGATTTAATAAGTAAATATTTGCCTTCTGTTCTCTCCTGTTTTTCAATTTAAAAAATCCGTACCACTTTTCTCTGAATGCAAACCATATGTTTTTTACAATTTAATATATCAAATTAAATGGATATATTCAAATATGTTATATGATTTCAGTCCCTTCTTAATAGTTATTTTATAGGTTAATAAAACCCAGAAATTTAAAAAGTTATTCATTCACTTGGGTTATGTAAAACCTTTATTAAGTTTATTTTGATAGAATTTTTAAATTGCTTTGCTTCCTCTTGTTTGGAATGTATGTTGAATAATTATAATGAAATAGCTAGATTAAAACTGCTTTCTATAAAATTAGATATAACCAATTTTTGTGTTGTTATTTTCAAAAGGTCCATTTTTGTCAGCATGGTGCTTCAGTTATTTGTAATAGTTTCATACAACTATCTCAAAACTTAAGTGCTTATATCTTGTCTTGGTTTAAACTAGACTACAAACAAGGCAAAGGTTATAGCACGAAAGTAAATATTTACATTGCCTCTTAAAATAACTCTGCCAGCTGCAATATTCCCATAAAATAGCATTTCCAAAACCAGTTCCAAGAGGGAAAAGCATAATTGGGTGTTTTTTAAATTAAAAAAATTATTTTTTGAGAGAGAGAGAGAGAGAGGCAGAGCGTGCGCAGGGGAGGGGCAGAGAGAGAGAGGCAGACACAGAATTTGAAGCAGGCTCCATGCTCTGAGCTATCAGCACAGAGCCCCAACGCGGGGCTCAGGGCTCGAACCCACAAACTGTGGTGAGATCATGACCTGAGCCGAAGTTGGACGCTTAACCTACTGAGCCACCCGGGCACCTCTTAAAAAATTTTTAAAGGTTAGCCCCAAATATTTACTTCTGAATAACTGCTTTCATATTCTCTTACTCAATATTTGTATCTAAACACTCCTTCCTCAACGTCTCTCAAAGTGCTCTGCCACAGTGTCCTTCTAATTTCATTTCCAAGTCTTACAGCACGTTCGCCAAGTGAATACTCCATTTATTTTAGAATCTTTGACTTAGAAGACCCTTGAATGACACACTAGTGCACTCCTACCTGCACTACAAGCCAGAAACAACTCTGAAACGTATCCCTCCATTTCCCACCAGTTCGCAGACACTCAGGCTTAGAATAGAGAGGCCAGCAGCAGGCTTGGGCACCAACATACACAGAAAACACAGGTCTAAGAACCTTGACTTTTGTTGCTTGCTGTTGTTTTGTGTGTGACCGACTGTCGTTACCCAATCTGTCCAGCCTGGGCAGCAGTCCAGCTGTAATGTCTGTTCACCTAAATACACATCCCCAACATTAAGTCCCCATTTGATTATATTATTTTATGTTATGCTTCTGAAGATAATCTAGTTAAGATTATCTTCTGGAGTCTATATTCATAGATTTTTCTGATGAACAAACATGGATTTAGTCAAGTTCAAAACTAAATCAAGTCCAGAATATATAAAGAACTTTTACAACTCAATAATGAAAAAAAAAACAAAAAAACAAAAAAGGAGCAAAGGCCCTGAATAGACATTTCTACACCAAAGATATATGTGACCACTAAGCACATGAAAAGAAGCTCAACATTACTAATAATTAGGGAAACATAAATCAAAATCATAATGAGATATCACTTCACTCCCACCAGGATGGCCATTTTATTGTAATTTATTTTTTAAGTTTACTTATTTATTTTTGAGGGAGAAAGTGTACGCATTCATGTGAGCAAGGGAGAGGCAGAGAGAAAAGGGGGAGAGAGAATCCCAAGCAGGCTCCACACTGTCAGCCCAGAGCCTAACCCTGGGCTCCATCCCATGAACTGCAAGATCATGACCTGAGCTGAAATCAAGAGTCCCACACTTAACAAACTGAGCCACCCGGGCACCATAGGATGGCCATTAAAAAAAAGAGAAAATAGGGATGCCTGGGTGGCTCAGTCAGCTGAGCGTCCACTTCAGCTCAGGTCATGATCTCCCAGTTCCTGGGTTGAGCCCCACATCAGCCTCACTGCTGTCAGCGCAGAGTCTGCTTCAGATCTTCTGTCCCCCTCTCTCTTTGCCCCTTCTCAGCTTGCAATCTCTTTCAAAAATAAATAAATTTTAAAAAGAAAAAAACTTTTAAAAAATTTCAGAAGAGAAAATAACAAGTGTTGGTGAGGTTGTGGAGAAATTGGAACTCTCATGCATTGCTGGTGGGAACATAAAACAGTGCAACCACTGTGGAAAATAGTTTAGAAATTCAAGAAGTTAAACAGGGAATTACTGTATGATGCAGCAATTTCACTCCTACAGATATACCCTACATATATAACTGAAAGTGGGGATTAAACATTCCAATATTCATAGCAGCATTATTCACAATAGTCAAAAGTTAGAAACAATCCATATCCATCAACAGATGAATGACTAAGCAAATTGTGATATATACATACAATAGATTATTATTCAGCCATAAAATGAAATGAGGTTTTGACACATGCTACAACCTGGGTGAATCTTGAAAACATTATACTAAGTAAAATAAGCCACACACAAAAAGACAAATATTGTATGATTCCACTTATATCAGGTATCTAAAAATAGACAAATTCATATATATGATACAGAAGGTAGAATAGAGGTCACCTCATTGCTGAGGGAGGGCATAGCAATGAGGAGTTATAGGTTAATAGGTACAGAATTTCTGTTTTGGATGGTGAAAAAATTCTGGAAATGGATTGTTATAATGTTGCAAACATTGTGAATGTACTCAATGTCACTGAATTGCACACTTAAGAATGGTTAAAATGTACACACACACACACACAGAGTAAAATGGTAAAAAAAGAAAAGAAAAAAACCACACGAGACCTATTAATCTTCTCTCAGATGCCTCAATACATTTCAAATATGATAGACTCATTATCAAATTGATTCTTGGCAACAGGGCATGGCCACAAGTGGTCAGCTCAACATCAGGGCTTTTAGTGTTGAGTGAGAAGGTGAAACTACCTGACCGACTTGAATGGTAGGAGGAAATCTGAAACCCAATTTGCAGTCCGGTTTGTCCAAGAGATAATACAGGTTCTTCGCCTGGGGTGTCAACAAGGGAAGTGAAGGAAAGATGCCAGGTATCTAGTTTGTAATTGCCAATTCTTTCTAACCTTGTTAAAACCAAAGATAATTTCTTTTTTAGTTTATTTATTTTGAGTGGGGGGTGGGGGGGAAGTGAGGTGGAGAGAGAGGAAACAGAATCCCAAGCAGTCTCTGCACTGTAAGCACAGAGCTCAACATGGAGCTCAAATTCACCAACCATGAGATCATGACCTGAGCCAAAATCAAGAGTCAGACACTTAACCAGCCGAGCCACCCAGGTGCCCCTGGGAAGGTTAGTTGGGTACCAGTTATTCTCTCATGGCTATAACCTCAAGTGTGATTTTTAATCTTAATTTCATGCTTTCACAGCTTCCCCAGGGTTCTTATTTCCATCCTTGCTCTCCTACGGTCCACACAACAGCCAGAGAGATACTTTCGTGAGCGATGAATCACTAAATTCTGCACCTATTAAATAGGTGAAAAATATTACACTGTATTTTTGTTTATTTATTTATTTTGAGAGAGAGAAAGCACAAATGACTGAGCCACAAGATGTCCTCAAAGATAATTTTTTAAGTTAAACTTTTCTTATTACAAAAATAAATGGGTATTCAGTGTAGAAAACTGGAAACTATAGAAAGACATAAAGAGAAAATGAAAATAATAAACAGTGTCACCAACTCAGAAGAACCAATTATCTATATGCTTCCCTTTTCTCCCCAATATTATTCCATGAGCATTTTACCAATTGACTTAATTTTCCTCAAAAAAACTTTATTTTAAATCACTGTATAACATTCCATGATAGAGATATGCCATAAGCTATTTAAATATTCTATTGTCAGACCCCTTTGGTTGTTACCAGTTATGGAAATAAACGAAGACCACCCAAACAAGAACAAAGGCTATTGATTCAGAACTAGTTGCAGGGAGGAAGTCATCCACTATCCTCTGGGTTTGGCAGAGGTTCAAAGGCAAGCTAAGGAATTGAAGGCTTTGTAGTGGAAAGAAAAGAAAAGCCTCGGCATTCCCTGATTGGAGGTCATTGGCAGGGGAAACTGGAGATGGACTAATAAGAAGTGGGCACCATGTGATTGGTTAGGGGAGCGGATTTGGATTTCTGTGATGAGTCCTAAATTGGAATGTGGGGAAGGGATGGCAAAATTATGGAAGCCGGCAGTCATTGGTTCAGTCCTTGCCGTGGGGGCTGAGGGCTACAGAGGTTGTAGTTGACTTCCTGAAGACCTTGCTCCCAAGTCGTAGGGCAGAGTTCCACTATTCTGCCTGCTCCAACCATTGAGTGAATATCAGTCTCTTGCAATGTATATGCATCTGGATGTGTACTATTATAAACAACACTGAGATAAACATATTTGTCCATAAATCTTTGCACATATCTGTCAATTTGTTCTTAGTACGAACTCCTAGAAGTGAGATTGCCAAGTTAGAAGTTAATGCTTCTTTTAAAGAATTGTATTAAATTTTGACATTTTGGTGACGGGCATTTTGATAGTTTATCAACTTTTACTCTAAACGGCTATGAATGAAAAAAATTTCTCTCTTACCTCTAGACCAGATGATTCCAATGTTAAAATAGCTTATCTGTTATTCAAGTAATAATCATTAACCAACCAAGCCAATCAAAATGGATTTGTTTTGGAACACCCGGATGGCTCAGTTGGTTAAGCGTCCAGCTCTTGATTTCGGCTCAGGTCATGATCTCAGAGTTGCATGAGTTTGAGCCCTGGTGGAGAAGGGCTCTGCACTGACGGTGTGGAGCCTGCTGGGGATTCTCCCTCTCTCTCTCTGCCCCTCCCCCATTTGCACTGCTCTGTCTCTTTCATAATAAATAGATGAACTTTAAAAAGCCAAAACCAAACCAAACAAAATGAATTTGTTGAGTATCAGCCATGTATTCTGCTCTGCTAAGGGGTATGGGAGACAGATCATCTAAGACTTGGTTTCTGCCCTCCTACAGCTTACAGTATAGCCAGGGAATGGTAAATGAATATATGACATAGAACTTGGGCTGCTGATTACTCTACAGAATGAGAGAATTGGGTGGTGCCTCCTTGAATGACTCCAACATTATATATATTTATGGAACCAACTGTGACTATAAATTGTGCAGGAGAAGAAGGGTGAAGATGTGAAGGTCAAGGAGCTAAAATGAACTGGGCATTCAATGGGAGCATCCAGACTCTATGAGATTTTGTGCAAATTCTGTAATGATATAATACCCTGTAGGTAGAAGTGAGCATTGCTTGTGTGAAAAACTTGAGGATCTGCCTCTGTGCCCCAGGTTCCTCAGTTGTAAAATGGGACAATAACAGAGTTGATGTTGGTTGGCATTCAGTGAGTTAGCACGGGTGCTGGACGTCTTCCCAAGATACACTCTCCATCCTTCTCCACCAGGGCCCCCAGGGGCTGATCTGAGAAGACGACATCATCAGGCTCCTTGTCTTTGCCCTTGGGTTGGGCTTGGCCATTGGGAGGTACCAGCAAGACATGAGAGGAAGAAGAGAATGAGTTTGGAGTATCTGATGCTGGGTTTCTCCCCTGGGTATCCTCGCAGACTAGACGTAACACATACAAATTCCTGGTCCCGATTCCAGACAAGTTGGAAGATCCCAGAAAGGAAACTAGAAAATGAAATTAAGCATCCAGCTTATTTTGTCTCAGGTCATGATCCCCAGTAATTCTGATAATTAGACCAATCACTATAGAGGCCCAAGCAGAAGCACAAAAATGATGGAGTCATGGTCCCTACTTTCTGAGAGTTTAGGATTAAAGGCATTGGGCTTTAGGGAAAGAGAAAGAAAAATAATTCTATTTTGACTTATATCACCGTTGCTTTGTTTCGCCTCTTTTGGACTTCATACGAATGGGGTTGTGTAGTATGTATTCTTGTCCAGTTTTGTTCAATCTTATACCATATTTTGCAGGTAGCAGTGGTTCATCCTATTTCATTGCTCTGTAGCTTTCTGTTTTATGGCTATCACAAAATAGGGAAGGACTGGTGTCTTTCTCACATTTGTTTTTTTTTTACATTTTTTTTTAATTTTTAAATAATCTCTACACCCAACATGGGGCTCGAACTTACAACCCCAAGATCAAAAGCTGCACACTCCACTGACTGATCCAGCCAGATGCCCCTCTCACATTTCTAACAAGCAGCATTTTACTCACCCGCTATACATCTCTCAGCCTCCTGCCCTATCACAAGCAAAGAGAATTCATTGGCATAAACACAACAATGTTAGACAAAAAGCATATTTTACGAAAAACTGCTAATAATTTGCAAATGTTTGCTCTGCTACTGTGTGCTAAGACACTGTACTAAGTGTGCTTTACATGTTTTAGCTCAATTAATCTTCACAAAAGCCTCAGGGGGCAAGTGATGTTATTCCCATTATGCAATAAGCAACCTGAGGCACAGAGTGGTGAAGTCACTTGTCTAAGGGTATACAGTAAGTAAGTGGCATCACCAGGATTTGGACCCAGGCAGTCTGGTTCCACAGCCAGTATTCTCGGTCACTCTATTATACAGCTTCCAACAAAGTTCGTGAGCATACGGCACACGAATGACTTCTGTGAAAGAAAAATCTATGGTTAAGCTTCACGAGCTGTGTAAGCAAAGCATCCACTTTGCACATGGGAGGTGCTCAAGTCATACTCCACTAACATTGGGAAATGGAGGTGGGAAGACCAGGGAGGGAGCTGTTCCAGCCCAGGTGTGAGCTGATACAGATTTGAGTGTCACAAAGATGAAGAGGAATTTCCATCGGTCCGGTCGTTCAGTACCAATTTCTCATCATGAGCATAGGGGAAAGTCAAAGGACAACGTGTAAGGAAAGAGTGACACGGTGCAAGGGACTCATCAGAATTACTCACTGACATTGGCATGATGACATCAGATACCTATGATAATACGGAGGTATTACATACTGCGACTCGTGCAGTATGTAATCTCTCCATATTCTCTGATTTCAAACTCTTAATCCCAAGGGTTTCTAAGAAAATCCTGGATATCACCACTCATTGTATGAAGAGCAACAGACCATTTCCCCCACACTGTTGCATCTGGGTGACTCAGTCACATGGCCGGCACCATCCAAATACTTTTGAAGGTAGCTCTGCATAGCTTTGTCCCACTGTTGAACTTGGACTTGCCCTTCGGCAAGAACAATCTGCAGAGTCCCCTTGAATATTAACAGCATTGGCAGGCTTCCTGATCACAAACAAGGTTTAAACAGGGAAGGGCTGCTGTTTTTCACACATTACTAAGAGACAGTATTTTCCTCACCAGTCATATATCCTTCAGCCTCTTGCTCTAAGCACAAAAATAAGTCACAGGCATGAATATAATGTTAGAGTAAAAGCTTTTCAACAGGTAAAAATAATTTTCAGGTTCATTCATTTGTAACTTTCTGTTTTTGAGCTGCTCATAAAGGAAAAGGTAGAGAAAATGGTAATAATCTGCCCTCTCAGCTGTGGGATTTAGTTCAAAGTCACAACACAATCATGGATTTCAAGCAGGACTCATTCAACCAACAGTTCTAAGACCGTTGTGTTGCCATAGCTATAAATACTCACCAGAGACCACTAGAACACTGAGCAGTTTTCAGTGTATGAAAGGATTGTGTTCTTAAATTTATATTGATGCTTTAAGCTGGGAATAGGGGTGCCTGGGTGGCTCAGTCGGTTGAGTGTCTCACTCTTGATTTTGGCTCAGGTTATGATCTCACGGTTCGTGAGTTCGAGCCCCACATCGGGCTATGTACTGACAGCATGGAGACTGCTTGGGAATCTCTCTCTCCCCCTCTCTCTGCCCCTCCCCTGCTCATGTGCTGCTGTCTGTCTGTCTCTTTCTCTCTCTCAAAAACAAAGAAATAAACCTTAAAAGAAATAAACTGGAAACAGACTTTTCTTCAAACATATATGATTATTAAAAATGAAGGTATTACAGGGGCACCTAGGCGGCTCAGTTGGTTAAGCGTCTGGTTCTTCATTTTGGCTCAGGTCATGATCTCATGGTTCATGAGATCGAAACCCGCATTGGGCTCTGCACTGACAGTGTGGAGCCTGCTTGAGATTTTCTCTCTCCCTCTCTCTCTGTCCCTCCCCTGCTCACACACTCTTTCTCTCTCTCAAAATAAATGAATAAACTTAAAAAAATTGAAGTATTACATATGTACAATTAAAAAGAACTAATTTTTAAGTGTGCATCTGCATGAATTTTTATCTATGTATATACCCAGGTAACCAACCAGATCAACATATAACCCGTAGGAGGCTCCTTTGTGCCCCTTCCCAGCCATAACCATCTCTTAGAGGTAACCTCTATTCTGAATTCTACCAGCAGAGATTAACTTTTTAAAATAACTTTTTATTGATATAGAAGAGACAAAGGTTAAATGCAAAAAAAAGTGAAGGAATCTCAAGAGTAGAATGAAATAACTTAAAAAAATTTTTTAACATTTATTTATTTTTGCGAGACAGAGAGAGACAGATCATGAGCAGGGGAGGGGCAGAGAGAGAGGGACACACAGAATCGGAAGCAGGCTCCAGGCTCTGAGCTGTCAGCACAGAGCCCGATGCGGGGCTTGAACCCACTAACTGTGAGATCATGACCTGAGCCGAAGTCGGACACTCAACCGACTGAGCCACCCAGGTGCCCCTGAAATAACTTTTTAAATATGTATACACCCATGTAACTACCCTCAAGAACAGAATATAGAACATTCTCATACCCCAGAATGCTTCCTCATACCCCTTCCCAGTTACTAACTGGCTCTCCTGACGTGATCCGTTTTTGTAGGTCAACTTTACTTAATTTTGCATGTTTGGAGGCTTTATATAAATCAGCT
This sequence comes from Cryptoprocta ferox, assembly GCA_028646485.1. Classification (NCBI taxonomy): domain Eukaryota; kingdom Metazoa; phylum Chordata; class Mammalia; order Carnivora; family Eupleridae; genus Cryptoprocta; species Cryptoprocta ferox. The sequence continues at coordinate 47,280,156 of CM053572.1, read as the reverse complement.
TGTGCAGTATGCATTTGGGTCTAGTTTTTGTTCAACACTGTGTCATGTTTTACATGCAATACCAATTTGCTCTTTTTAGTTGCTCTGTGGTATTCTATGACTATATCATAATTTATTCCCATTTCTACTACACTAATGTTGATGGACATCTGGGTTATTGCCAGTTTGGGGCTATTATGTGTCAAGCTGCTAAGAACATTCACATACATGTCTTTCGGTAAACATTTATACTCATTTCAGTAAGAGGCACAGGTGTATAAGAGCATATAACAGAAAAATGCGACCTATTTTGGTAAGGCCAGGAAATTACTGCACCGCAATGCTTTTTGGGTGATAATGCTTTCTGAATCTCAAGCCTGAAGTCAAGGAACACATCTCCTATGTTTATGAAATTAGTGGGGACCCTCCCTGCCTTTTCCCTCAGCAACTGGAAGGGCTAAGGTTAAAGATGTTTTGGCGTTGGCTGTCATTGTTGTATCTGGACTATTCATAAGTGAGTAATTTAAATCCCTGACTACATTCACAATTAGGACAACTAATATTCTGCAGGTGATATTTGTTTTCCTTTTGCTGTCAGCGTCCAAATCCCTTCATACTTTTGGGGAATTTCCTGAATGATGAATCTCTGTTGGAAGGCCCAGCCCACATACTGAAACTCAAAAGGCCCTTGCCATCCTGGTCTCCTTTGTAAGCGGAGCAGGGCAAGTGACCTACTTGCCTCAATCCACTTCTCACTCTGTATCATCTGAATCTGAGTCATGAGTGCTTCCAGCACCCAAGGGTGGATGGCACAGTTGGTTGTGCTTTTGGCACCCAGGGCAGCGGGGGCAGGAGAGTTGTTCTCAGCAGATGGGGTTTTAGGTGTCATTGTGGACACTGCATGGTTTGTCATATAGCATCCAATGCAGTTCTACAGCTGCCCCAGCAATGCCATAAGCGAGAGTATGTGCTAATAAATTCCTCTTTTCCTTAATCAACCACCTTTGCTTTCTGTGGCTTATAACTAAGACTGTGACTGCTGAATCCTCCTATCCGAATCCTCCCATAAATTATTACAAATATGTGTTGTTTTTATACAACTAGAAAAAAAACCCTAAAAACTGGATGGAGTCACAAAAGACTTTAAACAGCAAACACAGTCTTGAGAAAGAAGAACCAAGCTGAAGGTACCACAATAGCAGATCTCAAGCCATACTACAAAGTTATAATAATCAAAACAGTATATCGGCACCTGGATGGCCCAGTCGACGGAGCATCTAACTCCTGATTTCAGCTCAGGTCATGATCCCTGGGTCATGAGATTGAGCTCCAAGTTGGGCTCTATGCTGCGCATGGAGCTTGCTTAAGATTCTCTCTTTCTCTCTCTCTGCTCCTCTCCCCGACTTGCATTGTCTCTCTCTCTCTAACACACATACAGACACACACACACACACACACACACAACAGTATGGTACTGGAACTAACAGTAGACATATAGATCAATGGAATAGGATACAGAGCCCAGAGGGAAACTCATGCTTATATGGTCAATTAATCTATAACAAAGGAGACAAGAACATGCAATGGGAGTAAAGACAGTCTCTTCAACAAATGGTGCTGGGAAAACTAGAAAGCTACATGCCAAAGAACTAAACTGGACCACTTTCCTATACTAAATACAAAAATAAATTCAAAATGGATTAAAGACTTAAATGCGAGACCTGAAACCATAAAACTCCTAGAAGAAAACATAGGCAGTAAACTCATGAACTTTGACCTTAGCAATATTTTTCCAGGTATGTCTCAGGAAATATGTTTCCTAGGCAAGGGAAACAAAAGCAAAAAAGAAATAATTTGGGCTATGTTAAACTAAAAACCTTTTTTGCACAGCAAATGAAACCATAACAAAACGAAAAGTCAACCTACTGAATGGGAGAAAATCTTTATTAATGATATATCCGGTAAGGGGTGAATATTCTAAATATATAAAGAAATCATACAACTCAACACCAATAACAACCCCAAATCATCCGATTAAAAATGGACAGAGAGCCCGAATAGACATTTTTCAAAGACAACATACAGATGGCCAACAGACGCACGAAAAGATGCTCAATATCACTCATCATCAGGGAAATGCAAATCACAATCACAATGAGCTATGACTTTACACCAGTCAGAATGGCTAATATTGAAAAGACAAGAAATACCAAGTCTTGACGAGGATGTGGAAAAAAGAGAACCCTTGCGCACTGCTGGTGGGAATGTAGATTGGTGCAGCCACTGTGGCAAACAGTACGGAGGTTCCTCAAAAAACTTAAAGTAGAAGTACCAGATGATCTAGTAATTCTATTTCTGGTTATTTATCCAAAGAAAGTGAACACACTAATTTGAAAAGATATATGCACCCCTATGTGTATTGCAACATTATTTACAATAGCCAAGATATGAAAGCCACCTGGGTCCACGAACTGATTAATGGATAAAGAAGATGTGTTATAGATATACAATGAAATATTACTCAGCCATAGAAAAGAATGAAATGTTGCCATTTGCAACAACCTGGATGGACCTAGAGGGTATTATACTAAATGTACGAAGTCAGAAAAAGACAAATACCATATAAGCAAACAACAAAAACTATTAAAAAAAGAAAATAAATTGGTGGCAGTCGGGGCGGGGAGGGGATAGGCAAAATAAGTGAAGGGGATTAAGAAGCACAAACTTGGTTATAAAACAAATAAGTCACTGGAAAGAAGAGTACAGCGTAGAGAATGTAATCAGTAATACTGTAATAACTTTGTATGGTGATAGATAATTACACTTACCATGGAGAGCATTTCACAATGTTTATAATTGTTGAATCATTATGTTGTGCACCTGAAACTAATATAACATTATATGTTAACTATACTTCAATTAAACATTTAAAATATATACATTTCTCATTTTATTTGGTAGCACAAAAGGCTGTTTGGTATAAAAAGAGAAAGCTTGTATGCTACTTATAATTCAAACTGTCCTGATAAATGCCTACTAAGGGACTAACGTTGCAAAAACTGTAGTTCCTCCAAAGCAATTAAATGGTAGGCTTAACCATTAAACAAATCACAGGGCAAATAAAATTATGTCTTTTTTTAATTTTTTTTTATGTCTTTATTTTATTTTGAGAGAGGGAGACAGAGAGTGAGCAGGGGAGGGGCAGAGAAAGAGGGAGACACAGAATGTGATGCAGGCTCCAGGCTCTGAGCTGTCAGCACAGAGCCCGACGCGGGGCTCGAATCCACGGACTGTGAGATCATGACCTGAGCCGAAGTGGGACGCTTAACCGACTGAGCCACCCAGGCGCCCCCAGAATTATGTCTTTAAATACATACCTGGAGGTGGGGTCTGTGATAAGCTTCTTCTGTCTGGTAGCCATTTTTTATCTCTTTATAAAGGAAGTAAGGAGACTTATCGGTGGCTCAATTGGTTAAGCATCTGACTTAAGCTCAGGTCATGATCTCACAGTTTGTGAGCCCCACGTCGGGCTCTGTGCTGAAAGCTGGGAGCCTGGAACCTGCTTCAGATTCTGTGTCTCCCTCTCTCTCTGCCCCTCCCCACCTCATGCTCTGTCTCTCTCTCTCTGTCAAAAATAAATAAACATTAAACAAACAAACAAACAAAGTTAGGTGTCAAATATATATCTTGTTAGTTGGTAAATGCCTTCCCTGGTCTCCAGCCTTCTCTTTCGTCCTTTAACATTGGCATCTGATGCTCTGGTTGTCAAGTCAATGATTTGAAATGGAAATATTATTTGAATATGTCAAAAGCCATTGGGGAGATAGTAGTCTACACCAGAATACACAGACTTCCAAAGAAGCCCTGATTAAAAGCACTTATTAATAGCTCAAGTTATTAACAATGAACCGTAATACTTCTGCAAATGAAAAGTTCTTATCGGTTACGTTATCAGAACCAAAAACGTAAAATTAAATGTAAGCATTTTCATAGAGAATTTTCATTTACAGTAAGATTTGAGGTTATTTTTTTTATCCCATCTGCTCTCATTGTTCAGAGGAGTTTAGTGACTTGCCTGAGGCCACACAGCTTGAACCTAGATTTAACTCCCATTCCTTGCTTTTTATAATACAAATGTCAGTAACGTTAAAAGAATTATGTAACTGAATTGTAATAAAATGAAATAGAAAGCATTAAAACTCTAAATTCAGAAAAAATAAATTATCTAGTTTATTATTAGTTAAAACACAACATAGTATACAATAAAAAAAAATTGTAGAAATACCAAAGCTCTTCTCTATGTATGTATGTATACAAGTACATGCCTCAGTAACATAAGAGAGGTGGGGTATGCTCCAAAATGTTAATAGGGACTATCTTGGCGGGGCCGGGGTTGGGGGGCGCGGGGATAGAATTATGGGCAATTTTATTTGTGTGTATTTGGAAGATTATGAGCTTACCTCCAGTTTGTAAATTTTCTACAATAAATGTAGTATTTATATAATTTCTGAAAAAGCCTTTTAATATTGTTATTATTAAAGTTACTTTGATATTGTACCTTTAAAATAGTCAACTTATTAATGCAATGAAAAGTGTATTTTGACTATCCTGCCACCACTTACTGAGCAAGCATCTTCTGAATATTTTACATATATTATTCCATTAAATTTTCACATTAGTTTCATTAGGCACTAACAGTATCCTCATGGCACAGCTAAGGAGGAGGACGCTTAGAGAGGATCAATGGTTAAGATCACACGGTCATTAATGGAGTCTCGGTTGTGGCAAGCTCCAAAGTCTACTTTCTGCATCTACTGGGTTGCACCATCTCCTACCTTCTGACCACTTTGTGCTTTTCTAGTATAGGAGGGTTGCTCTATCACTTGCAGGTGCGGCCTTTCAGACACTCCTCTTCATTTTTTTATTTTTATTTTTATTTTTTAATTCTTTTTTATTGTTTATTCTTGAGAGACAGAGAGAGAGACAGAGCACAAGCGGGGAAGGGACAGAGAGAAAGGGAGACAGAGAATCCGAAGCAGGCTCCAGGCTCTGAGCTGTCAGCACAGAGCCCGACACAGGCCTGTAACCTATGAACAGCAAGATCATGACCTACGCCAAAGTTGGATGCTCAACCGACTGAGCCACCCAGCTGCCCCTCTTTTTAAATGCTTACTTTTGAGAGAGTGCTAGCTAAGAGGGGGCAGAGAGAGAGGGGGACAGAGGATCCAAACTGGGCTTTATGCTGACAGCAGTTAGAGCAGGGGCTCAAACTCATGAAACGTGAAGTCACCACCTTAGCCAAAGTTGGACGCTCAACAAACTGAGTCCCCCAGGCACCGCTAAGATACTTCTCTTTAAAAACACATTTAAAGTATTAAAGTAGACAATGTAAAAATGACTATATGTATCATAAAAAGACTGGAAGGGGACCTGGATGGCTCAGTTGATTAAGTGCTCAGCTCTTGGTTTCAGCTCAGGTCGTGATCTCTCAGTTCATGGACTCGAGTCCTGTGTCTGGCTCTGTGCTGACTCTGTGCTCTCCCTCTGACTCTCTCAAAAAATAATAAACATTAAAAAGAGAGAGAGAGAGAGAGAGAGAGAGAGAGAGAGAGAGAGAGAGAGAGACTGGGATGATATGTTCCAAACAGAATATACTGACAAGGAGTGGAATTGATAGTGGTGGGACTTTTATTTTTTAAGTAATCTCTACACCCAACAAGGGGCTGAAAGTCACAACCCCAAGATCAAGAGTCACATGTTCTACTGACTGAGGCAGCCAGGCACCCCAATAGTGGTGGGACTATTTTTTTTGTTTAAAAAATTATTCTACAATAGTTTTATTATTTATTTTTTTAATTTAAAAAAATTTTTTTAATGTTTTATTTTTGAGAGAGAGAGAGAGAGAGACAGCCTGAGCAGGGGAGGGTCAGAGAGAGAGGGAGACACAGAATACAAAGACAGGCTCCAGGCTTTGAGCTAGCTGTCAGCACAGAGCCCGACACGGGGCTCAAACCCACAAACTGCAAGATCATGACCGGAGCTGAAGTCTGACACCCAACTGACTGAGCCACCCTAAGCGCCCCTAATTTTTATTTTTTAAAAAATTTTAAATTTATTTTTGAGAGAGAGAGGGAGAGAGAAAGAGAGAGAAAGAAAGTGGGGGAGGGACAGAGAGGGGAACAGAGACTCCAAAGCAGGCTCTGTGCTGACAGCAGTGAGTCCAATGTGAGGTTTTATTTCATGAACTGTGAGATCATAACCTGAGCCAAAGTCAGATGTTCAACCAAGTGAGCCACCCAGGTGCCCCTACAATAGTTTTTTTTTTAAGGTGAGAATCAGAAATAATTATAGATTTTTCCTATATTGTCTCTCTTTTGAACATTGGTGCATCTCAGTATCAGATTCACTACACAAATCATTTCCAGAAATGCACATAACAAAAATGTGTATTTCATTACCAAGCTCTGATTGTCTCATTCAGATCTTCCATTAGACAATAGTCTCAGGTTTTCTGTTTCACTGACTACTGTACCTTCAATGCTGAACAGCATCTGGCCAATGAAAGCATTTGGCACATTACTGGCAAATGGACAAGTGGAGAACATATATCTTCTTCTAAGTTTTAGATATATTGACATATTCTTGGGGGCACATGGGTGGCTCAGTTGGTTCAGCATCTGACTCTTGATTTCAGCTCAGGTCATGATCCCAGGATTGTGGCATTCAGCACTGTGTCAGGTTCTGTGCTGAGGGTGGAACCTGCCTGAGATCCTGCGTGCTCTCTTTCCCCCTGTCCTTCTCTCCTGTTTGTGTGCACACACATTCTCTCTAAAATAATTTAACAAATGTTTATAGATATACTGATACATTCTTATATTAAGTTTAAAATTAGAATACATGTTAAAGTTATCTGGAAGAAAGAAAACATACAGGGAAATATCTTTGCTTCTGAATCTCACAACTTGCCAAAAATGGCTGATATGGGTTGAATTGTATCCTTAACTCCAAAAAAGTTCTAACCTCTGGTACATCAAGAATGTGACGTTATTTGGAAGTAGGGTCTTTGCCATTAGTTAAATAGTTGCCATTAGTTAAGATGAGAGCATACTAGAGAGGATGGGTCCCTAATCCAATATGACTTAGTGTCCTTCTAAGAAGAAAGCCACGTGAAGACAGAGACACCAGAAGGCAACATGAAGGCAGAGGACTCGGGTGATAAACACACAAGCCCAGGAACACCAAAGATGGCCAGGCAACCACCAGGAGCTAGGAAGGATTTCCCGACAGCTTTCAGAGAGAGCTTAGCTCTACTGACACCTGGATTTCAAACTTCTGACTGCAGAACCCTGAGACAATAGATTTCTGTTGTTTTAAGCCACTCAGCTTGTGGTACACAAGTGGCCTTGGCTTTGAATTTTTGCAAATAATGGGGGAGGAAGAAATTGTCACCTGAACATCATGACCTACAGGTTTTCAATGACTTTCCAAGTTTATTTTCTGATAATGGAAAATATTTTCAAGAACATGCCCAGGTCAACACAGGAATGCTAGAAAAGCAAACAATAAAGGGCATGCACAGGGCACCTGGGTTGCCCAATCAGTTAGCTGTCTGACGTCAGCTCAGGTCATGATCTCACAGTTTTTGAGTTTAAGCCCCGCGTGGGGCTCTCTTGCCTTTGTTTCTTTCTCTTTTTTTTATTCAATTTTTTAAATTTATATTTATTTATTTTTGAGAGACAGAGAAAGACAGAACACAAGTGGGGGAGGGCCAGAGGAAGAAGGAGACACAGAATCCAAAGCAGGCTCCAGGCTCCGAGCTGTCAGCACAGAGCCCAGTGCAGGGCTCGAACTCACAAATTGTGAGATCATGACCTGAGCCGAAGTCGGACGCTTAACTAACCGAGCCACCCAGGTGCCCCATCTCTTGCCTTTGGATCTTCTGTCTCCCTCTCTCTCTGCCCCTCTTCTGCTGGTGCTTTCTTTCTCTCTCAAAAATAAATAAACATTTAAAAATACATAAAAGGGGGCACTTGGATGGCTCAGTCGGTTAAGCATCAGACTTCGGCTCAGGTCATGATCTAATAGTCCGTGGGTTCGAGCCCTGCATCGGGCTCTGGGCTGACAGCTCAGAGCCTGGAGCCTGCTTCAGATTCTGTGTCTCCTTTTCTCTCTGCCCCTCCCCCGCTCACACTCTGTCTCTCTCAAAATAATAAATAAACTTAAATAATAAATAAATAAAATACATAAAGGGTACACACAAAAAACAAGTAACTGAAATTTTAATATGCCCAGGTATTGACATAAAAAATTTAAAAAGTCAGTGTTACAACAGTGGTTTTTCAAAGATTAACATTTATAATTAAAGTAAAATTAAATTTCACAAAGTTAAATCTAACACTTCATTTCACTATCATACTGATATCATATTATCTTTATAGTCGATCAAAATGGTATTATTTCATGTTACTTTCCTTTCCTTAAAGCACTGGTATGCATCTGAAGTGAAATGTTAACATGGAGCCCCAATATATAAAACAGGAAGTGAAGCTGTTGCAGTTGAGGGGGCTTTTAGAGGGACCTCAGGTGTCACCTGCTAAGACGCTTAGGGCCTGAAGCATAGTCTGAGAGCCATGGAATTAAAATATTAACAGTAAACAACACTAAGATTTCAATGATAAGGAAAAACTAGTTAGTCCATTCAGTATCCAATAGTTTTTAAGCCTCTTGCTTTTCTACATGCTTTTCTTTGGTTTCATCACTTTAGTAAATTCTTTGAGCATTACTTGTTTGAATGGCAACTACGTTAAGCAGAAATTGTACTTCTGCACCTAGGAAACTATCTCCAAGATAGATGCTGTGGAATAGGATCCAATAACAATGATTTTTTTTAACTTTTTTTTTTATAGTTTATTGTCAAGTTGGTTTCCATATAACAGCCAGTGCTCTTCCCCAACGATTTTTTAAAAACATTTTTTTCAGGTAGTCCATTGTGCATACTGACAAAAACAAAACATTTCTCATGAATAGCCCCAAACCCGAGATGATGCTTGGGAAGATGAAACCTCACAGTAAGTCAAAAGGAGGTCCGAAGTAAATGTAAGATCATGGGGTCTTAGGAGGGACACCCAAACAGGACAGAAAAGGCAACAATGGTCACACCGTCCTCACACTGGATGTATACAGGAATGGTGGGCTGTGGGGATGTGGAAATATATGCCCAGTGATACTGATGAAGGACAGGAAGGATGTGGTGGACCCCAATGGGCCCAGATCCACAAGGAAGCATCCACTTAAGGCTACGTGTGGTAAGAGTCACTAATAGCAAAGAAAGAGATTCATAAGACACATGGGACTTTTTGGTTAGCTGGTTGAGCTCGCCCATGAAAAACCTTTCCTTGCTAGTTTGCTCATGTCACAATCACTGCTACAGATTTCATACACTCTAAGGTACTGTGTATAATGTGCCAGGGTCTATTCTCAGTGCTTTACAAATATTAACTCATCTAATCCTCATAACAACCCTACCAGGGAGGTACTATTATTAGCTTTATTTTTACAGGTGAGAAAATAGGCACAGAGAGGTTAAGCAACTTGCCCAAGATTATAAGACTTGAAAATGTTGATCTAGGATTCAAGTCCCTTTCAAGAGAAGAAATGACACCTTGGCTAGGAAGAAAAATGTGTCCTAGAGAAATCCTAGGAGTAGCCTGAGTAAAAAAGGAAAAAGCAGCACCAGAATTGATCTGCAAGGGTATGATCTCTAAGCTACTTTTAACAAGGTAAGTATAAAGTGTACACAGTTAAACATTGCATTTCTTCCATTCTGAGTAAAGTCTCTTGGTAAATCTGAATCCGTTTTGAAATGTTTGAAGTGAAATCATACTATCATAACATGGCTTACCGGCTATGCCAATTAAAAGCTGATGCCAGAAGTGCATGCCTCTCTACCCGTAGACTAGCATGAAAAAGACAGTAAATAAATATTAAGTTTAATATAAAAAAAAAGTGGTTTCAAATAAGGTTTAAGAATAATCTTGTACATTCCAATTCATTACTTTATCATATTCTTGAATTCTTTGCTTTATGTGAGAAAGTTTATTCTTTAGATAATCACAGCGCTCTTTTTTTTCCAGAAATGTAGGATCCTGAAAAAGAAAACACAGCCATTATTTTAGCCTCCAGTTTCCTCAGTGAAGAACACAGAAACGTACATTATCACCCAGAAAATGACCCTTCATAGGAGACTTTCTGCAACAGATTTCAAGATCTTCCTAGTAAGAACAGCATTTCTCTACATTTTAAAAACGGATTTTATTATTTAGAATAGTGTTAATTTCACAGCAAAATTGAGTGGGAAATACAGAGAACTGAGACAACGTTAACTTTGGTAGTTTAAATTATATCAAAGAGCAAACAATAAGTGCAATAAAGATTAATAAAAGCTCTCTCCAGGCTCTACTGATCTGTGCAATTAGGTATGGAGTAAAAAACATAAAATAACTTAACCTTTTTGAAGGAAAAGTCAGTGAAAAGTTCTATATTGGTGTTCAGTTCCCTAGGCTGCTAAACCAGGATGTAAGAGAAGACAGAGGAGATGAAAAGATATCCAAGAGCTACTCATGTTCTCTAGTAAGTAGCATCGTAACAAATATTAAAGAAGAGGAGCGCCTGGGTGGCTCAGTTGGTTGAGCATCTGACTCTTGATTTTGGCTCAGGTCATGTTCCCAGGCTTGTGGGATCAACTCCCCTGCCTGCCCTCCGCCGTGTCGGACTCTGCACTGACAGCACAGAGCATGCTTGGGATTCTCTCTCCTTGTCTCTCTCTCAAAACAAAAAGAAGTATTAAAAAAGAACTACTTTAGCTGAGAGAATCTAAGGTCTCTCAGGTCACCACTGCATCTGGATAGGAATATATTTTGAAGAAGAAAATTATTTTACTCACATTCTTTTTTTTCTTAAACTCTTCATGGATTCTTGAAATTCTTTCATGTTCCTAAAAATAATATATTATATACTTGAATTAAAATACCAGCATTTACTCAAATCATATCTCAAGAGGGTCTTAGAAGTGCAATGGGAATGAGAACAAAAAATAGTTTTTATCTAAGACTATAAGGAAAATATTCACACACTAAAATTCAGTTCATTGGATACAGATTAGAGGACTTAGTAGTCGCCACGCATTGGGATCTAGGGGTGAAGAGAGAGAAAGGCCCCCATCTGCGTGAACCCAGAACTGAGTCTCAGGGCCACTGCTGGCCAGCTGTCTGACGCTGAGCAAGCCACTTACCCTGAGACTCACTTTCCTTCCTGGGAACATGGAAATAATAACCACAAGGACCTCATAAGGTTGTGAGAAGGTTTACTTATTTGAAATGATCCTTATAAAGTGCTTGGTATATAATAACTACATTACACACTGGGATTAAGAGTTTGAGACTATTCAGCTTTCAAAAATAATAAATATAAGGTTCCTTCTAACTTTTAAGTTTTATAGTAAATATGAAGCTAGTTAATGGATTGAACCAAAGAGAACAAATTACTAGAACAATGCTCTCATTTATCCACATAAACCTGTGCTTTAGAGCTACCAGACACTGTAAACCTAATAAATAAAATAGAACGCATAGTAATTTATGGTTCTAAAAGTTTCCTGAGAACATTTTTTTATCACCCACCCATATTCTCTTTGCAATACATTTTAATTCTTCAGTGACTCTTGCATGAGTTTCATTTGTGTTTTGAGTGTTGGCCAGCACTGAGATGACCTTGGTAATTCAACTGTCACCTGTATGAATGGGTCCTGGCCTGGGAGTAAACTAGCTGCCTGGGGCCGGGGTGCTGTGTTAGAGATGCAGCAGAGACAAGAGCTGTAAAACCTATCCTAGAGTCTGTCACAGACACTGAATTTCAGACAGTGGGGACCAGAGAGATTATTTTGAGCATTATTTCTATTTTGTGCGCTTAGAAAAGTTATGTAATTAATTTCTCAAGGGCACACAACCAGGTCTGTGAGAGAACGTGTGCCTCCAAATGGGCTTGCTGTGCTTGGAAACGCCCCTCCCTGGGGACCTGGTGGGAAATGAACTGGACTTGCAGGGAGGCCCCCGCCCATGGCAAAGCTCAGTCTGTGGCCAAGGAGACATTAAATTTTTGTGACACAATTAATATTTCTATTTTATTATTATTTTTTAAAAATTTTAATGTTTATTTATTTTGACAGAGATTAAGAGAGAGACAGAGTGTGAGCAGGGGAGGGGCAGAGAGACAGGGAGACACAGAATCCGAAGCAGGTTCCAGGCTCTGCGCTGTCAGCACCGAGCTCCCTGAGGGGCTTGAACTCACAAACCATGAGATCATGATATGAGACAAACTTGTAAGCTCAACTGAGTGAGCCACCCAGGTGCTCCTAATATTTCTACTTTAGATAAGGGCTAGAGCAGACACTAACTGTGGCCTTGTCATTTGGTTACTTATTTGCCATGCTGTGTACAAACCAGAGGAAATGACTGTTGTTGATACTGTATAGAAATATCATGGGAGGACCGAGTGTCAGTCCCCACCGTAATCAGGACCCTCCACCCCTCAATTGCAGACCCACATGCCTGAGCCCGTGCCCATCACACAAAGCCCATTACACTGGAGCCCACTGGGTCTAGGTTCAAAGACTACACGGCACAATTGGCCTGCTCAGCATTGTGTCTGTCAACCAGCTTGCTCTCCCCAGCCTGAGCCAATCCAGCTTCCTGGGGCCTGCTCATTCCTTCCTGCCTTCCTTTAAGGAAGGGCCTTATAAGGGCCTATAAATTTGGGCGTCCTTCTTGGACCTATGGACCTTGCTTGTTTTTCAAATGGTACTGACCCTTGACCTACAGTATTTGCTGGATTTCTCTTGCTTCCTGGTGCCCGAGTGTCAAAGACACCATTCCACTGCTCCAGGATTGGGAAGATGTTACTACTCTCGTTATGTTGGCTTGGAGAGCTCGTAATTACAAGTGATTTAAATGCACACTTAAAAGTTTCTGGTTGGGGGGTGCCTGGGTGGCTCAGTCAGTTGAGCGTCCAACTTTAGCTCAGGACATGATCTCACGGTTTGTGGGTTCGAACCCTGCCTCGGTCCCTGACCGCTTGCAAGCTGACAGCTTGCTCAGGGCCCGGAGCCTACTTCGGATTCTCTGTCTCCTTCTCTCTCTCTACCCCTCCCCCTCGCTCTGTCTCTCACTGTCTCTCAAAACCAAATTTGTGGTTGGGGCACCTGGGTGGCTCAGTCGGTTGAGTGTCCGACTTCAGATCAGGTCATGATCTCACTGTTGGTGGGTCTGAGCCCCACGTTTGGCTCTGTGCTGATGGCTCAGAGCCTGGAGCCTGTTTTGGATTCTGTGTCTCCCTCTCTCTCTGCCCCTCCCCTGCTCTCTCTCTCTCTCTCTCTCAAAATTAAATAAACAAAAACATTTTTTAAAACATAAAAACAGTATTCAGATCAGGGTGCCTGGGTGACTTAGTCAGTTGAGCGTCAGACTTGAGCTCAGGTCATGATCTCATGTCTCTTGAGTTTGAGCCTCATATCGGGCTCTGCACTAACAGCCTGGAGCCTGCTTCAGATTCTGGGTCTCCCTCTCTCTCTGTCCCTCCCCTGCTCACATTCTGTCTCTCTCTCTCTTAGAAATAAATAAAAACATTTTAAAAAATTGTTTTAAAGTTTGTGGTCAAAACAAGGATGCTCAGTCAATATGGATCTCAGGGGCACTATATTTATATTTATATTATATTACCTTATATTATATATATATATATATATATATATCAGCCATATACATACATTGAGTTGTTTGACATTTGTTAAAAGTGCTGTGTGAGTTTTAAAAATTTGAATTACGGGGTCCCTGGGTGGCAAAGTTGACTGAGTAGCTGACTCTTGATTTTGGCTCAGGTCATCATCTCACAGTTTGTTGATTCTTTCTCTTTCTCCCCTACTGCCCCTCTCCCCCGCTTATGCTCTCTCTCTCTCTCTCTCTAAAATAAAAAAAAATTAAAAATTTGAATTATACAAATAATGATTAGATTAATATATCATCTTTTAAAAGAATAGGATATTACACAGAAATGTTCATAGCATTATTCATAACAGCCAAAAAGTGGAAACAACCAAAATGTCCATCAGCTGATAAATGGATACATGAAATGTGGTATATACATACAATGGAATAAATACCACAAAAAGGAATGAAACACAACATTGCTACAATATAAATGAAACTTAAAAACATTATGAAAGAAGCTAGATACAAAAGGCCACATTACATTGTTCTATTTATATGAAATGTTCAAAATAAGCAAATCCATACAGACAAAAAGTACATTAATACTTGTCAGTGATTGGAGAGGGCAGGGAATGGGGAGTGTGTACTGATGAGTATGGGGTTTCTTTCTGGGGTGATGAAAATGTTCCGGAATTAGTGGGTGGTCATGGTTATACAGCTTTGTGAATGTACTAAAATTCACTGATTTGTTCACTTTAAAAGGGTGAATTTTATCATAGGTGAATTTTGTCTCAAAAAAATGTACGTCTCATAAAAAAAATGCCAATGATTATCAGGGCACCCTGACTTCAGAAATATTAACATGCAACCCCCTGCCCACAAACTCCAGAGCATTACAGAAAACGCTGGAGTCCCTGATGACTGCCATCTCTTCCCTGGTTCCCTGTGTCAGGATCATGGTTATCAGTCCGATGTGTGTGGACTGACGGACTCCTTGTCCTTACCAGTTGTGTTCTTTGGACCTGGGGTGGTAACCGCTTGGCCGTTACTTATCCCTGGAGAACACACGACCCCTGGTCGAGCCCCTACACCCTGCCCACCCCTGTGTGAATAAACCTTTTTCAAATTGGCTTGAGTGTGCCATTTGTCTCCTTTGGGACCCTGATGGACTCAGTACGGATCTTGGGAACACTGACATTTTACTTAAATAAGAAAATAAAAGGATTGTTTTATAACAATTGTTTTTAATTATTATTTTTATATAATTATTATTCATTATATATATTTATTTAATTATATATAATATATATATAATTATTTAATAATTGAGGGCAAAAGACACAAAATTATATAATGTGAACTGTAATCCAGAGTAGTCCCCATGAAGATATCAAAGACCTTCCCAGACACAGGCAGCAAATGTACCTAGTTATTATGGCTTCCCCACATCTATCCATAGAAAGCTCGGATTTTAGCTTCCTCCCTCAGTGCTCCTCCTAGGTAGCTGAAGGTACTGACCTGTTGGTTTTCCGAACAACGTGGCAATCTGCTCATCACTGCATCCAACTCATCAAACTTCCTCAAGACGGCCTGGACTTCTGCAGAGAGCTCTTTGTACTCTGAAAACTGGTCTTGGAACACAGCTTTATAGCGTTCTCGTTCATCATCTGTCTGAATCACAGGGTATTTTCTGTGGGAAAAAATTGGCCAGCGTTGTAACTTTTTCACTGAAATGGACTGAATGGGACATCAGCTTAGCTCATTCCTCATTGAGCACACCATATCTTCAATATAGTACCTCTCAGGGAACAAACAGCTGTTTAAATACAAATGATCTTACGCAGAGAGCATTATCTTGGAGACAAACAGGAAAATGAAATGCCCAAACGGAATCTCTCCATTTCTACCTTTGAAGAAGGACTTAGACAGACACTCACGCCACATAGTCCGGCATCACGATAGGTTTAGGAATGTGGCCCGGGGGGATGTGGCCACTCAGTAGCTCAGGTTTCATTTTTGTTGGTCTCAATTCTTTGAAATTAGCTTCTTGGTCTCTCTGTCTGTCACCACAGGTGGCCATTTCACACTGCAGTTAGGGAGAAAAAGAGGATTTATTTGTAAACAGAGGCAGAGGAAGAAGAAAAAAAAAACCATGAATTTATTTCTTAGAAGAAAATGGTGGGGAGAAGCAGGAGGAAGAAAAGTAGAGGCAGCAATTAATATTTCACTGTAGAATTACAGGTTTTATAGTCACAAAGTTGTTCTGAAGTCTTTTGTAATAGCTAAAGGGAGCCACACTGCGATACGGGAGTACATACCAGGTAAAACAATCATGTGGATGTCAAATGTGGATGACAAAATGTTAAATGTAGGGTCTTAAGTAGTTTATTTAGGATTTATACCTCAATTAGCTATAAAAGAATACAAAATGTAGTTCAAAATAAGCAGTTCATGGGGCACCCAGGTTGCTCAGTCAGTTAAGCGTCTGACTCCTGATTTCAGCTCAGGTCATGATCTCAGGTTCATGAGATTGAGCCCCACATCAGGCTCTGCATTGACAGGAGTCCGCTTGAGATTCTCTCCCTCCCTCTCTCTCTGTTCCTCCCAAGCTCACATGTACTCTCTCAAAATAAAGAAACTTAAAAAAAAAGAAATTCAGAGATAAAAAGGGAAAAAGGCTACTTTAATGGCATGAGAAAAAATGACGGGGGAACTTGAGATGAATGAACTACAAGTAACCACCCAGTAGGTCAGAAACAGAAACAAGTTACAATGTCTTCATTACCTGAAAAGGAAAACAAGTAAACCCAGAGGAAAGGCAGTGAAGGTCTTTCAGCTGTCCAAGAGCTCTTAACCTGTGATTCCTGGTTTAAGTCACCCTGGTTTTTAGACTGGAGAGTTCCTAGAGGGCTTTTTAGTTTAAAAAAAATATATGGTACATTTCAAAAGAGGGGAAACAGCACAAAATGAAATGGCCCAGAGAGGAAGTATCAGGACAGGCCTTCAAGCGGTAAAATACTGACAGATGGGAAGTAGGAATGTAAAGGTCCAGGGGAACCCACTCTAGAATGGGCAGGCTAACATGGGTATGCAGCTTTGGGGAGAGACTGTTCAGGGACCCCACTGGGCAATGTCCCGAATACCAACCATGCTGGTGAGCCTTGTGGATGCTGGGAGAGGGTTTCTATTTTACAGTGAAAGAAGCAAGGTTCAGAGAAGTTAGGTATATTTTCCAGGGCCTCACAGCTGGAAAGTGGAAAAGATACAATTAAAACCCAGAACTTTAGGGTCACCTGGGTGGCTTAGTCGGTTAAGCATCTGACTCTTGATTTCAGCTCAGGTCATGATCTCCTGGTGATGAGATCCAGCCCCACGTTGGGCTCCGTGCTGAGCGTGGAGCTTGCTTAAGATTCTCTCTGTCTGGGGGTGCCTGAGTGGCTCAGTTGGTTGGTTAAGTGTCTGACTTTGGCTCAGGTCATGATCTCATGGTTCGGGGGTTCGAGCCCCACATTAGGCTCAGAGCCTGGAGTCGGCTTCAGATTCTGTATCTCTCCCTCTCTGCCCCTCCCCCAATCATGCCCCTCCCTTCTAAAAATAAAATAAACATTAAAAAAATATTTTTAAAGATTTTCTGTCTCCCTCTGGCCCTCTACCCTGCTCAGGCTCTCCCTGACCCCTCCCCCCAAAAAACAACAAAAAACTCCGGAACTTTTGGGAGTTTTAATGAATAACACAAGGAAGGTTTACATAAATGCATACTGTTCAATCCTCAAATGCCCTGCAATTCTGGCAACATGCTAGAAATGGTTGATTTCTCATTAGAGCAGTAAGCCCCCCTCCACTGATCCCTTGGGACTTCAGCACACACTTGTTAAATTAAACTTGCTCAACTAAACTGAGAGCAGCTAGTGGGAGGCGCGCTAAGGTGGCTGAAAACAAACTGCAACATAGTTTGCTCTTCACCTTACCAGGCAGCTTTAAAATCCTTTAGTTTCCTGATTTCCCTATCTCTGAGGCTGCCTCTGAGGTTTGGTTTAAGATTAGCTCACACATTAGACCGTGAGGCTGCTAAACCAGGGTTGGGGGAGGGTTATGGAGAGGAGAAGCTCGGCCCATGGCACCCAGGGCCACAGCTGGAAGGGGAACCATATCGCCTTGGTGCAGAAGGCATGCCTGGCCAGTGGGCCCCAAACAGCAAGAATTCGAGTTGGGAGCAGGAAACCCTGAGGAAAGGAGATTAAACCTGAGCATTTCAGGGGACACCTTCTGAGGTTAGTATTTATTATCTGCTGCTTGGGGTGCCATTTCTTCATCCTAATGAATTCTTAATGTGTCTGATCTTGATAGTGAATCATGGTATGAAAATTAGAGGGACCTTTTTTTTGGCTTAGATAAATTGATTTCTACTTCATGGCATCCCTCTTTAACTTCTAAATATTTAACAATCCATTTCCCAAACAGCTGGCTGAAGGAGCCGCTATGGACCATGGTGACACTCTAGAGCTTAGTGGCAACCCCAGGTATGAAACTCAGATTTCCAGGTCAAAATCAGAAATTCTGCCCAGGCAGTCACATTGGGCAGAGTCCATAGGAAGGCGGTTTGTGTTTGTTTTTGTCTAGGTAAAGTTTCTTAAGCAGGAATTGGTCATTTTCCTTACTTGCCTATCCCTAATTCTAAGATTCACTTTTTAATTTAAAAAGGGACCTTGAGGGGCACCTGGGCGGCTCAGTCAGTTGCGTCTGACTTCGGCTCGGGTCATGACCTCATGGTTTGTGAGTTCAAGCCCAGCTTTGGGCTCTGTGCTGACAGCTCAGAGCCTGAAGCCTGGTTCAGACTCTCTGTGTCTCCCTCTCTCTGTGCCCCCACCCCTGCTCATTCTGTCTCTCTCAAAAATATATATGTAAACATTAAAAAAAAACTTTAAAAAAATAAAAAGGGAGCTTTAAAGAAGTCAGAGTAGTTTCACAGAGACTATTTCATTTGCTTTAAATTTTGTTTTTGTGCTCTTAACCTGTTTTTGGGTGAATCTCACTGAGATTTAAGTTTCAGAAAACCTTACTGAGAAAAAAAATCTGTAAGTACACGTAAGAAAAAGAATCAAAACCTCTTTAGACTTTAATCGGAAGGATGCATTGGGCTCCAGCCCTGGGATACACCACTCTCAAACAGTATCCGTGACCACAAACACATGGCCCCAGATTTCATATAACCTTTCTTTGCTTCTAGCGAAAACGAATCTCATCAGCAAATATCAGAAAAGCTTTATCGTGAGGCAAGAGAGAGTAATTAAGCAACGGGGTAAGTAATGTTATGGGTATAATTACTAAGCTTTTCAAATTAAAAAATGTATTGGTGAAGGGGTTGGGGGATGGGCAAAACGGGTGAAGAGGAGAGGGAGGTGCAGGCTTCCAGTTATGGAATGAGAAAGTCAAAGGGGTGAAAGGCACACAGCATAAAGAATACAGTCGGTAAGGCTGCAATAGTGTCATATGGTGAGAGACGGCAGCTACACTTGTGAGCAGAGCATAATATACAGAGATGTTGAATCACTATGTTGTACACCTCAAACTAATGTAACACTGTGTGTCAACTTCAATAAAAAAATGCTTCAAATAAAAACGGGCTGAATATGCCGCCAAGTTAGAAACAGTGTACATTTGCCCAAATGCTGAGTCTCTCTCTCTCTCTCTCTGAGCATACCATACAACAGTGCAGGGGCTCCAGTCCCAAACCCACACCACCACCTTCAATGCTCAGATTAGAGTCTCACTTTTCTAGCTTGAAAAAAACCTGTTCTGCACTTAGGTATTTATTTGAATTTTTTTTCTGTCTTTGTTTGATCTTATTTTATGTCTGTATATTTCTTTTTAAAGATGATCTTATTTGCTTTTCAAAAACTGTATTTATTAAAATACAAAATAAGAATTTACAGTCTAGGAAACAGCTCCAAACAAGGGACAAGAAACTTAAGTTCAGAAAGGGTATGCAATTTCCTCAGAATCACAGAGCTAATAGTAATCAAACTCAGATTTGCCTGATTGCAAAGTTTATTTTGTCTTGGTCATACTACACTGCCTCTCCTGTGGTAGTCAGCCAATTCTTATCTACTAAGAAATGGGAAGGAAGCTGGTAAAAATCAAACCCAATGAGAAGGTGGAGATGCAACCTTTTCTAAAAGATTTCTAGTAGGTAAGTCTAACAGACATTCCCCAATTAAGTCACGAGATTCGCTCTCACAGAGGTCTGCCTCTAGAACACACCTAAATATGGATCCATAAAGATTCATTTCTCAGGAAAAAAGCCCCGTGAAAGGACATCCTTTGCATTCAGCAACCATATCCTGAAAGAGTATAACTTAACTGGATTGGTATGATTTTTTTTTTAAGTTTGTTTATTTTGAGTGAGAGAGAGAGAGAGAGAGAGAGAGAGAGCGAGCATGTGTGATAGGGGAAGGGGCAGAGAGATAGAGGGAGAGAGAGAATCCCAAGCAGGCTCTGTGCTGTCAGCACAGAGGGTGACATAGGGCTCAAACTCATGAACCAAGAACCGTGAAATCATGACTTGAGCTGAAATCAAGAGTCTGATGCTTAACTGACTGAGCCACCTGGGCGCCCCTGGATTGGTATGATTTTCAAAGGAGCTCTAAGAATAGGGGTTCCAACTCCACTAAGGTTATTTCTGACTATTCCAGGACCCCTGGGGAGCTGGGACCCTGCAACACACCCTGGAAGTGCTGCATACCAGCCTTCTAAGGTAGCCTAAAAGAGGTACCCTGGAACTTGCTGGCAGATCTCCCTAACCCTTTTCTACCTGTGGACTCTGCTTTAGCCACATTCTCACCAAACAATGATGCTGACCACACTAGCATTTGGGGCAACTCCCCCCCAATTCAGCCAAGCCTTTCAGGTTGACTCTGCTCTGCACTTAACCCCACTGGTAAATCCCATGACCAAAGGGATTGACGAGGAAACCCATAAACTCCACTGTGGCAAAGAATGACCACCATTGCCACATCACTGCCATATTGCAGCCCATTAGACAGCCGTGTCCAGCTTGTTGCTTAACAATCAACATCCACAAAGTGCACACCACCTTCAACCCCCACAAAGCAAATAGACTAAGTCCCTGAGGATGATCTGAAACATACTTTTTTAAAAAGTTTATTTATTTATTTAGAGAGGGGACAGAAAGCTGGAAAGAGAGAGAATCCCAAGCAGCCTCATGCTGTCAGCATGGAGCCCAACACAGGCCTTAAACTCACAAACCGTGAGATCATGACCTGAGCCGAAGCCAAGGGTCTGAAGCTCAAGCAACTGAGCCACCCAGGCACCACCGCCATGAAACATACTTAATGCTAGCACTCTAACTTGCTAACTCTGATATCACATTATGCTATCACCTCTTAACAAGCCTGTCAACTTTTAGAAAGTGAATTTCCTTATAGATAAGTTTGTAGGCCCTTTTTCCATTATAAATAGCCTTTGTAATCCTGATTCATCTTCTAAACCAAAGTCCTTTTAAGCTTGTTATTTTCCATGCAGTGAGCATTATTTTAGGACTCTCATTGGGCTGAGATGCAGCAATGATGGTCATTTCTGACCAGAGTGGGATTCAAGAGTTTCGCAGTCAGTCCCTCTGAGGGAGTAAAATTTACCAAAGAGTTAATTAAGGCAGTACTGGAAATCTGGAATGAGAGTAATGGCAACGATCTGCCCAAGCCACTGTGATGATGACTCTCCACAGGGAAGACTGCTCTCTTAATTTGGTCAAACTCACTTATGTCTCTCTACTAACACTGGAAGGCAGCCCATAAGGTAAGTTAGGGAAGCTGCACTTAAATCTCAAACAAAGGGCCAGTGTTATTAATTAAATAAACATCAGCTTTACATTGTTTATCTCAATTTTATTTATTTATTTGTTTGATTATTTATTTATTTAAGTAGGCTTCATGCCTAGTGCAAAGCCTAGGGCTTGAACTCACAACCCTGAAATCAAGACCTGAGCTGAGATAGTCAGATACAGACACTTAACCAACTGAGCCAACCAGGCGCCCCTGATTTGAAGTATTAATTAATTTGCTACAAACTTGGGACACCTGGGTGGCTCAGTCGGTTGAGCATCCAACTTCAGTTCAGGTTGTGATATTGCTATTTGTGAGTTCGAGCCCCACATAAGGCTCTGCACTGACAGAGCCTGGAGGCTGCTTCGGAGTCTGTGTCTCCCTCTCTCTCTGCCTCTCCTCCACCTGCACTCTGTCTCTCTCTCAAAAATAAACATTAAAAAATAAACAAACAAAAAGCCACACATACACACGGAGTAATATCACCCTAACTTTATGATCAGTGTTTAAAGTGCACAGGTTTGTAACACTAGGTCCACACTCCCTTGTTGTGATAGAGAAACTCTTCCATATTCTGTAGACCAACCAATACTAGCCTCATTTATCCCATGCGTGGTTAGTCAGAACTGGTCATGTACCTCCTGATTTCTAAAGATTTATGGATCCCAGCAAGTTGAGATTTACGGATCTCAACCGCAATTCAGAGGACTTAACATCCATGTCAGAAATAATTTAAGGCAATTGACCCTTTAAAAATTGTGGCTAGGAGTACCTGGGTGGCTTAGTCGGTTAATTGTCTGACTCCAGATTTTGGCTCAGCATGATCTCAAGGTTGTGAGATCAAGCTCCAGGCTCAGCTCAGAGCCTGCTTGAGATTTCTCTCCCTCTGTCTCCCTCTGGTTCCTCCCCTTCTCCCCCTGCCCTTGGACTCCTTTCCCTGCTTTTGTGTTTTCTCTTTCACACAAAAAAATATAAATTAAAAAAAAAAAAGAAAATCTCTCTAAAACAAAACAAAACTGTGGCTAAATACAGATCCCGAAAGATGCTCTGACCAGTTAACAATGCTGAATTTGAGACATTATCACCCATAAACTGATTTCCCCAGCAGATAGCAAAGAAACACACACAAATTTTTTTTTTTTGAGAATTACACATCTATAAGCAAGTTTAATTTAGTTTTATAGTTGTTGTTCACTCTCTCTTTCACACATACAGTGTTTTCCTGTTTCACTAGATTTGTAAACCCCTGGGAAATGGAGACGAGGTTCTTTGTAGTGTTCACATCACTGGCCCACAGTCCAATCCGGGCATATCTGTTCAATGAGTGAACGGTGAAGCTAATACATTAATCACAATCCTTTGGACAAACTGTTATCCATCCATTTCATAAATCCCTTACTTTGGGGAGCCTGGGTGGCTCAGTCGGTTAAGTGTCTAACTCTTGATTTCAGCTCAGGTCATGATCTCACTGTTTGTGGGATCTCCACCAAGAGCGCAGAGCCTGCTTGGGATTCTCTCTCTCCCTCTGCCTCTCCCCTGCTTGCCCTTGTTTGTACATGTGTTCTTTCTCTCTCTTAGAATAAACATTAAAAATAAAGAAAATAAAATAAATAAATAAATAAATAAATAAATCCCTTACTTTACCATGAATAAAACATTTTCATATAGTATTTGTGTTATAATATAGAGAATAAAGTTAAAAAGAACCTATAGGGGAGCCTGGATGGCTCTGTTGGTTAAGCATCCAGCTCTTGGTGTCGACTCAGGTCATGATCTCACGGTTGTAGCATCAAGCCCCATCTTGGGCTCCATGCTGAGTGTGGAGGCTGCTTGGGATTATGTTTCTCCCTCTCCATCTGACTCTCCCCGGCTTATGCTCTCTCTCTCTCAAAATAAATAAATAAACTTAAAAAAATAAAAAGGAACCTGGGCGCCTGGGTGGCTCAGTTGGTTAAGTTTCCTATTCAGTTTTGGCTCAGGTCATGATCTCACAGTTTCTTGAGGTGGAGCCCCACACTGGGCTCTGCGCTGATGGTGCAGAGCCTATTTGTGATTTGCCCTCTCTCCCTTTCTCTCTTCCACTCCCTGCTCATGCTGTCTCTGTCTCTCTCAAAATAAATACATAAACTTCAAAAAAAAAAAGGAGCCTCTAAAAGGTATTTTCAAAATGCATGCACTTAAAGGACTTGTATAAATTAGCAATTCAATAAAAAGTGGACAGGATACAAACAGTTTAACAGGGAAGGAAAAGCAAACATAATACATGAAAAATGCTCAATCTCACTCCTTATAAGAGAAATGCAAATTATAACTACATTAGATATCATTTTTCACCTACCAGGCTGACAGATGTCAACAAATTTCCTAATACAGTGTGTCAGTCAAGGTATGAGGAAGCCCATGGTGCTGCTGGGAATGCAAATTGGTAAAACTTCTATGGGGCAACCTGGCAGTCAAAATAAACATGTGCATTTCTTCTGATCCAGAAATTTGCTTCTCAGAATTTACCTTTCAGGTGCGCTTATGCATATATGGAAGGAAGTATGTACAAGTATATACTTGGATGTATAGAGTTATTCACTGCAGCATTGTTTTTAATAGCGAACGACTGGAAACAACTTAAATGGTCATTAAAATTTTTTTTAATGTTTATTTATTATTGAGAGAGAGAGAGAGAGTGACTATAAGTGGGGGAGGGGCAGAGAGAGAGGGAGACACAGAATCTTAAGTAGGCTCAGGCTCCGAGCTGTCAGCACGGAGCCCAACATGGGGCTTGAACCCATGAACCGTGACATCATGACCTGAGCTGAAGTCAGATTCTTAACCGAGTGAGCCACCCAGGCATCCCATAAATGGTCATTTATGGTTAGGTAAATTATGGAACATCCATATAATGCAATACTATATAGCTGCAAAAAGAGAATGCAGAATTTCTATATGTACTAATAAGGAAACATCTTAAGAAATGTATTCTTGGGGCACCTGGGTGGCTCAGTCGGTTAAGTGTCCGACTTTGGCTCGGGTCACGATCTCGCGGTTCGTGAGTTCGAGCCCCACGTCCGGCTCTGTGCTGACGGCTCAGAGCCTGGAGCCTGCTTCGCGTTCTGTGTCTCCGTCTCTCTCTTCCCCTTCCCTGCTCACACTCTCTCTCTCAAAATAAATAAACATTAAAAAAAAAAGAAATGTATTCTTAACTGAAAAATAAAGGGATGTAACTGTGTATGGGATGGCAGTGTGAAAGGGGGAGTCAAGCAGATATATATATATTTTACAAATACATATATGTGTGATATGTACGTATAATATAAACACACATCTGAAAGGAAACACAAGGCACTGATAATACTGGTTCCTTCCAAGTGGAAGAGCTGGACAGCTGAGACAGAGGAGTGAGAGAAGACTTTATCTTAAAGACCCCTTTGAATTTTTTTGTTGGTTTTTGAGAGAGAGACAGAGTGAGCGAGTGGGGGGTTGCAGAGAGAGGGGGTACAGAGGCTCTGAAGCAGGCTCCACATTGATATAGAGCCTGATGCAGGGCTCAAACTCACCAACCATGAGATCATGATCTGAGCCAAAGTCTGACACTCAACCAACTGAGACCCTTTTGAATTTTGAACCAAGAAAATATACTCCCTTTTCAAAGAAACAAACAAATCCAAAGGTTGGACTCTCAACCTCTTGCTTAGAAATAATACCCAATATATTAAGAAAAGGACTTTTCAATGAGGTAAAATTATGATTATTAAAATATATTAGGTTTTTACATATATGTATATAATAACAGCATCTCATTTAATTCAGCAAGCATGTGATGTAGGAATTATTATTATCATTCCAATTTTACAGACGAAGAAATCAAGCCATGGAAAGTAAAACATCTTGCCTACTGTCGCACTGTTAGTAAATTCCGGAATAGGAATTTTCTTCCCGACAAAATTTAGCATCTGAAAGCAAGGTGACAAGGTCAGAAAAGAATGGCAAAGAACTTTATAGAGGCTGAAAAGAGTTTGAGAGAATCACCTTTACTTAAAAAAATTAAATTTAAACTTATAAAGAGAATTAACTGTCCACCTGTTCAACTAACAAAATGAATAGGCGCTATAAAAAGTATAGAAGCCATAATTTTGCCCAATAAAACACCATGTGCATGTCTAATTTGATCCTCTCATTATGAGAAAAAAGCTGAAAGTTGAACTCAATGTTCAGTTAGGAACTCAATGTAATAGATACACTTTCACAGACAGATGATCTACTCTGTAGGTAAACAGAGAGGAAAGAAACTATTTAACAAATCTAGACATAAAATATAACGTGAACTTTATTCTTACCATTTTCCTTTTTGATGGCAATGAGGGCTCACTTATCTGGAATAAAAAAGAGTTAAAATGACTTTTCTAAGGTGTGTGAGGCTACTTTGTTAATATTTTCATCCATCTGCATTTATAGCTCAATCTCAATTTTACAGAGGTCTGTTCTCTGCTTGACAGATGCTCCTCCCTCTCACCTGGGCAACTTTCGATAGGCTGGAGGAGAGTCAGAGGAGGGCTAAGGGTAACCCCTGGCAATCAGGAACAGACAGCAGGGATGGAGGTCCTGAAGTGATAGAGACTATCAGGTAAAGTGCTTTGAATTACCTAGAGATTTTATTTATTCTTGGCTCCTGATATCTTGCACAATTAAAGAGTTGGAAACAGAAACCATTATAAAATTAACAGAAAAAACCCACAGGCCATTATAGCTTCTAACTTTTAAGAAGTCACAGGCACATGTAAACTGGGATCACCTACTACATCGGGGGTAATTCAAGTCTCTTCAACCATTAGAAAAGTCTGATGGAAACAAGTTTTGAGAAAGGAAAAAGAAATAAATGTACTATGTTGATAATTACAGACTTATTCATGAAGAATTCTGATTCTGAAATGACATTAAGAACTGTTGTTATTAAACTTACATAAAATTATGAAGAAGTGTGGGTGTTTCCCTATCTGGATTTCGCACTGATTAGAATCTGAAATTCTTCATTTTGTATACACAGATGTAAAATTAAGAAATATACTTAATGTGCTAAGATAAATCTAGAAATAACGTGACTCTATGTGGAGTTCTAGTAAGATTAATATATTCTGTGATAAGAGTATGGATCACACTGAAACATGTTGGGGTTCTTTGTATAAACATAAGCTTTTATAAAATCAGTCAAGTTTGTTATAAAATTAGTCAAGTTTTATGTTATGATGTGTAAGATTCATGCAAAAGATTAAACATAAAATACATAGGTCGGTGAGTAAATACATAGGTTACTGAGTACATAACTGCAGTATTTTTTCATTTTTATCTAAAGTTTTGCCCATATATATAGTATTTGCAGTTAGATAGTATCTAGGAAGTCTTTGGAAAAATGAGAAAAGAAAAATGCATTAATAAGCTGACTTAAAATTAAGAAAAATTAACAAGACATTTTCAGTAGCATAGGAAATTCTACTACACACTCCTTACAAGAAGAAAACAAAACATTAACAGTTCAGGGTAAAATGAAGGTACTAGAACATAGAGAGTGCACAGAGAGAGAGAGTGCAACCAGGGGAAGGGCAGAGACAGAGGGGGACAGAAGATCCAAAGCAGGCTCCATGATGACAGCACAGAGCCCAACGCAGGGCTCGAACCCACCATGAGGTGAGGTCATGACCTGACCCGAAGTTGGATGCTTAACCAACCAAGCCACCCAGGCACCTGTTCAAATAATTTTAAATATGGCTTTTATATATAATCTTATCCTCCAGGAATTTTCATTATATTATTATTATGATTATTAATTCTCCTTTTTATATTTATTAGTTAAATACAAGAAATAAAAACAAGTGCCAGGCTCCCATTCTAATTTTGGGAACACTCTTCTCCCCAAAGTAAGAATGAAACATCAAAATGCCCGGGCAAGTTTTCAGAGTATGTTTATGACAACTCAGCCTCTTAGTACTTCAAAAAAACAAATATGGCTCACTGTATTCTTACTTGACTCTATTTAAGTCACTGGAAGAAAGTGTCACTCATCGTAACATGTAAATGAGCACTTCCCTCTTATAATTGTAAAGTTATGTTTTTTTAATTAAGCTTTACCCTACTAAAGGATCAACACTGTTCTCAAAATTACTCTAATGGGGAGACATTTATTTTACTGAATATGGTCTTATTGTCAGTTGTAAGAATTTAGTAGCTGTGATTTCCCCTTAAGCATCACAGACATAATGCAGCTGACAAACTACATACTGTATTACACATCTGGTGCCTACCTGCAATGTTCTACAACAGGGACCTACCAGACTGGGTGATCCCATGCAAAGCAGGTCGGACAGTGAGGTAGGACTTTTAAACTTCAGATCATGAAAAAAAAAGGTGGGGGAGGGCACCTGGGTGGCTTAGTCAATTAAACGTCTGACTCTTGATTTCAACTCAGGTCATGATCTCGTGGTTCATGAGATCAAACCCTGTGTCAGGCTTTGCACTGACAGTGTGGAGCCTGCTTGGGATTCTCTCTCTCCCCCTCTGCCCCTATCCCGATCATGCTTGCTCGCTCTCTCTCTCTCTCTCTCAAAATAAATAAAATAAACTTTAAAAAAAGGCTTTTATAAAATTTTTGTTTAAAGAGCTACATATATTTAACCAGGGGGTAAATAATGGGAAAAAAATTAAAAACGAATGAAGGATTATGAAGTTCCTTACCTCCTGCTGTTCCATGTATTCTCTATGTCTCCGAGCCGCCTCGTGCCTCCATAACTTTAGGCAAACCAAAGCACTAATGAGGTAAACAATCATGGTGACAAACAGGAAGATCATTGCTGCTATCTGTCCTCCTTCTACCCGGCAGAACAATGCATTCATCGGTGTATTAAATAACGGATAGTAGCAGAGCCCGCCTCGGTTGGTATCATTCACATAGACTATGGCTGCAGCCATATACAAAATAAACAAGGCAACGTTAATTCCAAATTCGGTCAGAGGCCACCAATTAGAATCCAAAAGAATGGTCCGATAATACATGGACATGCCAAGAACCAGAATAATAACGGTGGCGATCCAAGCTAATCCAGCAACCACGAGTACAAAAGGGGTCTTGGGGCCACTGTAGTAATAGCCCCCGTACGTACTGCCCAGGCCACCGAGGCCTCCCATGCCATAGGGCTGTGAATATCCAAACAAGTTATACCACTCGCTGTCCTTGTAAATGTAAGCCGTGACACAGGCAAAGACGCCGGCTCCCAAGAGCAGCTCCACCACACCCAGAATCCGCAGCAGGCCTGCCCACGACTTCATGTAGGAATACCTCAGGTTATACTCCTCCACCTTCTCACTGTACGTTCGGGCTGTCTGTGTGTGGCGGCCTAGTGAACCGCAGGAGTCGTGGGGAAACATGGCCTCAGCCTCTTTCGGGGAACTGAAGGTTCCTTCTGACCCTCCGTAAGGATCTTTGTAGGAGTTGGTGGGTGAATGGGGGTTTGGTCTCGCCGGAGAGGCTGGAGGTGAACACTCCACTCCATCGGAGATGTATCTGATGTCAGACACTGGTTTATCCCATCCCAGGTCCTTTTTCTTCCCTCTGAAGAAGTTCTTCCAGGACTCGGGGACAAAGCGCCTCACGGGTTTGAGATCTGGCGCTATGGCCGGTTCCTCTGTGTCACTTGAGTAGACGGCTGGGCCGAAAGGCGGCTGTAATGGGAGAGGGGGTGGTGGCAAGGGATCAGCGCTCACGGCCAGCTCACTGTCGTGAAGAGTCTGGAGGGTTCCTATGGTGCCATCGTGATAGGGTGAGTCCCTTGGGACCTCATCATAGTGCCTGTCCCGATTCTTGCATCTTCCATCACTGGACGACATTTGTGACTTTTTACACCTGCGGCCAAGGTGAAAGTTACACTTATGCCTAGTTATTTATTCTTTCAATGATGCTGATTTTATCCACTTAATGGCAGATGATCATATTTAGGAAATCAATATGATGTCTAATGATCATGATATGTACAAATGATAAAATAAATATGTATATTTTAAACACAGGTAGCATATTAGCCAGGGACATCATCATCATTCTATATGATTTTAAGGGCAATCGAAACTTAAAATCTTAGCTCTGAATTAAAACATTTATAAGTCTAATTTATCTTATGAGCCCTATAAACAATGGAATGTAAACACCATAAAAGAAACTAATAAAAGAAACTAAATTTTAACAATACAGGATACTAACACATCCCAAATAGAATCCTTTCTTCAAACATCTAAATCAAAATATTTAATAGTGTAAGCATACCAAAGTTTGATGGGTCAGCAAATACTCTTCATTTTCATTACCTCAAATCTGCTTTGGAATGGCCTGGGAGAAGCAGTCCGTTAAACACAGGGAGTGAAGAGCACCTTTCTTTCTTAAATCAGGGAAGTCAGTTTAGGGGACTTGCTCCTTGCACTCTAAAATATTAACACTTCATGTTAGATTTTAAAATCTGAATTCTCAGAGGGAAAAAAAGTCACTGAAGGTTAAGACTCCCAAAAACTACAAGACAAAGCAGCCACGTATATCACTCTTTCCGGAGCAGCCACCTAACGGGGATTTGCTGTACACTCAGAAAGTATCTCAGAGGGGGTTTGAGTCACCTAAAAAATAAAGCACAGCAAAAGCACTTTCAGTAAACTTGTTGATTTCCTTCATGCAATCAATGACCCGGACATGTATAAAAAGACACTTTTTGCTAATGACTACTAGGTTTAAGGCACAATGAATGTCTCCCTATTACTTATAAGCAAGTATTTACTGAAAACTCACTCACTGGCCATATAGCATTGTACTTGGCACTATGAGGGTCTCAAATTTTAAATGGAGAATCCCACCTTTATGGTGCTGAATCATTCAGAAATTCCTAAGGCTTTTTAAAAAATGTTTATTTATTTTTGAGAGCGAGAGAGACAGAATGTGAGCAGAGGGAGAGGGAGACACAGAATCCAAAGCAGGCTCCAGGCTCTGAGCTGTCAGCACAGAGCCCGACATGGGGCCCAAACCCATGAACAGTGAGATCATGATCAGAGCCGAAGTTGGACACTTAACCAACTGAGCCATCCAGGCACCCCAGCTTTTTTTTTTTTTAAGTGTATGTATTTATTTTGAGAGAGAGGTGGGGGCGAATGAGTGGGGGAACAACAGAGAGAGAGAGAGAGAGAGAGAGAGAGAGAGAGAGAATTCCAAGCAGGTTCCAAGCTGTCAGCTTGGAGACTGATGTGGGGCTTGATTTCACAAACCATGAGATCATGACCTGAGCTGAAATCAAGAGTCAGACATTTAACTGACTGAGCCACCCCAGCGTCCCCTAAGGCTTTGATTTGTTTTGTTTTAAGTTTGTTATTTTTATTTATTTTGAGAAAGAGAGAGAGAAAGAGCGACAGCCAGGGAGGGACTGAGACAGAGAGGGAGAAAGAATCCCAAGAAGGCTCCTCACTGACTCAGGGCTTGAACCCACAAATCATGAGATCATGACCTGAGCTGAAACCAAGAGCAGAACGCTTAACCAATTGGGCCACCCAGGCTCCCACTAAAGCTTTGTTTTCTTTTGTAAAACGGAGACCTATTATTCAACTAATATTTGCCAAACATCTACCATGCACCAGGCACACTTTGAAAGTGTATCAGTGAACAAAACCAACCGAAATCCCTGCCTTCATGAACTTAAAACACAGTGGAGGGATAACAGATGATAGATAAGGAAGTGGAATGCATCTGATCAGACACTACAGAACTAAGAATGGTGATAAGGAGTACTTTGTGGACAGGGTATTACAATTGTAAATAGAATGACCTTGGAAGTCTTCATAGAGAATATGACATATGAATACAGAAATAAAGGAGGTGAAGGAGGAAGCCAGACAGGTTATCATGGGAAGAGGGGCAGGCAGATGGAACAGCTACTGCAAAAGCCTTGAGGCAGGAGTACCTGGCAAGTTCAAGAAGTTTTAAGCCATGGAGGACAAAGGGGCAGCAAGTAGAGAGGAGAGGGTAAGTAGTAGAATTAAGTCCATATGAATCACTGGGGTCTTGAAAACCACTGGAAAGGATTCTGGCTTTTATTGGGAGTGAGATGAAAAAAAGCCAGTGGAGCATTTTGAGTAGAGCAGTGACAGGATCTGACTTGTTTTGTCTTATTATTATTTTTTTTTAATGTTTATTTTTATTTTTGAGAGAGAAAGAGACAGAGTGTGAGCAGGGGAGGAACAGAAAGAGAGGGAGACACAGAATCTGAAGCAGGTTCCAGGCTCCAAGCTGTCAGCATTGAGCGTGATGCGGGCTCAAACCCAGAAACCAGGAGATGTCGGGACACTCAACCGACTGAGCCACACAGGCGCCCTAGGATCTGACTTGTTTTAATAGGATCACTCTGGGTTCTATGTGGAGAGTACCCTCCAGGAGACAAGGGAGAAAACAGGAAGAATGGCTAAGAGGCGACAGACTGAGTCCAATGGTGGTAACAATGGAAATAAAAAGGAGTCAGATTTTTAAATACAGGGAATTAAATTTTTTTTAACTATAGAAACATTCAAGAATAATAAAGAGTGGAAGGAATGGTATTATGAACACTTATGTACCCATCAACCAGCTTCAATCATTATCAATTTATGACCAATCTTCTTTCATCTATACCTCCTACTTATTCCTTCCGCCAATAGATTTCTTTGAAGCAAATCTCAGACACGAGATAATTTCATACGCAACATTTCTCCACCCCTCCAGTTTAGCCCTGGGTATAAACAGTCTGAAGAGTTTGAGATACCCATTAGAAATCCAGGTGGAGAGGGGCGCCTGTGTGGCTCAGTCGGTTAAGGTTCCGACTTCAGCTCCGGTCATGATCTCACGGTTTGTGGGTTCCAGCCTCTCTGTGCTATCAGCACAGAGCTTGCTTTGGATCCTCTGTCCTCCTCTCTCTCTGCCTCTCCTCTGCTGTCTCTCTCTCTCAAAAATAAATAAAAACATTTAAAAAAGTAAAAAAAAAAATCCAGGTGGAGACATCCAGTAGGCAGTGTAGGCACAGAAAGGTAAGTACTACCATAGATTAGATACAATCATCCAAGGAATGGGTGAAAATGTAGAGACGTCTAAATTTCTGGGTCTTTTAGTGAGGTACTTCAATTTAAAAATTTTGTTTTAATGTTTATTTATTTTTGAGAGAGAGAATGAGTGGGATAGGGGCAGAGAGAGAGGGAGACACAGAATCTGATGCAGGCTCCAGACTATGAGTTGTCAGTACAGAACCTGAGGTGGGGCTCGAACCCACCAATAGTGAGATTATGACCTGAGCCAAAGTCTGACGCTTAACCGAATGAGCCACCCAGGCACCCCTGCGGTACTCCAATTTTAGAGAATTAACTCTGAAATTCCCATCATGGTGCCCGAAGTATCAGCTCTATAAATGACATCGATTAACGATTATTTTTTTCTGTCATTTAGTTCATCTGAGTCTAAAAACATTAAAAATTTTTTCTTAACCTTTATTTTTTAAATTATTTTTATTTATTTATTATTAGTTTTATTTATTTATTATGAGAGAGAGAGAGAGAGAGAGAGATTGAGAGAGAGCACAAGCAGGGGAAGGGCAGAGGGAGAATCTTAAGCAGGCTCTACAGTGAGCATAGAGCCCTACACGGGGCTGGATCCCATCCCACAACCCTGGGATCACAACCTCAGCAGAAACCAAGAGTCAGGAGAAAAAGAAGGAGGGAAGGAGGGAGGGAGGGAAGGAAGGAAGGAAGGAAGGAAGGAAGGAAGGAAGGAAGGAAGGAAGGAGGGAGGAGGGAGGGAGGGAGGAGGAGAGGAAGGAAGGAAGAAAGGACAAAACCAAGAGTCAGATGCTCAACCCACTGAGCCATCCACAGGCCCCTGATACCCATTTAAAGGATATCCCATTGCTTAATTTAACACTGGAAAAAAAGTGTGCTTCATTGTAATGGGTTTCCCTTATCGTCACCTGTGCAAAGTGGCTCATGTGAATTATACTATCTTATCAACGTTTAAATAAAATGCAAAAAATAAGTTTGAAGAATCATGGAATTAAAACAAGTGATTTTAGAAGGGAAGGGTCAGCGGTATTTTATCACATCCTGGTTATCTGGCTACCCCTCCTGTATGGTTCAGGGTGTCACAGAGAGCCCACTTGGACTCAGCATGCTGAGGCACAGTGGGTCTTTGTTTCGGTCAAGCCCCCGGACCCTGACTCCATTCTGTTGGAACTCACAGCTCGGAAAGCCACGTCGGTGGGAGGAGAAATGATTTCCCCAGGAAAGTGACACTGGAACCCAACTCGGTCGCCTTTACGAAAACAGAATCATCGTTTTACCCAGCATAGTTTTGCTGGGCCCAAGAGATGCTTCTGCTCTTGCTGGGGGTTGGGAAAGCCCCCTGAGGGTTTTAACTTAACCCGTGCGTGAGTGCCATGGGACCCCCAGCATCTTCGCTCGGCGTCCGGTTCCACCAATCTCGTTCAGTCCTCGGCTCTGCCCACCTCAGGGAACCACCCCAGGGAGCGCTCCTGCTTCGCGTCCCAGGGAAAACCCATTCTCTCAGTCTTTCGAGATTACGCCCCAAAGCGGCCGGAACTAAGTCTGTGCCCAGGTCAGGATAGGAGGATCCCCGCACCAGGAAAGGGCGGCGCCTTCGCGGCCGGCGGGGCGCGTCTGGCAGCGCACCTGTGTCCCCTGGATGAAAGCGCGCTGGGTGTGGGGCCCTCCTGACGCGCAGGCCCCGCTCTCCCCGGGGCCCTCACCTCTCTCCGCGCCGCCGTCCGGTCTCGGCCGCAGGTTATGGCGGGGCTGAGTGGAGAGCGCCGCGGGACCGGGCGCGTGCTGAGCCCGCGGCCTCTCCTTCCCCAGCCGCGCACCTGCTGGGGGGGCCCCCTGGCCCTCCGCGCCCGCGCCCGGATCACGTAGGCCCCATCCCTCGCGCCCCCTCACCTGCGCGGCCGCGGGAAAGAGCGCGCTCGCCGCCCGCGGCGCTGAAACGGGGCTCAGCTCTCGGGGCGGGGCCGATCCAAGTTTGCCCCGCCCGGCTTTGTCAGGACCGGACTCCCGCTAGCGGCCGGAGAGGGTCGGGGCCCGCCCCGCACCTCAGAGCTGCTAACAAACCCGCGCCGCGCGAGCGCACACACAGAGCTTGGGAAAGTAGTGAAGGTGCTATTCACCCGTCCAGAGTTCTCTTTGCAAGGTTTTCTTCCTCTGTTTTTTTAAAAGTGTCAACAATGGATAAAGGAGATTTATATATTATGCCCAGTGATACCTGGCCGACAATACATGTTAGGAAATATTAAACGAGGAAACGAAAAGAAACAACATTTTAATAATGATATAAATTATTTTCCAAAAAGTATCTAAAACAGTCCACTGTACAGCATATAAAAATGGTATTTGAGAAGTTAAGGACCATAGAGAAACTGTGGATAAGGCACAAAGTTTATTTACACTCATAATTGCATACTAAACTTTTATAATTCATATTTACAACTCCATCAAGTTTTAATATTCAGAATTATTCCTTCACATTGTTTGATATTTGGCATAATGCTCAAACACATTTCATACACACTGACCCTCTCCCAGCACCACTCACAATACTCAATAAATACTAGAAAAAACAAAAATTAAGGTATTATTTGAAGCTTGATCTTCTGTTTACTTCAAAATGACAGAGAAGTCAGTTTCTTGTGCTGAAATATTACAAGAGTGAAGAATTAAACTTTCATTCAATTGAGAAGTATATTATCTCTGCTCAGGTACCACTGAATAAAAGGAACATGAATCTGCCAAGTAGCAGCATGATTGGTGGGCTGGTTTCTATGTCCCATCGCTCTCATAGTCTTCTATGATCATCTCTTCTTCTTCCAGGTCTCCCTCCACCGAAAAGGACTGAGGCTGGCTGGCAGGCAGTTCACTCCCACTGTTCTGACTCAAAGGAAGACAGCAGGTTTCAGGTTCAGCAGTTTGAGTGGCTTCACCCAGCGCTTCCTCTGCGGGCTGCCCTCCAGGAAGCGGGGCTTCATCTCCACTGTCAGGGTCTATCATTCCAGGCTCCCTGTCCGTCAGGGCTTCCATTTTCAACCTGTCAGATTTACAGTAGCCAATCAATAATAACCAAATAAGGGGATGCCCTTTAAATCACACCATGCATGTGAAGACTATGAAGCTATCTTTAGTCTTTTGTCTACCTTCACTGTGCTCAGTGTTTAGCCAAGCCTTAAACTTGTTTAATGATATAAACAAAAGTACAAGGTAAATGACAAAATGTGAATAAATTACAACTTACAATACAAACAACTTGTAAAGAGTTCTTACAAAAGAAGAAATTAAACAGAATAGAAAAATGGGTATAAAACATGGACAACTTACATTAAAAAAGTACAAGTTGTAACGAAATAAATTGTTCAACCTAATTTGTAATTTTAAAAATTGAAATTAAAATAATGAACTAGTACTGTAATCTTTAAAACCTATCTTTTATTTATTTGAGTAATCTCTACATCCAACATGGGGCTCAAACACACAATCCCATGATTAAGAGTTGCATGCTCTTCCAACTGAGCCAGCCAGGTGCCCCAAGTAAGTAACAAAAACCCAGCAGTGTCAAGAGTTAGGAGAAAAGAATATGCTGATACACTGTAAGTGGACATAAAATTAGCAAAATATTCTTAGAAGCAATCTGGCAAGATAGAGCAAAGACTTCAAAAAAGTTTATGTCCACTGATCCAGCAACTTCATTTCTAGGAATATATCCTATGTAAATAACATTTGATCCCATTTCACAACCTTTAGGATCTCTGTTATAATAGAAAAAAAAAAAAGGTTTGGCAAAGGTGTGTGGAAACTGAAACTCTTGAGCATTGCTGGTACAAATGTAAAATAGTTTAACTGCTGTTAAATGCTAAGGCAGTTCCTTAAAAAAGTAAAAACAGAATTACTACATGACCTAGCAACAGCAATGATTTAAGCTATAAGGAAAGCTGTGATAAAGTTGGAAATAAGCTAAATGTACAAAAAAATAAGGTTAGGTTGGATTATAGGAAACTAGGGAACTATTAAATATTAATACTAAATATCAAACTAAATATTCATATTTAATACTGTCATGAGTCAATGATAACGTTAAATATGGTCATCATGAATGAAAAATAAAGTACAATCACTGCAGTAAGTAGCATTTACAAATCCTCTCTCCTAAGTTAGATCAAGTAGTTGAACTGATAAGAACAGTTAAAAAGCCCTTTTTAAACCTTTTTAAAATGCTAAAGTACAGGGGTGCCTGGATGGCTCAGTTGGTTGGGTGTCTGACTCTTGATTTTGGTTCAGGTCATGATCTCAGGGTTGTGGGATTGAGCCTTGTGTCAGGCTCTGAGGTTGAGTGTGGAGCCTGCTTACGATTCTCTCTGCCCCTTTCCCTACCCTATTTGTGCTCTCTCCTCCTCTTTCTCTCTCTAAAATAAGAGAAAAAGTAAAATAAAACATTAATAAATAATTAATTAAATGCCTGACTACATAATTTGATCTTACAGATAAGCTAAGTAGAAATGAAATATACATGTTATGTTTATCACTGGTATTAGCCCAGAAGTGATTTT
Source organism: Cryptoprocta ferox (assembly GCA_028646485.1). NCBI lineage: Eukaryota > Metazoa > Chordata > Mammalia > Carnivora > Eupleridae > Cryptoprocta > Cryptoprocta ferox. Next base: position 47,242,947 of record CM053572.1, on the reverse strand, counting down.
GTAATAAAATGAACAGCATAGATACACCTCTCTATCTAGGTTTTATTTGTCTGAATCTTTTAAAATAAGGAAGTGAAATAAGTCAGTGCTTTTGTGGTAGTTCCTAGTTCCTACAGGCTTTAAACACAGGCTAAGGATTAGCACCAGAGTGGCTCATTCAGTTAAGCGTCTGACTTCAGCTCAGGTCATGATCTCACAATTCGTGAGTTCAAGTTAGCTGCTGCTGTCAGCACAGAGGCCAATTTGGATCCTCTGTCCACCCCCTCTCTACCCCTCCCCTGCTTGCACTCTCTCTCTCAAAAATAAAGTTTTTAAAAAAATTAGGAAAGAAAAAACAAAACTAAGAACATCTTGGGAGAAAAGGTTAAAAGAGGTTTCCAGATATACAAGATTTGTTAACTGGAGGATTACAGATAAATTTTTATTGGTTGTATACTGAAAAACTAGATAACATTCCGTGGACATTTCAGTAACAGTTCTTTGAAAATTAAAACAGCTTACCTTCCAAAGTGTCGCTTCAGAGGAAGTTTTCCAATATCTTGGATAAAAGAAATTTGAGCTGAAACAGAGATTTTTAAAAATCTTTAAATAGACATTTCTCTGAAGAAGATATATAAATGAGCAACAAGCAAGGGATTCTCAGGGTACCTGAGTGGCTCAGTTGGTTGAGTGTCTAACTCTTGATTTCCACTCAGGCCATGATCTCAGGATCATGAGACTGAGCCCTGCATCAGGCTCAGCACTGGGCATGGAGCCTGCTTAGGGTTCTCTTCCTCTCCCTCCACCCCTCCCCTTGTGCTAGACAAAGGAAGGATGGAAGGTAGGAAGTAAGGAAGGAAGAGAAAGAAAGAAAGAAAAGAAAAAGAAAAAGAAGAAGAAAAAGCAAGCTCAAATCACGAATCCTTTGGAAAATTCAAATCAAAACCATGGGATACCATTTCATATCCATTAGGATGTCTGTTGTAAAAAAAATAGAAAAAAAAAAGCTTGGCAAAGATGTATGGAAACTGAAACCTTTGGGCACTGTTGGTGGAAATGTAAAATGGTATAACTGCTGTGGAAAATGGTAAGGCAGCTCCTTAAAAAATGAAAAACAATTACTATATGACCTAGCAATTCCACTTCTGGGTATACACCCAACAGAATTGACAGCAGGGTCTTCAAGAGTAATCATATACCCCATGTTCATAGCAGCACTGTTCACAATAGCCAAAAGGTGGAAGCAACTTAAGTATTCATCAACAGATGAATGGCAGAATGTGGTATATACAATGTGATATTCTTCAGCCTTAAAAAGGAAATGCTGATACATGCTATAATATAAGCTTTAATGACATGCTAAGTGAAACAAGTCAGTCACAAAAGACAAATACTGTGTAAGTCCACTTATGTGAGGTACCTAGAGTAGTCAAATTCAGAGACAGAAGGTAGGTGGTGGACAGGGAGTGGGAGATAATAAGCATTTAATGTGTGTACTTTCAATTTTGCAAAATGAAAAAGTTCTAGAGATTGGTTGTACAAGGTGAATATGCTTAACACTATTAAACTATATACTTAAAAATGGATTAAGATGATAAATTTTATGTTATGAAGAAACATTTTTTTCAGGAGAATCTAACAGCACGAGTCTGTGGCATCTGACCCAGGACCCACTCCTCACTTCCTCAGCTCTAGAGAGACTTCACTCCAGGTGGGGGTAGCCAAGAACTCATAGGACTCCCTCCCTCCTGCGGCCAGCCAAGAATTTGGGACTCCCTTTCTCCAACCCTTGGCATGGAAGCTCTATCCTAGCAGCACAGCAGGCTGAGAATACTGCCTCCTCCTCAAACTGCAATGGCCCTCACCCAAGCTCACCCATAGGGTGGAGGGTCCATGTGAGGCAGGGCCCAGCCAAGATCTTCAGAGGCTACCTCCACTTGAGCACTCACCCAGAACATTGACTCACTACAGGGGTTCAATAGTAGATTTGAACTGCCAGAAGAATCAGTCAACTTGAACAAAGACTGATAAAGATTGCACAATCAGAGAAAATGGAGACGTTATCAGAGGAATGTGGGATATCTGTAAGCATGTTAACAAACACTAACGGAGGACCAGAATAAAAGACAAAGAGAAAACAGCAAAAAATTTTAAAGAAATAACTTCTAAAATGACACAGTAAATGGGGGGAAAAATGATTTAAAAAAAAAGCCAAAACTTAAATCAAGAGTTGCATTGCTCTACCAACTGAGCAGCCAAAGCCCCCAAAGCATCTTATTTTTAAATGAATTTTATAAACCTTTCAAAGCTTATAAATGCAACTCTATGAGGGCTCTTAGATACTTACCTTTTTAAAGATCCAGTCCAGAACAGAATCAGGAGTTTGTAAAAAACAGTTTTTTGATATGGAAAAAAGAGTTGTGATTCTATAATCTGAATTTTTAACTAGTGGATGATTCTCCAGATAATTTCAATGTAAGTAGTCCAAACCAGTACTATTACTGAACTGGGAAAGGTTAAAATAAACTCTGTGGTATTAGGTTGAAATTGAAAGTACTGGTGTGAACTCATGGTTTACACACACACACACACTTCCTATATTTGTTCCATTCAAAAAGCATAGACACAGTGATACTCCAACAGCAACGACCATACCTAGTGCCCGGATTGTAATTTTTTTTTTTTAAGTAGGCTCTATGCCCAGCATGGGTCTGAACTCACAACCCCTAGATCAAGAGGCGCACACTCTACCTATTGAGCCAGCCAGGTGCCCCCAGATCCTAAATTCTAAATACCATTTCCACTAAAAGGAACCAGGGCTCCTTGGAATTCCTGATTCTAGTACTAGGGCGGACAAAGTATAAAATGATCCTGGATTTCTGGTATTTACCAAAGGAACAATCAGAGATTGCTCTGCTCTCTGCCACGTGAGAATACAAGAAGACGGCCACCTATAAGCTAGGAAGAAGGCCTTCACCAGACACTGGATCTGCTTGTACCTTGATTTTGGACTTCCCAGCCTCCAAAGCTGACTGAGTACTAATTTATAACATATGGAGCGCTATCCACGGTAAGTGATACATGCCAATTAAAGCATATGCCTACTATTTGTATATGCACAGAAAAAAGTCAGGAAGAACTACACCAATCTTTCAAAAGGAATTACCTGTGGTTATAGGGGACTTTTAATATTTTTTCTTTATATACTTGTTATTATTTGAATTCTTTCTTCCTTTTTTAATCTAAAACATATTCATTTTGGATCAAAAAATAAAGGAAAAAAACTTAGTCTCACTAGAATGTAGCAATGAGTTGACTTTAAAAAGATAAGGTTATAAAATACTACTTCTTGGGGATGCCTGGGTGGATCAGTTGGTTGACTGTCAGACTTGATATCGGCTCAGGCCATGATACCAGGGTCATGGGATCAAGCCCCATGTGAGGCTCCATGCTGTGCAAGGAGCCTGCTTAAGACTCTCTCTCTTTCTCTCTCCCCCTTTGCCCCACTCATGCTCTCTCTCTAAAATTAATAAAATAAAACATTACTTCTTGGATTAAATAAAAGCCCATGTTATTACCTGGATTTCTCATTGGAATGGTTAGCAAAGCAAGGTATGGCAACAGCTGAGTTTGAAGGCATAAAGCTGGTAAGCAGAAGTCAGAAAAAAGAGATTTTGCTGCCAGGCAATTTTCCCGATACTGTATAGAAGGGAAAAAAAAAAGATGAAATGAAAAATAAAACAAAAAAATATGGAGGTGTATTCCTAGACAAATGAAGTTTATTATATCACAAAGTGTGTGTATATATACCACAAACATACTTTTAGGAGTTTATCTAATTAATTTTTTGTAACTGTTCTAGCCTTATCTAATAAAGAATTTTACCTATACAACTATTTTGTATTTGACATAAAAGCAATAAGAATTTTTTAAAGAGACTTAAGGTAGAAGGAAAATAAACCTTAAAAATCAAAGGAATTCTGTTTATAAGTATACATCACAAATTATGTGAGAATACGGTTTCTCAATGAAAGAACTTATTTTCTTAACACAGGTACAAAGTTAGGCTGATAAGGAGACAAGCACAATCTGCCTTCGAAGAGCTTACAGTTTTACAAACAATTCATATGTAAGTATAAGGCAAAGTTAATATATGTGCTATAAAGAGCAAAGCAAGTCAATAAGGGACACAAATTCGTTAAAAGTCACGAAATTCTCCAAGAAATCTGTTGGAAAAAATGTCTTAGGTAACAAATTACATATGGCTCCTATTTTGCCATATGATTTAAGAACTGGACAAGATCTCAAGATGACATAGTTCTGGGGCCACAAATTCAGATGCTCTAGGAGGTACATAAATCAGTGAAGTGAAGCAGCTGGGGAAGGTACCCACCACTCCCATTCTCAAGGGGTAGATGCTACTTGGCTTGACCAGATAGCTGTCATGTCAAAATACAGGCCAGTGCTGCCTTACTTTGCATTTATTTCAGGAGAGTCCAGACCTTCTGAGCCAGAAATCCACAGCTGAGTTTTAATAATTGTACTCATTTTTAAAGACTGGCAATTCATGAGAAAAAAATCTCTGTGTGTAGTATTCAACTTGTGGGACAACCTATTTTTGACTTCTAATTCAATCTGCAACATTTAAAGCTGTGGAAATGATGTGTACGTTAGGTAAAATAACCTGTTGGTTATAAGCAAAGCCAGGATTGACTGACTGATTGATTTGCTCTCGCTCCCTCTCTTTCCCGTTCTTTAGTAATCTCTACACTCAATGTGGGGCTCGAACTCACAATTCTGAAATCAAGAGTCGCATGCTCTTCAAAATGAGCCAGCCAGACGCCTCTATTTTCAATTATAAATACTTTTTTAAAACTACAAAAAAAAATAACATCTTCATTGAGATATAATTCAAATACCATAAAGTTTACCTACTAAAAGTATACAATTCTTATTTTACCTTTTTATTTATGAAAAACCACTGGGGTTTGTGCAAGGGTCGAAAACTTGATCCTCCTCCTTGGCAATGAGCAAATCCTCGCGCTTTATTGGAATGCATCACACCCCTCGTAGCTATGGATGTAGTATATTGCCTGAGTAAAGAGCGCGTCTAAAAAAAGAGACAATGTAAAATAAGGAAAATGAGACATTTATAAAGTAGCGCTATTCTATTTATCTTACGCCAAAAAACCACTAACCATATTTAATGTTCATTTTTTTCCAACATAACCACAGCCCTGAAAATAATACGCTACAAAATTACCTAAATCAAATTCAAATGAGACATAACAATCAACCGCTGTGTGTGAATTCTGACTGGATCTTGGATGTGGGTGTTGAAAACAACTTAAAATACTTTTTGAGACAACTGGGAAAATTGAAATAATGACACCATGTTACTGAATTTATGTTACTTTTCTTAAGTATGATAAATGCTATTGTGGTTATAATAGGCAATGTCCTTACACATGCTTAAGTATTAAGTGACATGATGTTTGCAATTACTTTCCAATTATTGGGCCAAAACAAGTGTATAAACACATAGAGATCAAGCAAATGTAACAAAATGTGAAAAACTGGTGAACAAAAGCTAAGGGTATACAGGCATTCATCTTACTATTCTTCCATTAGTTTGTAGTTTAGAAAATTTCAAAATAAAAAATATAAGAAAAATTAAGCAAACACAACTGCTGAATAATGAAACTAAATATAACACAGAAACCATATCATACATGTTTTTCACTGTATCTTTTCTAATTTTAATGATTAATGCTATTTCAATATTTATAACAGAAATATTAACATATCAAAACAGTGTTGTCCAAAAGAACTTTCTGTAACAAAAACGTTTTGTATCTGGCATAGTAGTACTAGCCACAGGTTACTATCAAATACTGGAAATGTGGCCAGTATGACTGAGGAACTGAATTTAATTTAAAAAAATATTTTTTAACGTTTCTTCATTTTTGAGAGACAGAGCGTGAGTGGGGGAGGGGCAGAGGGAGAGGGAGACACAATCCGAAGCAGGCTCCAGGCTCTGAGCTGTCAGCAGAGAGCCCGACATGGGGCTCGAACTCACAGACTGTGAGATCATGACCTGAGCCGAAGTCGGAAGTTTAACCGACTGAGCCACCCAGGCGCCCTGAAGAACTGAATTTCAAATTAAGTTAAATGTCATTTAACCTAATGTAAATAGCCATATGTGGCAAGTGGCTATTACACTGATCAGACCAGTGTTAAAATGTTAGGAAAAAATATAAATCTTATAGTGAATAATATCAAATTTGTGAAAAAATTATTTAAAAAGTAAAACTATAAAAAACACACTTCTTCCCTATCTACTTTTCAATGGTTGTCAAAGTTTCTGCGTATATGTTAGTTTTATAATCAGAAAATAACTTCAGAAAAAATTAGTGTTATATTATCACCAAAAAAAAATCAGATTAACCAGTGTCATTACAAACACTGCACTGTATCAAATAATTTTATCATTGTTATTAAGAAGTTACATACAATGTCAAATAATGAGGAATAAAACTAAACTTTCCCAATTTTGAGGAAACATTCGTAAACAAAAATAGTTAAATTGGTCTTACATTCCAGTCACCGCTGAGGGTATCTGCAAAACTCAGAAATTCACTGGCTCTCACAACATCATCTACTTCCACGAAGAAATCTAAGTAGTTTTGGTGAAGATATAAATTAAATAACTCTCCCGGCATATGTGACATTTCTACTACTTCCTAAAAAAAGAAGTATACATATATTATTTTGGTGAAAATTCAGTGGTTAAATGGACATTTCCATAAATGTACCTAATATATATCCTGTACAAAGTATTATATGTTATTAAAGACTTTACCTCAGGTTGAACAAGCAAGGTATCCCGTTCATACTCTGTTAAATGCGAAGGCAACCGAGGGGAATCTAATTCTGTTAAAGATGCTCCTATAAAAAAAATTCTGGAATTATTAAAAATAACATCACCTTAAAGTTATATAGAACCACTCATTTGAAGGTTTTTTCAATACTTAGGCACATAATACCAAACATAGTAAGCAAGATGTTAAAAATAAAAACAAAGTAAATGGAGGCCTTGTAAGTTGCCTCACTACTACAGCACCTTGCTATATATGGTTAGTTGCCTCACTATCACTATTCTTAAGAACTCAAATTAGAATTCTGATGACTGGATTATGGCTTTTCTGGTATTAAAATATTCCAATTCTCAAAGCATTTCACCTTTTCCGTTCTGAGTTGGTTTCTTCTTTTGATCCTCATTCTCAATATAGAGATCTTTACTGCTTTATTAACAATGTAAGATGAGGCTGCTTTCTGCACAAGAGAACAGAGACCCTGTTCCCTGATGCAAGAAGTTACAAATAATGTTCAGAAGGAAAAGAAAGAGTAGAAAGAAAAGAATCAGTGGGAATAGCCTAGCCACTGAGGTTCAGAGGTTAAGAGGATTCCAGGACACACGTGTGTCTTCATTTTCACCTAAGTGATGCCAGTTTCATCTTCAGGGGTCATGAAGTTTTCCATTGAGAAATATCAAATTTTCAACCATCTGGAAAGAAGAAACTGAGAGATAATAGCCTAAAACAAAAAGGATGTCTGGAGTGAGAAGAGAATGAAGCAGAAATAGAGAGAGACAACAGAAGAGAAAGAGGCAAGGAGGTAAAAAGATGGAAAACAGGTATGAGAGGCACTCAGAGTTTTACAGGAAGATAAAAACAGTGGTTTAAAACAACTGGGCTTTCAGCAACCAGAAAAAAATCTCAGATAATAACCGGCATGATAAGCATGAAGCTTCAGTGATTGTTTGTTCACATACTACTTGTGACCCACCTGAAGCAGCTATTTTACACAAGATTTGAAAAACTACCTAGGAGAAACTGAGACCACTGTACACAAAGAACTTTTTTCAACGGTCCATTATGATTATTTACTTTGTGGTATAACATACAAAACTATTATAAACGATGGCAATAGTTTCCCTCAAAATTTTGTATGAATTGCTTTAATCTATGTAAAAGCATGTCAGGTCCACCCCCCTCAAACCTAATCCTCTCTTTTTTCAGGATCAGCAGACGAAGAACTGATATTTTCTACATAAAAAACAGAAGTTTGGGATTTTATTGAAAAAAGAGGCAATTTGGGGGCTTAGAGATGGGTGATGCAGATGGAGGGATGAAGGTGAAGCAGGCATTAAACACAGAAAAGGGCAATGGTTCATCTCTGGTTGGGGAGAGAGCAGCTAGTGAAGGGAAATGTACGGTAATCCAAAGAAGCCTGACGCTACCTGACAATTTGCCTAGGGTCCTGGTGTTGGGCTACCAACATTTGCCACTAAAATTCTAGAGGAAATGACGTCTCACGTTCAGGAAACTAAAATTTTAAAGATTTACAGACATGGATATAGACTATAGTAGTTTTTACATTTAAACCCATCCACAGTCGAAAAATACTGTACTTAAATACATTTACCTGTTGTGTCTTAGGCCTTGCCAAACAGTATCAGACCTGGCCCTAACTGCAAATACATGACATTTTAAAAAACTAGTATTTAATTTCAGTTGTAGGACCAATACCTAACAGATTTTTTTATAAAACGTAAGATTTTCTTACTTTTACAATACAGTATCTTCCCCAAAGCTCTGAACAGAAAGAGAGAAACATCTTTGCCACCAATAGCTTGGACCTCTTGGTTTTCAAAAACCCTATCTGTTTGTTTTCTTCGTTTTGATTTTGACAGAGCAGCATCTGATTTTAATGAAGATGTTCCTTTCTTCCTTGGCCAAAAACTGTTTTCTCCTAAAAAATATACACCCAAGAGACAATAGTGGAAATAAAATTAAAATATGAAAAATAAAACAAACAACATTTTAGATATACTAAATATTCTAATTTAAATTATACTTTCTTAATAATAATAATTATAAAATATGTGAACTGAGTAACAGTCCTCTTTGGGTTACTACATAATTAAAATGAAATAAAATGTCATCTAAAAGTATCTCTGACAAAAATTTCAAATTTTCACACATAGAAATGACACTCTCTAATACAGGTCTATCATCTTGATTTCTCACAGTACTGTTTGTGCTAGGTACTATTCTTGGTACATGACATGTGCTAACCAATTTAATCCTCAAAACACTCGATTAGGGGAGAAATACTTTTACACACATTAAAGACAGGACATACAGAGGTGCATGGGTAGCTCAGTCAGTTAAGTCTCTGACTTCGGCTTAGGTCATGATCTTGCGGTCGGTGAGTTCGAGCCCCTGGAGCCTGCTTCAGATTCTGTGTCTCCCTCTCTTTGTGTCCCTCCCCTGCTCATGCCCTGTCTCACTGTCTCTCAAAAATAAATAAATGTTAAAAAAAAAAAAAAAAAAAAAAAAAAGGACGTATGAAGAGGTTAAGTTACTGGCTCAAGGTCATCATCTAGTAAGTGATTTGAAACCAGGCAGTGTAGTTCTGTAGTGGATGCTTCACGCTGGTGTGGGTAGTCTTCAGTTTATGACTATGCCTGTGTTGAAATTTCACTGGTAAATCTACTGTTCAAAACTCAGAATGCGTCACTTAAAAAAAAGTAGCCTCTGGGGTGTCTGGGTGGCTCAGTTAGTTAAGCATCCAACTCTTGATTTCAGCTCAGGTCATGATTTCACAGTGGTGCAATTGAGCCTGTGCAATAGCACAGAGCCTGCTTGGATTCTCTCTCTCCCTCTCTCTCTGCTGCATCCCCTCACCGGCACGCTTAATCTCTCTCAAAATAAAAAAAAAAAGGAGCCTGGAAGAGCAGAAGAATATAGGATCTGCAGTTGATTTATTTTTGTCTATCTCATTAGTCTGGTCAAAAATTAAATGTAAAATATATGATTGCTAATACAGTCTCTGACCCTTTCAAAAAATATTATTTTCTTCCCTTTAAAATTTCTGAGCTCAGAATAATAATGCTATAAATGGTAGTTAGGATCTCAAACTGGCCTACTTCAGCCTTCCCAACCCATAATTCCAGTAGTGAACCTAAGCACATTTACGTTTCTACAGGAATAAGCAGAATTCTACTTACAGTTGTGTTAGGCTGCCTATTTACTCTTCTCTGTAGTTATTTTGAAAAACAAAGATGTGGGGGCACCTGGGTGGCTTAGTTGGTTGAGTTGGTTGAGTGACATCGGCTCAGGTCATGATCTCACAGTTTGTGAGTTCGAGCCCTGCAATGGGCTTGCCGCTGTCAGCAAAAACCCTCCTTCAGATCTTCTGTTCCCCTCTCTCTCTGTCCCAACCCTGATCATACTCTCACTCTCAACAGTAAATAAAACATTAAAACATAAATTAAAAAGAAAAAAAACAGAGACATAAACTAAATGAACACGTTACACTTGTATGTAGATACAAGGATTTCAGCTGAATTGAGAGCTCTAAAGATGGCTTTTAAAATTTCAAGGTCAATTCCTCAATGTTAAACAAGTAGATGACATGTTAAATGTTTTCTGATCAAGGACCACATGCAATAAATCATGTACTATCTCTCTCTTTTTTTTTTAAGTTTGAGCCAGGGAAGGGCAAAGAGAGAAAAAGGGAGAGAATCCCAAGCAGGCTCTGCACTGCTTGACACAGGGCTCAAACTTACGAACCAAACCGTGAGATCATAACCTAAGCAAAACTCAAGTCAGACAATGAACCTGAGTTCTGAGCCACCCAGGTGCTCCTATGTGCTCTCTCTTTTAATGTACCATGACTATGCACTCTTTTTACAATGAAGTAAATCAATTTACTAAATGTATCATATATAAATTAAAAATCAAAAGTAGGGGCGCCTGGTGCTGACAGCTCAGAGCCTGGAGCCTAGCTTGGATTCTGTGTTTTCCTCTCAGCCCTCCCCTGCTTGCACGCATGCTCTTTCTCTCTCAAAAATAAACATTAAAAAAAATATTTTTTACGTAATTTAAAGATCGAAAGTAATTGATTACTTTTGTGATCAGTATAATATTATTAAATCCATTAACAGCTGACCATTTATTGATCCCTTAATATGTATCAAGCACTGGAATAAACACTCTACCAATATGACTTCACTTATTCTTCATACAACTCTTAAGAGAGGTTCTCATACAAAAGGTAAGAATCTGCAAGCACAAAATGATTGTCATTTGCAAGACTAAGTCACTAGTAAATGGCAGAACCAGGATTTTCATCCAGGAAGTCTCATCCAAATTAACTTTAAAGGGGTGCTTGGGTGGCTTAGTCGGTTAAGTGTCCAACTTCGGCGGAGGTCATGATCTTGCAGTTTGTGAGTCCAAGCCCTACGTCAGGCTCTGTGCTGACAGCTCAGAGCCTGGAGCCTGTTTCAGATTCTGTGTCTCCCTCTGTCTCTGCCCCTCTCCTGCTCGTGCTCTGTCTCTCTCTCTCAAAAATAAACATTAAAAAAATTTAAAACAAAACAAAACAACTAATTAAAAATGTAAAGGAGCAAACCACATAAATGAATTGGGCTTTGTCTCAGGTATATGGATACATACAATGACATATTCACAGAGGTGTGTTTATTGTACGCACATGTATGTACATGATTTTATGAAACGATCTCAAAAAAATAGTAGATAGAGATAGGTATGTATCAGTTGTGAAATATGTTTAGTGTGATTTCACCCATGAACAATTAAGAGAAAGTCACCAAATATAATACTATAAGAATTTATCTTTCATAGTTACCTTTTGAAGAAGAAAACTGGAGGCTGTTTATTGCACTTCTGATATCACCAGAACATCCTTGACAGAGCAACTCTAGGGAAGTTTTATCAGGGACAGTAATATTTCTTCCATTCTATAATGAAAAAATTACAGTTTAAAAAACTCTTTTCTAAACCCGCCCCCCACCCCGGCCCATTCTCTGAACTAAATGAAAATACATCAGATCTCTCAAAACTGGATGCTAAAATCTTCCCTGTTAAACACCAGTCTGCTCAGGAAGGTCAATGACTTATCATAGATTAAGGTAAATTTTCAAAAGTATAAAATAATTTTACTTGTTTACTTGGGCTAGGTTATATTTTGAGATTCTTTCCAACTTTATGAACATACATATACACAAACGTCACTCCCTTGTCAAGTACAAGGCCAGAAAAATTTATCTGTCCCTCTCCACCTTAAGAAACTCTTAACGGTTTACTGATAAAATGACTTAAGTTGAATTCATGTGACTGCTCACAGATCACCCATTTCAGATTTTGTAAAAACTGATTAAAACACAAAAAATAGTATTTTCCTATGATCTTTGAATATATTTTTATTAATCAAAGCTGTTTCAGAAGTCTTTATGAAAAAGTTACTGTCCTAGTAGTCTTCGCATATCCTAAACTTTCTCACCATTGTTGATATTCTAGTGAGTACTTTTCCATACTACTTTCTGTGCCAAAATATCTCTAAGTATGTACAGTACCTAGAAGTATGCATAGACATAGTTAACTTTTTAAAGTTTTTTTTTTTTTTTTTTTTTTTTTTTTTGACAGAGCAAGCGAGCAAGCTCACACAGGGAAGGGTCAGAGAGAGAGGGAGAAAGAGAATCCCAAGCAGGCTCTGTGCAGTATGGCACCCAACGCAGAGCTCGATCCCACAAACATGAGATCATGACCTGAGCCAAAACCAAAAGTTGTACTCTTAACGGAGCCACCCAGGTGCCCCAACATAGTCAACTTTTTAAACATAAGTAAGGTCTTATTACAGGGATTATTATTATTATTACTATTTCTGAGAGAGAGTGCACAAATGCGGGGGAGGGGCAGAAGGAGACAGAGAGAATCTTAAACAGGCTCCAGGCCTGACACGGGGCTCGATCCAACCACCCTGGGATCATGACCTGAGCTGAAATCAAGACTCAGATGCTCAACTAACTGAGTCACCCAGGTGCCCCCACATGTATTATTCTATGACACGTTTTTTTACTTAATAGCATTCTCTGTGATCTATAATAGGACCCTTATCTCTATTTCACTTTGAAAAACATTATGGGTATAATTTAACAGTTTCTCCAGTGAAGGGACAACAATTACATTGTTTCCCATTTTTTACCACAGATATACTTATATCTTTGTCAACAGGCACAAATATTTCTGTAAAAGGACAGTGCCTTCCAAAGTGTCTCTAACAATTACCAATTTTTTTCTACCAATGGTATGTGAGAGTACCCATTTTCTCCTTATCTTTGGTAATCCTGTTTATTCATCTCGTAAATGTTTTGCAAGCTGATACACGAATAATGGTATCTAGTTTAAATATGAATTTCTTTGGGACACCTGGGTGGCTCAGTTGGTTAAGTATCCAACTCTTGATTTTGATTTTTAAATTTTCAAAAATGTTTTATTTATTTTTTGAGAGAGAGAGAGCCTAAGTTGGGGAGGGTCAGAGAGAGAACAGGACAGAAGACCCAAAGTGGGATCTAAGCTGACAGGCTGACAGCAGTGAGCCCACTGTGGGGCTCGAACTCACAAACCACAAGGTCATGACCTGAGATAAAGTTGGACACTCACCCGACTGAGCCACCCAGGCACACCTACTGATTTTGGTCATGATCTCACAGTCGTGGAATCAAATACTGTGTCAGGCTCTGTGCAGAGTGTGGGGCCTGCTTGAGATTCATTTTCTCTCTCTCTCTCTCTCTCTCTGTGCAGAGCGTGGGGCCTGCTTGAGATTCATTCTCTCTCTCTCTCTCTCTCTGCCCCTCCCCCACTCATGTTCCCACTCTCTCAAAATAAATTAATAAACATTAAAAAACATATATTTTTAAATGTTTATTTTTAAGAGAGACAGACACAGAGCACAAGTGGGGGAAGGACAGAGAGAGACACACACACAGAATCCTAAGCAAGCTCCAGACTCTGAGGTGTCAGCACAGAGCCGGACACGGAGATTGAATTCATAAACTGTGAGATCATGACCTGATGTCTCTCCTTCTCTCTCTGACCCTCCCCTGCTCACACTGTCTCTCTCTCTCTCAAAAATAAATAAAAACATCAAAAAAAAATTTTTTTAATGAGTATTATATACCAATTTTGTATGGTTGTAATGAGGTTTAATAAGATCAGGCATATAAAAATACTTTGCCTAGTGCCTGACACATATTAAGAGCTAAAAATGCAATTTCTGTTGTTACCATTATAACTTTGCACCTTATTATTATTTTAATGTTTATTTTTGAGCAGAGGAGGAGCAGAGAGAGAGGGAGACACAGAATCCAAAACAGGCTCCAGGTTCTGAGCTGTCAGCACAGACCCCAATGCAGTGCTCAAATCCACAAAATGCGAGAGATCATGACCTGAGCCGAAGTCAGATGCTTAAGTGACTGAGCCACTTAGACGCCCCTCGTACCTTATTATTTTTAACTTGACATTAAGTTAAATACATTAAGTTAAATACATTAACTCATAATTTCCCTTGTCACTAAATACTCTCAAAACACTAATTAATGACAAGATACCTCCTCAAAATAACTGCACCATTATTAGACTCAGTTTGTTTTTAATTTTTCACTATTAATACTTTTTATTTATTCAGCCAACTGCTCTTCATACATAATTTTGTTGAATCCTCAAAGCAACCTCTCCCTTGAAGATTTTCCTCAGTTTCTATAATCCAAGTGGTACAAAAAAATTTGTTTCATTTAAGATCTAGTTGATTTGTAGCAGTAGGTTCTCCCTAGAACCATGCTGCTGTTGGAAGCGTTCCATCAATTTATTTTAACATAATGTTGATTACAAAGATAGAAAAAAAATGATGCATTAAAAATGACAACAGCTGGTTTCACCACAATGTTAATATATGTAAAACTACTGAACTGTACACTTAAAAATGATTAAGATGGCATAGTTATTAACACTGTAGTATTTTAAAGGTACTAAGAGAGTAGATCTTAAATCTTCTCACCACAAAAAAGAAGTGGTAATGACACGACTTGATGATGGTATTGTGGAATGCGGTAGTGGTAATCATTTTGCAATATGTTAAGTGTATCAAATCAATATATTGTCTACCTTAAACTTAAGGATTTTGTGTGTCAAGTGTATTTCCGTAATAATCAGAAAATAAATGGTTAAGATGGTAAATTTTATGTTTCTTACCACAATAAAAATATTATTAGATTAAAAAACTGACAACAGGACAAATGTAGAGTTGGATCATTGATGACTAGACGCCAGGAAACAGTCTCTTGATAACAGACACAATTTACAACACTAGCCAAACAAAGGACTATTTACTTCAATGTGAAAGAGAAAGCGAGATTTAATAGTAGAAAAAAGTTAAAGATTTTTTTTTTAAGTAGGCTCCACGCCCAGTGTGGAGCCCAACAAAGGGCTTGAACTCACGACCGTGAGGCCAAGACCTCAGCCAAGATCAAGAGTCAGACGCTTAACCAACTGAACCGCCCAGGCGCCCCCGGATTTCTAAAACCAGTATTTCCTGCCTTTCCTAGAATGACAGGCCTTACAAATATGGTAACATATTTTAATTCTAAAAACTGAAATAATATGTGTCTCAACTCTGCAAGTTTGGCTTTCTATAAATAAAATGTAAGATTCAAATTAATCAGTTCTTAAGAGATTTACCTTATTAGCTTCCATGGTCACTATTCGATTAAGAAATTTCATCATAATTGTTGGTGCCACAGGGTTAAAACTGTCAAAAGTTTTATAAAGAAAGATAAGGGTTAGATGATTAATCTAAAAATATAACTTGTGAATGTGAGCATTACAAAAATTTCATTCTTACCTAATGTTTGATATAGCACACTCTTCCTGAATTTCTTTGGGAAATAGTAACCTTTGATTATTATCTCCACTGAGACTGTCAGAGATTATAAATATTAGAGGACACCGACCAGTATGCACATATTTCCTAAAATAAAGTAGAGCAATGTTGAAATTTAAGCTATTGCCATTTAATTCAAAGTCTGAGAAAACTTCACTGAAACTCACCTGAGAATTTCATGTAAAGTATGAGAATCTCGATAAAACTGGTTAGGTAAATCCTATTGAAAAATGATAATTATTAGGTTAGTTTTATTCTTGAGTAAATTTATTTTGAGATTTATATTCACCAAGTTAGGAAAAAATGTTACCTATTCAATGTACTGTAAGTAGAACTTTTACAGAAATTAAGGAAAACATGAAAAAGCTGATGTCCTAACCAGTAAAATGCATCAATGGGAAACCCAAGTTTCAGTTCGAATTTCTTAGGGTCACTACTAATTACAGTATTTTCACTAAGGATTTTCCAAAATCCTTCCTTTTTTTTTTAAGTTTATTTATTTATTTTGCAAGAGAGAAAGCGAGTAGGGGAGGGGCAGTGAAAGAGGGAGACAGAAAGAATCCCAAGCAGGCCCTGCGCTGTCAGCACAGCCCCAACATGGGGCTCGAACTTACGAACTAACAGATCATGACCCGAGCCAAAATCAAGAGTCAGATGCTCAACTGACTGAGCCCCCCAGGCACCCTTCAAATTATTTCTTTTGCTTTTTCCACACTTGAGTCATTAAAATTATAAAGTTCATCAGCCGATAGCTACTCTATTCAAGTTTACTGAAGACCTGAGGTTTCTGCTATCACAGAGCCTTTACATTATATTTTACCACTATTAATAATACTATGGAGAGAGTTAATGCCACTATCAACAAGATATATCTTGCAATTATTTACTCAATAGTTACAGCAGGATCTCAAAATTTGTCCGTACTTCAACCAGAATTATCCTCTTATCGGTTCTCAGATCATCTCCAAGCATCTGTAGTTGGTTATATTTTGTTGCTCTTAGTAGAAACTCTTTAAAAAGTGTTATCTGAGATTGATAGGGAAATACTTGGAAGCTTGATTCTGAAAGAAAACATGTTCAACACTTTTACTCTCAACAAATTATGCACACATCAGCATTACACATATGTACTTACACACATATATGTTACTGAATACATTCACATATACATGAAGGAGTTCAAAACACCGTAGATTTTTTCTACTTAGGCAAAATTATTCAAATTCAAAATAGCATATTCATTTCAAAAGACAAGAATCATCATGGACCACAGTGAATTTTCTATAGCAATGAATGTAATATGGAATTAAATAACTTCAGAACACAGCTGTTAGTATAGTCACACAACTGGTAAAAACATTTATGTCTCTGCCTATACAATGAAGACACTCCAAATGAGTGTGCTGACTATCAATCAATCAGACCTAATCCTCAAAAAATCCCATTCTCTTCTACTGGAGGCAACTTTCCCCTCTTCTGAAATCACTACTCTCTAAAACTGGGAAGTATCAAAGAAAATGCTCTCATATGGTTTCATTTGATTGCTACTCTTATTTTATGAAGTTAGTAATAGTGGGCAGATGCCAATCTAGCATAGGAGTGACAATATATACTGTCCTCTCAAAAACACATATACCCAAAAGGATCTTAGGAATCTCAAGAATATCAATGGGGAGTTTGTTTCAAACCTCCTTTAAACAGAGACTTCCCCCACTATTTCCACCACCTTCACAGCACATCTTACCAGGATTAAACATCTCTTTGAAATCATCTTTTTGGAAGTCTGGTAAAACTGGATTAATCCACTCTTGTACTTGAATACCATGCTCCTTTGATAGTATTTTTAGAGTTGTTGTTTTCCCACATCCAGGAGGACCTGTTATTAATAAAACAGATCCACCCTAAAACCAAATACAAACGTTAATAAAAAATCAAAATCACTGGAATGCTAGAGTATTATATTTGAATTTTCTTTCTAAATATTAATGATTTCTATAAATATTTACCAAATTTCTGGTATAAGGTGACTAACTTTTACAATGATGCTAGCTGGATTATACCAACTTCAGATGAAATATGATAGCCTTATTTCCTAAAATTTAAGCATAGCTTCTGATAATTCTTCCATGCTTGCATTATGTCCCTACCGAGGTCTACTTAGCAGCCAAATTGAAACAACTAAACATCAGCTAGATTAAGGAGGTAATGTCTGAAACAAGTATTTTTAGAGGTTGCCTGAATTCAAAAATTCAATCTTAATACAGACCTCTCTTTCAATTATATGCTTTAGTATTAAATAAGCATAATTTCTTATGGGAAGATCTTAGTTTGGATATCAAATTCTTTAAGAATGTATATTAAGAAACCTATTTTCCAGAGTTAGAACTCTAACGAGAGACTAGAGGTTATTAGTCACAGTAATATCTCCTCCTATTATCAATCTGGTATAAAAGTTAAATCTAAAAAAAATATCAGGGGAAGATTTCCTACATCCCCTGGTGGACTGTAATCCTTGCTCTACTGTTTACCTTTACTAACGAGTATCAATAAGGGCTCTTGTACTTGGCCCCAGAAGTGAACCAGTCACATTTTTTAAAACAAGTAAGTGCATGAGCTATAGTGCTATTGGCCATAAGTTTAATGATTCAATAATATGTACTAACTATGGTGTCTTTAAACAGAAACAAATATAAAACAAGGTTATATATTGATGACTTGATGTAAATGTGGCCAGAGGAAGATTTTGCAGGAACCTAACTACTTATTTCTCTCAGGAACTATTCAGTATTCACTAATTGTTTCTAGTTTACAGGACATACCTAATGTAAGTAATGAGAACTGACTACTTCCAAACAGATTACTTTTAAATAAAGAAGAGGAAGATCAAGCATGGGCACCCATGTATTTTTCTTATGTAGTAAAGTTAAGTGTCTTGTTTTTTTGATACAGTGAGCACAGCCACACAGCAAAAGCTTTGCTTCCAGTAAGAGAAGTGGGAGGTA
Source organism: Cryptoprocta ferox (assembly GCA_028646485.1). NCBI lineage: Eukaryota > Metazoa > Chordata > Mammalia > Carnivora > Eupleridae > Cryptoprocta > Cryptoprocta ferox. The sequence goes on along the minus strand of CM053572.1, from coordinate 47,224,159 downwards.
ATCTCCTATCAGAACATTAAAGCATAAAGACTTTTGTTAATGTTCCCATCATCTGTGTTATAGTAGAGTTTTTTCTTTTTTTTATTGAAGTATAAATGATGTAACCTATCAGTTTCAAGTGTACACATAATAATTTGATATTTTTATACACTATAAAATGATTACCATAAATCTAATTATGTCACCATGCTAAGTTATTACAGTATTATTGACTATATCCCTTATATACATTACATTTCCATCACATTGTAATAATTTTACCATATTCTGAAGGAACGATGCTGCCTTGACAAATTAAATTCAGCAAATATTTCAAGTACTTACAATAAATTTAAGAAAAAATAATTTTAGCTTGCCCACAGAAAAATCCAGAAGTCACCCAAGTTTTTTTTTTTTAATAAAAATGTCTTGTAATTACTGACATCATTGGACTTTTGTATAATAAAGAGTATATGATTGATAAGAGTCCAACTTCTGAGAGGGAAGAAGCTTCTAAAATTGTAGAGGAAATATTTTCCAAAACACCAATATATGCACACATATACCTAAGTTCATTAGAGTATTAACAGTAACACATGTAGGTTTAGACCATGATAATGTTTATATTAAAAACGTATTGGTAAGTGAGAAAACAGAGTGAACACTAAAAATATATAAATATCAGCCTAACTAAGAAAATGCCTGGATATAAGAAGTGTGTCAGGGAAACTGCCCAAGAATCTGTATTCACAGAAGACAGAGGGGAGATTTTTACGAGCCAGCAGAGGAATACCAATGTTCACACTGAAAATCTACCTTAAATATATTAACACTAAACCAAATGATAAGATCCACAGACCAGACAGAAAAAAAACCTCGATTCAAAAGAGAAAGACCTGTTACCACTGGAGGCAACTAAAACACCAACCCCTTCATCTCAAAGTTGAAAATTAAAGGCAATAAATTAAAATCTATCCTGTTTCCAGTTGGAACTGTATTTAAAGGTAACTACATAGCCCCAGTTAATGATGGCAAACTTCTGTATAGAAAACTGCCAGCTAACAATTGCAGAAAAGTAGAACTTAAAAATCACCATTTCACAATCTTAACAAAGTAACTGATTTAGGCAAAGACTGCAAATGGATGCTGAAGCATTTCGGTGAAAGATTGCTGAGGAACTGGACCTTTAACGTGGTCAAATTTTCTCCCCATAGATTATGTGGCAGTTGCAAGGGAAACTTTTCTCACAATGAAGATTTTTGACTATCATTTCCTTAATTTAGTGATCAAACTTAACATCAACAACAGCAGGAAAACCAAACATATTTTTTCATATGGTGTAATATAAAACATACACCATGACCTAAAAAGTATTATTACAAAAATGTTCAACTTGAGTCTAATTAAGCCCTTGATTCAAACTTCCAGATTACAGGAAATGCGGGATAGAAGAACAAGTTAGTCATCATGAAGAGGAAACAACCTGACAAATCTAGAATGTGAGAGTTCTACGTATCACCAGGCCTGGTCTCTTCCCAACGTCTCAGAGAAAAAGAGAGGGTAAAAGGGACCGTTCTAGATTTTAAAAGACCTAAGTAAGAGAAGTAATAACCAAATGCAATGGGTGTTTCTTAATTAGATCCTGGTTTTAACAAATCAGTTGTAAATGACATTTTGCAGACAAATAGATAAATGTGAATATGAAATGGGCATTAGATAACATTAGGGAATTATAATTAATTTTTTTAGACACAGTAATGGTACATATAGTTAATTAAGAAAATGTTTATTTTAAAAAGAGAGGCATACTGATGTTTCTAAAAGTCTGAAATGTCACTTACCTATAATTTACTTTAAAATACTTAAGAGTGAAAATGATGGGTATTTTATGGGCAAATGAGTAGTCATTTATTATTCTACTTTCCTTTACATTTGAAAAATCTCAAAATAAAGTAAGTTTAAAAAGAAAGAGAAAGAGGGGTGCCTGGGTCGCTCAGTCGGTTAAGTGCCGGACTTTGGCTCAGGTCATGATCTCACAGTTAGTGAGTTTGAGCCCTGCATCGGGCTCTGTGCTGACAGCTCAGAGACTGGAGCCTGCTTCAGGTTCTGTGTCTTCCTCTCTCTCTGCCCCTCCCCTGTTCACACTGTCTCTCTCAAAAATAAACAAACGTTAAAGAAAAGAAAAAAGGGAGAGAGAGAAAGAACATTTTAGCTTGGAAGCCAAGAGTAATTACAGAATTAGGAAGTGAAACAAAAAAATCAGCCTTAAAATGAATGACTGTTTCAGGCTATATTTAGTACAAAAACTAGTAAGTACTCTACCTCTTTCCTTCAGCATGAGATAACCTGATGTGCTAAATATGCTAGCACCCTAACTGATTTATTTTGCTTTATTATGCTTTATGATGACTTATGAGGACACAAGTGGGAGAAAGAGGTACAAGTAAAGGAGAAAACTCACAGTCTCTGAGTCTTCTGGTGAAGCTTGAAGCAGTAAATCAGAGACTTTTATTGTATGTGATTTGGACTTAATGAACAAAATCATCATAAAAGTTTAACTTCTTACAACCAACTGTAAATCCGAGAAACATTTGATGTTAATATATTTTAAAACACATTTCATATTAAATTACCTGTTTTGGTTGCCTTTCTAAGACTTTAGCTTTTAACCAGGTTTCAACTTCTTCAATTTTCTTTTTATGCACAGCAAGTTCATGCTAAAAATTTCAAGTTTAAAATAAAAAATTTTAACTCAGGATTTTTGGTACATTAGCACACATTAAGCATTTTAATGAAAAAACTAGCAAATAAGTAACATACAAGGTAACTAATTTGTTATTACACTTAATTTTTAAAATTATTATGGAAAAATTCTGTTCTTACGCTGATACCATTTTATGAAAATTTGGAGCAGGTTTTGAATTTTAGAATTTTTTTTAAATCCTCAAATACATTTTGGGAAGAGAATAAACAGAGAGAGGTATCATATTTAAGAAAAGAATAAAAAGATCAATTCTATGTTGGGGTTAAATTAAATCCAAGACAAATAAGCAATGGTACAATGTCAGAAAAACTTGAGAAATGCTGAACCACGGAACATAAAAAAAAAAAAAACCTAAGAATTTTGTTTTTTTCTAATTCATCCATTCAGATTTTTATGAGTAATCATCTGAAAATGGACATTCCTCTCCTTCCTAAAATAAACTTTCATACACTTATTTGTATCCTATTTAGTACCTGAGTTTCTGGTTTGTATTTATCCACCCATGGTTCATTTTCAGATAAATAGTCTTTTGAATTTTCTGGACCATAAATATGTTCTGAAGAAGGTGACTTTTCACTTTTTCTAGCTGGAAATCTGCTACTTTCTAATCTGGAAGGCACATTTTTTCTTCTGTGACTTGAGTTATTCACACGTAATGATGTGGCAGTAATAGAGATGCCTGTATTCTCTGAAAAATCATCAAACGATGGGTCTACCCAGTCTGTCACCTGAAAAAAAGAAATGTAAATATATTTTCTCCTCTATTCTCTATATAAGTAAGCTACAAAAAAACATATTCACATACTTGCAATATTTCAAACAAAAATCTCACAACTTAATTCTTTACATAAAACTGGCTTTATATGTATTAGTTATATTTTTACTTCATGCTAGGTACAAATGCGTACTTGTCCACTTAACCAGGATAATGATGAATGCCATATAAAGGAACATAGGATACAAACTTAATTCTTTTTACTAATTATAATATTCCCAGTATAGAATAGGCTGATTATTCTTAAACTTATTGATAGACTGAAACAAGAAAATTAAAATTATGTACCAAAAAAGAAGCAAAACTAAATAAGGAAATAAAATACTATTTTAACCATGTATAACCGTAAAAGTGATACTTCTGCCTCAACCAGGTTAAATACATTCACAAACTAAGAACCACTGCATATATCCAAATAATCCCTATCACCTTTAACTTCTACGAAGATACAGTCTAAGAATCCTGATGTTATGAATAATTTTTCTGTTTTTTTTTCTTTGTTATTTATTTTGAAAGAGAGAGAAAGCAACATTGGAAGAGGTTCAGAGACGGAGGTAAGAGAGAGAATCTCAAGCAGACTCAGCACTGCCAGCACAGAGCCCAACGTGGGGCTCAAAATCATGAGCCGTGAGATCAGGACCTAAGCTGAAGTTGTAGGTTTAACTGAATGAGCCTTCCAGGTGCCCCACTAAGAATAATTTCTAATTATGACTTGATTATATTTCTCTTCAGCCCATTAAGCAAATAATATTTTATAAAAAGGAAGGAGGCTTTCCAAGGAGGATGATTTGTTTCTGAGATTTGTCTAGGAAAACAGAACTGGGGTACCAGAACAGGAAAATCAGTGAGTTCTATTTCATGTGCTTCCGGTCTATAGAAACTGTTGATCTCTCTACATCTCCCTCCATCATTACCTTTTCTTTAGAATCCTTTGTAAGTATACACAGATGATGAATTAAGCCATTTAACCCTAAAAATATTTAGGGGTGTCTGGGTGGCTCAGTTGGTTAAGCGTCCAACTCTTGACTTCGGCTCAAGTCATGATGTCAGTTGTGAGACTGAGCCCCACGACAGGCTCTGTGCTGACAATGCAGAGCCTGCTTCAGATCCTCTGTGTCCCTCTCTCTCCACCCTTCCCTTGCTCACGAGCTCTTGCTCTCTCTCAAAAATAAACATTACTAATAAACATTAATAAAAATTAATAAACATTAAAAAACATTTTTAAAAAACCTAAAAATATTTAGGAGTATTAAAAAGTTTAGTAACTAAAATTTTTAGGATGAATTTTCTTAATATTCCTATAGTATAAATCTAGAAAAACCTAGCTTAGTACCTAGCTTTTGAAATTCCCTGGCTAACAAGGGGGAACCTAGGGTATATTTTCACTGAAGAATACTCAGTCATAGTTGGGAACCATTTATTACACAATGCTAAGGAAAATCAAGTTGGGAATTAGAAGGATTTTAGGAATAAAAGTTACACTGCACTCCCACTTTAAGGATGAAAAATTTGAAATATTATCAGCAGTGGGGGAAGAAATGAAGACCTCTGGGAAAAAAAGTCAGTCAAAGCCACCTAATTAATTTCCTCTTCTCCGAAAGACTGTCAGTAGTACTACAACTTTGGCTCTTTTCTTGTATTTTTAAGAGTATATAAAAATATCATCTGCTATGGTAAACCTTTTTGATAGAAAATCTGATCTTGCAATTCTTTTTTTTTTTTTTAATGTTTATGTATTTTTGAGATTGGGGGAGAGGCAGAGAGAGAGACAGAGGACCCGAAACTGGTCTGTGCTCACAGCAGACAGCGCAAATGTAGGCTCGAACTCATGAACTATGTGAGATTGTGATCTGAGCTGAAGTCGGGTGCTTAAATGACTGAGCCACCCAGGCACCCTAATTCTTTTCTTTAAATATGTACATTTATATTAAAATTTTTTTTAATGTTTATTTATTTTTGAGAGAGGGACAGAGTGCGAGTGGGGGAGGGGCAGAGAGCGAGGAAGACACAGAATCCAAAGCAGGCTCCAGGCTCTGAGCTGTCAGCACAGAGTCCAACGTGGGGCTTGAACTCACAAACTGTGAGATCGCCACCTGAGCCGAAGTTGGACACTTAACTGACAGAGTTGATCCAGGTGCCCCTGTATATTTATTTTTGAGAGAGAGAGAGAGAGAGAGAAAGAGAAAAAGAGAGAGAGAAACGCCTGTGCGAGTGCACAGGAGCGGGGAAGGGGAGAGAGGGAGAGACAGAATCCCAAGCAAGCTCTGCACTGCCAATGAGAGCCCCACTCGCCCCACTCAAGGGCTCGAACTCACGAACCATGAGATCATGACCTGAGCCGAAATCAAGATCAGAGGCTTAAATGACTGAGCCACTCAGGCACCCTTGATCTCATAATTCTGATTTGCACGTTACTTATAAATTTTACAGTTTTATTTCTTATATAAATGTGGACTCCCATTTACGGGAGGAAAAAAAAGACTGAGAAACAGCGAAGTTTAATAATTTACTATGATCAGAGAAAAATAAGAACCACCACTTATTAAAACAGCTACCCTGCAAATGAGTATGATACCACTTGACCCCTATCCTACTCTACCCACTAGCCTTGCTGAGAACTGGTACACTAAAACACAGGATTTCTAAGAGGCATGGCTTATTGTTACGCTTTAACACTATGACTCATATAATTTTTTCTTCTACTGACCTTTCATTCAAGAATTTTCAGCCTTTTGTTTTTGATATTATAATCAGTTTTTAAAAATTAAGGTTGTGCTTTCAGTCATTTCACAGCTTATCACAATTTTTAGATCACTAATTACATCAGATACTGGGCATTGTTACTTTGATGGCAATAATAAGTCATTAAAAACATACACAAAAATTACCATTCTTTTTGGACAATTATTTCATGGCCATTTTAGTGTATCATACCTTTGTGGAAGATACCTTTGGTCTAAGATAAGTTTTTGACATTATAAGCTTTAATAGTTCCCATCCGTAGCATACAGCCTGTAGTACATTTAAGTATACTTCACCTTGAGAAAAAAAAAAAGAAAAAAATCTCAAAATAGGAAAAACTGTAAAATAGAGATATAGTGACATACACCAATGCAATCAATATAATAAAGGTTCAGGAACTAGTGAAAGAACATAGCAAATATAGACGAAGAAATCGAAATGCTACAATAAAGTGTACTTTCAATTACTATTAACAGTGTCAAATAATCTACTTGTGGTAGTAAACATAGTCTTTAACATGTACTCAGAGAAAACAGAAAAAACACGTATCTCACATTTTGTCAGTAAGAAAAAAATCAGACAATTCTATTTGTGTAGTTTTTATGCTGAAAATTAAAATTTCCTTCATTTTAAATTACCATTGCAGGGGTTTTGGGGTTTTCTTCCCCCCGCACAAGTTCAAAAAAACTGAGTATATAACAAATTCAGACTTTCACTTACTTTGAAAAGAGACTTTAAATCTAACCGTATAATAACTCTGTTTTCCTTAAACATACTAGGAAATTTGGGGGTAACACTGTATTTTCCGACTCTAATAATGTTTATATAAACTAGTGAATTCACCAATTTTAAATGAGCTAGAAGCAAAGTTTTTTAAGGCAACCTTGTAAAGTGAAAAGTGTAAAGGTCTGTAAACTTATAAACTGGAACGTGTATTGGGCTTTATGGTTTGGACGTACACACAGTTTATATGTGTAAAAGCTTCCATCACGAGAAAACAAACTGTACACACACATACTAACTTCACCATTAGAGAGGTTTCTGCTTTGGAGTTTCAGAGATAGGCGCAAAAAAACAGCTGTGAATAAACATAATTGGCAGGTCTAAATAAAAGATGCAGACTGTTTCTACGATCAGGACTCTAGTCGCTCTCTGGAAACAATACTGACAATTACCTCCTTTAAAAAAGAAAATAAGTGTCCCAGATGATGGATGCCAGTTTCCTGAAATGAGACGTCAGAGGTAGAAAAGACCTCCAAGAATATTTCCAGTCTACTCACCCTCCCGCTCCCCGCTACACACACTGCAGGGGAACACTAAGACCAGACATTCGTCAAACGTCAATGCTACTAATTAGCCGAGAGGCGCTCGCCTGCCCCGACCCCAGGCCAGAGTTCGGCACCCCCACCCTCTCATCTCCAAATGGGATGGGCAAGTCGAGAGGAGGAGCGAAGAGAGCTCGGGGAGGCGTTAAGGCACAGATGACTTCGAGTCTCTAGAACACATATATACTACAGCCGCAGGCGCGGCGGCCTTACTTTCCGGGAGCTGCATCCCCTCGTGGGCGGAGAGGAGCGGAGGAGCCCAGGCTCTCCTCCAGCGGAAGTGCAACCGCCTGGCCCGACCCGGGCGCAGCGCCGAGCCTCTCAGAGGCCCCGCCTCCCGGGGACCATTTAGACTAGTCGGCGCTTTGGCGACACAGCAGAAGGGCTGCCGCCAACGGCGCCTGTGACTTAGGCATCTACCGCATTGCCTGACCCGAAGCGCAGACCTGACCTGTCCTCCAGCCTGGGACAATGCACTGAAAACGTGCTATAGAAGGCCAGGTAACCAGTGTTCAGTGACTATGCGGTGAAGATGGGCCGCGAGCGCCGCGCAGGGCCTCGAGGACCCCGGGGCCCCTGGCACTTCCCGCAGCTCTCCCCTTCCGGCTCCTCCCTGTTGTGCGTAGAGTGCGTGAGCCCAGGCGCCGGGAGCCAGCGCGTCGAGGACCATGTTGCTTCCGAACATCCTGCTCACCGGTCAGGCGCGTGGCGGGGAGGCGCTGGGCGGCTGGGCAGGCCGAGGACGCTGAGTGCTGTGGGGCGTCGGGCGCCAGAAGGGGTGCCGTGCTGTTCGGTGTTCTGTTTCGAGGGTAGTGGAGGGCCGCGCGGCGTGGCTGTAGTCCGGGCCTCGAAATCTGGTCCTGCGACCGTTGCGGGAGGCGGGGTGGGGGCGGGGAACGTTGATTGTTTTGGCTCGAGGCCACTCAGTGAGGTGGAGAGAGGGAGACCTGTCCTGGTCACCCTTCTGGCAAGCTGGCGAGTCTTTCGGCATCTGGTTTTTGTTTGTAAAGTGGCTGTTGATTTTTTATTTGGTAGTGTTGTCTTTAGAGTTTTAAGCGAGATAATGTAAAGCAGTTACTTAGTCTGTTTCTAATGCTGGATGTCTCGTCCTTAGGCCTTCCTTGGCTCTGTTTCATTTTCCTTGGTATCTATCACTTTTGCGTGAAAGGGTTCGGATGTTTGTGGCGTAGGGTGGTTAACTTACTGTGTACGTTTGTTAAATTAGCATCAGAAGCTCTTTTCTGTGTTTTTGTTTGTTCCTTTGAAGAAGACACCTACTGAGCATTCTTCTCTTGTAGAGATGCAGTAAAGTTCCCGGGATGAGAGCTTCAGCCCTTCTCGGTCTTTGTCCCCTTTTGCAGGGCGCTTGTTATATGGGAGGGGTGCTAAAATGTCGCATTGTGATTCTAAAGAATATTGTTGGCTGGTTAAATGTTCATTAAATTGTAGTAGGTAACAGCATCTTGGGGCATCCATGGAAAAGTCTCATGGGTGTAGATGGTGTTGGAACACAAAAATTGAGATGCTCTTCGTGGCAATAAAACAAAGTTTATTATTTAACAAAACAAGCTTGTTGACAGCCCCCACCTCCTGACAGTTTTTGAAACCTACAGATTAACCTCTCAAGTTGTTTACCTTTTACGGTTTCTTAGGGGAAGATATTACAACTTCTGAACTGTTGGGGTCAGACAGTGCCTTGGCATTTTAGTATTAAACCATACTGTCAAAATCTAAAGGTCAACACTTTATGGAAAACACAGTAGTCCAGGGGGGAAAAAAAAACAAAAAACAAAAAACACGATAGTCCAGGGTTCAAACTTAGTGTATTACAGTGGACTTGAAGTAAAAGTTATTAATCTGTAAATGGGGATTTGATTTGTCCTTGTTATCTTTAGTTATAATGATCAAGTTTTATAATTTAAGTGGCTTTAAACCTGTTCTGAGCTGAAAATCATGCAGTTGGTTATTTTGAACCACGATAGATGTAAAAAAAAAAAAAAAAGGAAAAGTGAAGAACAATGTCTAGTATTGGTATTTATCTGAAAGGGAGTGACTCTATGGTGTGTTATATTGAAAAGCATGTAGTATATATGTGTATATACAGTAGGTTGCCATATATATAAATAAATTTGTGTGTACATAAGTACATATGCATTAGAATTTCTTGAGAAAGATAACAAAAGAAACTGCTTCTCGGTGGTTGCCTCTAAGGAAGAGTTTAGGAAGCCAGTAGTGGAAATGAGATTTGTGTCTCATACTGGTTAAATTTTTCCATAAATAATTTTTTCTTTTTTTAAAAATTAAAGCAAATACATGATGGTAATTTGAGATAGCTAGTGTTATTATGGGAGTATCTGCTATGGTGGGAGGCAGTCTGAATTGGTATCAGAATCACCCAAGTCCCACTCCTGGTCGATCAGGTACACTTGGCGAGATTCTGCTATCCAACAGGCTTTGAGTAGCTTTGATTAGGTCATAGTGTATAGTAATTCACAGAGGATTGCTAATTAGGAAGTTTTTCATTTCAGTTGTTCAGAATGTTAAGAAAGGTAGATAGGTGGCTAAAGTCTAACAAGCATTTTATGAACAGTATTCTTCTGTGGCTTGTCTTACAGGTACACCAGGGGTTGGAAAAACCACGCTAGGCAAAGAACTTGCATCAAGATCAGGACTGAAATACATTAATGTGGGTGATTTAGCTCGAGACGGTAAGGGATACTTTGGTGCTGTTTTTTTTGTTGTTTTTTTTAAGAGAGTAGATAATGGAGTGTTAGTACTATACTTGTGAGAGGGTACAAAAAGCAGAGACAGAGTGCCTTTAAGGAATTTATGCTCTTTTGGGGACCCATAGAGAAAATAAGTGTGTAATACTGTCTTCTGGTTGTTGTGACCATTATACCCCATCCTCCTCTGCCCTCTTGGCCAGTAGTTTTTTGTTGTTTGTTTTGTTTGTTTTTGTTTGTTTTTTTGAGTGGTAATAATTGGGAACGTTTCCATGAAGAGATGGGACTTAGGGAGAATGTTTTCGAGATGAGCAAACACATAAAAGTGTAGATGGTACTGAGCATATCTGAGGAGATAGTATATTGATCTCACTGGAAGGACACATTATTTTGAACTCAAGTCAGTGAGACATGACTGTTCTTTGACTTTTTTCTTAGATTCATTTGATAGTTGCCTGCCTGCACACAACTGAACATTATTCTGAAGTGATAAATGTTTTTAGTTATTTTACCCTGTTCCCCCCCAGTCTTTTATCACTTTTATCACTTTTATCACTTTTATCACTCCCTTACTTGTGTCTTCATTTTTTTATATTCTGTAATGATTTATACAGGGTAGGAACTCCATAGATTTAAGTAAGGGGACTTTTAAGTGTGCCTCATTAAAAGTAAAAAGATTTGATATTTAAAAACTTTTAATATATTTTCAAAATTTTATCACTATTTAAAATTTAGAAAGTTCCTGACCCTTGCTTCTAAAGTAACTATTTCAGGTTTGATCTAATGTACATATTTTTTTCAAATGATCTAAAGTCTGATCACCGGATATCATGGAGTCTGGAAAGATGGCTTCTCCCAAGAGCATGCCGAAAGATGCACAGATGATGGCACAAATCCTGAAGGATATGGGGATTACAGAATATGAGCCAAGAGTTATAAATCAGATGTTGGAGTTTGCCTTCCGATATGTGACCACAATTCTAGATGATGCAAAAATTTATTCAAGCCATGCTAAGAAAGCTACTGTTGATGCAGATGATGTGCGATTGGCTATCCAGTGCCGTGCTGACCAGTCTTTTACCTCTCCTCCCCCAAGAGATTTTTTATTAGATATTGCAAGGCAAAGAAATCAAACCCCTTTGCCATTAATCAAGCCATATTCAGGCCCCAGGTTGCCCCCTGATAGATACTGCTTGACTGCTCCAAACTACAGACTGAAGTCTTTACAAAAAAAGGCATCTACTTCTGCGGGAAGAATAACAGTTCCCCGGTTAAGTGTTGGTTCAGTTACCAGCAGACCAAGTACTCCCACTCTTGGCACGCCAACCCCACAAACCATGTCTGTGTCAACTAAAGTAGGGACTCCAATGTCCCTAACAGGGCAAAGGTTTACAGTACAGATGCCCACTTCACAGTCCCCAACTGTAAAAGCATCAATTCCTGCAACATCCACAGTTCAGAATGTTCTGATTAATCCATCATTAATTGGGTCCAAGAACATTCTTATTACCACTAACATGGTGTCATCACAAAATACTGCCAATGAATCAGCAAATGCATTGAAAAGAAAACGAGAAGATGATGATGATGACGATGATGACGATGATGATGACTATGATAATTTGTAATCTAGCCTTGATGCTTGTAACATGTATACTTGGTCCTGAATCCATTGTACTGAGATTAAACATGCATGCTGAGTGTTTTCAAGTTGCGTTGTAGAAAATGTAAATGCTATTTAATGAGTAAATATAGTTATCCTTCCTGATTGAGATGTTGGATTTTCTTTAATAGGATCAGTAATGATTTTTCATCAGCCTTCAAGTGTTAAAAATAAAGTTGTTGTTTATCAATTTGTTGGTACTTTGGCACTTATGTTTTTAGAAGCACTTTTCTCTCGTGTCACCAACAGGAATAACCCTTACAACAACTTGAAGTTGTTATGGCCTGTTCATTACTAGAGTGTTACTTCTTGTGTGTTCAGATATTTAAATCACAGTATGATCTCTAGTGTATAAGTTACTCTCATAGAACCATGTCTTTTTTGGAGAGACCACTTCATCTGTTGTGATGAATAAAATGTTAATTATTCAGCTTTTCCTAGGTCCTATTTTTTGATATTTTGGTTCTATTTAAGGACCTTTGATGTGTCTCCCATTATCTCCCCACTATAAAATTAAAAAAAAAAATTTCCAGTAGGGCGTCTGAGTGGCTCAGTCATTAAGCATCTGACTTCAGCTCAGATCATGATCTCATAGTTGGTGGGCTTGAGCCCCACATCGGGTGAGCCCTGCTTCAGGTCAGCCCCACTTCCCTCTTTCTCTCTCCCTCTCTCTCTCTCCCCCCCCTTACCCCTTCCCCTCCCCGTCTCTCCCTCCTTCCCCTCCCACTGCCCCTCCTGGGATTCTCTCTCTGCCCCTTGTCACTTGGTTCCCCCAATTTTTTTCCCCAGTATCCTTTTTTTAGTGTTTTATTTGTTTTGAGAGAGCATATGCGCACACATTCGACTAGGGGAGGGGCAGAAAAGGGGGGAGAGAGGATTCCCTAAGAGGCTCCACAGTCAGCCTGGAGCTGGATGTGGGGCTCCATCCCATGACCATGAGAGCATGACCTGAGCCAAAACCAAGAGTCAGATGCTTAACTGCTGAGCCACCCAGATGCCACTGATGGTCATATTTTTAATCCAGGTCTGGTATTAAGTATAGTTCATAAAATTTAGGTATTTATTTGCTGTTGTACATGGCTAGTCAGTCTCCCATTTTATATCTATATAAAATCTGGTTTTCTTTCTTTGCCTGTTGAACTTTACAGTTTTTGACAAGTGATTTCAGAGTCACATACAGTTGTCAATTTCAGTTTTCCAGTTTATTTTACCCACTGAACTTAACACTTCTAAATGTAATGAACTTGCTATATAATCTATCATGAATAGTATGAGAGGAAAAATAACACTGTAGACAACTGGTTCCTTTTGTACTTGTACTCAACACTTTTAGCCAGTGTGTGTACACCTGATGATGTATATAGTCCCAAACATCCTGTGTATTTTATTGATGAGATTATTTAATGAGATAGAATCTAAGCCTTAAAGGAAAAGTTGTGTCCCCCGTCTACCCATAATGCCAGATAAAGGATTTCTGGTCTGTCTTAACATCGTGTTAGATAAGGTACTATATAAGACTTTTCATAATGTACCAGATAGTTTTTTTCCCCAGATGCCATTTGAATATATCTGAAAATCTCAACTAGAAAATATACTGAGACCCCTATCCTACTCAATTTTCTCAAATACTGATATATTTTAAGGGAATCCATATAATCCTCTGTAAAGGAGTGGTTCTCAACAAGGTGTGATTTTTGCCCTTCAGAGGACATTTGGCAATTTCTGAAGGCTTTTGGTAGTCAGGACTGGGGTGGAAACCAAGGATTCCCACAATTCACAGAATAGTCCACCACTCCCATAAAAGAATTATCAAGCTCAAAATTATTTGAGATTGAGAAACCCTGATATAAAGAAAGAAGACCAAAAACAACCCCCTTGTTTTAAATAAATCTGTCTAAATGGAATTTATTGCCATTCTAGTAATCCTGTTAAATTGCTATATTATTTGTAAGAGACTTCCTATGCCATATGGAACCAAGATAGGAAAATTTAGGTGGGGAATTAAGTTTAATAAAATGGGGAGTCCTAAATATGGTATGGCTAAGAATGCTTTTCTTATCTTCGTTATTCCAGTCTCCGAAACATTGGCTCTTATGCATAGCTGAGTCCTCAACACTTAAAATCTTTTCTAATCCAGGAGTTGACAAGCTGCTGCTCTTTTTTATAGGAACCACACTAGCTGAAGACGAGCTCATGAAGCATAAAGTGTTTACTGTCTGGCCTTTTACAGAAAAAGTCGCTATCCCAGCTCTTTATCCCATTTTTCCCCCTCCCCTGGAAGGCTTTGAAACTAACCTCCCTAATGGCCCCCCAGCACTGCTGTCTCCCAGTCTGCATGTGATCCTCCCACTCCATATGTCTTTCCCCATGATCTCACTGCAGCTGTAGTGTAGTTTTGCCCCTCCCTTGAGTAATCTCATTCACTCTGGACTAGTTACTCCCTTTTAAAAGAGCCCAGTTTCTAGACACCTACTAAAGGTAACTACCTTGATAATTGCCAGACTTTCCCACAAACTAAAACACTTAAGGAAGCACATGCTCTGAATTCCTACCTGACTACTTGCCTACTTGATTCTTGTTCCCCTAACCTACAAACACACATACACTATACAGATCCACTTGCCCTGTAAATCTTGATGGTTTGCCTGAAAAATCCCTATGGTATCCCTATCCTATTTCCAAGCCCATTTCTCCTGAATCTCCTACTCTTTAGTATCTTTTCCTCTTCTATACCATTATTATGTCCTTTATAAAAAAGAGGGAGAGGGAATAAACAAGACTTGAACTTTTTCTGATAAAGTCTATCAACCCTAATGTATGGATTATGAATTGGTTGTAGTTTACCTTTAGCCTTACCTGCATCCACTCCCCTTGGTTCCTTTCCGTCTAAACACAGTGCTCTTGTTTCTCACTGGGCATTGACCTCTACGTTTTTATATGTGTTGTTCCCTTTACCTGGAGATGCACTTCCTTATCTGCTGTTTAAACAACCCTTTAAAAGACCCAACTCAAGGGGCACCTGAGTGGCTCAGGTCAAGATCCCAGGCTCGTGGGATGGAGTTTTGCGTCAGGTTCTGCACTGAGCATGGATCCTGCTTGAGATTCTTTAAAAAAGAAGAGAGAGAGAGAGAGAGAGACCCACCTCAAATGCCACGTCTTCGGTGCTAACTTACTAACTAGGATTCATTGTGCTTTTCTCTGCATAAAAGGTCAGGTAACAAAGCACTCTATCCTTCCAAACCAATTAGCTTCCTTTACTAATTCCATTACAGATATGAGCTGCTTGTTGGATTGAGGTAAATGTGGTAAATATGTTTCCAAAGTAAGAAATTGGGGTGGCGGGATTTGCCTGGCCAGCTGAGTCTGTAGAGCGTGGGAATCAAGATCTCAGGGTTGTGAGTTCAAGCCCCATATTGGGCATGGAGCTTACTTAAAAAAACTACAGAGTAAGAAATCTGAAAATGTTTTAAGTATTAGCAATAGCAATGAAATAGTGAGCATCCCAGCGTCATTAAAGAACAGCTTTAATGTGAGTGTATAAACTCTAGTAGGGTAGTTAAAGAAAATGTAATGATTTTTTTGCTTGACTAATAACAGCTAGGGAGATCTTTTGAGGTAAGAACTTAAGCCATTTAACTCTGGCCTCACAATCAATTTGTTTTCTGCAACTAATTTTAAATCATAAAACTCTGTTGAGAAAATTGATTGAATTTTCTAAGCTTTTGGTAGTTTAATCAATTCAAGCCTTTTTATCTTTTCTAGATTAGGATCTTATTCATAGCTCTAAATTTGACTTCCAACTGTAACATTCTGAAGTGGCATGCATAAATAAAAATAATAAACTAGCATATGTTTTTCCTTTTTTTTTTGGTAAGTTGAAATGAACTTTTTTTTTAATATTTATTTTTAAGAGGGAGAGAGCACAAGTTGGGGGGGGGGCAGAGATAGAGGGAAACAGAGGATCCGAAGTGGGCTTGAACTCATGAACTCAGAGACCATGACCTGAACCAAAGTTGGATGCTCAATCTACTAAGCCACCAGGTGCCCCATGAAATTTGAAATGAACTTTAAAGGATTTTTTTTTTTTTTTTTGAGAGAGAGAGCACACGCCAGGGTGGGGCAGAGAGAAAAGCCCAAATAGGCTTTGCTCTGTCAGTGCAGAGCCCAACACATAACTTGATCTCACAAACCGTGAGATCATGACCAGAGCTGAAATCAAGAGCTGGATGCTTAACCTGACTGAGCCACCCAGGGGCCCCTAAAATGAACTTTAGAATCCATTTCTCCATTCCCTATAGTACAGGTTATAATCATCACTCACCTAAAATTCTGCAGTGGCCTCAATCTGGTATCCTGCTTCTGGATTTGCTTCCTTCTAACTTATTCTCTACAGAGAAACCAAAATAGTTTTTAAAAATTTGTAATTGATCGTGTCATTTCAGGCTTAAAATGTTTAATGATTTTACTTGGCCTTAGGTTAAAGTCTAACTGTGCAGTCCTTTTAGATCTGGCGTCAATTTACTGGTTCCTTTATCCCTATTTTCTAACTTAGTCAAAGAAACTTTCCCTCCCTTGAGTCTTGCCCTCCTAATTCTGTCTTTGAATATCTTTTTTTCTCTGTTGAAAATAGTCATCCCTATCTTTTTTCCCTAGGTAACTGCTTCAAGTCTCCACTTAAAAGTCACTTTCTCCAGGAAGCCTCCCCTCATGTCCCACATTTAAAGTATTAACCTACTGTGCTCGCTTTGGCAGCACGTATACTAAAATATTATCCTAGTATAATTTCAAGGTTACTTGTCTGTCCTCTCTCATTTTATTGTAAACTCTTTAAGGGAAAGACTACGTTTGCCTTCTTAGTCATTTTGCTCATTATTAAATCCTTATTATCCCTACAGGCACTTGTACATGGTATTTGAGAATTGCTTTTTGAAATGAATGTTTTCAAGCTTGGATTACACTATTCAACTACATTAACATGATTTAAGAAATCCTGCATTTCAGCATTGCGGTATAAAGACTTTAATTCTAAGAAACTTGTTTCTATTTTAGATTGCATATTTTTTAAGGATTTCACTAGTCTTAGGAGTCAAGGATTTAAAATATGAAGGAACCTCAGTATTTATCTACTGCCGATTCCCACATAGTATGGAATCATCAGTAGGTGATCACAATATCATTAGATATTGTGGCATTGTAAAAATCATACACCAAAGAAGTACTCCAAATCCTAACTTATTCCCATCTTTTGTATTTCTTCTAATCTTTGGCCCTATTACAGACAACTCTGAATTCTGCTTTTTTGGTTTTACCCTTTGTGTCATAAGCATTTATCATGTGTGACCTAGTCTATACTACATAATACTACCTAATATTTATTTTAACTTTAATTACACAATATTTTATCAAATTAGTAAACCGAGATTTAAGTTTTTCCTATTGTTGAATGTTTTTTATCATCACTTAAAATTGTTTCTGGCTAGAAATTATATGGTAGAGGAAATCTGTGAATGGGTATGACATTTTTCTTTTTTTTAATTATTTTTTTAATGTTTTATTTATTTTTAAGAGAGAGTATGAGTGGGAGGTACAGAAGGAGGGGGAGACAGAGGATCTGAAGCGGGCTCCACAATGACAGCACAGAGTTTGACACGCAGCTGAAACCCATGAAACCTGAGCCGAAGTTGGGACACTCAACCGAGCCACCCAGACACCCCTAAAATTATTTTTGAAATACATTTTCAATTTATTATATACATATATAATTAATATGACAGGCATAAAAAGGGTAATTTTACTTTGTATCTTTTTAATAGCTGGGAAAGTCCAACATTTTTCATGGTATGTTTATTAATTATTTCCATTGTGTGTGAACTCTTTTTTGTTAAGGTACGTATTTTTAATCTTGATTTTGAAGGTCATTATGTAATCTACATTTCAGGCCTTTTGTCCTACTACAAAAAGTCCTCCCAGTTATTATTTTTGTTGATACATTATTTTTCATTGAACAGAGATTTAGCATTTAATTAAATTTAGTCATTTTCTTCCTTCACAAACTCAAATGAATCATTCCTTTATAGATTAAATTTTCCACTAATTATCTTTGAATTAAAATATTAGCTCTTTAATCCAGTTTATAGTATAAAGGAGTTAGATTACTTTTAAATCATTAACCAGTTTTCCCAGTACCAAGACAGTTTAATTTTTTTAGCTAGAGTTCCTGGTAATTCCACAGTAACCCAGAGAAGCAGAGGGCACACCAAAGTGCTTGAGTGGTGCTCATGTGGCCAGAATTTGTCCATACACTGTCCAGGCAGGACTAAGAGTTGCAACTGTCTCTGTGCCTCCCACTCACCCTCAGAACTACCCTTTTGTTATTTCAGAATGAATGCTCATTTTAACCTAATTTCAACCTGTGCCAAAATATTGAAGGGAAAGATGTAGGAAGACTATAGCATGCTCTTAGAGATGGCTCAAAGGATGGTCTAAGCCTGCCTTATTACATATCTCTTAGAGATTCAGGGAGTATAGGATTATGTCTCACCTTCTAAAGCAAGACTTCCTTTGAAAGCCAGCTTTGATTTGTTGGAAAATCCTTCTTTATAACTGCCCATCATTCTTGTTTTGCCTTTTGAAATAAGATGTTTATTCAACCCATGGGTTTTGGGATCCTGGAAATCTTATAAGTAAAAATACTGTTCAGGAGCTCTGTGGTCAAACTGACTCTCTTTTCCCAGACCCCACAAAGACAGGACCTGTGTGACTGAGGGCTCATTTTTAGAACTGAGAATCTGTTGTTGCTTCTACTAAGTTCCATTTCCTTAGCCTAATGAATTTGATACTTAATTTGCTGTTAATGTGTGTGAGAGCGTCTATATCCATGTATCCCCTCTTCCCACCAAACAGCTCAAAAAAATAATGCAATCCTCTTCTGTTAGTCCCACAAATTCTGAAATCATTCATTTTTTTTTATTTGGTTTCAATTTTGATAGCTAAAATGGTATCAGATGTATTGCTGTCCAAGTTTCCCTCTAGATAAAATTCTGATTGAATCAGTGTTGCTCTTTACATTTGGTGTTGGTGTGACATCTACTGTGTTAGTGCCCTCTCTAGTCTCTTAAAGAGTAATTGATGGTACATTTCCTTTTCTAAAGTCTAAAATTAATTGAAAATTATTGAAAGTTACTTAGAAAATACTAGTTTAATCCAATGTAAATCTCTTTTAGGGCAGTTATATGATGGCTATGATGAAGAGTATGATTGCCCCATTTTAGATGAAGATAGAGTAAGTACAAGTTTTTTATAAAGTACACTTCTTAAAATTTAATAGGAACGTTGACCTCAGTTTTTTAAAGGAGCATTCTTTTTTGTCCCTTTGTTACAGGTAGTTGATGAATTAGAAAACCAAATGAGTGAAGGTGGAGTTATTGTTGATTACCATGGTTGTGATTTTTTCCCTGAACGCTGGTTTCATATAGTTTTTGTGCTGCAAGCAGATAACAGTGTATTGTACAAAAGACTTGAAACAAGGTAAGAAAGGAAAACCACTGAATTCTTAAAGTATGATGTAACCCTTTATTCAGATTCCTGAAATTAGCCAGTACAACCATGATAAAGCATTCCTTTTGAATATGTAACTATTGGTCTCTTATTATAAACCAAGTCTGTATGGTACCAACATTCTGAATCCAAGAGAAAAAGATGTGTTTGTAAAACACAGGCAGTAGTTTATAACTGAGTAATTGAATACTGCAACTGACAGTTTAACTCAATAAA
Organism: Cryptoprocta ferox; assembly: GCA_028646485.1. Classification (NCBI taxonomy): domain Eukaryota; kingdom Metazoa; phylum Chordata; class Mammalia; order Carnivora; family Eupleridae; genus Cryptoprocta; species Cryptoprocta ferox. Next base: position 47,204,415 of record CM053572.1, on the reverse strand, counting down.
ACATACTATAACAACAACACTATTTAATCATGATCTTTCCTTAATGTAAAACCTTCCTGGGAAAGCAACCAAGCCAATAACATGTTCTGACTACTGAATGTACGTTACCCAGTCAAAGTATCCTCATAACATGAATGGGAAAGTTTATGAAAAACAAGATAAATCAACATTTCCAGCATGGGAAACATTTTTCCACTGTCTTTTGATTCGAGCTGTAGGAAGATGGAGGTTCTAGAGGGATTTACAAGGCAATCTCAGAAGGAAAGCTTCAAAAGTTTGCCTAAGTTCAGGTTTAGAATTTGTAGTTCTCAATGATGGTAGTTAGCTCTGACTAACCATCACTGCATAGGATACTTGTAAAATCCTTACACCAAGGGGTATAGTAGCAAATATATGGGGAAAGTTGGAGCTAGACCTAAAACTTTAATCATCTTTTTTAGGCAGTGAAAAGACATTAACAGTATTTTAACAGAGAAGTAATAGAGACCATATGGTACACATTCCTTTTTGCAAACAAAACAATTTAAGTTTTTTATTAAAAATTATTGATTTGGGGCACCTGGCTGGCTCAGTTGGTAGAGCATGCAACTCTTGATTTCAGGGTTGTAAGTTCAAGCCCCACGTTGGGTGTTGAGATTACTTAAAATCTTTAAAAAAAGAAATTTACCGTTTTGGGCCACCTGGCTGGCTCAGTCAGTGGAGCATGCTACACTTGATCTTGGGGCTGTAGGTTTGAGCCCCACCTTTGGTATACAGATTACTTAAAAATAAAATCTTTTTAAAAAATTACTGTTTTATATAAATAGCCAAAGACTAAGATGAAAAAATTTGAGAGAGCTTGTCTTGTTTTTAGCCATTGAAAAAGTTACAAAGTAATCACTTTAAAAAAAAATAACAGCTTTACCAAGATAAATTCACATAGGTTTTTTCCATTTTTTGGCTATTGTAAATAACAGTGCTATGAATATTCGTGCCTCTGATTTTATGTGGACATTATGTGTTCATTTATCTTGGATATGGAATTTAAGAATGGGATTGCTGGGTAATAAAATAAACTCCATGTTTAACCTTTTGAGGAACTGTTATACTGTTTGCCAAAGTGGCTGTACCAGTTTCCCTTCCTAAGAGCAGTGTATGAAGGCTCTAATATTTCCAAATCCTTGTGAACATTGTTATCTTTTTTGATTGTAGCCATCCCAGTGGATATGAAGTAGTATCTCATTGTGGTTTGATTTGCATTTCCTTGATTGCTAATGATATTGAGCATCTTTTCATGTACTTATTGCCCATTTGTATGTCTTCTTGGGAGAAATAGTTCTTCAGATCCTTTGCCTAGTTTTTTATTGGGTTATGCTTCCTTCTTAATTAAGTTGTAGGAGTTCTTTGTGTATTTTAGATGAAAATTTCTTATCAGATATATGATTTACAAAAATATTCTCATTCTGTTGGTTATGTTTTCATAAAGTTAATTATCCTTTAAGTTCAATTTACTTTTTTTTTAAATGTGTATTTTTGAGAGAGAGAGAGACAGAGTGTGAGTGGGGGAGGGACAGAGAGTGAGGGAGACACAAAACTTGAAGCAGGCTCCAGGCTCCATGCTGTCAGCACAGAGCCCGACACGGGGCTTAAACCTATGAACCATGAGATCATGACATGAGCTGAAGTCAGATGCTTAACCCACTGAGCCATCTAGGCACCCCATAAGTAATTCAGTTCACTCTTGATTATTATAAAGTTGAACTAATTTGAATGTTTAAAAATCTTTTTCATTAGCTAATTAATTAGTTGGCTAATTTACATATCTGCCTAAAGATAATGTAAGTTAATTTTTTTCTATGTCTTTGGACTTGATAAATCACAGATACATCTATCTGTATGATCAACTACCCAGTTAGTAAATAGTATTCCTATCATAAGTATTTCATTTTTTAAATATTACTTATTTTTTGTAAAGTTTATGTTTTTTGAGAGAGAGAGGACAAGCGTGAGCGGGGAAAGGGCAGAAAGAAAGGGAGACAGAGAATCCCAAGCAGGCTCTGCACCATCGGCATAGAGCCTGATGCAGGGATCGATCTCACGAATCGTGAGACCATGACCTGAGCCAAAACCAAGAGTCGGACATTTAACTGACTGAGCCACCAAGGAGCCCTGTAAGATTTTATTTTTTAAAAAATCTCTACACCCAACACGGAGTAGAGCTTAAAACCCCGAGATCAAGAGTTTCATGCTTCACCCACTGAGTTAGCCAGGTACCCCCCAAAAGTAATTTTTATACACTATGTCATTGTTTTCTCTATCTTAATTCCTCTAATTCGTTTGAAATCTAGGACCACAGCTCTAAGGTTTATTATTTGTTAACTCAGAGCTGAATATCTGGCTTGATGTAGGTAGATATGTTTGCTAATTGAATGGATGACACATTTTGGGAGCGGAAATTAAGCAAACCTAAACATTGAATCTTAGGTTAACTTCTTGTCAAAAAAGTCTTGCAGGGTTCCTGGGTAGCTCAGTCAGTTAAGCATCTGACTTCAGCTTGGGTCATGAACTTACAATTCATGGGAACGAGCCTGCATCGGGCTCTTTGCTCACAGTGCAGAGCCTGCTTGGGATTCTCTCTCTCTCTCTCTCTCTCTCTCTCTCTCTCTCTCAATAAACTTTATATATAAATAAAAAGTCTCATATTTACAGGTGGCAGTCTATTTTCTTTAATAGACTACAAGAGGTATTTTTTCCTGATTTTTCATTGTATTTTAAAGTGTCCTGTTTCTATTGTGTTCCTAAAATTCCAGTTAATGCCATTCAATTTGCTTTTTTTTTATCTTCTCATTGCCTTCCAGGGGTTATAATGAGAAGAAACTAAAAGACAATATTCAGTGTGAAATTTTTCAAGTTCTTTATGAAGAAGCATTAGCATCCTACAAGGAAGAAATAGTACATCAGCTGCCCAGTAATAAACCAGAAGATCTAGAGGATAACATCAATCAGATATTGAAGTGGATTGAGCAGTGGATTAAGGATCATAGCTCCTGATTTACAAGACTAGCCACTTACAACCACTCTTGTTATATCCCTGCCATATTGAATAAATTGTCCAGTTATCGGTAAAACTGTTTTACTGGAATTGAACTGCAAGACAAGTAGATGGATAGCCTAAAGGCTTATGTGTGGGCTCTTTTTCTCCATGAGAAAGCAAAACATTCTCAAGTATAGTGTATATAATATCATTAAGGACTGAGAGTAAAAACTGTCATTTTAAATGCTTCATCTGCTAAAGAATAAATCTGACCACATGGGTGGCTATCTTTTAAGTTCATTACAGAATAAAATAAAAGTGATCCCTTAAAATAAAACTTAAGACTGAAGATAAAACATTAGAGCTTTTCATTTTTATTTCTTTGCTTAAAAAACAAACACACAGGGGCGCCTGGGTGGCTCAGTCAGTTGAGCATCTGACTCTTGATTTCAGCTCAGGTCATGATCCCAGGGTCATAGGATTGAGTCCCATGTAGGGCTCCATGCTGAGTGTGCAGCCTTCTGAAGATTCTCTCTCTCTCTCTCTCTTCCCCTCTCCCCTGCTCACACACTGCCCTCTGTCTCAGATAAACACACACACACACACACACACACACACGGAAGTGGTAATACTTATACTCCGTAAAAACCAAAAGGCACAAAAGGGTATACTGGAAAGGGTAGGTTTCCCTTCTAGGCCACTCCTTGTTTGTTAGTCACCCTAGATCCCCTTCCTTTAAGAAGTAATGTTAGGGGCACCTGGGTAGCTCAGTGGGTTAAGCATCTGACTTCAGCTCAGGTCATGATCTCATAGTTTGTGAGTGCAAGCCCCCCCATCAGGCTCTGTGCTGACAGCTTGGAGCCTGGAGCCTGCTTCATACTCTCTCTCTCTCTCTCTCTCTCTCTGCTCTCTGCCCCTCCCCCATTCGTGCTCTGTCTCTGTCTCTCAAAAATACATGTTAAAAAAAAAAAAGACGTAATGTTACTGGTTTCCTAAGTCTCTCTTCAAGAGACTTTATGCCTGCAAAGTGTGTATGTTTGTGTACATTAGTTTCTTTAAGCATGTGGTAACATATATGCGCTGTTCTTTATCTTATTTTCATTTAATATATTTTGGAGAGTATATCATCTCATAACATACAGACCTCTCTATGCTTTTTAATTAAGATAAAATTCATTTTATTTATTTATTTATTTTAAGAGAGCACGGGAGAGAAGCAGAGATGGAGAGAAAGAATCTCAAGCAGGATCTATACCCAGGGCAGAGCCCAACATGGGGTGGGGCTCCATCTCATGTCTATGAGATCATGACCTGAGCCAAAATCAAGGGTCGGAGGCTTAACCGACTGAGCCACCCACACGGCCTAAAATTTGTCACTTTAAAATGCATAATTGGGTGCCTGGCTCTGTTACGTGTCCAACTCTTGGTTTTGGCTCAGGTCATGATCTCACAGTTTGTGGGTTCGAGCCCCACATCAGGCTCCACACTACAGCACAGAGCCTGCTTGGGATTCTTTCTCCTTCTCCCTGCCCCTGCCCTGCTCGCGCTCTTTCTCAAAAAATAACTAAAAATTAAAAAAAAAAGTGCACAATTAGCTGGCTTTTATTATACTCACAACCATTATACTTGCACAACCATTGTGCAGCCATCACACTTCAACCATCACTATCTAATTCCATATGTAACATTTTTATTACTCTACTCAGAGAAAGTCCCGTACTATTAGCAGCCACCCCAGTTCTTAGGAGTGAAAAGCAACATCATGAAAATTATTTATATATACCTATTTATATAAATAGGCTTTTATTTAAAATTTAGTTCCTTAGCACTTTTGATGACATAAATCCCTTTGACAGTCTGATATAAGCTATGAACCCATATCCTCCAAATAATACAGATATACATATTAATGTAAAATATTGTTTATGTTTTTCAAAGACTCAGAGACCCCTGAAATCCATTCAGAGGTTTGTTGTCTAAGGAGTTTATTTTTATGGAAGGGAGCATTCAAAAAAATGTAGCAAGTAAAAAGCCAATTGGTCATTTGGTTATTCTGGGGAACCTCACCAGTGCATTAAGCAACAAAATAAAGACATACAGAGCTATAAGGAAAAAATAAGGTATTCTCCATTAACGTGATTGTGTAGAAATTCCAAAGAGAATCCATACAAAGCTACTTGAACTAATAAGTGACTTTAAGAAAGTCATAGGATGTAAGACCAATACACAAAAATCTACTGCATGTCCATATAGCAGTGACAAACAAATGGAAATTAAAATTAAAACAATACCATTTACAATAGTACCAAAAACATGACTTACTTAAGTTAAATCTAACAAAATATTTGCAAGATCTGCATGCTGAAATTTCAAATGGAAGAAATGAAAGATCTAGGGACGCCTGGGTGGCTCAGTCAGTTAAGCGTCTGACTTCGGCTCTGGTCATAATCTCACGGTTCGTGGGTTCAAGCCCCACGTCAGGCTCTGTGCTGACAGCTAGCTCAGAGCCTGAGGCCTGTCTTCCGATTCTGTCTCCCTCTCTCTCTCTGACCCTCCTCTGCTCACGCTGTCTCTCTCTCTCTCTCAAAAAAAAAAAAAGAAAAGAAAAGAAAGAAATGAAAGATCCAAATAGGTGTATAAACCATGTTCATGAAATCGAAGATTCAATATTATTAACATGACAATTTTCCCCAAATTGATCTATTAATTCCGTCCCAGTCAAAATTCCAGCATACTTTGCTAAAATAAAAGTTGCTAAGCTGAATGCTCACTCTGGCAGCACATACGCTAAAATTGGAACGATACAGTGAACTTTAGCATGGCATCTGCCCAAAGATGCCACACAAATTCATAAAATATTCCATATTAAAAAGAAAAATTGTGCCTCGGCAATCAGACAACAAAAAGAAATAAAAGGCATCCAAATAGGCCAGGAGGAGGTCAAACTTTCACTCTTCGTGGATGACATGATACTCTATGTGGAAAACCCAAAAGATTCCACCAAGAAATGGTAGAACTGATTAATAAATTTAGCAAAGTTGCAGGATATAAAATCAATGCACTGAAGTCAGTTGCATTCCTATACACCAACAATGAAGCAACAGAAAGAGAAATCAAGAAATCTATCCCATTTACAATTGCACCCAAAACCATAAAATGCGTAAGTAAATCTAACCAAAGAGGTGAAAAATCTATACAGTGAAAACTATAGAAAGTTTATGAAAGAAATTGAAGAAGACACACACACAAAAAAGGAAAAATATTCCATGCTTCTGGATAGGAAGAACAAGTATTGTTAAAATGCCAATACTACCCAAAGCAATCTACATATTCAAAGCAATACCTGTCAAAATAACACCGACATTCTTCACAGAGGTAGAACAAACAATCCTAAAATTTGTATGGAACCAGAAAAGACCCAAAATAGCCAAAGCAATCTTGAAAAAAAAAAACCAAAGCAGGAGGCATCACACTCCTGGACTTCAAGCTGTATTACAAAGCTGTAATCATCAAGACAGTATGGTACTGGCACAAGAACAGACACTCAGATCAATGGAACAGAACAGCGAACCCAGGAATGGACCCACAAACGCACAGACAACTAATCTTTGACAAAGCAGGAACGAATATCCAATGGAATAAAGACAGTCTCTTCAACAAATGGTGCTGGGAAAAACTGGACAGCAACATGAAGAAAAATGAACCTGGACCACTTTTTTACACCATACACAAAAATAAACTCAAAATGAATGAAAGACCTAACTGTAAGACAGGAAGCCATCAAAATCCTCGAGGAGAAAGCAGGCAAAAACCTCTTTGATCTTGATCATGGCAACTTCTTACTCAAAACGTCTCCAGAGGCAAGGGTAACAAAAATAAACATGAACTATTGGGACCTCATCAAAATAAAATGCTTCTGCACCGCGAAGTTAACAATCAGTAAAACTAAAAGGCAACCGATGGAATGGGAGAAGATATGTGCAAATGACATTATCAGATAAAGGGTTAGTATCCAAAATCTATAAAGAACTTCTCAAACTCAACATCCAAAAAACAAATAATCCAGTGAAGAAATGGGCCAAAGACATGAACAGACACTTCTCCAAAGAAGACATCCAGATGGCCAACAGACACATGAAAAAATGTTCAACATCACTCATCATCATGGAAATACAAATCAAAACAATGAGATACCACCTCACACCTGTCAGAATGGCTAACATTAACAACTCAGGCAACAACAGATGTCGGCAACAATGTGGAGAAAGAGGATCTCTTTTGCACTGCTGGTGGGAATGCAAACTGGTGCAGCCATGCTGGGAAACAGTATGGTGGTTCCTCAAAAAATTAAAAATAGAACTACCCTACGACCCAGCAATTGCACTACTAGGTATTTATCCAAGGGATACAAGGGTGCTGTTTCAAAGGGGCACATACATGCCAATGTTTATAGCAGCACTATCGACAAAAGCCCAAGTATGGAAAGAGCCCAATGTCCATCGATGGATGAATGGATAAAGAAGATGTGGTGTGTGTGTGTATATATATAATGGAATATTACTTGGCAATCAAAAAGAATGAAATCTTGCCACTTGCCACTACATGGACAGAACTAGAGGGTATTATGTTAAGCAAAATTAGAGAAAGACAAATATATGACTTCACTCATATGAGGACTTTAAGACACAGAACAGATGAACACAAGGAAGGGAAGCAAAAATAATAGAAAAACAGGGAGGGGACAAAACATAAGAAACTCTTAAATATGGAGAACAGAGGATTACTGGAGGGTTTGTGGGTGGGGGGATGGGTAAGGAGCATTAAGGAATCTACTCCTGAAATCATTGTTGCACTATATGCTAACTAAATTTGATGTAAATTTTAAAAAATTACATTAAAAAAAAAAAAGAAAAATTGCTAAGCGGATTTTATATGGAAACATGTAGGAGCAAGAGTAACCAAACAATGCTGAAACAGAAGAACAAAGTTAAAAACAATCCTGCCGTATGTGATTCCAACATTTGCTGTAAAGACTAAAGGAAGACGATGTGGCATACTACAATGATGGATACATAGATCAGTGGAACAGAACAGAGAGTCTAGAAAGAAACCCATGCCTGTACAGGCAATTTTTGATGGAGGTGCAAAAGGCAAATCAATGGGGAAACTAATTTTTCGACAAATAATAGGTATGCATATCAAAAAGTGAACCTCAGGGCACCTGGCTGGCTCAGTTGGTAGAGCATAAGACTCTTGATTTGGGGGTGGTAAGTCCCCACATTGGAAATACAGATGACTTAAAAATAAAATTAAAAAAAAAGTGAACTAACCACATACCATATTAATTCAAAATGTCTCAGAGACCTATGTGTAAAAGCTAAAATATACAAAACTTGTAGATGAAAACAAAGTAATTTTAGTGGCCTTTGATTAGGCAATGATTTCTCTGATAGAACACAAAAAACACAAACCAAAGAAAAAAGAATCGATAAATCTGACTTCAAAATTTAAAGCTTTTCTTCTCAAAAGACACACCTAATATGCGGGGGATGCGTGACTGGCTCAGTCAGGAGAGCATGCAACTCTTGATCTCAGGGTCATGAGTTCTAGCCCCAAGTTTGGCATGGAGCCTACTTAAAAAAAAAAAAAAAAAGACTCTTAAGAAAGGCAGAAGCCACAGATTAGGAGAAATGTAAACATACATATGAAACAGACTTGTATGTAAAATATACATGAGGGGCGCCTGGGTGCCTCAGTTGGTTAAGCTTTCGAGTTCAGCTCAGGTCATGATCTGTCGGTCGATGGTCCGTGAGGTCGATGGTCCGTGAGTTCCAGCTCCACGTGGGACTCTGGGCTGACAGCTCAGAGCCTGCATCCTGCTGCAGATTCTGTGTCTCCCTTTCTGTCCCTCCCCCATTCACGCTGTCTCTGTCTCTCTCTCTCTCAAAAAAAAAAAAAAAAAAGAATAAATGTTAAAAAATAAATAAAGTAAAATTGGTTTGTGAGATTGAGATTGACCCCCATGGTGGCTCTGGGCTGACAGCACCTGCTTGGGATTCTCTCTTCTCTCTCTGCCCCTGCCCAGCTTGTGCATGTGTGCTCTCAAAATAAATAAACTTTAAAAAAATGAAATGTACTCAAATTGGTAGACAGAAGTTTTTAAAGATATTCAGCGCATATTAGCAGCACTGCAAATAAAGGGTGATGAAAACCAACTTTAAACTCATTCATTTTTAAAATAAAAATTTAATATGCATGCATTCAAAGCTCTGCTTTCTGGAGAAGTCTGACAGAGAAAAGAGAGTTAAAGTATTTTTAGTGGGAAAGTTTTGAAATATTTTTAGGGTAATGTAGACTATTTTAATCAGGTCAAAGTTTTAAGTGAAGAAAACCTTTTTGATTTGCAAAGCTATTGAATATGTTAGAATAGGCGAATTGACTTTAAAATTAATCTCCTAAAATAATCTTAAATCCCTGAGCATCTAATATGCAGAGAACATTGATCTTGTTCTATAACTGATCTTGTTCTAAGTCTAATTTTCCATATATGGAGGGTATGTTTACTTGGGGGAAGGGAATGGTTAAGGGAAATATGGTTTGGACCTGGAGAAGAAGAAGAATAAAGAAGTCTACTAATGAGAAGGGTTCATTCGTTTGTTTCTCATCCAGAGTAATCTGTAAATCCAGCCAAGTTTCTGGACCTCTATGAAGTCCCTTCAGTTACTTCAATGATGTTGATATTAGGAAATACTATCAAAATCATTTCACCCAGGTAATGCAGCTATTTGATGGGCTTTGAAGTGATAGTGGGGTTCGGAGCTGACGGCCAAGAAAGAATTCTTGAAGATGTGATTGGTGCAAAAAAGGTGATTTTATTAAAGTATGGGGATAGGACCCATGGGCAGAAAGCTGCAGTGGGGTTGTGAAGAGTGACTGATTATATACCTTCAGGTTGGGAGGGGGTTAGGGACAGTGTTTTGGCAGCCAGGTTTCCAGGACCTTGAAGAGCTAGCTGTTGTTAGGAAAACATCATTTATTACTGTTTAGTAAAACCTCAGACAAGAGACCCTTCAGATGTATATCAGGGGCCATATGCTTGGAGTAAAATTGCCAACATATACTGGGGGGTTAAAGATAAAGGAGGTTTGCAAAGGAATTTTTACGTGTTTAAGGAGACTCACAGGATCCTGGGGGCAGGGGGAAGGATGTTAAGCCAAGATTCCCTTTTACCCCCAACAAAGTGTCACCACTGAAGCAGCTGACCTCCTAAAAGGTCACTCTGCCCCTTTCAAGGACATGTCAGTGGGCTATAGGCAATAAGGGAATTTAATTTTTCATTTGCCTTTGTTTCCCACATCACCAAGGCAAGCACTTAAACCCCCTTTCATCTTGATGAGGATGATATTAAGGCTCCAGGAAACGTAATCTATAGGTTTCTGGAGATTAGACTATGGTTACAATTGTCTTTTTCTTTCAGTTTACTAAGTTATCTGTAACCGAAGGAGACTCCTGTCCTGCATGACTGTTACCTCTATCAGTCAACCATTTGTTTTTCTTTCTTTCCTTTGGTCTTGGGCAGCCAGGAGCATCTGAGGAATATCACATCTATCCCACTTTAGAGTGGGTGTGTGTGCGCGGGTAGCCTGTACTTTGCCCTCAGCCTGCCACACGCTCCCTCAACATTATTGACTCTGCACGTTCTGGAGGCGGGGTGGGGTGGGGAGTGTTGGAGGGCAGGGCCCCATTCTGGAAATCCACGGAGTCGGTTCCCAGTGGCAGCTCTCTCTGCCCCCGTCTTGTTCCTTCCCCCTGCCACGCCTTTGCCCCAGCAGTTCCCCTCGCTCGTAACGCCCTCCTCGTACCTCACGGAAAGCCTACTTTCCCGGTCCATTTGCGCCGCTGAGCTGATTCAGTCGGATCCCTGTTCCCCTTTTCCCCTACACACTTCATGTTTGCACCATCTCATTTTCACCTTTACTGACGCACCCCCGCGGTCCTGTTCTGTTTTTCTGTCTCCGCGTTACCATTTCTAATTCGGTGACTCGTAGGGGGCAAACATCGGGCTCTGCAGCAGGACAGAGGTAGCATCATCCCCGGGGCCAACGGACTCGCTCGCGCAGGCGGCTGAAGCGGCTAGGCGGTGCCGGACTGGCGGCCTCGCCCCTCTTTCCGGTCCCGGCGGCGCGCGCGGTCACGTGGCTGGAGGGTGGCGACGCGCACGGCCGGGAGGCTCGGCGCCAGGTGAGCGCGCCGGGTGGGGTGCGAGGGCAGCTGGGGTCCTGGGCACTCGGCGGGAGTCCCGGGTCCGACCCCTGCGCGGGGCGCTGCGGCGGGGCGTGGCCAGGCCCGGCTGCTGGGAACCGCGGGTGGGGGGGACCCCGCACCCGGGCTGCGCAGATTTCGTGCAAACCCGGCAGATTGTGGACAAGCTGCCACGCTGGCTGCTTTTTTCCCCTAATGGACTCGTCTCACGTTAAAAAAAAAAAAAAAAAAAGATTTGAAAGATTCTGTTTCTGCCCTTTCCCTCTCCTCCTTTATTATCATTTTTTCCCCTATTAGTATTGAGCCTTAAAACTACATGTCTTGCAACAGAAAAAGGACATCGGTAGACATTACTGGGGAAATCCCAATAAAGTCTGTGGTTTAGTTAATTGCATGTATCAATATTAACTACTTAATTTTGATAAATGTACCTTAATATTAACATGAGTGTGAGCAAAGGGTATACAGGAGCTCTCTGCACTATCTTTGCAACTCACTGTTAAGTCTAAAATTATTTTCATAAAAAGTTAAAAAACAAAATGCTACAGCAGTTGTATAGCAGGCCGTTGTTCACCAGGGAGGGCTTAAGCCTGACAGGAATTAGGTGTCTGTCTGACCGTCGTGTTTGCTAGGGCAAGTGTTGTCAGACTAGTGGGTTTGGCTGTTTCTAGTCCAAATTTTCTGCGCAGGAGTCTGTTTCTTCATTTCAGTCTGTCACAGGTCTTTGGACAGGTCAGTGAGGTAAGGATTCACCTTGCTACTGTAGGGGTGTGTGCAATACACAGGTCAGGAAAAAGGACTATTAAAAAGGTACAGGGATGCCTGCCTGGGTCTTTTGCAAGAGTGGTCATGAGTTCAAGCCCCATGTTGGGTGTAGAGATTAGTTAAATAAATAAAAACAAAAAAAATTAAAAGGTACAATACAGAGGTAGGAAAGCTGAGAGGTATGAGAAATCACATCTGGCTCAGGGGTGTCAGGAGGGTTACTGGGGTGAGTTGCTGTCATGAACTGAAGGGGACTTGAGATGGAGATGAGTACCAGCAGAGGCTGGAAGGTGACTGATTGCCCTGAGAAGGCCTGGGCACAGGTGCAGTCCTTTTTTTTTTTTTTTCCTTTCAATGTTTATTTATTTTTGAGAGAGTCAAAGAGAGACATGCAAGCTGGGAAGGGGCAGAGAGAGAAGGAGACACAGAATCTGAAGCAGGCTCCAGGCTCTGAGCTGTCACACAGAGCCCACCATGGGGCCCGAACCCACAAACCACGAGATCATGGCCTGAGCTGAAGTCGGATGCTTAAATGACTTAGCCACCCAGGCGCCCCAGTGCAGTTCTTCTTAATGGAAGCCAGAGCATGTCCAGGAAGCAGTGACAGCTGACAAGTGAAGTAAAAACGAGTCTCGTTGGAGATAATAGAGTGACACTTTAATTATATATGCCATGGGAGCCATGGAATGTTTTAGGGCAAGAGAGGGGCATCACTGGTTCTGTGCTTGGAGCAGCAGTGTATAAGATGGCTTGGGAACTACTGGTTTCACCTGGGAGAGGTAATAAGAAATTCAGCCAGGGCTGTGAAGTTAATATCCGAAGAAGGATATTGTGTGGGGAGATTTTGTGGGCCTAGATGTATTGGCATCTAAAGGGATCAAGGAAAAGAGAAATCCTGGGGCACCTGGGTGGCTCATTTGATTGAGTGTCCCACTTCGGCTCAGGTCATGATCTCACGGTTTGTGGGTTCGAGCCCCGTGTCGGGCTCTGTGCTGACTCCTAGCTCAGAGCCTGGAGCCTGCTTCAGATTCTGTGTCTCTTTCTCTCTCTGCCCCTCCCCTGTTCACGCTCTGTCTCTCTCTGTCTCTTAAAAATAAATTTTAAAAAATGTAAAAAAAAAAAAACTAGGAAAAAATAAAAAAGGAAAAGAGAAATACCAAAGGTTTGGACCTTGGTGTTTTGAAGTATGGTTGATAACGTTTGCAGAAATAGAGGACTCGGGATGAGATCTGGGGTGTGAGTGGGAGGGCAGTGAATTTGGTTTTGAACAGCTGTGTTTGAATTGCTGGCAGGATATCCCGCTGGAAATGTGTATGCAAGTGTGTTTAATAGTGGAAGTCAAACATAGAGAGCAGGACAGAAAGAGGAAAAGGAGCCTGAGCAGGCAGACACGGGGCGGTCCGTCATTCCTGTGGGGTTTGAGGGGCTAAGGTCAACCAGGGGCCTGGGCATGGCAGAGCAGTAGTGTCACAGCTTCTGCACAGGTGGAGGTGGTGGAGGGGCAAGACTAGGTCTTGGATTTAGCAACTAGGAAGTCAGTGGTCCCTTTTCAGAGAGTTGTTTCAGTGCAGAAGTAGGAAGATTGCTCACTGACTGCAATTGGTTCATCCTGTGGCCTTTCCCAAGCGACCACAACACCGGGCCAGGAGCCAGAGATATGGCGTCTAGTTCTGGGGCTGTCATTTCCTGTGTAATTTGGGGCCAGTCATGGATAGCTTGTACTGGCATAGAAAAATAAAGCCGGAAGGACCCTTTTATTCCCAGCAACATCGAATAGTTCAAAGAACTAGTATTCCATGAGGCATACGTTGGGAAAAGCTGATCTAGAACCAGAAGTTTAGAGTTCTAAAGAACGCAAACATCTTATCTAATCCTCCCATGTTACCACAAAACTGATACTCCCAAACTCTAATTCAATAAACATTGATTTGAAATATATCATATCGATGGTTCCCAAAATAACCCTATAAAGTAGTAATACTTAAAGTCATTTTGGAGATTGGGAAACATGCTCTGAGAAGTTAAATGACTTGCCCAAGATCACAGAGCAGCATGAGGTGGAGTGAAATTTGAACTCAGACCTCCTGAGTCGGGGCCTTCTCTGTTACACATCCTGCTGGGTCTCCCTGGTTGTCAACATTGAATATATTTAAAACTGGCTAAGTGGAACATTAGTAACTTCAAACATTTCCCTTTCTTAGAAGAAATGTGTTCTTAAAGTCAAGTTCAATTTATTAATGTTAGGTATATAAAAAGGGGGAGAGTATATAGCCAGTGGTTCCCAAAGGTACATTTTTAAAACAGTAGAGTGTTGTATCATAGGAAAGCTCATTATATTAACTGTGAACAGCAGAAAGGCTAGAAAGACTGAACCATGATAACTGAATTTATGTGGCATATTAAAAAATATTCTTAGCCACGCAGCCCAGCCACCAGAGCCTGCTGCTTACCCAAGGCCCAGGTGATGCCTGTAATACATGCTGCTGGGCAGAGACTATCGTGGGGGCTGTGACCCCAGCCAAGCAGATGAGACAGGCCTGCAAGGGAGGATGAGCTAGAATGAGTGCCGTACTCTGATCCACGGCCACCTCAACAGACACCCTGTAGAATCTGCCAGGCCAGGCCTTCCTCAGCAGGCTGGGTCCCTGGGGCTAGGCCAGGCTCTGGGCTCCAGAGAACTGAGGGGCTCTCTTGTTCTAAGAGCCTACCCTGTCCCACCTCCTAGGAGCCCAGGATCCCAGGACTGAGCCCCACCTGGACTTCTTGGACAAAAATTCTGGTCATCCCCAGCCCTCCCCATTCCCAAAACACACTAACCCAGCACTGGGTTGGGAGCTGGACAGGGCTAGGGCATTTGGGGTTGGGGCAGGGGCTGACCCCAGGACCACTGTCCCCAGGCATGCTAAGACGCAGACTCCAGGATGGGCCATTGATGTACAATAAAGCTCAGATGACCTTTCCAAAAAAAAAAAAAAGTATATATATGTGTGTGTGTGTGTGTGTGTGTGTGTGTGTGTGTATAGCTAATCCTGTGATTGCTTACTCTTTGCTCTTACTACTTTTTTCCTTTGTGTTGACCAATTCCATTTTCTCCACTGCTGGCTGCCCAGCCCTGAGCATACCCTCTTAACATAGGCGTGAGAGTGCATTTATGAGCAGGAATTTGCACTAGAGGTAAAACACAGCCTCTTAGAGATTATTCTCTGATCCAGCAAACAATTTCCTCTCTATCTTGATGAATAAAAATAGACAAACTTACTTATTTAGGAAATAAACTTGTAAAGAAACAAAGGTGATTTTATAAAAATTTGGGGGAAAAAAGACTTTTACTTTCAGTACTGTTTGATGTCATAAATGATAGAAACGTGGTTTATTCTGATGTTAAGCTCATTCAAATTCTTCAAATGACATAAAGCAGTAGCTAAGGGTGTCACAGTATCTCTGACATTAGGGGTCAGGATTCAGAATCTGGTTCAGTCTCGTTAGCTGTGTTACTTAACCTCTCTGTGCTTAAGTTTAAATGTCTATACTTAAACAATAACAGTATTGTCTTGAAAAGTGAAAATTAATTGGAATAATCTAAGTAAAACAGTAAAATAGTGCCTAGCACACAGAAAATAAGCAATAAATGCTATTATTATATCATTGAAAAAGAAATTGTTGCTGATTCAAAGCATCCAATTTAATAATTTGTTTATCTAGAAGGGTAGAGTTGATCAACACATTTCTCATCTCGTCCCCTAATGCAGTTAAAGGTCCCTTATTTTTTGTGTCTAAAATTCTTGAAACATATTATTGAGGCATAATTTACATATAAGATGCACCATCGCT
Source organism: Cryptoprocta ferox (assembly GCA_028646485.1). NCBI lineage: Eukaryota > Metazoa > Chordata > Mammalia > Carnivora > Eupleridae > Cryptoprocta > Cryptoprocta ferox. Next base: position 47,188,544 of record CM053572.1, on the reverse strand, counting down.
AGGATGCTGAGTTTTGACAAACCGTCACTCTAGTCAAGATGCAAGACTTTTCTGCCACGTCCCAAAAGTTCCTTCATGCCCTCTGCAGTCAGAGTTGCTTTCACCCTAGGCAACCACTGATCTGTTGTCCGTTATGTATTAGTTTTGCCAGGATTTCACTACAGTATGGGGTTCCTCTGTTAGCATAATGTCTTTGAGACTCATCCACATTGTTGCATGTATTAAAATTCATCATTGCTGAATATATTCTGTTGTGTGGACTTAACACAATTTGTTTTTCTGTTGCTGGACATTTGGGTTTCCAGTTTGGGGCCAATTTGAGTAATGCTGTGAACAGTCATGCACACATCTCTGTGTGAACATACCTTTTCATTTCCCTTGGGTAAATATCAAAAATGCAATTGCTGGGTCACCTGTTTAAAAGAAATTACCAAACTTCTCCACAGTGGTTGTACCATTTTATATTCCTGCCAACTGTGTATGTCTATAACCATGGCAGCACTTAAAATTGACAGTGGTATGTAACAGAATGTCATTTTAGTTTAAATTTACAATCCCCTGACAACTAATGATGTTGAATGTCTTTCAATCCATGTATCTTCTTTTATGATATCTGTTCAAATCTTTAAGGGCCTTTGCTTTCAAATATTGAAAGTATATGGTACTTTAACCCTGAAAACAACAGAAACCCCTTCAAACATGATCAGATTTATCTGGCATCTATGTGTGTGGGGGGGAGGGGTTAAGTTTATTTATTTATTTTGAGAGAGAGAGAACTGCTGTGAGAGTGCATGAGAGGAGGGGCAGAGAGAGAGAGGGAGAAAGAATCCCAAGCAGGCTACACACTGTCAGCACAGAGCCTGACGGAGGGCTCGATCTCACAAACTGTGAGCCGAAATCAAGAGTTGGATGCTTAACGGACTGAGCCACCCAGGTGCCCCATTTGTGTGGTTTTAATAGTGGAAGAATAAGAGAAACAACTCACTAAGAAATGCAAGACTAAGATTTAATTATTTTTTAAAGTCCTGGTAAGCAATTATTTAAATAGCAGGATATATTTAGAAGAGATATCGGGGTTTTTTTTAGTGAGTATTGGGGCATCTGGGTGGCTGAGTCAGTTAAGTGTCTGACATCAGGTCATGATCTCACAGTTTCTGAGTTTGAGCCCCGCGTCAGGGCTTTGTGCTGACAGCTCAGAGCCTGGAGCCTGCTTCGGATTCTGTGTCTCCCTATCTCTCTCCCCCTCTCCAACTTGTGCTCTGTCTCTCAAAAATAAACATGAAAAAAAGAAAACCAAAAAAAAATGAGTCTTGAGAAAAGGATGAGATGTTTCTAAACAACTACAGCAAAACAGCGGTTTTGAAATGCCTGGTGGTGAAAGTCCTTCCTGTACCACTGTGTACAAGAGGAACAGGGCTGAGCACTTAAGGCGCTCTCCAGTCAACAGGTAGGTGCCTACAGGGGTCCGTGGTCTCCACACAGTGAGGGCTCAGTGATGGTATTTTCTCTGTAAGGCCCTTTTATCTGGAATGTTTTCTTCTAGGAAGAAGGGCAGGCTAGTTAGCTCCATGGTATTCAGGGTAGAGTCTTGCTGAGGTAACTATTTTTCTGTGTTGACCGCTAGCTCAGAGCCTGGAGCCTGCTTCAGATTCTGTGTCTCTTTCTCTCTCTGCCCCTCCCCTGTTCATGCTCTGTCTCTCAAAAATAAATAAATGTAAAAAACAAAATTTAAAAAAGTATTTATTGAGCACTGATTGTCTCAGATACTGTGTTAGTCAGTGGGAATGCAGTGATGATCCCAACAGACAAAATTTTCTACTCTTACGGAGTTTACTTTCCACTTCTAGAGCATCTAGAGCAGGTTTGGGCTCTGGCAGAGGAAAAGTTTTAGGTCGCCCTGCCTTTTCAGAGGCATCATAGGCAGGGCAGAACCACCTTTGGCTTTGCCAGGCTCCCACTTTTGTACTACCTCCTGTCTTTCCGTGGCGTGACTTGAAAACTGAGAAAAATATGGAGGGGTATGTTAGATGGCCGTAGGTGCTACGGGGAAAAAATCAGGGAAGCGGGAGGAAGAGGAGTTTGTAACTTTAGATCTGGTGTCAGTCACTGAGCTGTCACTGAAGGAAAGACACACAGGAGGTGAGGAACCAGTTGAGCAGCTGTCTGGGAAAGACCATTCCTGCCAGAGGGAACCCCAGCTCTGCTCCAGGCACACAGGGGAAGCCAGGGTGGCCAGCCTAGGATGAGGGCATGCGGTCAGAGGTGAGCCACCAAAAGGGCTTTGGCTTTTATGCTGTGTTGTGAAAACAGTGAAGGGCTTTGAACAGACGATCTGATAAAGCGAGGGGGTACCTCCTTCCTTCCCACCTATCCTTGTCTCAGGTACAAAAACCCTGCTGTGTCTGCAGAGAAACAGATGTTTCTGCAGCACGCAAGGCTACAGGAGAGGCTGTAAGAGCCATGAGCACCTGAAGTGCATGCAGGGCCAAGAAGGGACAGGGGCAGGGTACTCTATGTACTCCCTGCAAGTCCTGTTTTGCAGAGACTCCCTGAATTTTACACAAATTCAGTTCAAAGCCTAGGAATTCAAGTTCCTAGGCTTGTGAAAACCAAACCCCTTCTCTTTCCTTGGCAAAGGCTGATATGCTTTATCCTGATCAGTAGATTACTGGATTCAGTAAAAGGTTTTCCTGCTTCCTTACAATTCACTGCAGTCTTTGGAATAAGAGGTTGATGATTTTCCTACCTACAAAGTCCTTAAATGTTAAATAACTTGAACTGGGTTGCAAGGGATGTTTGTGTGCTGAGGCATCGCTGGGAGAGTTGTGCCTGTAAAGTAGAGAAAGAAACTTTTCTCCCCCCCCCCCAAGCCCCAACTTTATCATACTGATGGTTTTTACACTGTTTTTCTTAACCACAGATACCCCGTTTTTCCTTATGTTAAATACGGCATCTGGCTGATGAGCAGGGTGGTGAGGCCGCCCAGTGAGGCAGAGGTGCAGACCTGGGAAACCGAGGACGATGACATGGCAGAAGGCGACTTAGGGTATGGCCTCGGGAGAAGGCCCGGCGGTATTTATGAAGTGCAAGTTTCACATCTGTCTAAATCTAGAAAAAGATCAGATGGAAAGAACTTTAGCCCTCCCCCATTTCCGGGAACGAGGGAAGGAAGAAGTGGTGCCATTTTTCAGTATTCCAGGCATGAGAGCTCCCAAGATACACACCCTGAAGAGTCCAGCACTTCCCACTACAGGCGACAGAGTAGCACCGGTAAGAATGCCTCGGGCCCTCTTCCTCCTCCTTCTTCCCTGTGGATTTCATCAGTGCCTTCACCCTTGCAAAACACGACAGTAGGTCACTGAAGTGGATTTTGGGAATTCATCTTTATTCACTTCTTGGGATTGGTGATAGTACAAAAGTAACTCATGTTTTTATTTCCAAGTATGGTACATATTGTGAACTACGGTAGTTATTCTGCACTAATACCGGTAAGTTAGTGATATCAATGATTACCTACCTTGCTTTTGTGGGTGTGTGATTTAGTGGTATGCTTCATCATTTTTTTTTTCTTATTCAGTTATTTATTTGGTACCTATTAGGTGCCAGGGGCAGTTCTAGGCTCTGGGAACAACATTAGTGAACAAAATAGTCTCCGTCTAGGAGTTCACATTCTAGTAGAGGAGAGAAAAAGTAAATCTACCAGTAGTAAGTGTAGAGACACTGAGTATTTGGAGGGTCGGGGCATGCTATTTCAGGCAAGGGTCAGGGGTACCTATCTAAGGAGGTGGCTTTTGAACACCGAAATGAACTGATGCCCAAGCCTGGTCTGGTACTTATCTGGCGAAGGAGTATTCCAGGCAGAACATGTATGCTGCTGGTTATTTAAGGAATGTTGTGAAATCCTCCCCCTAAAAAATGAATCTTTTTTAAAAGTAACCTGTACATCCAATGTGGGGCTCCTACACCTTTTCTAGGTTCTAGAGCTCGCCTGCATTCCTTGGCCCATGGCTACCTTCCTCCGTCTTCAAAGCCAGCAATGGCTGTTCAAGTCTTTCTCATACTGCTTCACACTGACGCTGACTTTCTTGCCTCCCTCTTTGACTTATACGGACCCTTGTGAGTACAGTGGGGTCACTTGGATAACCCAGGATAAGTCCTTTTAATTTAATTACACCAAAAATCCCTTTAGCCATGTCTTCCCAGGTTCTGGGGATTAAGATGTGATCATCTTTAGGTCCCTTGCTCTTCCTACCACACGGATTACTACAACACAACATGTCATTGCCAAATCTGTGTCACTTGTCCCTCCTTGGAGCCCCTATCATCAGAGTAAAACCAAGATTTGGGTTTTGCCTTGGAAACTGTCATACTGAAAGTTCAGAACAACAGAGAAAAAAAGTTGTTTTGAGAAGTTTTTAATGTCCCTCAAAATACTTTTTCTAAAAAATCTTTTCTTCCTTTTACTTCTTCTTAATCTTCTTGCTTGCAGTTTACCACTTTAATGTTTTTCTATTGCCAGTGAGACCACATTGAACATGAACCTCCTAATTGATCACACTAAGGGGAGATGAAGTTACAGGAGACTTCTAGTCATTCTCCTTGGAAAACAATTAAATTCAGGTTATTTCTTAGATACTCTTATCACTATATTGATCAAACTTAAGCCAAACACCAAAATTTATTTCACTCACCAATATTCACATTTTAAGTCCTATTTTGCATGTAGTAATTAATTAACCAGTTTGTTAACAACAGCCTAATAGAGTCCTTTTTTTAAAGTCTTTTTATTCAAAAGTATGTCTTTTCATTTGTGAAATGTTTTAAGCTACCTATTTTTATCATTGTTTTGTTACAATTCTTTCCTCTTGGCACAAAGCTGTATTCAATGTTTTATAAACAGATGTCCTATATTCAACTAGTTAAAGAATGTACTGAAGTAGTTTTTTCCCCCCTTCGTATAGATTCTAATTCAGAATTGTCAAATGTGGAATTAAAGCAACGTCTTCATGATACTTTAGAGGTAAGTCTTCTGGCTTCTATAAAAATTCTTATGTGAATAAAGCCAACTGATGGATATTTTAAGTAATACTAAAATTGTATGGAAGGCAATGTTGGCTTTCCAGATATTCTCCATGAGCCACAGTGTAAAGTTCATAACTTTCAGCTGGCCTCCTCTGTTTCTTATCCCCCTCATCTCTCAAGAAAGCTATTTGCGTAAACATGCCCTCCAGTTCGCCTTTCTTTTGCCCCTAATCTTTCACTTCTCTAATCTGCTTCTGGAGAGAACAGTTATAAACTTCCTTCCATCTGTCTTCCCTGTGTGTGACGCTTGAAATAAGCTGATTTAATTTAACCTCTTTGAAGTCAGAAGACCAGCAAGTATTCTAGGCCCTTTGAGGCCCCTCTGGGAGTAGGAATTCCTCTGCAAGGTGCCTGTCTTTTGGGAAGCAGGAAGCCCATCTTAGTGTGTGTGTGTGTGTGTGTGTGTGTGTGTGACTCTTCTGGTGAAAGCTACTATATTCCTTTTCTAGGGCTGCTGTAACAAAGACCATAAATAGGTGGCTGAAACAACAGAGATTTATTCTCAGTTCTGGAGGCTAGCAATCTGAAATCAAGATGTCAGCTGGCCATGTTCCCTCCGGAAGGTCTAGAGAAGAATTCTTCTTTGCCTCTTCCTAGTTTCTGCAGGTTGCCCCTGACCATCTTGGCATTCCTTGGCTTATAGCTGCTTCACTCCAGTCTCTGCCTCTATTGTCACGTGGCCTTCTCCCCTTTGTGTCTGTGCCCAAATTTCCCTCATCTTAGGGTACCACTCACTGGATTGAGGCCTGCCTAATCCAGTATGACCTCATCTTAGTCTGGTTATATCTGCAAAGACCCTGTCTCCAAATAAGGTCACGTTCATAATACCAGGAGTTAGGATTTGGACATATCTTTACTTGGTCGGGAGGACACAGTTCAACCAATAATAGCTACTGTAGCTCTGTGTATGATCATATGCTTATTTTATGTCCTCTAAAGACTTTTATTCAGATTATTAGCTAGGTGGTCTAGAAGGAAAAGATTTGGACTTTTAGTTACAACTGGATAGGAAGAATCTCAGTCTAAAGCCTGCCTGGGCCACTTATGAAGCCTGAAGGAATTTCAAACCTCTTTTATAAGGTCAGAGTGCTTAGAGTCAGAGTGCACACTGAGCTTACATGTTAACTATCCAAATTTGGGGTCGCATATCTTGCTGACAGGTAGACTAATTTTACTTCTCTCCTTAGGAGGTAGAAATTCTAAAAACTGAACTTGAGGCATCTCAAAGACAACTTGAGGGTAAAGAGGAAGCACTGAAAATTCTTCAAAGCATGGTAAGTTATTTTTAAATTTCTAGGTAGTATGGTTTTATCTTTTAAAACAAAAGCATCTGTGCTTAAAATAGTTTTTATTGGAGACATAGATTTTTAAAACTGTTTTATCAAAGTAAAATTTATATACCATAAATTTCACTTGTTTACTGGAGTTAGATTACCATCACCACAATCTAATGCTTGAACATTTCCAGTATTCCCCAGAAGGAACCTCTAACCCATTAGCAGTCCCTCCCCATTCCCATCCCTAGCCTCAGACAACCAGTCATCTCCTTACTGTCTTTTGGATTTGTCTTTTCTATTTCATATAAATGGAATGATAGGACATGTGTCTGGATTCTTTCAGTTACCATGTTTTTGAGGCTCATGCATGGTGTAGCATGTGTCAGTACTTTCTTCCTTTTTATTGCCTAATAATATTCAATTGTGTAGACAAACCACATTTTGTGTATCCATTCACCAGTTGATGGGCACTTACATTGTTTCCTCTTTGGAGCTATTATGAGTAACACTGCTCTATTTGTTCATGTACCAGTCTTTGTGTGGAAGGTTCATTCATTCATTCTCCTATTCATCAGGAGAGCCAAGCCAAGCTCTTCTGACTTTTGAACTATCAAATTCTCCATGAAAGGTGGTCTCTGTGGAAATTCTGTGGTTTTTTATTGTTTAGAATAAAAATGTGAGGCTTACTGTGCATAAAGGAGTGATGAGAAATTTAACTTATACAGATATGATTTTTATTTTTCTTAGGCAATATTTGGCAAAGCCACAAGTCACACCCAAGTGATGCTTCAAAAAACTATGGAACAAAAGAGATCCTTGGAGAAGGTATTTGCCACTTTTAGTGCAGACTTGTTCAAACTATGAAGCTTTCAAATAGCATTTCCTTTAAAAACCACCAGACTAATGGGTAGGTCTGTAGGTTGTGCTTCTGTTTTATACAGTCCTTTCCCTTTTGGAACTTGCAACCCAAAACATATTGTTTCATGGACAAACAATTAAGATTTCTTTTATTTCCTCATTTTAAGGTAGCAGAAATCTTGCCAAGTTGACACTTCGTATTTTTCTTCCTTTACTTTTTCTCTTTCTCTGCTTGCCCGGCAGAGCCTGCCTCCCTCTGACCATCTCATCATCACTAAATGGTAGTAAGGAATCACCTTGGAAGGTCTTCTTCCTGTTCCTCTTGAACCCTCCCTCGATGGCTGTGTCCTGGGCTCACACTCCCAGGAACAGATTTTGCTTCCGGGTCTGTAGAGGTTGGGGGTGGGGGTGATGAGGAATCTAGGTTCTGAGAAGCAAATTTTGAAGCTGAACAATGTGAAATTTTTCTTATATAAGTAAGCTTTGGCAAAGCTTTTCGTGAGTGCTAAAGAGGCACATTGTACATGTTTATAAATGTCATAGACTCTTTTTGAACAATAATTAGTTTCTCTTTAATCTATTTCTGTTAAATGATTAAATGATGTATTTCAGCTTTTCACAATGTCCTGAAGTGATTTATTTATAGTAATTTTCCATGAAAAGTGCTATTTTCTTTCTGTAGGAAATAAATGCCTTGCAATGGGAAATAGAATTTGATCAGAATAGATTTAAAAATATAGAAGAATCATGGACCCAAAAATTTGACAGGTTTGTATATTTTTATTCTGTAGTTTTTCTTTGGAAATCTTTAAAGTGTGTATAATTTATTTATATATATTTTTATTTTTTTAATATTTAAGTAATCTCTACTCCCAGTATGGGGCTTGAACTCATGACTCCAAGATCAAGAGTCACATCCTCTTCTGACTGAGCCAGCCAGGCGCCCCATAAAGTGTGTATAATTTAAATGTAGCTAAGGCTTTCTTTTTTCCTTCTGTGAGCTAACTGTGATTATTATAAAATTCTTACTGCTTATCTGCTTCACTGTTCCATATTTTTCTGTTAGTATTATCTTTTTTTAAAATATAAACTATATTTTATTTATTTATTAAGTAGGCTTAATGCCCACAGTAGGGTTTGAATTCACAACCCCAAGATCAAGAGTTGCATGCGCTCACTACCAACTGAGCCAGCCAGCTGGGCTCCCCTATAAACTATATTTTAAAAAGCAATGTAAGGGGGCACCTCGGTGCCTCAGTCTGTTAAGCATCCAACCCTTGCTTTTGGCTCGGGTCATGATCTCACTGTTGGGGAGTTCGAGCCCCACATCAGGCTCTATGCTGTGAAACTGTGAGATCTCCCTGCTTGGAATTCCACACCCCCCCCGCCCCGCCCACTCCTGCTCTGTTCTTCCCCCTGTTCAAGCTTGCATGATCTCTCTCTCAAAATAAACGTAAAAAAAAAAAAAAAAAAAAAAACAACTTTAGGGGCACCTGGGTGTCTCGGTCGGTTAAGCGTCTGACTTCAGCTCAGGACATGATCTCACAGTTCATGAGTTCAAGCCCTGCATTGGACTCTCTGCTGTCAGCACAGAGCCCACTTTGGATCTTTTAACCCCCTCTCTCTGCCCCTCCCCTGCTTGCATGGGCATGCTCTCTCTCTCTCTCAAAATTAAATGAACATTAAAAATAAAAAAACCTAGGGCGCCTGGGTGGTTCAGTTGGTTAAATGACTGACCTCAGCTCAGCTCATGATCTCATGATTTGTGAGTTCGACATATCGGGCTCTGTGCCTGGAGCCTGCTTTGGATTCTGCCTCCCCCTCTCTGTCCCTCCACCGCTCACATTCTGACTCTGTCTTTCAAAAAATGAATAAACGTTTAAAACATTTAAAAATAAATTTAAAAATAACAAAAACTTGAGGGCACCTGGATGTCTCAGTTGTTAAGCATCTGACTTTGGCTCAGGTCATGATCTCCTGGTTGGTGAGTTCGAGTCCCACTTCGGGTGAGCTCTGCCTCTCTTTCTCTGTCTCTCCCTGTGCCCCTTGCTCATTTGCTCCTTCTCTCTTTCTCTCTCTCTCTCTCTCTCTCTCTCTCTCTCTCAAAAAAAAAAAAAAAAACAAAGCAACAACAACAACAAAACTTCAGGGGCACCTGGGTGGATTGGTTGGTTAAGCATGTGACTCTTGGTTTCAGCTCAGGTCATAATCTCGTGGTTCATGGGTTCGAGCCCCATGTTAGGCTGTCTGCTGACAGCGTGGAGCCTGCTTGGGATCTCTCTCTCCCTTTCTCTCTCAAAAAAATAAATAAACATAAAATATTTTTTAAAAGCAATGTAAAAGCCATGTTTTCCTAGTTATTTTATCATTGGCATTTGTTTTTCAAACATCTTTTCAGCAGTTTTTATTAGTGTGAATTTATTTAGTAATTTGAAGTTATAACGCACATAAAGTCAATCATTGAGAAACTGACTTGATATCTGGGGTTATAGATGGCTTTAGTACCTAATTTTTAATTTATTATTAACTTTTAATCTGAGATAACTGAACTTGCATAGAAAATTTGCAAGAATAGTTCAAAGAATTCCTGTGTATCTTTCTCCAAGATTCTCCAAAGTAGAACTCTTTACCACATTTGATTGAACATTCTGTCTTCTTTGTAGTTAAATATATGGATACAGATAGATATCTGAGCCATTTAAGAGTAAGTTGCATATAAGGCCTCATTATTCTAAATACTTCAGTTTGTATTTTTTAAAAAGGGACGTACTCAGGACACCTGGGTGGCTCAGTCATTTAAGCATCTGACTCTTGATCTTGGCTGGGGTCATGACCTCCCAGTTCATGGGTATGAGTCCTGTGTTGGGCTCTGTGCTGATTGTGCAGCCTGCTTGAGATCCTGTCTCACTCTCTCTGCCCTTCCCCTGCCCATGCTCTCTCAAAATAAACTTAAAAAATAATAAAAATTAAAAGGGACATAACTCTATCATAACCATAGTAAAATGATCAAAATTAAGAGTATTAACCTAATACTCTTACTATTTTTTTAAGTTTATTTATTTGAGAGAGAGAGAGAGTGGGGGAGGGGCATGGGGGGAGAGAGAGAGGGAGAGAGAGAGAGAGAGAGAGAGAATGAATCCCAAGTAGTCTCCATGCTGCCAGCACAGAGCCCGATGCGGGGCTCTGAATCCATGAAGCCATGAGATCATGACCTAAGCTAAAACCAAGAATCGGACATTCAACCAACTGAGCCACCCAGGTGCCTCCTAATACTCTTATTTAATCTACAGCCCTTTTTTAGATTTGCTAATTATCGTAGTAATAATACCCTTACATCAAAAGAGAACAAAAGAATTCCCATGTTCTAGGATCCAGTCCAGAATCACGCATTGCATTTGGTTGTCACATCTAAACTTCAGTCCCCTTTAATCTGAAACAGTTATGAGGAGTGAGGGAGGGTGTAGGGAGGGGTGGGGGGGAAGAACACCTGGAACATTTATCAGTGCTTCTTTGTCCTTGACATTTTTTGAGGAGGACAGGGCGGATATATAATATCTTACCTTGGAGATGTCTCGTATTTCTGAATTACATTCAGGTTATGCATTTTGGGCAGTATTACCACTGAAACAATGTTGTTATCACTGCCTCATATCAGAGGGCCTGCAATGTTGATTTGTCCCATTCCTTGCATGTGAATGTAGACTATATGGTTAAGGAGTGGTATCTGCCCTCATTTTCCACTATGAAGCCATCATTCCCCCCCGCCCCGTGATTAATAAGCATCTTTTGGGGAGATGCTGTGAGATTATGTGATTTATCAGGTTTTCACCCACTAGTTTATACATCCACTACTTACTCTGCCTGAAGCAATCATTACTATGATGGTTGCCAAATGCTAATTTTCTAATTCTGTTATTCCTTCTACATTTATTTGCTGGCATTTTACTTTAAGACCGTTTTTCCTCCCCATTTGTTTATACCAAAATGGATTCATGGATTCTTGCATTATTCAATGGGTTACTATCATCATTTCTTTTTTGTGTAAAGTTTTCCAACTTTGGTGAATGGGAGCCCCTTCAAGCTGGCTCTGGTGGCTTTCTGACACCTCTCTGTTATTGCTGGAGCACTTTCTTGCTTTTTGGTACAAGATATAATTGGCCATTATGCTTACAATATTAGGCATCTCTCCAAGGATCCCTGGTTCCTTTTAGTGGGGAATGGTGTTTAGAAATCAAGATCTTAGTGCTGGGTGTGCTTATTGCTACTGAAAGTCACTGCTAAGAGGTCCTCTGAGAGGATGACTGGAAGTACACACACACACACTGACATACACATCTACCTCTTCGTCACTCTCTGTTCAGAACCCTTGAGTTCACACCCATATCTTCATTTGCAGACCACCAATGCACCACAGGGTGCATTTGAGCCTTGCCCCTTTCCACATTTGTAACTTCCAGTGAGAAACCTGGCTCTTTTCATCCAGTGTTTACTTATTTGTTCTGTCATAGAATATGCAGAAGGTAGCTTTAGAATTGCTAATACAATTGCAAAATCAAACCTGCTAACTAGAGTTCAATATTTGTTTGCAGTTTTGTTTCTGGCCTGAGGGGATCCAGTCAAAACAAGTGTTGAAAACTTACTTGTTTAGTTTTTTTTTCTCTTCCTGTGATTATACTATTCATTTAAATTCATTTGTTTCTATCTATATTCTGTTTCAGAGTTGTTTCACCATCCTTGTTCATTTACTTATTCATCTTATTTTTGACCTTGTAACACATTGACATGCTTCCAAAAGTCAGAACTATTCTGATAAGTATACTCAAGAAATGTCATTCTCCCCCAATGCCCTCTACCCCATTCCCAACCTGCCATTTTTCCTTCCCCTCACCATCTATAATCAGTCTGTTTTCTGATTGATCCTTCCTTTTTTTCTGTTTGCACAAATTGGCAGATATGTCTGTTTTCTAACTTCTCCTTCTTTCTTATACCAAAGAACAGCTGACTGTACATATTCTTTTGCACTGGTTTTCCTATTTAACAATATATCCAGGAAACCACTCCATTGTGTCGATGTGCCATAGTATATTCAACCATTCTCCTATATATAGGCACTTAGAATCTAGTTTCCAGTATCTTGCAGTTATAAACAGTGCTGCAGTAAATAGCTTTGACATATATATTTTTGTGTTGCTGGGAGATGTACTTTTAGTGTAAATTCTTAGAAGTACAATTGCTGGATCAAAAGGTCAATTCATATGTAGATTCATTAGATGTTATCAAATTCTTATCTATAAGGCTAGTGCCACTTTGCATTCCTACTAGCAATGCATGAAAGTGCCTCAAGAGAATGTGTCATAAATCTTAATTTATGCCAATTTAGTAGTGTTGTCTTCACTTTTGTATTTTGTTTTCGTTGTACAGAATCCAGAAAATTCTGATTCACACATACAGAATTGCACTTACCAGTAGACTGCCTTTTAGGATATTTTTCAGCTAAGCAGATCTGGCAAAAGAGGTTTTATTATCAAGTCTGCACAAAAAGAGAGTGAACTAGACAGCAAAGCATGTGCAGGGGAGGGGCAGAGAGAGAGAGGGAGAGAGAGAATCCCAAGCAGTCTCAGCACTGCCAGTGCAAAACCCAGTGTGGGAGGGGCTCAGTCTCACGAATCATGAGATCATGACCTGAGCTGAAATCATGAGTCAGATGCTCAGCCAAGCCACCCAGGCGCCCCTAAATTTTTATTTTAAGTATGCTCCACACCCAATATGAGGCTTGAACTAATGACCCTGAAATCAAGAGTCGCATGCTCTACTGAGCCAGCAGCCCCCCTCCTTTTTGTTATTTTTTATTTTTTAATTTGAGATACTTCTGATTCTTTTCTCAGGTAATTATACAGAAGGATTAAGAGTATGTCCAAAAATCTTGCCACTCTTTAAACTGTTTTTGTTTTGTGACACATATAAGTTCTAGACTGTTCTGAAGTAGGAAAAATTTTATCTGGTTTTTGTTTTCTGATTATGAGATACAAATATTCTCATTCAACAATGAAATGTTAATGTCTTAGTTATCTGGAGGGTACTTTTTTCCAGGCTAAACTGTGAAAATGCAGTCCTCAAAGAAACTTTGAATGTGAAAACAGAAGAAATTAAAATGCTGAAGTCGGAAAATGCACGTAAGTGAATAGTGCTATTTTGATGATTCCTTAAGGATATTATGTTAAAATAATATGTTTTAAATAGAGTGTCCTATGTTAAGAACATACATATCAAAAGACAAAGTGCTATTATTTCGAAGTAATACACTTCCAAGAAATGCATCATTTAGGTTTCTTTTAATTAAAAAATTTTGAGATGAAATTCATATATCAAAATTAACCATTCAAAAGTAAATAATTCGTAACATTCCCAATGTTCTAGTTCCAAAAGATTTTCATCACTCCAAAGTAAAACCCTGTATCTATTAAGCATTTCTCCCCATTCTCCCTTTATCCTTTAGTTTTTCTACTCAATGTAAAACAAAATGGTAGAGCACCTCATATTTGAGAAACCTAAGTGTATTTTTTTTGGGACATTAGTAGGAAAAGTATAGAACTGTATAATTATTCAACATTCTTTTCTCTCATAAAATGTCTTGTGACTTTATTACCAATACTAATATTCTTTCTTTTTCAAGATAGTGACTGATTAAAAACTTGAAATTTTTTACATATATGTGTGTACACACACACCCCTTAGGTAATGAGTCACCTTATGACAAAAGTTAATAAAAGAATATTAAGATGTTTTAAGAATATTATTTATTTATTTAGAGAGAGAGAATCCCAGGTAGACTCTCCAATGTCAGCACAGACCCCGAGGTAGGGCTTGATCCCATGAACCATGATCATGACCTGAGCTGAAGTTGGACGCTTAACTGACTAAGCTACCCAGATGCCCCCAAGATGTTTTAAGAATATTAAGATGGCATCAACTTTTTATAGAATTTTAAGAGATGTGCTGATTCGTCCTTCTTAGCAGAAACTGTTTTAAAGTAGTGGCTTGAAGGAGAAAAAGTAATTTCTAAATCAGGTCATGGGCCTGAGAGGGGCACTTTCTGTAGTTTAGTAAGTGAATAGTGGCAGAGTTCCTGGGTGAGAACTATACACAGAAAATGGTGCTTCTCCATACCTGTGATTAGAGCAGATGGGAGATTTCACCTGTGTTACTCCATTGTGTTGGGTTAGTTCAGGAAAGCAGCGGCCAATAACCACATCTGCTCCCCCTCTACTACCTCACTCTGCAACAAGTGAGGGAGAAGTTACTATTTTATACTCTAGGAGATAGTAGGACCCCTCTTGTTCTAAATGGTTGAGAGCTTGTGAAAACTCTTAACAAGTCTAAGAGAGTTTGGATAGCTGGAACATTTGACATTAATGTATGAGATCTCATCATCTGGTGCTCTCACTATCCAGCAAGTGCAAATAATTTGCATTTCTATGTTCTGTTTTTGAAAATACTAAAATTTTCTTTGAATAAATGAATACCAGCCTTTGGACACAAAATTAAGATACTTCCACATTAAATACAGTAACATTTCAGCTAATGTTATATATCTATTATCTCACTTGATACCCACTATTTTATCAGATTTTGTGGCGGGGCAGATTTGGTAGGCAATGTCTGGTGTATATTCACTGCTTTTAAGAAGTGAGTGTATGATGTTGGTGTAACTAGTAGTTTAGGTGAGGCTGGAGTTAGACTTCATAACTAACTCTTCTTTGGCCTTTCCTAGTTTTAAATCAACAGTATTTGGAGGCCCTCGCCATGGTTGAAATCAAACAGCAAATGGCAGTTCAGGAACACAAGTTGCATGATAAATGTGGTTTCACAGAGGTTTCAGGTCTTGAGGTAGGTAAGCAGGTATGAAAGTTGAACAAGAGGGAAAATTTGTTTCCTTTTCCCCATCATCATCCGTGACATGTTCTAGAATAGCACTATACTTAGCAATTTGAGACTGAGGGTAAGAAAGGCCCATTGGTTCCCCCAGGGGAGTTCCTCAACCTTCCTGGTACCATGCGTTTCATTCTTGGACATTAGATGTGCTGGCCACTTCCTGCCCTGTTTCTTATTTTTACAGTTTTAGCATAAGCTGTGTTAGCCGTGTCTCACATGACATGATCACAAGTATTTTCTTAGAAATGGAGGGATGATTATTTTCCTCACTGACATATTAAAACTAATTCATCATTTCTGAACATACACCTCTCCCTGGTGGGAGCTGGCAGGAGTAAATGCTGGGCAGCAAGGCTAAGCTGAGTCACAAATCAACACGGTAGATTTTAATATTACTTCAAGTTCCTGGCAGGGATTCAGACTATAGAAACTGGTGCCAACTTAAAAGTTTTGGAGAAGGAAAATAATCAAGGTAGAACTCTTTTATGGTTTTGTTCCAAGTAGTAACAGTCTTTCCTCATCTGTAGTTGGATCCTGAAATCCCCCTCAACTTTCTTCTATTTTTCTCTTTCCAGTTTCTTTGAATTGCATGCTCAAATAGAAAGGTTCATGTGTGTGTGTGTGCGCCCTTGTGTTTGTGTGCAGCTAGGTAGTGTGACCCTCAGTAATCGTACTGAGTAATGCTTTTGGATTTAAAGCTAGCTGTCCTCGGAGCCTGCCTTTGCCACGGTCCTGGAGGGAGTCCCTGTGCTTGTGCAAAAATGGCAGCATCGTCTCGGAAAGTGCTTCTTAAGCTCAAACAGGAGGTACCGTACCATCACAACACTAAAAGCTTTTTTTTCCCTCTTTAATAGATGGGAAATATTACAATAATTAGCTTCATTTTAGTAGTCATAGGCTATGGAACTTAGGCTTACTTTTATGTAATGGAATTAACATACAAACTGGATTTTATTTACATGGTTCCAAAATACAAATAGCACTTGGCATGATACTATGGCAACATAAAGTTGTTTGCCTAAGTTTATAGTTAATATTTCCTAAGTTTATATTTTCCTCTATAAATGGCCCCCCAAATGACTCTAATTAGAGGAAAAAGCTCGTGCTTAAAATCACTAGGATCCACAACACTGATAAATGGGGAGATTAACATGAAGCTTAGCAGAAAGATAGCAAGGTACACTGGAAGGGACCTTTGTACCAGCTAGACTTAGGTTTGAGTTATAGCTCTAGTATTTTCTAGGTGTGTGGGTTTGGACACATATGTTACACAGAGAGCAATAAGTAGTTACTGGGCTGTTGTGCAGATACAGAAGCAGCAGACATTTAATGTTTAGCACTGTACCATGCAGGTGCTGGTACTTAATCAAACACCAGCTGCCATTATAGTTAGTTTTAATAACAAATACAGAACATGGACCATAATTTTTAAAATATTTTACCTTTATTGAGGTATGGAATTTCAAGTCTTCAGGTATAGGAAAAATAACAGCTAAAAATTAGCAATTCATTAAGACAAGCATAAGATTACAAAGATCAGAGTCAGGGTCAGTTATGGCAGGTATCTGAAAGGTGACATTCATAATTATTTTCTGTGATACTGTCTAAAATGGCGTAAGGCAGAACTGGAATACAGCCTTTGGTATCCTCCCTTCTTATTCATTGGGCAGGACACACACAGGGCCAAATGTCTGTGGTAATGAGGTGAGGTCCAAGAAATGGATTAACAAGGAATGATCAGGCACTGGGAGGGAAATTTGTGGTAATTGAGTTCATAATGCGCAGCTACTGCAGAGGGGAATCAGCAAGTACTATTTAAGCAGTTGAAACAGATCAGACTGTAGATCTGTGCTAGGGAAGGAGACTACACTTGCTAATCTGACTCAGCATTCAGGCAAGAATTGTTCTGGTTTTGCATCTGACACCTCTCAAACTTTCTTTCAAAACTAGTTGGAACTTTTGCAGAAGAGTAAAGAAGAAGCTTACATAATGGCAGATGCATTCAGAATTGCATTTGAGCAACAATTAATGAGGAAAAATGACCAGGCACTAAGATTGACACAAACGGATAAAATGTGTAAAAAAGCAACAAAATGGATAAATTGGAAGCACCTTAAGGAGGATGGTAAATATGAATTATAATGGCAATAATCAGATATAATTTTAGTTGTTTTTGGTTATAACCGAAGTTGATTATGCACAGTTAAATGCAAGGGAGAATATAATTAAAGATCACAGTTGTGATTTACTACAAAATTTAGCAACTATGGGAAGAAAGGGTCATTGGATGTTACATATGCAGAAAAGGTACTGGGATCACCCAAACCATAAAATAACAGTAAAATCCCCTTTTTTACTACTCAACTATCTCATTTACACTTCTTTTAAAAAATTTATTTATTTTGAGACAGAGTGTGCACATTAGTTGGGGAAGGGGACAGAGAGGGAGAGGGAGAATCCCTCTAAACTTTTACCCACCTCTTTGGTGAAATGGTAAAATTCTGAGCGTATAGGAATAATAAAAAAAAGGAGTAAACAAGAACTATGAAAGTAGATAGAAGCATATCATAAGATTTCTGTATTTAGACTGTTCATCAGGTGGAAGTCAGGGCAACACAGGAAAACGTAACTCAACACTGATTCTTGAGGAGGCATTCCACATTGTCCTGAAATTAATTTCTAAAATGGTTTTCTGACATGAGACTTAACAACAGAAATCATGTTGGCTAATATAATGTCTAAGTCTCCAACAAACATTTATGATAAATATAAAAGCAGAATTTATATAGCTGTTACCTATAATAATCCCTTGATAAAAACCGAAGGTATAACCTTAACATCCAACTCAATGTAGGTGATTCTGCCAGGCAAATAAGCAAACACAGTCGACAGACTTAGGGTTTTAGGAATTGATGGGAAATGTTAATATCTAGTTCTCTCAAGGACCACAAATGTGAAGGTCATCTTCAGGCACCTCTTCTAAGCTAAGGCCTTGATAGGACCAGAACTGCTGAATTTTTTGAGGACAACCGTGGTATTCTGTGATGTGAACTGAAGGCAAATACCTTTGGAAATGTAATCTTAATTGTTTATTTTGATGGAAGATGAGAAGAGTTATGGGACAAAGAAAAGGAAGAGGAAGGCATGGTTAAAACAATCTTATGAAAAGCCTGACAACTTTCTGTCATCTGCATAGAAGAGCACTCAACTGTACATGGAAGTTGGCCACAAGGGTAGTGCTAGATAGACAAAGTGGGTTTTTCCTAAGAGGTAGATTAATATTTATTCCAGCACTTCAATACATACTCATTTTATATCCTAGAACTCCTGCCTTTCTTAGCTAATGACAAACCTCAAGAACTTTTCCATTAAAAATATGATTTCATAGATATACCTCCGGATCTCTGTTTTCCATTAAGGCCCTGAGGAGACTGGAAGCAGAATTTAAAATAACTGCTTCATCGCGAAAAGGCCTTTACAAGTCCATACAAGTGTCAGTAGCTCTTTATCAGTATCTTAGTGACAAGACTGATTCATTTTATTCATGTATTTCAGTAACCTAAAGAGGTACAGGATGTTGTCACAGGTCAGTTTCTTGTATGTGGTTAACATCTTAGAAAACATTTAACTTTTCGTGTTGATAGGGCAGCTTAGACGAGTTCTGAGCATTAGGTTATAAGCATATTTCTATTTTTTTTAAGACTGCAAATGGAGACGTAGATTCATTCACTCATCAAAGCTAATGAGCATATCAACTTGTCTGTTTTTTTTTCCTTTTGCCCCAGTTGCTTGAGGAAGAGGTCAGTGAGTGAGCCCCAGTAGCTGTGGTTTATCAGGATTGGGTAGAAAGGGAATTGTCTTTTATCTGTTCTCAGTTTTCCATTAGACCATCTGCAGAGCATTTCAAAGGCATTCTTGATGTTTTCTTTGCATAAATCCACAATTTTTGTACCTTCTGCTACAAAACTGCATCCTTTCTATAAAGAACATCATCAGTGTACACATTTCAAGATGTGGACTTATAAACATTAGGTCAGTACCTGGGCTAGATGTTTTTTTAATTGTGCTGAAATATACATAAAATTTACCATTTCAACCATTTTTAACTTTAAGTAGGCTTCATGCCCAGCATGGGACTTGAACTCATGGATGTGAGATCAAGACCTGAGCTGAGACCAAGAGATGCTTAACGGACTGAGCCACCCAGACATCCCTCACTTTAACCATTTTTAAATGACGTTAACTTCATTCACATTGTTGTATAACCATCATGACCATCCATCTCCAGAACTTTTTCCAGAACTTTTTTCATCTTTCCAAACAGAAGCTGTACCCACTGAACACGAACTGTCCACTCCCTTCTCCCAGCCCCTGTGCTCTATTATTTAATGACACAGAAATCCTGAGGCATGGATACTATTATTCTCATTCTAGAGGTGAGGAAACAAAGCTCAGAGACCTTGTCCAAAGTCACTGAATAAGTGGCTAAATGAGGATTCAAGTCCAGGTCTTTTTGCTCTAATGCAGAATTTTCATGGTTCAGAGACCACTTGTAGACTGCAGACATGTTTTGTTGGGCCTACATAGTATTGTCAAATAATGTTGGTAAGTGGCTGACATTTAACACTGGGAGATTTCACATACACATCTGGATTGCTGCTTCCTCTGGAAGACTGAGATGATCTGGTAACATGAGCTACATGCTCTCCCGAGGGATAGCCATCACCTGGAGGCTGAGGAGTAGAGCTGCAGGCAGGGCATTGCTCTGGGTCCTTACACTGTGGCCCACTCAACCTCCATTTGCCATCCTGCCTCTAAAGTCTATGTTCTCTTCCCACTACACTGTGATGCCTGAATCACCAGACTTCTCCAGAAGAGAACCACCTCTTGATTGATTTACAAATGAATTATCCTTGGTTCAGACTTACTTACCTCTTTTCCTGGAAGTACGTTAGTGAGTGTCTTTTTATGTTTCAGTTGGATTTGCATGTTCAATTTTAGGATTACCATCACAAGGAAGTAAGAAGACCTTAGGACAGAAACTGTTGGGTATGCTCCCTTCAGAAAACAGTTCTAAGAAGACTGAAGATCAGGATAATCCTCAGGAAGTCTTTCAGATGCTAACAGAGCTGGTTAGTGTTTTTGCTTTCTTTTGTTAGAGGTTGTGGTTAAGCTAATCTTTTTGCTTCCTATTAATTCAACTCTTTTTAAAAAATTCAGTTCTTTAGCACTCTGTACTTGCCTTTTATGCCCTTTTTCCCAGCTGAGGTACCATCCTCCAGTTTTGATCTTCATCTCCTTAAATTCCCTGCATGCTCTTCCCACTTCTCCCATCCATGTTCTTCCTGTACAAGTTTAAAGCTTCACCTCTGAAAAGAGGGGGCTCCCTGTAATTAACTGCAGGCACCTCTGTCATCTGCATTTACATACAGTCCATGACAAGACCTTCTACTTATTCAGGAACTTTTAAAACATATAAGGCAACTTTCTCATACATTATATCCTTGAATCATTATCCCTATTTCATGCATGACTAAACTAAAAGACTCATATTATATGAACATACTTATCTATACTAGAGTGTTAAAGTCATTTATTCATATATAAATATATAAAAAAATTTCACATATAAAGAACTAAAGCATTTTCTTGCAGATGTAATTACATGTTGATATTATATACATATATACACACAAACACCATGGATATATGTTTTTCCTCTCTCTTCAGATGACCTACAAAAGTTTCAGCAGAAGGAATGTTTTCTGTTCTTCCCTTAAAAAAAAAGTCCTCAGTAATGTGTAGCATAATACTTGGGGATCACTAGATTAACTTACTTACATTGATGTAACAGATTGAAGACAGATCATCTGAGAAAAATTCTTCTGATTATAGGTCTCTATTCTGTGATTTATTGTCTAATTGGTGTATTTTTATTTGTTGTCCCTGTAGTTGAATGATAAGGAAGAAGCTCTGGCTCACCAAAGAAAAGTCAGTTACATGCTTGCTCGGGCATTAGAAGAAAAAGACACCACCTCAAATGAAAATAAGGAAAAAAATCTTGTGAAAGACGATTTTCCTTTAAAAAACCCCTGGGGGAAAGCTTCAGAATTCCCTGTACTGGCTGATCCTGTGTTTTCAAGTGTTCACATTTTAAATTCTGCAGGCTGCCTTTGTTCATACCAGCACCCTCACAGAGATCAAAACTTCACAAGAACTCTCAAAAGATCCTCTTCTTTGCCATCAAATATCATGTTCTGGAGATAAATCAGTTGAAATCAGAAGTGAGAGCTGTTTAAATTAAGATACTTTAAAAAAGGACTGTACAAATGTTGCTACATCTCCAGAAGTATGTTTTTTATAGGCATTTCTATAGGTTTTAAAAGGTAGCTTAAATACTCAAATGTTTTCTACAAGATATTAATATTTTGTGTCGATGGACTTTATAAATTATATTACTATACTTTATGAAATTTTCAGTATTTGCCAACATCTTAAAAACAAAATGATTTCAGGGAAAAATAATTATTAAACTATTTTGATTGACTAAAGGGATCTTTGGCTTAAGCAACAATATAAATTAATGCTCTAAGAAATAACAATGCCTAGGAGTGACTGAATGTTAATTTTTGAAATACATGTATCTGATTGTTATTTTTCAGGATTTTTCATTTGTCACAGAAAGGTTAAAACTAATAATTTACTTACGTTAACTTCAATAAAAAAGTTATCATGGTGGGGCTTTGGCAGAAGTATATTCAAAGCATTGCTAGTTACCTTTATAGCTTCTTTTTGTTGTTGGTGTTGTGACACTTTGGAGCCAGAACTATGCAGAATTCTAGCACTCACACCATACTGAATTAACTTATTTGGTTTTGATGCTGAATTTTAAGGCATAAAGTAAAATCTTTAATACCTTCTGGAATGTTGCTATATTAACAACATCACAATTATGTCAAAGGTAATGCATTACATTGTCAGAAGTTTTAGAAGTTTTGTAAAACTTCAGTTATGATCTCTAGTAAAAAAAAAAAAAAGATATATGGCTACATTGAATACTACTTAAATAGATGAGCTAACAACACGGTAAAATGACGTAACAATATAAAATATAAACCATTTATAGTTATGTTAAAGCAAGAGCATTTAGTTGGTTTTAAGAAAATAGTAAAAGATGAACTCTTGGCAAATAAATTTTGAAAAAAGGAGTAATGATGAGGAACTACTGTTACTAGACATTAAAATGTATTGTCCTGATAGTAATATAAAGCTACATTATTTACAATAGTGTGGTACCAGCAGGTCAATGGAATATGATAAAGACTATACACAGAATTAATAATCTGAAATAAAAGAAAAGATTGGGGTATGTTCAATAATATCTAAGTTGGAGTGTAAAAAATAATAAAAGCTAGAAAGGTTCTTTTTTAATATCTGTGTATAATATACATGTATTATATAAAACACAGATGCATACAAACTGCTAAAATTTGGAATACTCCCCAAATGATAGACAAAGAATCTAGAGCAACAGTTCACAAAAAAAAGAGAGATTATATACGGTGAGCAAATTTGAGGAACTATTCAACAACAGCAGAAATTTAAAAAACGCAAATGATAATGAGCTACCAAATTAGCAAAGATCACAAAGATTATGTGAGTGCTAGAGATGATGAGGCAAAACAGATACATTCACACAGTGTTGATGACCATGTCTATTTGAGAACCTGCGTTCAATTTTGGGGGCATATAACTCAGAAGTGAAATTGCCAGATCATATGAAAATGTCTTTTAAATTTTTTTAAGCAAAGACTACAGTTTTCCATAGCAGCTACACCATTTTAAATTCCAACCAATAATGTATAAGCTCCTAATTTCTCCACATCCTCACCAACATTAATACTTCCTAGGATTTTTTTTTTTAGATAGTAGTGATCCTAACACGTATGAAGGGATATGTCCCTGTGGTTTTGACTTGCACTTCCCTAATGATTAGTGATGTTGAGCGTCTTTTATGTACTTACTGGCCATTTCTAGATCATTTTTGATGAAATGTCTATTCAAGTCCTTTGCCCATTTTTTAATATTTTTTATTGTTGAGTTATCTTATCAGATGTATGATTTGCAAATATATTCTTCTGTTCTTTCCACTCTGTTGCTTAACACTCCTTTGATAAATACAAGTTTTAAATCTTGATGTAGTCCAATTTGTCTTTTTTTTTTTTCTTTTTTGAGAGCAAGGGAGCACACAAGCAAGGGGTAGGGAGAGAGAGGGCATTTAAAGCAAGCTCCACACACAGTGTAGAACCCAACACAGGGCTCCATCTCATGACCCATCATGACCTGAGCCGAAATCAAGAGTCAGACCCTTAACCCACTGAGCCACTCAGATGCCTGATGTCTTTTTTCCCCACTCTTCTAGCCTGTGTTTTGGAGTCATATCCAAGAAGTCCTTGCCAAATCTAATGTCACGAAGCTTCTCCCCTATATTTTCTTTTAAGAGTTGTTACAGTTTTAGGTCTTGTATCTTTGATTCAATTTGAGTTAGTTTTTATATATGGTGTAAGGTAAGCGGTTCATTTTTTTTTTTTTTTAAGTACACTTCACGCCCAGCATGGAGCCCAGTGTAGGGCTTGAATTCACCACTCTGAGATCAAAATCTGAGCTGAATTAAAGAGTCAGATGCCTAACTGACTGATCCACTCAGGCACCTGGGGTGGGGGTGGGTAGAGTTCTTCATTTTTAAGAACTGAACAGCTAGTGGGAGTGTAAAGTGATAAAAGTACATTGTGGAAATATGGCAACATCAACACCAATTGAAAATGCATACTTTATGATTCCCATCCTGATTATTTAAGCACTATTATCTAGGTATAGCATTCTATAGAGATTAAAGTCCCAAGTAAATTGACCTTAATATATGGATAATCCAATCAGGTGAGCCTTTTTTTTTTTTTTTTAAACAGCAGACTTCTCTTCTTGTTAGCAGACAAGAAAACCAAAAAGATTCTAAGCATAGCTGCTGGCTTACAGATGGAGAATGCCATGTGACAAGGCATGTGGACTGTCTGAGGAAGCTGGGTAAAGCCCTGGCTGACAGCTAACAAGGACAGGAAGCATGTGCATTAAAATCACATGAACTGAATAAGCATGGAAGCAGGTTCTTCTCTAGAAACTCAGATAAGAGTCCAGTTCAACTGCCACCTTGACTTATGCGACTTATGCGAAAACCACTGTTGAGCCAGGTCAGATATCTGGCTTATAAAACTGTGAGCTAGTAAATTTGTGTTACTTTATGCTGCTACACTTATGTATTAAACAGGAAAGAAAAATACGAATCCATAAATAAAGCATAAGAATGTAGTGTTGTTTACATAAGATATTACATGCATTTTAATATATTAGATGGCTGTCAAATAAACTAGATATAAATGTATTAACATGGAAGAAATAGAAAAGTTTTGAGTAAAAAAAAATATATAGTATGAGATAGCCTATCCCTATCATTCATATAGAATTTGAGACTCCAAACAATACTGTATATTACTACATGCATTTTTATAAAATAGCAGTATAAAATCATGGAAAGACACTCATTTCCTGAGAGTCCCTTCCCTTTTGGGAAGCCAAAAAGGAAAAGAATAGAATGGCATATTAAAGGAACCTCAATTTCATTTGTAACTTTTTCTTCTTTTTTCCTATTTAGTATACTAACATTTGTTAACTCTAGGCAGTAGGTACATGCTACATTACTGCTACTGCTTCCATTTGCAAATACTACCCCTGCTACTATAAATCTGTGAAGCTATATGGGCCAGGTCATCAAAATAACTGATGATTATTTTTATTAAGGTTTCCTTAATGAATTTTCAATTCTACATTTCAGAGAATTGAATTTAATCTTACTTTTGCACTCTAATCAGAAAAATCAGAATTGTTTGTTTTAAAATATATTTAATAAAAATAATCCAGTTTTACATATTTTACATGTGTAGAATATTTACAAATTCCTTCTACAGCATTTACTTAACATTTACTATTTTTCCATTATTTGCCTTTTGGACTATTTCCTTCAGTAGTAAAATACTGTCCAGTGATCTCTGTAACTAAAAAATTAGCTTCTTGGGTAATCCTCCTAGGTGAAAAAAAAATGAGGTTGTTCACATTTAATCTTATGGCAATTCTAACCAGTCATTGCATCCAACTACATCCAATACATTTTATTTGCTTTGATTTGCTAATAGCACTTGTTAAACATTAAGCATAGAGTATACCAATAAAAATTTATGAAGAAAATAAGGTACACATTCATATTTCTTGCAGCTCTGAGGTATACTCAAAAATGCCCATGTCCTTTTAAAAAGCTTGATTTAATTATTTTCAATGGAAACAAATATTGCTAAAATACCACATTCTCTACCATAACACTTAAGAAAAGCAAACAGTTCACAACGTACATTTCTTAGCTGCTCCTCAGTCACTAGCTATACATTACCTCCTTGGCATTTTCTGAATCCATTTCATTTCTTATGAAAATGAAAGTTTTACCTTGTTCCAAGGCCTGTGTTCGCTTCCGTTTTGTTGCTACAGCTGGATTTGACTGCTCCTTTAAAGTTTCCAATGGACAGTTTGGTCTTGGCAGCTGACACCCAGGTGTTGGCCCCGGCCGATTACTGAAATATTTAGTTTTCAATGCCTTTAAAAAAAGATACCAAAGAAAGTAGGGTTTTAAGTGAGAATCTAAATTTTAAGAAAATCAAACCTCCACAATTGTTGGGTGTAACATTAAAAACACTAAGTGAATGCCCCATTTCCAACACAAAATTAATCTCAAGAATTTGGACAAGCAAATTACTACAAAGAAACATGTAACAGTTTAAGATTGGCTGAAAATTTCATTCCCTTAAGAAAAAGAGACTTCCCTTGTAATTTTTCTACAGTTGAACAGCCTATACTAAATATGAAATATCCTTGGTTAAGACATGTATATATAATTCAGCTCTCTATACATAAGGGGCTCTATAGTTCAATATGTAAAGACAGAAACTTGCTTAAAAAGAACTTCAAAGTTTGTCACAACATCTGTATGTGTTCAAATTCCAAATCCTGCAAATATAGATTCTTTAATAAAAGTTGTTTAAAAGATGCAACAGGATGGTAACAACGTATTAAAATCCAACAACCTACCGCAAATTATTAAATATTTTACTGGGAAAGAACTGCACAAGGTTATTTCTACATACTACCTGTTCAATGTTCTATGACGTGATACTTTCTTTACTTCGGTCCTGAATTCCAATAATAAGTTTTATTCTAAATGACAAATTTGTCAAGTTCATACTTTATTTACATCATAATACAGTTCAATAGGCACAATCATTCCTTTTGGTTAATCCTTTTAGGAACATAAATTCATATCAACTTTCCAAGCATTTTCTCTTACAACATTATTTTATATTATTTGCAGTGAAGATTTAAAGATTCCTTACTTTGAAAGAGTTACATTTCTAAAGTATGCTTTCAAATCAGCAGTTCCATAAGTAAATTAAGCTAATCCTGAGCTATCAGAGATCTAAGAAAGGGAGACTATCTCATTTCCACTTTAAGAAAGATATCCAGGAGTCAAAATCCATGTTAAAAAATTCATTCTGGGACACCTAGGTGGCTCAGTCAGTTAAGCGTCCGACATCATCTCAGGTCGTGCTCTCACAGTTTGTGGGTTTGAGCGTGGCACTGGGCTCCATGCTAACAGCTCGGAGCCTGGAGCCTACTTCAGATTCTCGTTCTCTCCCTCTGCCCCTCCCTGGCTTGCATGCGTGCTCTCTCTCAAAAATAAACTTTAAAAAAATTCTATCAAAACACAACCCAAATAAGTTTTCACAACTAGTATTTTTCTATAAATTTTGATTTTTTAATTTTTTTTTTTAGTTTTTTATTTTATTTTTGAGAGAGAGAGAGAGAGAGAGCGTGAGCAGGGGAGGGTCAGAGAGAGGGAGACACAGAATCCAAAGCAGGCTCCAGGCTCTAAGCTGTCAGCACAGAGCCGGATGTGGGGCTCGAACCCACAAACTGTGAGATCATGACCTGAGCGAAAGTCGCATGCTTAACCGACTGAGCCACACAGGCGCCCCTGATTTTTATTATTAATGAAAACAACTTTCTAGATAGTCTCTCAAATTTCTTATGATGGAGGTAGTATGTATATATGTATGGGTGGAAAGGTAATGATGAAGTACTTGTTTGAAATTAGAAGAGTACTTCTAATAGTAAAATATCTAGCCTGTATGTATTAAGGTAACATGCACTGCCAAAAAGAGAAGGCCTATAGAAGTAAATGCATTAAACAATGATTTGGTGGTCTATAATAAACTTAAATGAAAAATATCTATTTTGTATCCTTGGTATATTGTGCATTAACATATTTTGTTAGATATGAAGACTTGTGACATTTCATTTTAATCAGGATCTTACTTTATGAAGCCAAATCATTGTACTGTGTTGCATTTCTGCACTTCCCTTCCCCGATTAAAAAAAAAATTTTTAATGTTTGTTTATTTTTGAGCGAGAGAGACAGAGCGTGAGCAGGAGAGGGGCAGAGAGAGAAGGAGACACAGAATCCCAAGCAGGGTCCATGCTCTGAGCTGTCATCAGAGAGCCTGACATGGGGCTCAAACCTATGAACCGTGAGATCATGTGAGCTAAAGTCAACCCAGAGACACCCAAGCGTCCCTCCCTGCCCCAATTTTAAGTGTTTTTGACATTACCCTTTTTTTTTTTGTGCTTGTTTTTAAAACAAAGACAATGAATTTTTTTCTTTCAAATCTACAGATCTTTTGTTTTTGTGTTGGATAGCATTTCTTCTTTCTTTTATAAAAGCAGATATTCTTGGTCTTCCTAATCTTTTTGAATTTGATTCTTATTTCCCTTAAGTTAGGGTCAATATCGATGTTTGTTCTATTCAGAGTATACTTTGAATCTCTTGTAACCATACAGTTGTATTCCATTTTTAGGGCACCTGGCTGACTCGGTCAGAGAGTATGTGACTCTTGATCTCAGGCTGTCAGTTCAAGCGCCACACTGGAGAGATTACTTAAAAATAAAATCTTTAGGGATGACTGGGTGACTCAGTCAGTTAAGTGTCCAATTCCTGATTTCGGCTCAGGTCATATCTCACACTTTGTGGGATAAAGCCCCATGTCAGGTTCTGAACTGGCAGCACCAAGCCTGCTTGGGATTCTCTCTCTGCCCCTCCCTCGCTCCTGGCCTCTCCCTCTCTAAAATTAAGAAACTCTGGCTCAGTTGATTGAGGGTCCGTCCGATTCTTGACTTCAGCTCATGTCATTATCTCACAGTTCATGGGTTCGAGCCCATCTATGCTGACAGTGGGGAGCCTAACTGGGATTCTCCCTCTCTTCCTCTCTGCCCCTCCCATTATCACTATCAAAATAAACAAACTTAAAAAAAAGTAAAGTGTAAAAAATAAATTAAAAAATAAAGAAAAACTTTAAAAATAAAATCTGGGATGCCTATGTGGCTCATTTGGCATCTAACTTCAGCTCAGGTCATAATCTCACAGTCTGTGACTTCGAACCCTACATCAGGCTCTGTGCGGACAGCTTGGAGCCTGGAGTCAGCTTTGGATTCTGTGTCTCCCTCTCTCTGCCCGTTCTCTGCTCAAGTTCTGTCTCTCTCTCTCAAAAATAAATAAATAAACACTAAAATAAATAAACAAATAAATAAAATGAAATAAAATATTTAAGAAAGTAAAAGAACTATACTATTTTCTCCCCTTTATCATTTCTGACTATGACAATGATCAGCATGCACATCAAGACTGCATTTCATGGGGAAAAAAACTAAAACACTTTTGGCATTAGGCTTGGCATTAATTGAAATATTATCTTAACAAGTACAAAGCCATTCTTATTTTTTCTTCTCTAGGTAAACTACTTGAAAGTCGATTAATTACGAAATAAATATGTATTTATATGTTCCTAAACAAAAGTAAACTCTCTTGTTGTGTATGCATGATGTAATTTAATACCAGTCTGAATGGGGCTTGTAGCTTAGGTATAAAATAAAACTTGTAATTCCTTAAAACAAAAAACACATCTTTACAGTATTTAAAGAATGTTAGAAAACCTTACGAAATTCTGTTTTTATTTTATCAGTTTCAGAGTTCAGATTATCCTCATATTTCCTAATTACCTGTGTGGCTGTAATTCGAGTACATGGGTTAAATAAGAACAAGCCTTGTATGAGATCTAGCAAGTCGTCTCCTGCCGCAATGAAGATGTGTTGTAACGGGATTCCAGGAAAACTCTTAAACGTCACGAAATCTGGAAGACTACACATGTCCTGTAAAAATATTTATAATTCAAACTTAAGGACTGAAAGTCATACAGATCTCAAATGAAGAACCTGTCAAATGATCTATATAGAAAATTCCATGAAATCTATTTAAAAACTCCTAAAATTACTGAGTAGAACAAGGTTAGAGGATATAGGATAAAGATACAAAAATCAATTGTGGTTCTATATACCGGTAACAAATATGGATACTGAAATTTAAAACGCCATTTAGAATAACTCAAAAATAACAATAAAATACATGAAAATCTAACAAAACATGTAGGACACTTATACTAAAAGCTACATAAGTGAGGTGCCTGCCTGGTGTAGCTGGTGGAGTGCACGACTCTTGATCTCAAGGTTATAAATTCGAGACCCAAGATGGGTGTAGAAACTACTTAAAAATAAAATGTTTAAGAGGCCCCTGGGTGGCTCAGTCGGTTGCACACCCGACTTCAGCTCAGATCATGATCTCATGGTTCATAAGTTCGAGCCCCCACATCAGACACTGCTGTCAGCGTAGAGCCTGCTTCAGATCCTCTGTACGCCCCTCACTGCCCTCCCCCGCTTGCGCTCTCCCCCACAAAAAAATTTAAAAAAATAAAATAAAATCTTAAAAAAAAAATGATGAGACCTGTCTTGTTCATGGATTTGAACATTCAATTTTGTAAGAATGCAAATTCTCAAAATGCTATATGGGGTGGAAGGTAATTCTTACAAAATTCTGACAAAATCAGTGTAGATTATTCTAAAATGTATGTGGGAGGGCAAAAGAACTGTAACAGCTATCACATCTTTGAAAAACAACAAAAGTGGAGGAATCAATACACCTGATTTAAAGACTTAATGCATAGCTACTTTAATTAAGACTGTGCTATCAAGCAGAGGGATACAGATCAAAGGAACAAAAGACAGAACCCAGAAACAGATCCCAACTGACTTTTGTTTTCATATATTGTCTTATTTTATTCAAATACCAGTCTTATCACACCAGGTCCAAGACTACTCAAATAATAAACCAAATATAAACGGATGTTAAAGACTGGTCTTCAAACATTATAGCCAATGATACCATGCTTGCCTATGATTTCACAGACATAAAACTATATCCATACGTCAGTGGCCACCAAAACATTCAGTAGATGTTTGAGCACTCTTTTGACTATTTTTTTTCCAAGCTCTGAATAGTTGTAGGAACCTAAGCAGGGATAAGAGGAACAAGCTCAACCGTGGCAGAGTGCCAAAATGTGGCCAATCAAGGCTTCAAGTAAGTCACAGCAGTGTTATTCACCAGCACCTGGGCCTTCTCCATAAGGTTACAAACAAACTGGGCCACGGTTCCAGGATGGAAAGTCCACTGCCCTGTACGGCTGCTGAGTCTACCCAACTGATTTTTGACAACGGTGCAAAGCAAGTTAATGGAAAGATAGTCTTTTCAACAAGGGTGCTAAAGTAATTAGACCATACACAGGCCAAAAAAAAAAATGACACTTGACAAACTCCCACACCTCATACAAAAATTAACTCAAAAATGATCACATACTGAAATGATAAATGTAAAACTATAAAACTTTTAGGAAAAAAAATTGTCAGAAAACTCTTTGAGCTAGGCAAAGAGTTCTTTCACTTGACATCAAAAGAATGATTTGTAAAATGACAAACTGATAAAATAGCTTCATGAGAATTAAAAACCAAACAATCCAATTACAAAATGGGGATCTGGCTGGCTCAGTGGGTAGACCATGCGACTCTTGATTTCAGGATGGTGAGTTTGAGCCCCATGTTAGGTATAAAGATTACTTAAAAAAATAAAATAAAATAAAATGCATTAAAAAATGGGAAAAAGACATGAAGAGGCATTTAACTAAAGATATACAAATGGCCAATAAGCACATGAAAAGATACTCAATATCATCAGTTATTAGGGAAATGATAATTAAAACCACAATGAACTGTCACTACACATCATTAGAATGCTTAAAATAAAAAAGTGACAACAACGAACGCTGGAAAGGATGCAGAGAAAATAGGTTACTCATATATGGCTGGTAAGAATATAAAATGATACAGGCAGTCTGAAAAACAGATTGGCAGTTTCTTAAATTAACTACACAACTACCATAGGTTTCAGCAACTACTCTCCTGGGCATTTATCCTAGAGAAATAAAGGCTTATTTTTATACAAAAAACAAACAAAAAAAACCCTATACATTAATGCTTATAGGAGCTTTATTTGTAACAGCCCCAACTGGAAACAATGAAGATGTCTTTCAAGGAGAGAATGGTTAAACACACTGTGGTACATATGTACCATACAACAATAAAAAGAAACATATTACTGATATATACAACCTGAATGAATCTCCAGAGAATTATGCTGAATGTGAAGAAAGGCAAACCTACAAGGTTACATAGTATGTGATTCCATTTATAACA
Source organism: Cryptoprocta ferox (assembly GCA_028646485.1). Lineage (NCBI taxonomy): Eukaryota > Metazoa > Chordata > Mammalia > Carnivora > Eupleridae > Cryptoprocta > Cryptoprocta ferox. Next base: position 47,156,607 of record CM053572.1, on the reverse strand, counting down.
TTTTTGAAATGACAAAGGTACAGAAAACGAGAGCAGACCAGGGATTAAAGAGTGAGTGGGAGTGGAAGGAAAGTAGGTATAGCTAAAAAAGGGCAACATATAGGATCTTTGTGGTAATGCCCTGTATGTTAATCCTATCAATGTCAGCATGCTGGTCATGATATTGTACTAATTTTCTGCAAAGCTGGGTAAAGAGTTCAAGGAATATCTCAATTATCTCTTACAACTAAAATCTATAATAATCTCAAAATAAGTTTAACGTTCAAAAATCTACGGAAAATATCAATAAAGCAATTACTATTTAGAAAATCATGTCTGGGGTGCCTGGGTGGCTCAGTTGGTCAAGAATCCGACTTCAGGTCAGGTCATGATCTCACAGCTCACGAGTTTCAGCCCCACGCTGGGCTCTGTGCTGTCAGCTTGGAGCCTGGAGCCTGCTTCTGTTTCTGTGCCTTCCTCTCTCTGTCCCTCCCCTACTCGGACTCTGTCTCGCAGTCAACAATAAATAAACATTAAAACAATTAAAAAAAAAAAAAGACATAATCATGTCTAAGGGGCGGGGGGGAAGAAAATCATATCTAAGTGAAAAGGACTGTAGAGAATAACATGAACATGCTCTGGAGTCAGACAGATCCACACTGCACTCCTAGCTCTGACACTGTGTAGCCTTTGGGTAAGGCATTTATCCTCAGTAAACCTCACTTGTCTCAAATAAACTGGGACTAACAGTACCTACTTCATAGGATTGTTGGGAGAATGAAATATAATTTATGAAAAGCCTGTCAGTAATGGCATATAATGTGTTTAATAAATGATACCTACCTAAAGCAGGTTTACCTAAAGCACATTTTGCAAATTTTTAATTAGAAAGTTGAGGAAGTAATAGCACAAAAGAAACTCCTTCCACTAAATTTCAGCTTCAGATAATTTAAAATTTTTTTTTTAATTTTTATTTATTTTTGAGAGACAGAGACAGACAGAGCATGAATGGGGGAGGAGCAGAAAGAGACAGAGACACAAAATCCGAAGCAGGCTCCAGGCTCTGAGCTGTGAGCACAGAGCCCGATGCGGGGCTCGAACCCATGGACCGTGAGATGATGACCTGAGCTGAAGTCGGACGCCCAACCGAGCCACCCAGGTGCACCTAATTTTATCAGTTTTAACCAGAATGTAGAGTCTGATTAAAATTTAGGTTTTTTAGTATTTCTTTATTCTCCAAGAGATGGGGCTATAACAGGAAGAAAAATCTAAATGTTTACAATATTAAGAACAAACAAGTGAAATTATATTACTAAACTACAATATATAAAATTTAGCAACTTAAATTGGTTTAAATTTCACTCAAGACTTAAGATTTTTTTTGTAGACAATGTAATGGATTAAAAATATTCACAATACTGAGACATCTTAACTGTTAGTGAAAATTCCACAAATATACCCTAAATCCACCAAGATGTTGATGAACAAACAGGAAATACCCATAAAATGAAGTATCATACAGCTGTTAAAAAGAAAAAGGTCAGGAAAAAATAAAGGTCAGTTATAAATATTAAGTAAAAAGATGAAGCTGGTTAGAAACAAATTATATGGCATGATCCTATTTTTATTAAAGAAAAGATAAAATATGTAACTGTTTAAGTATATGTATCTTCATAGCAAGATGTTCCACCAAACGGACAGTGATTAACCCTGGGATGGAATTACTGCAATGAAGGAAGGGCAACATGTATATAGGAGGCTGGATATTGTATCACAATTTTAACTTTCTACTTCCTGTAAATTTTGCGAAGTATAGATTACTAGTAAATTAAGCCATGAATGTATTTCTTTAAGAAATACCTACGTGACAACAACATATTGAATCCTAACTACATTTTAAAGAACCTGTTTGAAGGCTTACAGGCCACTGTTCCTCAGTTGGTGTGCCCAAAGTTTCAAATATTCTTGTTAGTTGATCAAGGTCTGAATCTCCTGGCAAAAAAGGAACCTGAAAGAGAGCAAGACACAGGTATTTCAAGGTGTTTTGTATACTATAAACTTAAAAAGAAAAACTCAACTGTAACAAAAATCAAAATGTAGTCTGAGGTATACTGGAAATGGCATTAGGTCCTACACTGCTAACCAAGTAAAGAGTACCATCCTGTTGATTTTATTTACTCTTTAATAATCACCATGTACATCATCTCACAGTTCATGGGATTGAGCCCCACTACGGGCTCTGTGGTGGTAGCTCAGAGCCTGCTTGGGATTCTCTCTTTCTGCTAATCCCTCACTCATGCGCACTCTCTCTGTCCCTCTCAAAACAAATAAATAAACATTAAAAAAACAAAACACCATGTAATAGGCACTGTGCTAATTAATTAAGCCCTAGGTACTTAAAGAAGGGAACAAGACAGTCCTCGCTCTCCTCTGGGGTAAATGTGGGGAACGCTGGTAATACAAATAAAGGGGTCTTTACATGATGGTGTTTTCAGTGATAGTACAGGATCCTAGCCCACACAGAATAGCACCTAATCCACTCCAGATAGGTCAAGGAAGGCTTCCTGGAGGAAGCAACAGTGAAAGTTGAAAGATGATAGAGTTAGCCAGAGGAAAAGTCTAAAATGGAGGAAAACTATTCTAGCTAAAGTGAAGGTGAGCAAAGGCTGGCAGGCAGGCAGAACATATTTATATTACAATCTAATTTAAGTAATATCTTGGCATACTATTTCTTTGAAGAGGTATAATGACAAACTTTAAAAGGATTAAGTGATAACAAGTTAAGAATTAGAAGCTAATAAATAATTGAAATCCTTGCTAGATATAGACACGATTTTCCAATTCATTTTCAAACATCTATGTAAATATACAGAAAAGTAAAAAAGGATTTACTGTGAATAACAGAGGTCTTTAGCACTGTTAAATGCCTTCAAAAAGTTTATAAACTCACTGGAAAGACCAGATTAAGTACCAGGTCTCCAACATTTCTATTACTGTGGACCACTACCAATTCCCCCAAACAGTGCCAAAAAAGCATTTAACTCGGCCTATTATCAATTTATTCCAAGCTCACCCTTTTTGCCTTCTCTGAGAAAACAGATCTGGGTCTTTAAATATTGTCCTTTTGGAGGTGCCTGCGTGGCTCAGTGGGTTAAAGCACTGACTCCAGCTTAGGTCCTGAGTCACAGTTAATGAGCTCAAGCCCCACTTTGAGTGAGCCTGCTTTTCTCTCCCTCCTTCTCCCTGCTCCTTGTGGGATTCTCTCTCTCTTTCTCTCTCTCTGCCCCTCACTCATTTGTGCCCCCTCTCTCTCAAAAAAAAAAAAAAATTATTTTTCTTTTGCCAGCTGAAGCTCTGACAATAGAGGCTACTGGAGAAACATTATAGGAAGAAGACTTCTGCTTCCCAGTTCCCAGCTTGCTTGCCCAGCACACCTCCTGCAGTATCTCAGCTTCTTTGGCAACAGGTTCTTGCAACTGCGGGCAGTTTCTTCACTGCCAAACACACAGAGCAGCTTCCCTCTACAGAGGGTTGAGTAGCAGAGCGCCTCCAGAAAACCTCCCCCGAACAGCTTTCTTCCACATGCAAGAGGACAGATCAACGAGTGCTAACACAGCTCCACGGCAACTTCTATGTCATCTGGTGAGCCACACTGTGTGTGCCCTTTTCAATAAGGTCTAGATCTCAGTCTTTCTTGGGGTCCTCTTCCTGGGGTGCTGTCTCAGTCCTAAGGGTGGTTGCTCCTTCTGTGTCCTATTCCTATATTCTTCAGAATTAAGAATAACTTTTAATTAGTCAAACTTTCATTATTCCAATTTCTTATCATAATTCTTTAAACTCCCCTCTTTAAATTAATGTGTGTTTTCTATTTTCTGACTAGATCCAGATTTAATACAACCCCTATGTATAACACTGGACTATTACGTATATGAAATGTGCATTCAGAAAAATAAACTTGAAGTTACATTAAAAAACATTTCACAAGTATTTTTAGGCATGCTAATATTTTCTTCTCATACCTCAAAAGATTATCTCCTACTTTATAGACTACTGATGTAAAAACTGTATTCAAGGGACACTTGTCATCATAGCTTTAGTTTCATGGGCAAGCTGGCACTTTAGTCAGATTTTTTAAGGATGGGTATTTAGGTATGATGTATTTTTTTTTTAAGTTTACATATTTTTGAGAGATATAGAGTGCACAGACATACATGCCCATATGTGAAATACAGCAGGAGAGGGGCAGAGAAAGAGGGAGAGAAGGAGAGAGGCTTAACTGAATGAGCCACCCATGCACTTTTATATTTTTAAAAATTATTTATTTAAAGTAATCTCGGGGCACCTGGGTGGCTCAGTCGGTTAAGTGTCCGATCTCATGGTTCGTGGGTTCAAGCCCCGTGTCAGGCTCTGTGCTGACAGCTCAGAGCCTGTAGACTGGAAACTGCTTCGGATTCTGTGCCTCCTTCTCTCTCTGCCCCTCCCCCACTTGTGCTCTCTAAAATAAATAAATGTAAAAAAAAATTTTTTTTAAAGAGTCTCTTAAAAACAATTAATAAATAAAGTAATCTCTACACTCAATGTTGGGCTCAAACTCATGACCCTGAGATCAAAAGTCTCATGCTCCTCCAATAGGGCCAGCCAGAAGGAGCCCCATGATATGAAAATTTTAAATCATTTGTTTTTTAATTTTTTTTAACATTTTTTTTTTTTTTTGAGAGAGAGAGAAAGACAGATCATGAGCAGGGGAGGGGCAGAATCAGAAGCAGGCTCCAGGCTCTGAGCTGTCAGCACAGAGATTGACACAGGGCTTGAACCCACAAACTGTGAGATCATGACCTGAGCCGAAGTCGGACGCTCAACCAACTGAGCCACCCAGATGCCCCTGAAAATTTTAAATTATAATGAGCTACCTAATGTGTAAACTTTGGATCTCAATTTGAATAAATTTTTAAAAGACATTTATGATAAGAAGTGGTAAATGTGAACACAGATGGGGTACTCATTTATCCTTTTTCTCCCCCAGATTTTTGGGATTTGCGGCATAAAAAGTGTGGTGTGAAAGAATTATAAAACAAAGTTGACAGCTCGGAGCCTGGAGCCTGCTTTGGTCTGTCTCCCTCTCTCTCTCTCTGCCCCTCCCCTGCTTGTGCTCTGTCTCTCTCTCTCTCAACCTCTCTCTCAAAAATAAACAGTTAAAAAGAATAAATAAATAAAATGATTTGAACAATATTTACTACTTGGTTGAACATAGGCTTACTTATTGTTGGTCCTCTGTTTTCTAGTTTAAGAAGTTTTGAACCTATTTTTTAAAGCACATATATAAAGAAAACAACACTTTAAAAAAGGCTGAATGCTGGTAACAGCAAGTCTTTTGAACTATTGAACTATAGTGCATTCAATGATCTGTTTGGATGGCAGGATCTCACCAGATTCAGAACTGTGTGAATAGCAATTCCATGGATATTTTTAAATGAGCACAGGAATAGTTTAAAATAAAAAACACTTAAAAAATAGTAAAATAGAAAACATTTGTCTTCAATTATGCAGGACTAAAGTATGGCAAAATGGTACAGTTCTTCACCAAATGGAACTTAATTTCTTCATAATCTTCAAGCAACAACGCCAATGGCTAATAAGACTCCAACCGTGATTCCAACCAGGTCCACAATTTCTAATCTATTTATTTATTTATTTAAATTATTAATTTTGTAACTATTTTTAAGTATTTATTTATTTATTTTGAGACAGAGAGAAAGAGACAGAGAGAGAGAGCATAGGAAGGGGAGAGAGAGAGAGAAGAAGCAAGAGAATCGCAAGCAGGCTCAGCACTTGTTAGTGCAGAGCCCAATTTGGGTCTCGATCCCTGAACCGTGAGATCATGACATGAGTCAAAACCAAAAGTCAGATGTTTAACTAACCAGACACCCAGGCACCCCTATTTATTTATTTTAATTTCGATTAGTTAACAGACAGTGCAATATTTGTTTCCGGAGTAGAATTCATCACTTACATATAATACCCAGTGCACATCACAAATGCCCTCCTTAATATCTATCTCCTATCTAGCCCATCCCCCACCCACCTCTCTCCAACAAACCTCAGTTTATTCTCTATCATTAAGAATCTCTTGTTAACCTGTTTACTCTTAACTGAGGTCTCTCTCTACTTACCTGCTCAATGGAATGATAAACTGTAACATTAGGGGCCAAGGAATTCTGGTTTTATCTTGGTGATGAATGAACTGTTTGGAGGAACTAAATGATCCTCAAATGTAAACTTCTGGTAAACTCTTTGTTTTTGTCAGTAGCAGAGCGGTCATCCCAGCTGATCCACAGGACCCATCACTACCACAAAGATTACTATTCATCTTCAAATCTAAATGTGTGAGGGTTTCTTCTGCAAGCACCCAGAGGCATGAGCTTCCAAAATGAATCACAGAACTCACACCAAACTAAGAAAGATATTTAAGAAGGTAACTCTGCAGGGTGTTTTGGTGGCTTAGTTGGTTAAGGGTCTGACTTCAGCTCAGGTCACTGTCTCATGGTTCGTGAATTCAACTTTTGCATTGGGTGACTTCAGCTCAGGTCACTGTCTCATGGTTCATGAATTCAAGTTTTGCATTGGGTGAGCTTGAGCCCCGCTTCAGGTAAAAACACGAGCCCTGCTTCACGTGAGCCCCGCTTCTCTCTCTCTTTGCCTCTCATGGGATTCTCTCTTGCTCTCCCTCTCTGCCCCTCGCTCACTGGCACCCTCTCTCTCTCAAAAAAAAAAAAAAAAAAAAGGTAACTTTGTGGTGTACAGAAGCTATTTTCTGTGTTCGAGAAATTAAAAAACTGTATTTTTGTGTCCTGAGTTTACGTTTCTTTCAATACGTATCACTTGGAGCGCCTGGGTGGTTCAGTGGGTTAAGCCTCTGACTTCGGCTCAGGTCATAATCCCACGTTTGTGGGTTTCAGCCTCGCATCGGGCTCTGTGCTCTCAGCTCAGAGTCTGGAGCCTGCTTCTGATTCTGTGTCTCCCTCTCTCTCTGTCCCTCCCCCTCTCATGCTCTGTCTCTCTCTGTATCAAAAATAAATAAAACATTAAAAAAAATTAAAATAAATAAACAAATACGTATCACTTGAGGAAAAGAGTTGGGGTTGGAATATCTGGAATGTAAGAAGGAAAAAACTCTCAGCTCCAGAAGAACTCCCCAATATTCCTCTGCCTTCATCATTCAGAAAGGCTAAATTACTAACCTTTATAGCTAAGGAAAACTTTCTGATGCGCCATCTTTATCTCCACCAGGGTAGGAAGATGATGTCTTATTTTAATTAAGATAGTCTCAGTTGAGAGGAATGCTATAGGACCAACATGTCTGCTTTGCTTGAAGAAAACTAAAATAATCGTCTCACACAAGGTTTAGTTATATAGTGCAGCTGCAGTGGCTGGTTTTACACATCTCTTAAAATGTAATTTTAAATAGCCCCAAACCAAAAATGTCCCAGGACTACGAAAGTTCATCCTAACACATTTAATTACTGCAGAGATGTTACCATATTATAGCCTAATGAGGATTTTATTATAGTTGTATTTCTGACTATAAAAATGATCTATAGTAAAATCTTCACTGTTCTAAGTGAGAGGTCTTCTTATCTCACATTAACAAAAAGGTTGCATTGGGGGAGATTTTTTTTTTTTTTAAACTGGTCTGTTTGTTGGCTTTTTATTTTAAGAATGGTACTCCTCTCTGAGAATTATCGATGGGAAGATAATCTTTACACAAGTTATAAGAATACTGATTACAATACTGTAGTGTATACATCAATCCTAGACTTACCCTTAGAAGCAACTCTGCTAATATACAGCCAACAGCCCACATGTCCACACCTACACCATACATTCTAGCTCCAAATAGTAACTCGGGGGCCCGATACCACCTGAAGAACAAAAAGAAATATTGTCATTTTTTTAAAATTTATTTTTGAGAGAGAGCATGAGCAACGGAGGGACAGAGAGAGAAGACGACACAGAATCCAAAGCAGGCTCCAGGCTCTGAGCTGTCAGCACAGAGCCCGAGGCAGGGCCCAATCCCATGGACCGTGAGATCATGACCTGAGCTGAAATTGGATACCCAACCAACTGAGCCACTCAGGCGCCCCAATATTGTAATTTAAAATGAAATTATTAACTATTTCTTGGAGAAACCTCCCACTGATTAAATTCATGTTAATAGATATATTAATTCAAGAAAAACTGGATGTAAAACCAACCAGTTTCATATTAGACATTATACACATCCTTGGTCCATTCACTCTCCCACTCTTAGATGACTGACATCTTCTTTCTCCTGAAATTCTCAATACCATCTTTCCGATAAGCCTATGATCTTACTTCCAACTTCACTGAAAAAAAGTCAAGTAAAGGGAAAAAAAATTAGTTTCTTCAAAAAAAATAATAATAATTCTACAGACGCACCTATAGTCACTTGTATTCACACTATCTGCCTTTCCATCTGTAACTACAGCTCAACTATGCTGGACTGTTTTGGTTTTGTTTTTTTTTTTAATGTTATTTATTCTTGAGAGAGACACAGAGTATGAGTGGGGGCACTACAGTATGAGTGGGGGCAGAAAGGGAGGGAAACACAGAATTCAAGCAGGCTCCAGGATCATCGTGGGGCTCGAACTCACAAGCCGAAATTGAATGCTCAACCCACTGAGCCACCCAGGTGCCCCTATTCTGGACTGTTTTAAAGCCAATCTCTCAACTGGGGGCACTAGAAACCTTGCTGTCTTATTTTCAAAAATATTGAAATTCTTTTTCCTACATCAACATTTTCTTCTTAACTAGACTTTTACCAATAATGTACAAACATGCCATTATTTCTTCAGTCTTAAAAAAATAAACTAAAAAACAATCAACAAAAACTTCTTTGGGCCCTACTTCCTCCAATAGGTGCCTCCACATTCTCTAGTTATTCTGAAAAGCTGTCTGTTCTTATGGTCTCCAATTCCTACTTTTTTTTTTTTTTTTTAATGTTTTATTTATTTTTGAGAGAGAGACAGAGTACAAGCAGGGCAGGGGCAGACAGCGAGGGAGACACAGAGTCCACCAAGTAGGCCCCAGGCTCCAAGCTGTCAGCACAGGGCCTGACATGGGGTACAAACCCACGAGCCGTGAGATCAAGACCTGAGCTGAAGGTGGACCCTTAACGGAATGAGCCACCTACACCCAGGTGCACCATACTCTCTTATCCTTTTGAACATTTCACGGTGGGGAGCCTGGCTGGCTCAGTCAGTAGAGCATGTGACTCTTGATCTTGAGGTCATGAGTTCAAGCCACACATTGGGTGGCAAGCCTACTTAAAATAAAAATTAAAAATAAATAAATAAAAATTAAGAAACAACAACAAAAATTCCTCTTTCAATTAAGCTTTCATCCTACTACTTCCACCAAAATTGGTCCTCTCAAGGTGATCGGTGATGTCCATTTTATTATTTTAACTGTTAATTTTCAGTCCTCTTAAGTAGCACTTGATTTGCAAGAAAATATGAGAAAATTGTAGATGTATAGCACTGGTATACAATGCTCTTGTATATGGGTCCATTTTCTTGAGTTCTAAGAGTTTCTAAATGATGGGCTTCATCTTTCCAGCATGTATGTGGACACTTATATCCTTTATTTCTTACTTAAGGTTCAGGTGACTGAAACTCAATGACATCTATTTGGAAGAAGGTGACAAAGTAATTTAAAAGAAGAGAGAATTTAAAGATCTTCTCAGATCCTTAAAATACTCTTAGAAATTAACAAATGACATTCTGACTAGAATTATAAAATCTATTGTTCCTATCTATTTCATGTGATTTTTTAGTTTTTATACATCAAAAGTATCAAAGAAAACATAAGTACTAAAAACATGAAAACTCCAATTATCAATGCACTAGTTTATTATAGAGAATTTTTATTCAAACTGAATAATCTAAAACATGAAATCAATTAATGACCAATAAAATAAACGCACCCCCCCCCCCCAATCAGGTGAATATGTAAAAGAATAGCCACTATATTGGGGCGCCTGGGTGGCTCAGTCGGTTGGGCGTCCAACTTCAGCTCAAGTCATTATCTCACGGTTTGTGGGTTCGAGCCCCGCATCGGGCTCTGTGCTGACAGCTCAGAACCTGGAGCCTGCTTCAGATTCTGTATCTCCCTCCTCTCTCTCTGCCTTTCCCCCGCTCGCTCTCCGTCTCTGTCTCTCAAGATAAAATAAAGACATAAAAAATTAAAAAAAAAAAAAAAAAAAAGAATAGCCACTACAGTTCCAGCCAACCTAACTAAAATGTAGAAGTGGATAAATTAGTTCCAAAACTTGTTAGGTAAATGTCTGAAAACTTACCTAATTCAAGTCCAGTTGAAAAAATGTCTGTTTTCTTTTCATTGTGGTTAAATGTACATAAAGAGGGTCATATTTTTAGCAAAACACAAACAATAATTCCTGAATTCTGCTGAGATATTTCAAAGAAGCCAAATGGTGCTCACTTGTGATTAATATCCTACACAACAGAGATACCTGGCAGGCTCAGTTGGTAGAGATGTGACTCTCAATCTCAGGGTCATGAGTTCAAGCCCCACATTGGGCCCATGTAGAGCTTTTTATTTATTTATTTATTTATTTTTTTTACATTTATTTATTTTTGAGAGGCAGAGAGAGACAGAGCGTGAACAGGGGAGGGACAGAGGGAGAAGGAGAGACAGAATCTGAAGCAGGGTCCAGGCTCTGAGCTAGTGGTCAGCAAAGAACCCAATGCGGGGCTCGAACCCAAAAAGCATGAGATCATGACCTGAGCCGAAGTCGGACGCTCAACCGACTGGGCCACCCAGGCGCCCCATGTAGAGCTTTAAAAAAAAAAAAAAAAAAAAAATCCCACAGAAATAAGCTTTCAGTTTTTTAAAAGATTCTTACCTGGTTACAACCTGATGTGTATATGCTCTATTGGGACTCCCAAATGATTTGGCCAGGCCAAAATCTGCCAGTTTTAGAACTCCATTTTCATCCAGCAACAAGTTGTTTGGTTTTAGATCCTGTACATGGACGTTTTATATAAACACAAAAGCAGGGCAAGAGAGAATATCATAATGATACACTTAGTTGGCTTAACTTTAAACTTAGCAGTAACAGGGTAAAACCCCAAATTTAAACAATAATCAATATTTTTTTCACTGATATAAAATCCTACCAAAACAAAATGAAGATTGGTTATATTACTTTAGTGAGACCTTGGATCACTGAGCTTCACTTTACCTACTTCACAAGGTTGCTTCACAGAGCCTAGTGTAATGATTAAGAACTCAATAAACAGTTGCTTTTTGAACTTCAGTAAATAAAAACATTTTGCATTTAGAAAAGATGAGGAGCATATCCTTCAAAATCTATACTAAAAAAATATTAGGAATAACCTAAAAGGGATTCCAAGTTTAGGATATGAGGATGACTAACTATAAATTATATATTCTTAACTATTTATCTAAACAGAATACCTAAATACATCTACCTATTATTGTTACTAATGATGCCTCAACTATTTCAGCAATTTTATTTCATTACTTCATAGAATTTTAGAGTTCTTAGAAATATTGTTTTTCTAAAAAAAATATAGCATTGTTTAATTTAACAATAAGACTCTCACTGTATTTTTTTTTTTTCTATCACAATAGTATAGCACAAAGAACAAGAGTTAAACTGAAGACCTAGATTCTAATATTCTGTCAGTTACCAAGTACTGACCTTGAAAAAATATATATAACCTTGGTCAGGTGACTTAGCAACTTAGCTCTTCATCTATGAAAAAAATGAAGAACTGGGCCTCTTCAATTTCTAAATTTCACAAAGTATTTTAGAGTCCTCATAGAACCACCTCGTGGAACAACTGAAGGGAACATACAGAGGAAGAACGTGGGATAAAATGGTCCAGCTATATTTTTATTTTAGCAATTTACATATTCAGACAACTTATGTAATAATTGGCTACATAAAACTTGACTAAAATATAAAGAATCAATCATACTTGGTTAAAAACCTTACCCTATGTAGAATCCAATGTTGATGTAAATATTCTAACCCTTGAAGAGTCATTAACATGTAGGCTTTGATGTGTGATGGTGTCAGCACAAGACTATTATCCTTTATTATCACCTGGAAGGCCGGTATATACAATTATTCCAAATAAATTATACCACATAAAATCACGTATAGGCATAAAATGAATTTATCTATCCTACAGGAGAATCTCAAGAAAGACTGCCTAACTCTCCTTAGGCAGCACCGTCAGAATTTCCAGTTATGTGATCAGGGAAAGTATCTCTCCTAGTGATTTCTCTCCTCCTGTTCTGTTTAAAAGGCACTAATATGGTGAACATCTGTTGTTTTGCTTGCCCCAGGATGTACAGCCCCTTCTGATAACAGCATTCAACATGTGTTTCAGTGTAAAATAGGACTGACCACTACTTGTGGCCTCTAAAGGTAGATACGAGACCCAGGCACAGCCAACCACCAAATGAAGTCTGCTGTCCAGGACACTGGTTTACAGATGGACATGTGATCCTAGCCAAGTTAATCAAAGAGGCCAAATACTTCTGCTAGGATGAAAAAGGACAAAGCACCTTTTTTCCTTAGAGATTAATAAAAGAAGGATATGAGCCTGAAGTGCCTGAGCCACTATATTGAGAAATTATGCCCATGAAGGAAGGCAACAAAGAAGAAAACAGAGCTGAGTTAAAGTGCAAGACTGCGTTCTGACGTCATTATTTGTGAACTATACTTAAAGCCAGTTTATTCCTAAATTTTTAAGTTATACTAGCTAATAATTCCCATTTTCTTTTTTACAAATCAGATTTAGATAAAAGGCATCCAAACTGGCAAGAAGAAGTAAAACTTTCATTGTTTGCAGATGACATAATACTATGTATAGAAAACCCTAAAGATTACACCAAAGAACTACTAGAACTGACAAATGAATTCAGGAAGGTGGTAGGATACACAACCAATATAGAGAAATGTGTTGCATATCTATACACTAATAAGGAAGTAGCAGAAAGAAAAATTAAAAGAACAATCCCAGTTGCAAACACAGAAAAAAGAAATCAGATTTAGGTAAAAATATGCCCTTCTTAATGCATAGTTCTTTGAGTTTTAACAAACATATCCAGCTGTGTAATCACTACCATAATCAAGGTAAGAGTTCTAGAACCCCCACTCCCACCCCCAATTGCCTCACATCCCTCTGTACCCAGTATTTCCCTCTACTCCCAACCTTGGCCACCACTGATCTGATTTCTGTTCATTTAGTTTCGCCTTTTCCAGAATATCATATAAATGGAATCATATAATACACAGCCTTTTAAGCCTGGGTTCTTTCATTTCATACAATGCATGTGAGATTTCGCTATACTGTTGCTTATATGAATAGTTAATTTCTTTTTATTCCTGAACAGTATTCCATTATATAGATATACCACAGTTTGTTTATATACTCACTAGATGAAAGATTTTTGGATTGCTTCCAATTTAGGCAATAATGAAAAAGCTAAACATTTGTATACCAACTGATTTGTGTGTAGACAGGTTTTTGTTTCTCTTGAATACCTAAGAGTGGTATTGCTAGATTGTAGTTTAAATGTGTATTTAACTGTTTAAGGAAGTGCTAAACTATTTTCCAAATTGGCTGTACCATTTTGCATTCTCACCAGCAGCATGTGAGAATTTCAGTTGTTCAACATCCCTGGAGTGTCAATTTTGAGATTCAATTAATATTAAGAAAAACTGTAAGATTTTAATTTCTCAAAAATAAAACAAAAAACTTGGCTTTCAAAAAGATGATATTCTGTTATAATATGGAAAAGAAATTCTAATTTCTGAAAGGCCTAATACTCATTTATCTAAAAATAATGTCAATAAAGTATACGGAACTTGATCGGCAAAAATGCTTTGAAATCCAAATCTCTGTATCTAACACTGGGAATATGGCTAAAGGACTCAAAAGATCTTTCACTTTAGAGTACTGGGGCGCCCAGGTGGCTCAGTCGGTTCAGCGTCCAACTTCAGCTCAGGTCATGATCTCATGGCTTGTGAGTTCCATCAGTGCAGCAGGCTCTGTGCCAACAGCTCAGAGCTTGGAGCCTGCTTCGGATTCTGTGTCTCCCTCTCTCTCTGCCTCTCCCCCACTCGCTTTCTGTCTCTCCCTTAAAAATAAAAAAAGAGTACATTTAGGGGCGCCTGGATGGCTTAGTCAGTTAAGTGTCTGACTTCTGATTGTGGCTTTGGTCATGATCTCACAGTTGTGAGACTGAGCCCCGAGTAGGGCTCTCAGCTGGCTGTGGAGCCTGCCTGAGATTCTCTTACCTCCCTCTCTATCTGACTCTACCCTGCCTGCACAAACACAAACACTCTCTCTCTTTCTCTCTCTGTCACTGTGGGGGGTGGGGGTGGGGAGTACACTCACATTTCAACAAAATTAAGCATTCCTTTAACTAACAGTATCTTTAAAAGTAGAAAATAAACATTTAGGTTCTCTTTTGATTGACAGAGAAAAAAAATTCCTCTAGGAATCTTAATCTTACCTCCAGATCAGTTTCCATAAAATCAAAGACAAGGCTAATATTAGATTTATGTCCAAAAGCATCAAGGAGCTGCAAAGCAGTATTAAAAAAAAAATCAAAATCCAATTCTATATTAAATACTAGAAAATATTACACCAAAGTAATTTTTAAGAATTTAAACAAGCAAAGACGGCTGATATTTCCCTGTTAAATCTGAATTATTTTATTAAATTTGACAATTATCCTTTTTTTCTTCTAGGAATTAGTACTTTGAAGGACAAAAGTACTAAACTTTAGTATTTTTAAAAAGTCACTAGGGGCACCTGGGTTATGTTGCTTAAGTATCCAATTCTTGCTTTCAGCTCAGATCATGAATTCATGGTTATGAGATTGAGCCTCGCATCAGGTTCTGTGCTGAGCATGAAGCCTGCTTGGTAATGTCTATCTACCCCTCCCTTGCTCACTTGCTCTGTCTCTCTCCAAATAAATAAACAAACATTTTTTTAAAAGTCACTAACTACTTAAACTCTCCTCCAAATTTTCAGTTATATTTAAGAAATAATTAATGAAAACCTCACCTCAGTCTCTAATTCAGAAAAATTACCATGCTCAGTATTTAAGAAAATCCTATAAATAGCAGTGGCAGCTATCATTCATTATATGCCATCTCTATGCCAGGCACTATTTCCAGGTACTTTACACATAGTCAATAAATTAACTAGTCTCAAAACAACCCTATGAGGTAGAAATTATAGCACAGAGTTGTAGGGGAGCTTACTCAACGTCTTGGGCATGCTGGAGCTCTCTAGGCTTCAAAATAATCTGTGACAAAATTAAATTTATTTCATCTTTGTACAGTTTTAAAGACACTGCCTACAGATCAATTAGAACAGAAAATACATTTCAGCATGATAAACATAAGTTTTGCCAGGCCCACCAAAAACAACTCATCTTGCTGAGCCTTCAATCAACATTTACCACATTCAGAAATGACAGGGTCCCAAATCCAAGAAACAACTTAGATCATACTCACACCAATTATATTTGGATGACTTAGCTCCTGTAATAATTTTATCTCTCTTAAGGCTGTTCTATTTATACCTATATAAAAAGAGCAAAATGTGAAAAGCAATTCTGAGATCTCAAATATTCTTACACATTTTTTGTGAAATTTTAGTCTTTGAGGAAATAGAAATGCATATTCTACAGAAAAGTAAGTGCTACTTTGACAATTTTTATGACATCTGGTTTTCTTTCATGTTGTTTTATTTTTAAACTAGCTTAACACAGGGGTGCCTGGGTGGCTAAGTCAGCTGACTGTCCGACTTCCAGGTCATGATCTCAGTCTGTGGGTTCGAGCCCTGCGTCGGGCTCTGTGCTGATAGCTCAGAGCCTGGAGCCTGCTTCCGATTCTGTGTGTCCCTCTCTCTCTGCCCCTCACCTGCTTGCTCCCTGTCTCTCTAAATAAAATAAAGACATAAAAAAAATTTTTTTAATAAATAAATAAAACAGCTTAACACAGATTATGATAAATGATGAAGAAAAGTATTCACTTTGTAGCATATCACTTTAGAAGACTGCTGGAATAACAGGTGACAGCTTGTAACATGAGGCAGTAAGTCAACAGCTTCCTCTTTCTTACTTTATGAATTTTAGCAACAGATTCTTGATGGTAACAGCAAAACAGAACTCCTAATTAAAAACACGATCTGGTACTAGTTGTTAAATAGGTGATGGATCCTTTTTATAAAAACTAGTTCTTCATGACTAAACAAGACAGCACAATAGCACACAAGGGTCTGGAGGAAGGGATAAAGACATATTTTCCTCCATACATCTATTCCAGAGTGAGTTTTCTGTACTTCCATGAAGTTATATCCTGAATTTTCAAAGTAATTAAAAGCTCAAAAAAGAATAAACTACTTACAACAACACCTTAAACAGTAATGAAGACAGCAAGACAAGTCATTGATAAATAACCTTGCTACGTTCCATTTACTCAGATGACCTGAATGACTTATATGACTCCTAACAAACCTGTCTCTATCCTGAATCTACTCTTCCAGCACCCTGCAATAACTCCATCCAGAGCCACTTATAACTCTAGTACTTGGCTAACTTCCTCAGTGAGAATAAAAACTTACCCTGTTCTATCAGATTACATTAAATACTCACCATCTTTAGCTTCTGATCTATGTCCAAGTTTAATCTGGTAGAGGGGGAAAAAAAACCCAAACACTTTATAAATGTGTTAAATTATTTAGACTCATGCGTAAAATACAAACACTTCAAAAAACAGCCACAGTAAAAACATGTAGCAACTTACATGTAGCTAGTAAGCAAAAAGGGAGTCTAAATCATTAATTTGAAAGGCAAAATTAACAATGTAAGAAACCATCAAGTACCTACCATTCCTCACTCCTTAAGTTTTTGAATTACACATTCAAATAATGGAATTAAGAAAATAAACGTCTCCTTTATCTTTGAAAGATTAAATGTGGAAAAGTAACTGAGGGCATACTCATTAACAACAAAAAAATCACTTCAAGTTAGCCTACATGGGAGGAAACACATAACATATAAACATAAAAAAACATGTTTTTAAAAAATGTTTATGTATTTTTTTTTTTTGAGAGAGATGTTACACACAAGCGGAGGAAGGCCAGAAAAGGGGGGACAAAGGATTCGAAGGCTGCTCCGTGCTGACAGCAGTAAGCCCAACGTAGGGCTTGAATTCAAGATGCGCAAGACCATGACCTGAGCCAAAGTCAGATGCTCAACCAAAAACTGAGCAACCCTAGCACCCCTAAATTAACATGTTTATTAATATGGCCAATAATATGCTCTTAGGGAACACATTTCCTAAAAAGCAAAATTACAAATTATGATGGATACAAAAAATGGTTAAATTGTTGTTACCATTAATAAGCATAACAATAAAAAATAAGCGTAACAATAAAAAGTAAGCATAACAAATTGCATTAATAGGTTCAGGCTTACACCAGTCTCTTACTCATTGCTTTATATAATGAGTAAATGTAATCAAGAACACTAAAACAAAACAAAACAAAAAAAAACAATTACTTCTAGAAAAGCTATTCTACCTTAAAAACTAAATGCAAACTGTTGTAGCCACTGTGGAAAACAGTACAGAGGTTCCTCAAAAACTTAAAAAATACAATTACCACAGGTTCCAGTAATTCCACTAGTGGGTATTTATCTACCTAAAGAATATGCAAACATTCATTCAAAAAGATACATGCACCTCTATGTTTATTTTCAGCATTATTTACAAAAGCCCACGTGTCCAAGTGTCCGTTGACAGATGAATAGATAAAAAACATGTGGTACATATATTCACGATGGACTATTACTCAGCCACAAAAAAGAATGAAATCTTGCCATGTGCAACAACATGCATGGATCTAGAGGGTATAACACTAAGGAAGTAAGTCAGAGAAAGACAAATACCTTATGATTTCTCTCATATGTGGAATTTAAGAAACAAAACAAACTCACAAATAAAAAAAGGAGACGAACCAACAGATTCTCGACTACAGAAAACAAATAGAGGGAAGGTGGATGGGAGAATGAATGAATAGGTTAAGGGGATTAAAAGTACACTTATGATGAACAGTGAGTAATATACAGAATTGTCGAATCACTGTATTGTACACCTGAAACTAATGTAACAATGTATGTTAACTATACTGGAATTAAAATTAAAAAGATAAGATTCTTGATAATGATAAAAATAGATCAAAAGATATAGATAGATGTCTCCCAGCTATTATACTACAGACACAGCTTCTTACATAAAGATAGACTAGCATAGCACCAAAAAATATAAGGCACTTTAGGAATAAATCTAACAACAGATGTGCAAAGCTTTCCAAAATTAAATTATAAAACAATCTTAAAACATGCTTAAAAATGAGACCAAATAAATGCCACATTCATGGATAGCAAGACTCGGTAATCATAAACATGTCAAATATGTAAATTTTCTTTAAGTTCAATGCAAATCTAAATCTAAAGCTCAACAGCATTTGTTAAAGAACAGTGACAAATCTATTCTAAATTCTACATGGAATATTAGGGAGCTATGAAAACTTTTAAAAATTATTATTTTCTTTTTTTGTAATGTTTTTAAAATATTTTTTTTAATTTTTTTTGAGAGAAAAAGAGAGTGAGCAGGGGAGAGGCAGAGAGAGAGGGAGACACAGAATCCAAAACAGGATCCAGGCTCTGAGCTGTCAGCACAGAGCCTCATGTGGGGTTTGAACTCATGAACTACAAGATCCTAACGTGAGCCGAAGTCAGATGCTTAACCAACTGAGCCAGCCAGGTGCCCCCCAAATTATTACATTTTCCAACCACAGTAAAAATATATTAGTTTAATGAAGCCATCTACTTTATCATCCAGATTCAACTATTATCAGTATTTTGCCACATTTACTTCGTTGTTTTTTTTAATGCTTATTTGTTTTAAATTTTAATGTTTATTTTTGAGAGAGACAGAGACAGAATGCGACATGGGGAGGGGCAGAGAGAGACGGAGACACTGAATCAGAAGCAGGCTCCAGGCTCTGAGCTAGCTGTCAGCACAAAGTCCGACCCAGGCCTCAAGCCCACAACTGTTGAGATCATGACCTGAGCCAAAGTCTGACACTTAACCGACTAAGCCACCCAGGCACTCCTAAATGCTTATTTACTTTTGTTAATGTTTATTTTTGGGGGGCAGGGGGAGAGAGGGAGAGACAAAGCACGAGTGGGCGAGGGGCAGAGAGAAAGGAAGACACAATCTGAAGTAGGGTCCAGGCTCTGAGCTGTCAGCACAGAGCTAAACGCCAGGCTCAAACTCATGAACTGCCACCTGAAGCCAAAGTCAGTGGCTTAACCTACTGAGCCACCCAGGCGCCTCAAAGTTTATTTATTTTTGAGAAAGAGAGAAAAAGTATGCTAGCACATACGGGTGGTGGAAGGGCAGAGAGGGAAACACAGGATTCCAAGTAGGCTCCATTGCAGACAGCAAAGAGCCCAAAGCGGGGCTCGAACTCACCAACCACGAGATCATGATCTAAGGCAAGTTGGACGCTCAACCTACTGAGCCACTCAGGTGACCCTTACTTTATTATTTTTTTTTCACTTACTTCATTATTAATCCTCCCCTTTCTGTTGGCTAAAATGTTTTATAACAAAACTTACAATTCATGTCATTTCATCACCACGTACTTAAGAAGGCATCCCTAAAAACACGTACATTTTCTTACATACGCAAAATGCTACTTTCATACCTAACAAAATTATTAACAATGCCTCAGCACCATGTAATACCTAATTCATATCAAATTCTGATTGTCTTAAATTTCTGAAATGGCAGATAAAGTAGACAAGATAATTTTGAAGAAAAACAGGTATGTGCAACTTACCAAATTTCAAGACTTCTTATAAGGCAGTCGTAATTAAAGACCGTACAGTATTTGAGCAAGGATGGAAAAAAAATCAATCAATGGAAAAAAACGGTGCCCAGAAACTGATCCAAATATATAATGAAACTTGGCATTACAACTAAATGCAGAACTTGGTGTTACAATTCACCAGGAAAAAGACAGACTATCAAATATGCTAGGTCAGCAAGGAAAAAAAAATACTGGATCCTTATATTCCACAAAACAGAAAAATTAATTCCAGATGGAACAAAGACCTAATCGTGAAAAACAGTATTTTTAAATTTTTAGCAAATAGAATCCTTTACAAACTGGAGGTTGGCAAACACACAAAATGGAAACCCATGAAAGAGAAAAATGGACAAATTCAACCAGAACAGAATTCTAAAATTCTGGGCTTCAGAATATACCGTACATAAACTAAAAGTCTAGTCAAAGATTGGGAGAT
Organism: Cryptoprocta ferox; assembly: GCA_028646485.1. Taxonomy (NCBI): domain Eukaryota; kingdom Metazoa; phylum Chordata; class Mammalia; order Carnivora; family Eupleridae; genus Cryptoprocta; species Cryptoprocta ferox. The sequence continues at coordinate 47,136,156 of CM053572.1, read as the reverse complement.
GATATCTGTAGCTCATATTTCTGACAAAGGATCAATGTCCAGACTTTATAAAAAATTACACCAAATCAATAGCTAGAAAAAAATGTAAGCAACCTAACAGAAAAACTGGTAGGAGAAAGTCTAAAAAAAGCCAGTAAACCTAAGCAAAAATGATCAATCCAAATGGTAATCAGAGAAATATTAATTTAAACAATCATATACCATTTGTGACCCAAGTAACTGCCAAATGTTGTAAAATCTGACAGTACAAATATGGTAAGAATATGGGGAGGTTAAACTAGTCCAACCACTTTGAAGAGCAATGTAATAATATGTGGTGAGCCTGGTGCTATATATATATATATATATATATATATATATATATTCCCTAAAGGAGTACTAATTCATAGTTGGGTTCAAATAGAGCTATATTCTTTAAAGAAACTCACATGAACAAGAATGTCTGTAGGACTATTTTAAGGGAAAACATAAAAACAACAAAACAGCCTAAAATGTTTATCATCAAGAATTTAGATGGGCAAATTTTACTGCAGTCATAGGATATAATCCAATAACCAATGATCATAAACTGGATCTACAGTATCCATGTAGAAGATTTCAGAAAATAATTCTAATTCAGAAAAACAAACTGCAAAAAATATTTATATACGGGGGTGGGCAGGCAGGCAGCCAGCCAGCGAGTGAACAAAAGACTCCAAAAGGCCACCAATACAGGACTGGTTAAATAAACTGGGAAACAAATTCAGTATAATCTTTTTAGAAAGATGAGGTAGAGACCAACGCTATTTTATTTTTTTATAAATCTCAGTAGAAATTAAATATTCCACTTACATCTAACTATGATATCTTAAAAGTCCAAGATACAACAGGTCAAAGAAAAGAATATTTATTTTTTGTAAAATTAAGCATAATGTTAGCAAATGAACAAGAGTAAAAATTGTGAGTGTTGGGAGGGTAAGTTCCACAAACACCAAATCTATAGCAGAAAGAATCATGCCTAAAACGAAGTGGGTGGGGGGAGCACTCAAGAAATAACGATATAAGCATATTATTTAATGAAATAGAAGTAAATACAAGAGAGGGGTGCGTGGCTGGCTCAATAGGCGGAGTATGCGAATCTTGATCTCAGGGTTGTGAGTTCAAGCCCCATGCTGGATATAGAGATTACTTAAAAAGAAGCAAATTTTGGGGTGCCTTGGTGCTCAGCTGGTGAAGCGTCCAACTTTGGCTCAGGTCATGATCTCATGATTTGTGGGTTTGAGCCCCGCGTTGGGCTCTGTGCTAACAGCTCAGAGCCTGGAAGCCTGCTTCGGGTTCTGTGTCTCACTCTCTCTGTCCCAACCCCACTGGCACTCTGTGTCTTTTTTTCTCAAAAGTAAACAGTAAAAAAAAAAAAAAAAAAAGTAAATACCCGAGACAAATTATAGGAGTTGAAAATGACTGCTCCAAGGAGTGAAAAACAGAGCCAGAGGAGTCAAGGAGTCAAGCACCTTAAAAAATCTTGGCGTTTTCATTGATTTTTAAAACCACATAGATGTATTATTTGAAAAAAAAAATGTAAAGGAGCACGTGGAGGCGCCTGGGTGGCTCAGTCCGTTAAGCGGCCGACTTCAGCTCAGGTCATGATCTCACGGTTTGTGGGTTCAAGCTCCACGTCAGGCTCTGCGCTGACAGCTCAGAGCCTGGAGCCTGCTTCAGATTGTCTCCTCCTCTCTCTGCCCTCCTTCTGCTCATGCTCTGTCTCTCTGTCTCTCAAAAATAAACAAACATTAAAAAAAGAAAAAAAAGAAAAAAAAGGAGCACCTGGCTGGTTCGGTAGGAAAAGCATGTGACTACTGATCCTGGGAGGGTGAGTCAAGCCTTACACTGTGTGGCAGAAATTACCTAAAAATAAAATTTAAAAAATAAATGTCTGGGGCATCTGGGTGGCTCAATTGGTTGAGCATCGACTCTGGATTTTGGTTCAAGTCGTGATCCCAATGTCGTACGATCGAGCCCTGCATTGGGCTCCATGCTGAGAGTGGAGCCTGCTTAAGGTATTCTCTCTCTCTCCTGTTGCCCCTCTCCCTTGCTCTCTCTCTCAAAATTAAAAAATTAATAAATAAATAAATAAAAGAAGATTCCACTGTGAGTCACTTCAAGGGATAAAATTCTATCAAAGAGAAATAGGACGGATTTTAAATCCTATCTTATGTTAAAAACAAGCAAAAAAAAAAAAAAAAAACACCAAACACAACAAACCCCACTAGGATTTTCAGATGATTACAGAACTCAATAAACCAACACTGAAGGGATTGTCTGGTTAATTCATTTTATTTTATTTATAGTTTTTAATGTTTAATTTTATTTCTGATAGAGCATGTGTGGATGAGCAGGGGAGGGGCTTAGAGAGAGAGAGAGACAGAGAGAGAGAGAGAGACAGAGAGAGAGACAGGATCCAAAGCAGCTCTGTACTGACAGCAGAGATCCCACAAGGGGTTCGATCTCACAAATCATGAGATCATGACCTAAGCTGATGTCAGACGCTTAACCAACTGAGCCACTCAGGTACCCCAGGTTGATACATTTTTAATGAATGCCTACAAAACTACTGGCCACAGAGTACACAGACAATAAACTGATATATAAGAGGACTTGAGATTTTGATAAATGTTATGAAGATAATGGAGAAATATGGCAAAGAAGACAAGGGTGACCAGTGAAGGCCTCTATGCGGAAGAGACATGTGAGTTCTAAAGATTAGGAAATCAGTCATGCCAGGTTTTAGAGGGAAAATATACTAACCAGAAGGCAGCAAATACAATGATCCTGGGAATGAACTGAATTTAATGTATTCAAGGGACAGAAAGGTCAGTGTGGCTAGAATATAGTGAACCATGGGTAGAAATGAAAAGGTAACTTTAGAAAGGGTCAGAATAGACCCTTCAGGTTTTTACACAGGGAAATGAGATGAGAGAAGCCAGAAAAAGTGAAAAGATAAAAATAGCAAAAATAACTGTGGAAAGGGAGACAGGGAGTCAAGCATTAAGTGAGTCAGGGGGATATGCTCCAAAGGAGTTATGAATTTTGAAGGAGAAACAGATTCAAATATCAACAGGAACAATAAGGTGGAGGTCACCTACCCCACCCACAGGCCTTGAGATGTGACAACAGCCTCTCTTTGGAAGGGTTACTGATTTCAGCAGCATAGGAAAGAACAAGCAACCTGGCAGCATAACACCTGGATTGAAATCCTAGTTTTAGCCGTTAGGATCTGTGTCATCTTGACAAGTTACTTAATCTTGTCTTAGGCTCAGGTACCTCAACTGTCAAACTGGGATAGTTTATTTCACATGGCTATTTTGAGGACTAAATGAAAAAACATAAGTGAAAGTGCCTGACATGTGGAAAACAAGCTAAATGTGACTGAAGTTTCTTAAATGAATCCAACTCAAAAAACTACGAATCATTTTTTAAAATGATAATGCCAATGCTCCTAAAAGCCTTACATGGAAAATCTGTACACAGAAAATACATATGAGGGTCTTCTGGGGGCTGGGGGGGGGGGGGGTTCAGTCCATTAAAGCTGTAGGATTTGATTTCGGCTCAGGTCATGATCACACGCTTTGTGAGTTCGACTCTGCTGACAGTGCACAGTCTACTTGGGATTCTTGTTCTCTCCCTCTCTGCCCCTCCCCCACCCACTCAAACTTAAAAAAAAAAAAAGAAAGAAAATACAGATAATACACATAATGAATGCAGGTGTGACAGAAACAGTGCCCTGGGAAGATGAGAATATTAAAATAGTTCTGAGGACCCAACAGATGAGCCCTTTTCCCCCTTGCCCACGTCTGAGTTTATAAAGCAGACGTAACATATAGCTTCCTCTTTATTTCAACTAATCGAACAACAACAACCTAGTTCAACCGGAGTTCCACCTTGGAACACAGGATACTAATCAATTCTACCTTCCCCAAAAATGACATAAATTACTCCTCGTTAGGAGAGTACGGTCAACCGTAGTAAAAATCCCATGCCTCAGCTCACACATAGAGACATCCTCAGAGACTCAGGGAAAGGAACAGACGGTAACTCACTTTCTTAATGGCGACAATTTGGTTGGTGTTCTTGTCTCTGGCCTTGTAAACGGTGGCAAACTAGAGAGAAAAGGAGAAATCTAAGTTTGTGGGAGCTCTTTTGTGTTTGCCTGTTCACATTTACCGATTTGGAGAAGCAAACACCCCACGGTTGCTGCAGAAAATGCGCGGCTGCTTGAAACGTGGCGAGGAGATAAAGTGCCCGTCCCAGTCTCTTCTTCAGAAAGGAGAGGGCCACTTAGGAGCTCTCCTCTAGGGTATACACATGGGCAGCAAGTGGGTCTAGGCAGACTCGCCCAACAAGAAGCCAGGCCAGTCCTCTGACTTCCACCAGAAAATCTTCGAGTGTGTGAGGCGGCTCCGCGCTCTCCGCTCAGGCCCCTCAGAATCCCGCCCGGGAGCCTCACCTGTCCCTCCCCGAGGAAGTCCAGTTTTTCATAACGCTTTGCTCGCGACTTCACGTCCACCGCCATTCGTCGCACGAAACCCGACTCCAACTGTAAAGGGCGAGCTCCCGAAACAGCAGGTATTTAAAGCTACCTTAGAGCCTCCAACAGCCACTTCCGTTGACGGGGAGCCGACGCTTTATTAGCACCGCCCCCACTTCCGGTTTAAGCTAGCGGCTGTTAAGTAAGTCCGGCCAGAGCCCCGCCCTACAGAAGCTGCGCGAGGCCGGTTTGCTGGCTTTTCTGCGTGGTCCCCGCCTTGTCTCACCATAGCCTGTTGATGCTCGAAGTGGAATGTTTCAGGTGGTGACTGCAACCCTGTTACGATTTTAACTTAGATATTTCCTTCACTATCGGTGACAGGTCAGCGTTCTGATGCTTTGTTCTGAGTTCGGGATTTAATGCATGAGTGTGGAAAGCTTGACCTTGTTATCCCAGATCTTGCTTTCTGGTAATTGCGCAAGGGCGTGCAGGCGCCACGGTTGCTATGGACGCCTAGCGTCGCAGTTTCAGGTTACTTAGAAGAAAGGCCAGTTCTTTAGGGCTGGTCAAGTGGCATTCTTAGTTCAGTCGTTTGGAATGAAGCACTACCGGGGAAAGAAAATTCCAAGTCAACTGAATAATTTTGTGCTGTGGAACAGGCAATCTGGTCATCGGTTTTCTAGTCTGTAAATGGAAATAGGCTACATCATGAGTGGTTTTGAAGAGTAAATCAGACATCCAGGAAGTTTAGACATAGTAAGTGCTTGTTAACTGTGAGCAGTACCCAACCTTGATCCGCTTAAGTTTTCATACAAATCAACAGGTTAAACACATCCATTCACTATTCAGCGAATGTATATTGAGGACTGACTATGTGCCAGTCTCTGTTATAGTATACTGAGAAATCAGGAGGGAGGACAGGGATCCATGCTTTCCAATGGAAGGAGATAAAATATGGCACACAGTTCAGTGCTATAGAGATAATAAAGCAGGGAAAGGGGTTATAGTAGGGCGTTAAAAGGCGTCCGTGAAAAGACACTGCAAAAAAAAAAAAAGGCTTCTAGAGTTTTCAGCAAAGTGATGTTACCTAATTGTTTTTAAAAACTTCGCTATGGCCGTTTTGAATTACAGGAACACAGACTTAGAGGGGCAAGAAAAAAATCAAGGCCCTTGAAAGAATATTTGCGGTAGACTACACAAGGTTGTATCAGTTTGGCCTCTAGCCATTAGGATTTGCTAACAGACTGGGTATGGGTTGTGGAGGAAAAAAAACAGTAATTTCAAGGTTTTGAGCTGGAGCATTTGTTCTAAGAGTTGAGAATATTCAGAGGTGAAGGCAGAATGCCAACACTCATAATTTAGTCAAGGTAATGTAGAGTAAGCGTTGAGTTCTTGCCCTGAATCTAGACTGCCTGCATTTGAGTACTGGCCCCACAAATATTCAATCACTAGATTTATTACTTAGGCAAAGTATTTAACCTTTCGGTTCCTAGTTTCCTACTATTCATTGAGTTGCTGCAAGGATTAACTGACTTCACATTTCCAAAACCCTTAGAATAGGGTCTGACGGTGCTGTTTATTAGCCATTGCATAACTATTACTGGTCACCTTCCAGCTCTTTGTCACCTGGGTTTTTATTGACTTCTGATATGTTCATAGGCAAACTTCTCATAACATTACACAAAACACACAATCTTTACCATTATCTCTTAATTGTGTCATGTCATACCTAATAAAAATGGTATCACAGAATTTAGGTCAAAGTTCCATCACATTAACAGTAATTTAATCTCACTTGTAGTAGAAATAAGCTAAGTAGTGAGCTAAATATGATGGTACACCTGTGAGGCTAGAGGCTCCAAAGTATATCATGGCATATGAATTGATAATCACATTATACTATGTTGTTGACAAGTTAATTCCTATTTGGGGAATTAGGTGGGAATTAGGTAAAAAGGTGGTTGTTTAGGGGATATTCTGGGTTCATTAGGTTACTGTATGCATAAAATACCATCTGGCATCTGTATAGCATTATAGTTTAGAAAACAGTTGCACCCATTAGCAATAGCCAGCTTTCACGATGGCCCCAATGAATCTTCCCTTCTGTATCAATGCACTCGTGTAGTCTACTCTGACAGTGAAACAGGCTATTCTGTGTGACCTGTAGGATATGGCGGAAGTGAGTGTTGTAACTTTTAAGTCTAGATGATAAAAGGCATTGCTCTTTCTGCCTTGCATGCTTAGATCATTTGCTCAGCCATCTTATCATGAATTCAATCAGGTAGCCCTGTGAAGAGACCTATGTGGGGAAGAACTGGGGCCTCCTGCCAAAAGCCAGCATCAACTTGTCAGCCATGTGAGTGAGCCACTGAAGGTAGATAATATAGCTGCAGTCAAGATTTCAGATAACTACACTCCTCACTGGCATGTGATTGCAACCTCATGGAGATACTACACTGAGCACAACTGCCGAGCCAAACTGCTCCAGAATTCCAGACCCAGAGAAACCATGAGCTATAAAGTGATTATTGTTGTTTTTAGCCACTACATTTTGGGTTTTTAGTCATTATTAAAGTTTGAATTGCTGCAAAGTAATACATAATACGCTACTGTGATCCTGCCTAGTACACTGTATTGTATTGGAGAGGAAAACTGAAACTTGAACAAGTTCAGCAATTTGCTGATGGTTATATATATTTAAGTGCTTAACTCTGAAATGAAAATACAGACTATGTATTTAAAGCTAAGCCAGAATTCTTTCTAAACCATCCTTATTGGGAACTCATCCTATGACACCAGTTCCCTCTGAATATGCCTTTTTGCCATACTTGGGCTCACCAATTCTATAAAAGTGATCTATTTTTTCACTGCGACTTTCATGGTAGGATCTGTACTAAGGTGGCCTTCAGACAGTTCTAGTATGGGTTTTTGGCTGCTGGCCCACAGTATTACATAAATCACTCTTCATTACTTGAACCCACTCTGTTTCTGAAAGAAAAAAAAATTGTCCTTGGCTTCCTTTTACTGAAATGAAAAAATTACAGAAATGAGAAAGAGAATGGTGAGAATTGTTAAGAAAATTTTCCAAATGGGTTTTTTAAATTAAAAAAAAAAAATCATGAATCATATTTTTGAGTCACCAGAACAGCTTATTGCTACCACCAAATATCTATCTCATATTTGAGATGGGCAATATTTATATTAGGCCACAATTCTGGAATACTAAAAAAAAAAAAAAAGCTGAATCCACAGACAACTGAGCAATACTCAACAACAATTTGACTCTATTGCCCGTGAGCTACCCTTTTTATTAGAGATGACTTCTTTAAAGCATATTCTAGAAATCATTCAAAGTATGGAAGAAAATTTATTAAGCTTTGTGAGGCTTTACTTTCACAATAACACATACCCTTGGCACTGTAAGACCTTATTAAAATTTCATAAATTGCCTTAATAAGGTAAATATTTAGGTCGATTTTATGAGGCTTTCAGACATTATGTTGAGAAAGTTAGTGGTTATCAGAATTTGCACACATGATGATAATCAAAACAGTAAAAAAAAAAAAAAAGATTAAGAGTTTCTTAACACCCCTAATAACATAGTAAGTTGCAGTTTCTAGTCAATGTTATGTGTTTGTATGTTATATTCATCTTCTTCTGAATGTAGGTTACAAATAATCTTTAGTCTTAACTCCCAGTTCTAATACCACAAAGTCACATGTTTTACCTTGGCTGTATTTTTATCATTTAGATGTAGGATACGCTTTTTAAACTAGTTATACTCCAGTAATTTTATGAATGAAAAAAAGTAAAGAAAATTAAGAACAAATAATGGAGTCATTCTTTCACTGATCCTCATCCAACTTAGGAAAATCACTTCCCTAAGACAGCAATTCTATTTGATAAACCTTTCCATGTCTTAAAAAGAAATTGAGGGGTGCCTGGGTGGCTCAGTCATTTAAGCTTCCAACTCTTGATTTCAGCTCAGGTCATAATTTCATGGTCATGAGACTGAGCCCCACATCAGGCTCCACACTGAGCTTGGAGTTGGAGCCTGCTGAAGATTCTCTCTCTCCCTCTGTCACTCCCCCACTTGGGTATGTGCTCTCGGGAGGAAGGAAGAAGGAAGGAAGGAAGGAAGGAAGGAAGGAAGGAAGGAAGGAAGCTGAAACAAAAGTGAAATTACGGGAAACCTATGACAGTTTACTAGATATTGTGTGCTTTTTAATAGCTCAACACTGATAATACTTGATAATCAAGAGTAATTTGATAGGCTAACATTTAAAAATGTATATTTTAATAAGTATATAAACAATTAGGTAGCTTGTGGAGAAGCTGACCAATACATATATTAAGAGATACAGGTGTCCATCTAAATTTTCTTTTTTTTTTTTTTTTTGACAGAGTATTTATTCAAGTTGTTTAATGTATAATTTCTCATGTGCCATTTTGGAAGTCCTGTATTGTCGAGACTATTCTTTTGTCTGATGACAAACAGCAGCCACACTGTCAGTGATTATTCCGGACCTCCACGCTGGAAAGGAAAAAATAAAGCAAAAAGATTAGGTATTAAATTTATAGAAGAAATGTTTTCATGGACACTATATAAATTTACACCATTTTAAGCAAGTGATCTTCAGGTGTTAAAAAACAATTTCAGTTTTTCATTGCTCTTAGGCACTCGTATCAATGTTGTTAATAATTTCTGATCGGGAAGGGACTCAAGGTTGACCTTGATTGCTGACGCTCAAATTTCTTGGTCTCATGAGCCCTTCACATTGAAAATTACCCAGGACTCCACTGGGGTGTTTTCATGTGGTTACAGCTATTGCTACTTATCATATTATACTTCTATACATATATTCCTTCAGGTACTTTTACTGAGGGCTTATACATGGTTTATTTCTCATAATCCTGGCCTACCTGACTGTCTTGGTCTTAGCTATGGACCCACCATGACAAGGCAATGGAAAAAGCAAGTAAACCCGCATATGAAATTCCAAAAGCCAAAAAATGTTCAGGTGTTTTGCACACTACTATGATTAAGAGCAATGACATACTTGGATAAATTCAATTTCTTCTTGAGACACAAGCTTCCTTCTGTATTTCTGAGGTAATGTTTTTATTATTTCTGCGGTGTCTGGTGGACCCTGATGCATCAGCAAATCTGGTGATTTACTTCCCTTAGAATGCTGTGAAATTGAAGAAGAGTGAGATGGTAGTCCTGCTGATCTCAAAACTTCTGATACTGAAAAAAATGTAATTAAAGACATAATTGTTCAGTTGTCTTAAAATATTTTGAAGTATCTAGTATTGAGTAATCCAGTCATTCTTCAAATGCTGAGTATAATTCTAAAAGGTATTATTGAGTAGCTATATATAATTTCACAAAGTTCTTTTTAAAACAAATAAGGAAGAAGCTTTAAGTTAATTACTAAACTGAACAAATTTGTAAAATAATAACATTTCTAGGTAGTGGAGTTTAACCCATATTAATAATCTACATACTTAAATATTGTCATGTGGCATTTATAGGTAATATCTTATAATAGAGAATAAGAAAGTTGGTATATACTTTTTTATACTTATTTATCACCTATATATATTTTTTAAATGTTTATTTCTTTTTGAGAGAGAAAGAAAGAGAGCGCACATGCATGAGCAGGGGAGGGGCAGAGAGAGAATGGACAGAGGATCTGAAGTGGGGTCTGCACTGATAGCAGAGAGCCTGATGCGGGGCTCAAACTCATAACTGGGAGATCATGACCTGAGCCAAAGTCAGACACTTAACAGACTGAGCCACTGAGGCACCCCATTTATCACTATATCTTAATTCTTTAATAGTTACAATAAGTTAGGGACATCTGGGTGGTTCAGGTCATCATCCTATGGTTTGTGGGTTCAAGCCCTGCACTGAGCTCTGTGCTGACAACTTGGAGCCGGGAGCCTGCTTCAATTCTGTCTCCTTCTCTCTCTGCCTCTACCCTGTCTCTCTCTCAAAAATGAATAAGCATTTAAAAAAAAAGTTACAGTAAGTTAAAAATATCCCTATAAAACTTGTTCAGCTCCTCCCTGAATTAAAGATTAAATATCTTATAATAAAAACAGGGACAATCGTAAAGATCACTGAGAAATGTATAGAATTGTTGAATATATTGTACATTGTAAGTTAACTATACTGGAATAATTTAAAAACAACAGGGACAAAGGATGTGGTAAAAATGAGGGGTTAAAGGAAAACAGGACTTGTTTAGAATCTTCAATTACTTTATAAGCAATGATTGCTCAGGTCTAAGGCAGTCTCTATCTATTGACTGATTTTCAATGAAAGAAAAGAAGGTTAGATGGGAGAAAAATATAGGAATGGCTACTGTGCCTCACAATCTCTCTAATGTAAGCATGAGAGAATCTTTTAAATAAACGACAGAAGAAAAGAAAGAACAAAAATTTCCCTATATAATCACAGTATCATTAAAAATTCAGAGACAGGTTGCCTGGCTGGTTCAGTTGGTGTAGCACGTGACTCTTGATCTTGGGGTTGTGAGTTTAAGCCCCACAGTGGGTGTAGAGATTACTTACAAATAAACTCTTAAAAATTCAGAGACATGTTCTGTTGAGTCACTACCTTCTTAAATGGAGGTAATAAGTTAATTTCTGCGCATGCAACCTAATAGACGATTTTGATCTAAGCTATAACGTTTTATATATATATATATATATATATATATATATATATACACACACACACACACATATATATAACATCAAGTTCTCCTTGATGTTAAAATGAGAAATAATGCCTATAATAGAATATTCTTGTATAAATATGTCCGTACAAAATTTTTAAAAAGTCTAACATACAACTTACCATTGGGTTTAGGATTGTCTCTTCTGTCAGGGAACCTTATTAATGGAGTATGTGGCTTGACTACCTAAAAGAAAAATAAAATATATGAAAAACAAAGATGAGGCACCAAACTCATTAACTCTACAAAAAACAATGTACTGAACTTCATAGATACCTTTGATAAAACAAAACTTAATATTTGAAAGCAACTTTAATCATACTCTTCCCCAACCACGAAAGCTGGTCTATGAACTATTAATTTATCTTATCTACTCTTCATAATAACTTTGGACTTTACACATTATAAGACATTTTACTATACTACCAAGTGACCTCAAAATAACCCTATGAAAAAGATGACATAGATTTTATGTTGCATGACTTATATATTACACTGCTGCTGGGTAAGAATTAGAAGTTTCCTGAGTTGTATTGAATGCTGTTTTCCTACCATGATCAATTATCTAGCAGTATAGATAAAAAGCATATTGAAGATTAGGAAATTTAGGGGTGACTGGGTGGCTCAGTCAGTTGAGTGTTCGACTCTTGATTTTGGCTCAGGTCATGATCTCACACTTCATGTGATTGTGTGCAGACAGCCTGGAGCTTGCTTGAGATTCTCTCTCTCCCTCTCTCTCTGCCCCTCCTCTGCTCACGAGCTCTCTAAGTAAATAAACAAACTTAAAAAACAAAAAAAAGAATTAAAAAAAATACTTTTTCTGACTATAAAGTAACACATGATCTGTGTAAAAAAATTGAAAGAAGTGGTGAAAAGCACAAATAAGAAAACACAGGAGCGCCTGGATGGCTCAGTTGGGTAAGTTGCGGGCTTCAGCTCAGGTCATGATCTCAGGGTTCATGGGTTCGAGCCCTGCATCAGGCTCTGTGCTGAGAGCTCAGAACCTGGAGCCTGCTTTGGATTCTGTATCTCCCTCTCTCTCTGACCTTCCCCTGCTCGTGCTGTCTCTCTGTCTCTCAAAAATAAATAAAAAAACATTTTAAAAAATTAAAAAAAAAATAAGAAAACACAGACTATAATCCCCAAACCTACAAAAAACAGATTAAACATTTGTTGGCCCTTTTAGTCTTTTTCCTAAACTTACAGGAAAACATATTTGCGAATATTAATTTATTTATTGTAATTTATATTAAGGTTTATTTATTTTTTTGAGAGAGAGAGATTGAGCATGAGCGGGGGAGGGGCAAAGAGACACAGAATATGAAGCAGGCTCAGAGCCCTACGTGGGGCTCAAACTCACAAACCTCGAGATCATGACCGGAGACGAAGTCAGACAGTTAGCCACCCAGGTGCCCCTTATTTTTAATACAGGTATTTGCAGGGTTATTAATGTTTTATCCCTAAAATTCTAGATAATCTTATAGAACTTTTTGTTTTAAGTTTATTTATTTTGAGAAAGAGAGTGAGCAAGCATGGGAGGGGCAGAGAGACTCCCAAGCAGGCTCTGTGCTATCAGCACACAGACGGACATGGGGCTTAATCTCACAAACCAAGAGATCATGACCTGAACCGAAATCAAGAGTCAGACACTTAATCAACTGAGCCACCTATAGCCCCTGCTAGAGAGAAACTTAAATGGACCTTTCAGCATGAAATTTTATATGCTAAGACTCTAATGAACAGTACTATTTTCAACTAAAATAATCTATAAGTTGCTCTGTAACTAGTGATATTAAGGTATGTGTTTATCTGCAAAATATCTGTATATACATATATACTGTAATACATTTTATTTTTAAAAAAAATTTTTAAGTTTATTTATTTTTGAAAGAGAGAGAGTGCGAGCAGGGGAGGGGCAGAGAGAGGAGACACAGAATATGAAGCAGGGCTGAAACTCACGAACTATGAGATCATGACCTGAGCTGAAGTCGGACACTTAACCGACTGAGCCACGCAGGCTCCCCTATATGAGTACAGATATACATACACTTGTTGGGACTGGCCTGAAAGCCCCACTATAATTGTGCTCCTGTGAGAAAATACTGGAATAGAGTTGTCTCCCTCACCATAAGCACACAGTCAAGTCTTTAATGGTAAAACACAAAACTCTAATGTCACACTGTGTGTCAATCTGTGAGAATGAGCCCCAGGTCCAGCTCCATGCTGGGCAAGAAGCCTGCTTAGGATTCTCCCCCTCTCCTCTTCTCTGCTCATACACACTCTCTCTCTCAAAACAAAACAAAACCAAAATCCAATTCTCCCTCTAGTAACTATTTCTTCCTTTTCATAGCCAAGCTTCTTCAAAGAATGTTCTATCCCTCCACTATCAATACCCCATGTAAAAGCTTTAAAAATGTTCAAGCTTTCAGGATAAACTTCAAACTCATATTTGGCATTCACTAGGCCCATCCTGATCTGCCTCTGCTTCCCTTTCCAGCCTCATTTCTCACCTGTCTTCTGCATCTTTTACTCCAGGTATTTTGAGGTACTTTTCTGTTCCCTATTCACCATGTCATTTCCACCTCCATTCAATCTACAGCTTGTGTTCTCTGCCAGGAAATCTATCCCCAGTCCTACCCACTTCCATGCCTTTGCTTTCATCTGACTGTTTATCTTGTGAAACAGCTCATGTATCACTCCCCTCTAAAAAGCTTTGCTGATTCCATGAGGCACCTGGGTGGTTCAGTGGGTTGGGCGTCCAACTTTGGTTCAGGTCATGGTCTCTCGGTCTGTGAGTTCGAGCTCCGCGTCAGGCTCTGTGCTGACAACTTGAAGCCTGGATCCTGCTTCAGATTCTGTGTCTCCCTCTCTCTCTGCCCTGCTCATGCTGTCTCTCTCTCTCTTTCAAAAATAAATATTAAATATTTTTTTAAAAAAGAATACTGTACAGAGGGCAGAGTCACGAAACTAGCACTTCTGCAGTAGTGCCTGGTACATAGTAAATGTCCACGAAACATCTGCCAAGTGGGTTAATAGAGACCATTTGTAAGACAGGACTAACTGTATAGGTATGTGAGTATGTATACACACCTTAAACAATCATACATACACAAGAGAGAAAAAGTCCATTTCAGCAATGTTTTTGCACACTTAAAAATATGATGTAATATGCCCTGATAGATTGAATTTCTACACTGTTAGGGTCCTCCTTTTTTTTTTTTAAGTTTATTTATTTATTTTGAGAGAGAACACATGCGTATGAGCAAACAGGAGGAGCAGAGAGAAGGAGAAAGAGAATCCCAAGCAGGCTTCACAATGTCGGTGCAGAGCCAGATTTGGGGCTCAAACCCACGAACTCCAAGATTGTAACCTGAACTGAAATCGAGAGTTGGATGCTTAACTGACTGAACTGTTAGGTTTCCCTAGTGTCCCCTATTTAAAAGACATTTTTCTAAATATATGAGTAGAATAAGTACTATAATAAACCCTAATAAACAAAAAATAAACCCTGATAAACACATTACACAATTTCAACAGTAACAGAGTCAATCTTAATTCATCACCCCTTGTTCCATTAAATCCCAACCCTCTCCTCTCACCTGTTAATACCTTCCATATGTATCAATAACATGAAGATTTTTGTCAAATAATCTCAATATATTTTACCACAATTATCGAATTAAAAATAATTCTTTAATATCATCTAATACTTATGCTCCAAATCCTCTATCAAAATCTGCTTTTTATCTTTTTATTTTAAATTAAAAAAAATTTTTTTAAGTAGGCTTCCTGCCCAGTGCAGAGCCTGAACTTACAACCCTGAGATTAACACCTGAGCTGAGATCAAGAATTGGGACGTTTAACCGACTGAGCCACCCAGACACCTCAATGTTTGCTTTAAAAAAATTTATTTTAATGTTTATTCATTTTTGAAAGAGAGATACAGACAGAACGCGACTTGGAGAGGGAGAGAGACAGGGAGACACAGAATCCAAAGCAGGTTCCAGGCTCTGAGCTGTCAGTACAGAGCCCGACACAAGGCTCTAACTCATGAACCAGGAAATCATGACCTGAGCCAAAGCTGGATGCTCAAAAGACTGAGCCATTGAATTGCCCCCCCAAATTTGCTTTTGAACTCTAAATGTAGGGGCGCCTGGGTGGCTCAGTTGGTTAAGTGTCTGAGTTCAGCTCAGGTCATAATCTCACACTTTGAGAGTTCGAGCCCCAGAATCCTGTCTCCCTCTCCCTCTGCCCCTTCTCCACTCACTTTTTCTCTATCTCAAAAATAAATAAACATTTTTAAAAAATTTAGACTTTAAATGTAAACACAAGCAATTCCTTTTTTTTTTTTTAATGTTTACTTTGAGGGAGTGAGTGTGTGCAGGTGCCTGCACAGATGTACGTGCAGAAGATGGGCAGAAAGAAAGGGAGACAGAGGATCCAAAGCAGGTTCTATACTGTCAGTGAGTCTGATGTGAGGCTCAGCCTCAGGAACCTTGAGGCCATGACCTGAGCCACAGTTGACACTTAAACCAACTGGGCCACCCATGTGCCCCCAAGAAGCAATTCTAACTGTGTGTCAGTTGGGTAACATAACTAAGGGGGGAAAAAAGGAGCTAATCCAAATAACTTTCATAGTACTTATCCTCTATACTTTAGCCTAAAGGCAATGATAATAATTATAAATACAGTACTAAGAAAACTTGAACTTTTTACTTAGTATGTTGGTGGTGGTAGTTGTATAAATATAGCAATTTTGAAACCATTTTGTGTCTATTGTAGGACTGAGCAAATGAGTACATACATTTATAGCGATGTTTGAGGGAGCCAGTGATTTGCCTGTGAGAGAAAGTCTGACTAAGCCACCAAGCGCCCCTATAACTTATTCTTCTGAAACTATTTCTGAATATATAGTCCAGCCAAATTTCTCTACTTAATATTGACACCATGCCTTGTGAATTCCCATCAGTTTGTGCCAGTTTGTTGAAATACTACTCTTTGTTTAAGGTACGGATTAGAGCCAAATTCCAAGCTCTAATGAGGCACCATGTCTGTCTTGTGGATACTGTAGTCCTAGCACTGAGTACAGACCTGGTACAGAAGCACTCAATAAATTTTGCCAAGGTTATACATAATTATTGCATCATGTTAGCAAAAACCACTTTGTAGTATGAATATGAGTACAAGTCTTTGCAGCTCTGTTGGAGGAAGACAGACCATTCCTTACTGTGTATCTCTCAGTATTTTTTTTCATTATCAGTAGTTAGTAGTTAATTGCTGTGTACTATTCCATTTTAAGAAATCTACCACAATCTGTTTTTCCTGCTAATGGACATTTGGATTGTTTCTGATTTGGGGGTCATTATGGAATAAAGTAGCTACAGACATTTTTATGTAAGTCTCTTTGTAGGTATATGCACTCATTTCTCTTGGGAATAACCCTATAAGTAAAACTGCATCATAGGGATGTACGTTTAACTACTAGAGACTAGGAAAACAGTTTTCCAGGGGTGCCTGGGTGGTTCAGTTGGTTAAGTGTCTGACTTCGGCTCAGGTCATGATCTCATGGTTCCTGGGTTCGAGCCCCGTGTCAGGCTCTGTGCTGACAGCTCAGAGCCTGGAGCCTGTCTTCGGATTCTGTGTCTCCCTCTCTCTCTGAACCCCCCCCCCCCTGCTCACGCTGTCTCTCTCTCTCTCTCTCTCTCTCTCAAAAATAAAACAGGTGCTTCACAGTGTCATCACCTTTTGGTACTGCAAGTTTTTAAACTCTGAGTAATTTTGGTAGATGTAGTAGTACTTACTGGTTTTAATTTGTATTTTCCTGGTAAGTAATGAAGTTGAACATCTTTTCACAGGCTTATTGCTCACTTGTATATCTTCTTTTGTGCAGTTTCAACTTTTTAACCCATTTTAAAATTGACCTATATATTATGAACATGTATGGTTATACATTATGGATACCAACCAGTCCTTTGTCAGATGTTCTCCTTGTCCTCACATTATCTTTAGTTAATGCTCACAAACTACCTACTGAATGAATAACGGGATCATTATGCAATGGGACCAAAGGCTAGGATCTAGGATTATCTTTCTGACTGAAAAAAACTTTAAGAAAAGGTCTTTTTTAAGACATGTATTTGTACAAAGGGAAATGCACTTCTTATATCAAAGTTAAAAATCATATACTTCCAGAGTTGCCAAGAGATTGTGTAAAACAGCCACAAAAGTGGAGGTTGTGTCCTTTTATATACCGTTACCAGTCCTATTTAAGTTAGCGATCACAACTGAAGAAGCAAATACTAAAGCTGCCAGGAGTTAATAATTGATGTGTCGATTAACAAAGTTCCTCTAGCTACCAATCCAAACTCTGGGCAAAAAAAAAACCCTAGGGAAACAATAAAACATGTATTACAGACAAACTTATATAATATATATTTTCCCCCCCTCCAATTGCCCCCATCCATCCTGTAACCAGAAACTTGGACTAGTGAGGGAGAACAGGCCCCGGGGTGAGGACTCGGCCCGCGGGGCCAGTTCTCCGGCCATTCCCAAGACCTTGAAGGGACACTGGGTCAGATGCACGGTTCGCTTCCTTTCACGCGCCGTTACCGCCTTCCTTCCGATTGGCTGATGCGGGACACCACAGACAATACGAGATGACGATTGGCCAAGACTATTGTCAGGGCAGCCTAGCCCACAGGCTCCTAAGAGGGCTACTGAGGTCCTGCCGGAGTACAGTCTAGGGACCGCGAAGCAACTCTTTGCCTACGTGCTGATACACTGCACTACCGCGGCCTGGCTCGAACCCTAAGCTCTGGTGTCCGGCTCCCTGCCCGACTCAATGGGTTCTGGGTCCCCACACATATCCACGGGCGGCGCCGCTGGTCCTACCCAGGGCCGCGGTCATCGCGCAGCCTCCGCCACCGCCTTTTCTCCCCAGCGCCTTCGCTATAATCAGCACCATTCCTACTGCCGACGGTGCGGAAAAGTGACCAAATTTCCTTACCTGAACGACCCTGCTGGCAGACGCCATCTTGCTGCCCATCATGACCCCGAGATGGGGCAGCTTCCGGGTCGCTAGCTAGCTGCAGAGATAACAGGAGACCTGGGCAGCCAGGGGCGGGTCCTATCCGTGACGTCATGGAGGAGGAGCGAGCGTGCCCTCGGTAGGATCCTCCTCCACTGCGTAGCCAGCCTACCCTCGGTGCCTGACCCCGCCCCGCCTCAATTCCCGCTTAGAAACTGCCCCACGTGCTTTCCATTGTATTGTTTTGCAGGCGAAGGTTTGTGATGTTGGGTTTGTTTTGCTCATCAGCCTAAGAGTAAACTAGGGTCATTTCCTTTCCAGTTAGTCAGTTTCTATTTTAAGTAGAATCCAAAATTTAGTCTGAAACCAAATAGGTAATACAAAGTCATGTGGCATCCTAAAACAAGTTCATTAAACTTGGGAGTTAGTGGCAAACTCAGAGTCGTCAATTCCAGGTCTACACAAGGCTACCTCTTATTCTCTCACTTATTGGCATTACTTGATATGGTCTTGTTTTCTCTGCCATTAGTCCTGATACTAAACTGCTGACTGATTCCAGTATGAGAACTCAAAAGTTCATTTTTCTTTTTTTATTGTTTTTTAATGTTTATTTATTTTTGAGAAAGAGAGACAGAGTGTGAGCAGGGGAGGGGCAGAGAGAGAGGGAGACACAAAATCCAAAGCAGCTCTCAGCACAGATCCCGACGCGGCGCTTGAACCCACAAGCAGTCAGATCGTGACCTGAGCCAAAGTCGGTCACTTAGCCAACTGAGCCATCCAGGTGCCCCAAAGGTTCATTTTTCTTTTTGAAACGTAAGTCTTCCATATTATTCCCTCAAAATTACATTAAATTTTGTGGTAAACATTAATGTTTATGTTGTTATAATTTCTAATACATATGTTGTGGCTGTTTAACAATTTTGTAGGTAATGTAGCCATAAGCAACTTTAAGAACAGTGACACATTTGTTTTGAGGACCTAGGTCGGCGGCTTCTGTATCTGGGAAGCTTTTTAGAAATACTTTACCAAGCCCAAAAATGGGCCATCCTAATAAAATTTAAACTATGCTGAAACACTATTTTAACCCATCAAACTGGTCAACATACATAATTTGGGTAACATATTCTGGGGCTGCTGTAGGGAGAAAGGCACTCACATTGTTGGTAGGAGCAAAGATGGTATTTGAAAACTTACATAATGAATGACTCCAACTATATGACATTCTGGAAAAGACAAAATTATGGAGACAGTAATAGGATAAATGATTGCCAGGGACAAATAGGCAGAGCACAGTAGTTTTTAGGACAGTGAAACTATTCTATGATACTATAATGGTAACTATGTGTCATTATACATGTTAAAATCCATAGAATATACTACCTTTGTGTGATAATGACATGTTAATATAGGTTCAATTGTTAACAAATATACCACACTAGAAGGAATGGTGTTAGTGGGGAAGGCTGTGAATGTGTATGAGCAGTAATTGTATGGGAACTCTACTGTCTCTCAATTTTGCAGTGAACCTAAATCTCTAAAAAATAAAGTCTATCCAAAAAAAAATTGTTTTGGGGCACCTGGGTGGCTCAGCTGGTTAAGCATCCACCTCTTGATTTTGGCTCAGGCCATGATCTCATGGTTTGTGAGATGAAGCCCCACATTAGGGTCTGCACTGACAGCACAGAGCCTGCTTGGGATTCTCCCTCTCCTCTCTCTCAAAACAAATACACTTAATTTTTAAAAATTGTTTTAAGTCACCACTGCTGAAAACAGATAACATGTTCTTAAAGCTCAAAAGTGGTGGCTATAGTAGGTAAAAGTGTATTGTATAACTGAAATTTGCTAAGTGGAACTTCAAATGTTCTTACAGAAAAAGAAAAAAAAAGATGTATGTGAGGCAATGTGTTAACTCAAGTGTGGGAATCTCTTCACAATGTATATCAAATCATGTTGTACACTTTCAGTATCTTACAACTTTGTCAATGACCTCGATACAGCTTAAAAAAAAAAAACTCAAAAGCAGCTGAAGCTTAGATTTTTAGTACAGAAAGAAAAAGCAAGTTTCTTTGTAAATATCTACATCAGATTCTCATTCTGAAGTCATTTAAAAGACACAGACTTTCCCGGTTACTTTTTTAAATAAACATTTTTCATTTTTCTTTATGACAGTATTTAAGAAATAAATATGGGCAAAGAAGTCCCATGATTTAGAGCTTTTATTAAAAGTAAACTTTCCAGGGGTGCATGGGTGGCTCAGTCAGTTAAGCATCGACTTCAGCTCAGGTCATGATCTCATGGTTCGTTGATTCGAGCCCCATGTAGGGCTCTGTGCTGACAGCTTGGGGCCTGGAGTCTGCTTCGGATTCTGTGTCACCCTCTCTGCTCCTCCCCTGCTGATAATCTCTCTCTCTCAAAAAAAATAAAAAATAAAAATAAACATTAAAAATCTTTATTTAAAAAACAAAAGGTTTTAAAAATAAACTTTCCAGGGAGCCTGGGTGGCTCAGTTGATTGGGTATCCAACTTTGGCTCAGGTTATGATCTCACGGCTCAAGGGTTCAAACCCTGTGTCAGGCTCTGCACTAACAGCTCAGAGCCTGGAGTCTCGTTTGGATTCTGTGTCTCCCTCTCTCTCTGCTCCTCCCCATCTTGTGCTCTTTCTCTCTCTCTCAAAAATAAATAAATGTTAAAAACAAAAAAACCTTTCCAAGTCCTCATATACACAGCAGTTTCCTGGGAATACGTGATGATAAATTCAGAAAATGTCAAATGCAGTGCAAATTACTGGTCATATTGGTATGGATTTGTTTGGGGGAGTCAGCCAGGAAAATATGACTTTCCTCTACTGTGGGTTCATTTCTAAATGTTGACATTCAAACTCCTTTACAGAATTCTCATCCAACTCCCTTCTGGATTAATTCTCTGTAGGATGAAGATGATAAAAGTAGTTAAAGTGGAAATAGCAAATTGCCTTAACCCCCGAATCTTGTCTTCTCTTCCTACTACTGCTCATTGTCTGTCAGCTACCATCAGATCTGTCATCAGCTCATTTGATTACTTACCCCACTCAGACTCTGTGATTTTTGTCTATACCCTCAATGCTTTTATTTGGCTATTTTCATGGACCTGGAGCACACCAACTGATTCTGCTTCTTGTATTATGTATTTTTTAAATGTTTATTTATTTTGAGAGAGAGAAAGCAAGTGTGAGAAGGGGAGGAGTAGAGAGAGAGGGAGATAGAGGATCCCAAGCAGGCTCCATGTCCTGTGCATGGAGATAACACAGTGCTCAACCTCATGACCGCAAGATCACTACCTGAGTTGATACCAAGAGTTGGATGCTCAACCAACTGAGCCACCCAGGTCTCCCTTGTATTATGTACTCTTAATGTTCCTATCTCTAGGCCTCTGACTCCTTTCTTATTCCATGTACCTTGTTCCTGACATTGGCTGTAGATCTCTTAGGCAAAACCATGCATGACAGCCTTCTGATGTAATGCAATATGAAGTACCTAGTCACAACTTGTGAATTTTCCTGATAAAGAAGTTTGAAACTATAAAAAAAAAAAAAAGGCGGGGGGGACTACATTTAGTAAAGTAGATCTAACTTCTAGTTTAATGGAATACAGATCAAACAAGCCACATAAACTTCTAGGAAGCAATCAGACAAATCATAATAAAAAATGGTCTATAGGTCAACTGGTTTCTTTAAGTCAGTTGACTGTAAGAAAAATAGGGTGCCAGACATATAATCTCTTGCAGCTACTCAGTTCAATTCAATTATGCCAGTGTAGAGAGACAACATCCACAGATAATATGTAAATCTATGGGCAGAGCTTTGTTCCAATAAAACTTTATTTACAAAAACAGGAGGCTGGTAAGCCAGTTTGCTGACCTCTGACACAGATCAATCAACCAACCAAAACAACTGTGACCATCACCAACTTTTCAACTCTGTATTAACAAAAGCACAGGGTGCGTGGGTGGCTCAGTTAATATTCTGACTTCAGTTCAGATCTAATGCTTTGTGAGTTTGAGCTCCACATTGGATTCTGCTCAGACAGTGCAGAGCCTGCTTGGGATTCTCTCTCTGCCCTCCCCTCCCCACTTGCTCTCGCTCTCAAAATAAACAAACTTAAAAAAAGCATCACTGGTCCAAATTTAAAGACTGCCAGATGTAAAAGTAAAATATTTGAATCCCCAACTAAAAATGCTGCTCAGGACATACTAATGCCCTCTTCAGATATGGTCAATGTTAATAATGTAAAGGGAGAACCTAGCAAAGGGCAGAGTCAAGAAAGGAACTTCTTCCAATGAGCAGCACCAGAGCCCAATCAAAAAGTGTTCCCTCTCTTTATCATTTGCCAAGCAGGATTTCAGAATTGCTAACCTTGTCCACTATTATTTGCTGGCTATGTGAAACAAAAGAATTTGTCTTTCCAGTTTATAGATCTTTAGATGATGAAGAGCCACATCTGGACCTGATGGGAAAGACTATCAAGAGATCCTGAACTTGGAAACAGTTATGACTGGATGACACTATTAACTTAATTTCCTTGGGCAATGTTGTGCCTTTCACCTGCAAAGGGAAAGTTAATATTTAAGACCAGCATGGCAGACTGCAGTGGACTCTATTCTTTCCAGCAGATACCCATTTTCTTCCCCCTACTCTGAAACCTAGCGTTCCCTTGCTGTGGGAGTATACTTTCCTGTTCCAGTGATGTTTGGCATGGTGAATGGAGCCTTGGTGTAAATACTGTATACTTCCTCTAAGTAGAAACTTTAAATGTGCTTCTGCAATTACACTTGGCCACATAAGCCAGGAGATTGTTTCATATAGTGAATGTTCCTTATGTCATCCAGCGATCAAACTATGGACCTAAGAGAGATATCAATGTTTGTTACAAGCCACTGTTGTTATTCAGCACTTCAGGAAAAACTAATGAAATTTCTCTGAGTTGGGATTTAGAAGGGAACACACAGGATAATAAAATCCCAGGAAAATGCAAAAAGTTTTTCAGATGATGCTGAATCTTTGTATCAGAAAGGCATTTTCCAGAATAATGCTTTTCCATAAGAAAAATATAACTTGAGCCCAAACCAACAGTCAGCCACTTAGCCAACTGAGTCACCCAGGTGCCCCTCAATTAGTTTTCAAAAAATGGAATGGGGAGCACCTGGGTAGCTCAGTGGGTTGAGTCTGATTCTTGATTTCAGCCTGGGCCATGATCTTGCAGTATGTGAGTTCCAGCCCCGCATCAGGCTCTGTGCTCACAGTGCAGAGCCTGCTTGGGGTTCTCTCTTTCTTTGTCTCTCTCTGCCCCCCACCCGCACTCTCTCTCTCAAAATAAATACATAAACTTTTTAAAAAGTAATGGGATGCTATACAAAATGGAAAGTTCTATTTTTTAGAAGTTTATTTACATTTTTTAAAGTAATCTTTACACCCAATGTGGGGCTTAAACTCATGAAACCCCCCAAGACCAAGAGTTGCATGCTCTACTAAGAACCAGCCAGGTGCCCCAACAAGTTCTATTTTTTAATAATACAAAGTAACATTTACTTTTTATTTAACTTATAAAAGTAATGCATGATATAGAAATACAAAATTTAAAAAGTCACAATTGGGGTAGACTTGGCTCAGTTGGTTGAGCATCCAACTTCAGCTCAGGTCATGATTTCATGGCTTGTGAATTCGAGCCCCACATTGGGAGTCTGTGCCTACAGCTCAGAGCCTGGAACCTGCTTTGGATTCTGTGTCACTCTCTCTCTCTGCCCCTCCCTGACTCATTCCCTCTCTCTCACACATAAACAAATATTAAAACAAAAAATTTAAAAAAAGAGTCACACTTGGGACACCTGGGTGGCTCAGTAGTTCGAACATCCGATTTTGGCTCACGTCATGATCTTAGTTTGTAGAATCGAGCCGTGTCAGTTTCCATGCTGACAACATGGAGCCTGCTTGGGATTCTCTCTCTCTCTGCCCCTCCCCTGCTTGCTTCTCTCTCAAAATAAATAAATAAATAAATAAATAAATAAATAAATAAATATTTTAAATAAAAGGTTACAATTACTCTACAACAACCACAAGAGTTAGCACTTTGGATATGTTTTTCTGTTTTTTCTTTTTTGTATTTTTTAGTGTTTTATTTTTATTTTTGAGAGAGAGAGACACAGTGTGAGCAGGGGAGGGTCAGAGAGAGAGGGAGACACAGAATCTAAAGACAGGCCCCAGGTTCTCAGCTAGCTGTCAGCACAGAGCCCGATGCGGGGCTCGAACCCACAAACCGTGAGATCATGACTTGAGCCGAAGTCGGACGCTTAACCGACTGCCACCAAGGCGCCCCTCTGTTTTATTTTTCAAGGTTGAGGTGCTGTATTTGGATCTCTATTTAAAGATGTTGACGGGGTGTGGGGAACTGGGGGAGATGTTGGTCACAGGACACAAACATGTATTTAGAAGATGGGTAAGTTTTTGGAAATCTAACACACAACATTGTGATTATAATTAATAATATTATATGCTTCAAAGTTACTAAGAGACTAGATCTTAAATGTTCTCACCACAGAAAAAAGAAATAATTATGTAACATGATGAAGATGTTAGCTAATGCCATGGTGGTCAAATCAGCCTCCTGTATACCTTAAACTTACACAATATTATGTCAATTTTACCTGTATATTAAAAAAAAGAGAAAGAAAAAAGAATCTGTGGGGAGATAAATATGAGATTTATTTGAATAAAATAGAACTTATAGTTAGGAAAAAAAAACCAAGATGTGGATATCCTTTTCTAATATTTCTAATATTTTAGTTGACTGACAAATGCACAGAAGTATTCCAAATGATGGTGGTAGGGAGGATGATGAGGTTAAATGAGTGATGAGTATTAAAGTGGGCACTTGTTGTGATGAACACTGGATGTTGTATGTAAATGATAAATCACTAAATTTTATTCCTGAAATTAATATTACACTGTGTTAACTAACTAGGATTTAAATAAAAACTTGTAACTTACAAAGAAAGAAAGAAAAGAAAAAAGAAAAGACAAGACAAGACAAGACAAGAAAAGAAAAGAAAAAAGAGAAAAGAAAAGAAAAGAAAAGAAAAGAAAAGAAAAGAAAAGGGAAGGAGGGAGGGAGAAAGGAAGGAAGGAAGGAAGGAGGGAAGAAAAAGCATTCCAAATGAGAGTTGGGATTGCCAGGAATGTTGTAAAAAAATGTCCACATTCAGTGGAACGCTAGATAAGATGTCTTTTGGGAGCCTTGCAAGGCTAAAATCTTCAGATTCATTTGAAGTATGCCAGTCACTTTAATTATCATATTTAAAACAATAGATTCCATGTTATAGTGTTAAGCTACAAAAAATTTGCAGTATTAAAAGTTTCAAAAACACTAAAATATTACTTGAAATATGCTATTTAAATGATATACAAAAGATGGGAACAAAAAATAACAAAATAGAATTCTTATTAGATGGTGAGATTCTTCTCAAGCTGTAGAACAGTTTCCTTAAGTGCAGAATCCTCTGCCCAGTTGGCTTTACTTCCTAGAATGAGGTTCTGTAATTAAAAAAAAAAAGATTTTTTACCTCAAAGTTGTAAGTATTTTAAAAAATTTGACAAGATTTTTAAAAATCCTCTTTTACTGATGTTATGAAATATTTACCAAACTAGGTGTATTTACTCTATGAAAAAATACATTCTTGTATACTCATTTCCACTTTCAGTAAGACTTCGGCCTTGATCCCCATAATGCTAAGGAATATTTATGATGTTGATAACAATTTTTTCTGCTTCGTCAATTTTGTGGATAGTTTTTACCTGTTAAGGATTTTTGCAATGGTAGTCTAGATTAAAGGAAAAAGACTGCAGCTCTGATTTAGAGTCATTTTGCACTTCTACAGTGAAAAATAGTTTAAGCATAAACTGTTATGCCCTATTGATTATTTTAAAACTATGGCTCAATGATAGCAAGTTACTAATTGAAATTCTGTTAAAACAGATTTTAGAATATAAGTGTTAATACTGTTATGTACAAAAATATTTAAAATTTGGCCTATCTATAGCATTTTTGTGATTTTGGGCTAGTGCTTATACATACAATTAAATTACAAAGACAAACGGAAGTAAGCATTCAAATATGACTAAACCCATTAGGGGCAGGAGCTCCTAAGGTAGCCAAAGCTATGTTCTGCTTAACAAATCAATGATTTCATTAAATAAGACTTAACTAAGAGTATATGAATAAAAAATTAAGAAGGCAAAATAACAGAGGTCTCAAAGCAGTATGAAGGAACATGTACCAAAGAAAATTTAAATAATCCTGTCCTTACAAGGCAATCCTCCACTTGAGGATAGCCTAGGGGACTTCCTTAACTCCTAATCAAGTAACCCACTATTACTAAAGAATAGGTTTAAGATCTGAGGACAGGGGCGCCTGGGTGGCTCAGTCGGTTAAGCATCTGGCTTCAGCTTAGGTCATAATCTCACGGTTCGTGGGTTCGAGCCTCGCGTCGGGCTCTGTGCTGACAGCTAGCTCAGAGCCTGGGGCCTGCTTCAGATTCTGTATCTCCCTCTCGCTCTGACCCTCCCCTGCTCACACTGTCTCTCTTTGTCTCTCAAAAATAAATAAAAAACATTAAAAAAAAAAAAAAAGATCTGAGGACAAATTTCTTATGGTCAGTTATAAGAACTCATATTCTACGAAGATAGGCTTTACAATAATAAGCATTTGCTTTGACACATAATAAGCATATTAACTGAATAAGTGAAACATGGTAATATAAGCATTTCATCTCAACAATTTTGAGGTATTTCATAATTCAAAAGTAATGAAAACCCTCTAGAATAAAGGAACACATAAAATTTAAGAGGTGAAAAAAGTTTTTAAAGGTGACATGATAATAACTACCAACATTTATTGATAATTTAGTTCGACGAGACATTATCCTAAACAGATTAACATGAATTATCTTCTTTAGTTTTCACAACTTCTCTTTCTAAACAGAGAAACTGATGTTGAAAAACCTTAAAAAATTTGCTCAAGGTCTGCAACTATTAAGCTGCAATCACGATCATAATTCTAGATTCCCATCACCCCAATCCATGTTTTCCCCATTCTCCCAAGTCTCCACCATTACACCATTCTACGTCCACAGAGCTGCTAAAATCATTCCACTTATAAATGCCTAAGATCTAGCCATAGTAAAAAAAAATCAAAGGCTTAAATATTAAATACACATAAATTCCAAATATATGTAAGCAGACTAATATTTAGTATTAAATTCATGATTTTTTTCAGGATCAAAGACTAACTGAAAGCTTATCTGAAAATAAGAGAATCAATCATTTTTAAAAAGTTCTTTACCTCCTTTCCTAATTTATATAAATGTTACTTACCTGGAACATATGTTGAATGACTGTAGTAATTTCTATCTCCATCTGTAGGTTTTGTTTAATGGCCTTTATCTTGTCTGAATTTTCCATAATGGCCAAATCATCTTTCTGTTTGTTCTTTTCAGTCTGTATTTCTAAAAGCTTACTTTCTGAAGCTTGTTTTAATTCTATTAGGTTAAAAATAAAAACAAAAAAACATTACATGTAACAACTACAAACAAGAATCCTGAAAAACCGTGAAGCAGAACAGTTCCTGACTATTTCAGTCAAGAGAAAGTATGCAATAAGCAGAATTTTAGGGTGCAGTTCCATTTTGATCTGAAAATGACTTTTGTGGTGCAAAATACCAGTATTTTAATTTTACAGTTAGCAATGTACTCCATGAAAGGTTCACAGTATGTATGTATGACAATGACAGCTGTCTACATATATTTGAAGTGGCATTATGTTAAAGAGAACTTATAATGGGCTGCCAAAAGAATAGACACAGATATATCTAAGGAAATATTTTTTCCTCCTTTATTTACAGAAATGACAATTCAGTAAGATAAATTTTCAACGAAAAGATTCTCTTCTCCAGAGATAAAAACATCATCAACCATTTAGTGTAGTTCCTGAAATGTTCTAAGAATTAAACCATTTGAAAACATAAATGGGTGTGTCCTAGGAACTTGGTTCCTAGACATTAATGGATGAAAAGTAGGTTGGAATCCAATGGAAAAAAAATTAAACATCCAAAGGATGATTAGATCAGATGACCAAGAATACTTCTGACCCTGGGATTACTTACAAACAGGCAAATGTGTGTTATATTTAAAAAAAAAACAAATCATGCCTATATTATTAAATGAAAAAGGCAGTTTAGAACATAGAGTAAAATGAGGCGAACTTTGATAAGAAATAAGCACTGAAGATTGATTACCTCTTGATAATATCTCTTGATAGTTTACTTTTCCTAAGTATACTTTTCTGTTTCTAAATTCTACTGAAAATGTGTATTACTTTTCAAATGCACATTTCAATAATTTCAATACAAAAAGCCATCTCATGTTCATTAAGTTAAAAAGCTATAGAATCATATGTATCAACTGATAATTTAAAATAATGTATATATATTAAAAAATTATATATATATAAATATGTTTATATGGGCAGGGAAAAATCCTGCAGTGATATATGCCTAACTGTGGTCACATAGGAAAGAGGTATGAATTTCACATAATACTTTTCTGTATCGTTTTTTTCCCCTGAGAATATATTAATTTTGTGATTTAACGTTCTAAAACAAGAAAAATAAATCAAGCTAAATACATTTTAATACTACTTTTATTTACTGAAGTTTATTTTATTTTGAGAGATACAGCGTGAGTGGAAGGGGGAGAGAGAGAGAGAGAGAGAGACAAAGAAACCCAAGCTGACAGCACAGAGCCAGAGGCAGGGCTTGAACTCATGAAACCGTGAGATTATAACCTGAGATCATGACCAAGAGTCAGATGCTTAACCAAATGAGCCACCCAGGTGCCCCTTAATACCACTTTTAAAAATGCCACGTGTAGGGGCACCTGAGTGGCTCAATTGGTTGAGCGTCCAATGTTGGGGCAGTCATGGTCTCGAGGTTCCTGAGTTCAAGCCTCGCATCACGTTCTGCACTGACAGCTCAGAGCCTGGAGCTGCTTTGGATTCTCTGTCTTCCTCTCTCTCTCTCTCTCTCTCTCTCTCTCTCTCTCTCTCTCTCTCTCTGCCCCTCTCTCTCCCCAACTTGCACACGCTCTCTCTTTCTCAAAAAATAAACAAATTTTAAAATATTTTTTAAAATGTGTGTGTGAAATTATGAGAAAATCTGAAAACTAGCTAAGAAATTTCTCATCCCTATCTCAATGGCTGAGATAGCTGGCCTTTATCAGTCTCCATAGTAAGTGGAAATGTTTTCTACAAAAAACCAAAACCAAAACCAAAACAAACTGTTCTACATACGTAATCTCTTCTTTCTCACATCAAGCAGTTTTTCCTCCAAATCCCAAGATTCCTGTTATTAGAAATAAAGATTAAGGCACATTACTTAAGAACAAACCTATAACACATCACTGAATTTTATCTATTCTCCTTTTTTAAACTTCGAGTTCTCAATCCCTTTATTTCCATACAGAAAAGAGACAAAGGACAGTAGCTTAAATTATAAGTAGATAATCAGCC
This sequence comes from Cryptoprocta ferox, assembly GCA_028646485.1. Taxonomy (NCBI): domain Eukaryota; kingdom Metazoa; phylum Chordata; class Mammalia; order Carnivora; family Eupleridae; genus Cryptoprocta; species Cryptoprocta ferox. The sequence continues at coordinate 47,106,289 of CM053572.1, read as the reverse complement.
ACTGTGTCAGAAATAACTGAGTTATGAAAAAGAGGAAACTTATGGACAGTGAATTCCAATTATACCAGTAACCTCTGGGGAATCCTATATAATCATACACAATACATTTGCCAGCAACAAGTTACTAAAATCATGAGAATGTGTAAAGAGCCCAATGTGCAGTTACCTGGTGTGATTTCATTATTAATTTGTTTAGCTTTAATATGTGTTTCATGTTATCCACAAGCACACTGAAAAGGAATAAAAAATATGACTTAACCTTAATTAAAATAAAAAATCTCATTAATGAACACATCAATTACTATGGATTCCCTTTCATGAAATTTACTGTATATTTCAATAGAAAGTCATCACTTAGCAAAATAAAGCTGGAAAAGTTTTGATGTAAACTAAATTTGTGTTTAAAATGAGAGATGCAGGGGCTCCTGGGTGGCTCAGTCAGTCAGGTGTCTGACTCTTGATTTCGGCTCAAGCCATGATCCCGCAGTTCCTGAGTTTGTGCCCCATGTCGGGCTCCATGCTGGATTTGGAGGCTGCTTGGATTCTCTGTCTTTGTCTCTCACTCTGTACTCTACCCCCTGGCTGCTTGCTCTCTCTCAAAATAAATAAACTTTAAAAAAATTAGAGATGCAAAAAATAAATAAAAACGATAAAATTAGAGATGCATTTCCCTAGAAAAATCTGTAATCACAGAGAAGAAAATATGAAATTTAGGGGCACCTGGGTGGCTCAGTCGGTTAAGTGTCTGACTTCAGCTCAGGTCATGATCTCACAGTTGGTGAGTTCAAGCCCCATGTCAGGCTCTGTGCTGACAGCTCAGAGCCTAGAGGCTGCTTCAGATTCTGTGTCTCCCTCTCTCTCTGCCCCTCCCCAGCTTGCTCACTCTATCTCTCTCTCTCAAAAATAAATAAACATTAAAAATTTTTTTTAAAAATATGAAATTTAAGCATGTAGTAATGTTTATAAAAATCTCCTATTTTGGAGAAAAGCCCTAATTACTTGCTAATAAGCTGCTTTTAAAAAAAATACACTTAATATTTTAGAGCAGTTTTAGGCTGACAGCAAAACTGATGGAAGGTTCCCACATGCCCCTGCATGGACACATGCACAGCCTCCTTGACTATCAATATCCCCCTGGAGAAAAGGTCTGTTCATCAAAATGAGTCTACTTTTAGCACATCATTATCATCCAAAGCCCACAGTTTATATTACAGTTCACTCTTGGTACTGTACATTCTATGGGTTTGACAAATGTATAAAGACATGTATCTACCATTAATCATCAATAAGAAGAGTTTCACTTAATAAGCTGTTTTTTTTAACCCTCATGTCTTCAACAAAAGCCTGTGCTAGTCATCAGTAATGTAAAACAGAGTAAAACACAAAGAGGAAGAGAAAAAAATCTGTTGAAAGAGATAAATAAATCCGCAACCACAGTACAGTATTATTACAACCAGTAATAAATAGGAATCATGGAAAGAGTTGTGCACAGAGTACAACAAGGGAAACCCTGGAATCTTAAAGGGCATGAAGTAATTACCTAGATCAACTAGTTTGGTATGGCTGGAGCCAAACGGTGTGAAATAAGACAATAAGAACAATGGTTCTTACACTCCAAAGTGCCACAATGCTTTGGAAGGATGTTAAATGTGGATCACCAGATCACCCCCACCACCCTCATTTATCTGCAGAGACTGAGTCAACAGATTTGGAATGAGACCAGCAATGTGATCTCTGTGATAATACTGTCTGTTCTGATAAACAGTCAGGTATTTGAGAAACACTGCAGAAGGAGTTTGTTGAGGAGACTGATAATGGGGATCTTTGCACAGACCTGGGAAAGCTAAACTCATTTTCCACTAATTATAGCTGTAATGGTTTGTAAACTTTAAAACATGCTAAAGCCACTATCTCAGCCTACTTGGGCTTTCTGTCCTCTTTGGGTGTCAATACATCCTGAACCTCTTTAACTCAAGAATGTTTAAAGCTCTCCTTTAAAGGAGGAGTAATTGTTAGAGGGCCCAAATTCAGATTTTAGGATTTATGGAATCCTGGAATTAAATGGAATATGGGGAGAATCCATTGCCAGTCTGAACTAAGACACCCTAAAGGAGAACTGCTCAAATGCATCTTGACACGTTTATGGTGCTAATGGTAGGGGATCTTTTATCACAAGATTTTTGGAACAGGTAAGGCCTCTGAGGCCAGACACAGAGGACAATATCATAGAGAACCTGGACTACCAAAGTTTTTTATATTCCTTCGTAAATAGTTTAACACAGACAAACTCATTTCTGCCAATGAAAAATGAGACATATAATTCCTATCTCATTGGGTTATTGGATTAAATGACCTAATCCTGCTCCTGTTTTATAGTAAACACAGAACAAAAGTTAACTTTCAAAATCTTTCTTCAAATTTTCAGATTTTCTGGCTAAAAGTCTCCATTGCTTCTTCGGGCTACAATACAAACAAAATATTGGCAGGACTAAAAAACTATAATGCTGAAGAGGGCACACAAAAATGCCATCACTTTTCTTATTCCCCAGATAAAGGTGGATGGCATTGATGGTGAATTAAAAAAAAAAATCACAAAACCAGGGTGCCTAGGTGGCTCAGTCAAACATCCAACTTCAGCTCATGTCATGATGTCATGGTTTGTGAGTTCGAGCCTCACATTGGACTCTCTGATATCAGCACAAAGCCTGCTTTGGATCCTCTGTTTCCCTCTCTCTCTGCAACACACCCCTCCTACTCATGCTCTCTTTCTCTCAAAAATAAATAAAATCATTAAAAACAATTTTTTCCACAAAATTAAAGTCATTATACCAATCTCCCTTCTTTTTCTCATCCTTAACAAATCCAGAAAAAAAAGAAAAAAACAAACATACCTAGTCTGGGGGTTAATTTTCTCCAGGTTTTTTTTAAGTGCAGTCGAAAGTTGCATCCTATAATGCAAGGAAAAAAGCTTGCATTATAAAACATGGATAACATTTGTAGTACATCGAAAAGAAAAAAATTAAAATGACAATTAAAGATTGATTTCCTTTAAATGTAATCTAAACCAAAGTAGTTTGTAAAACACTATTGTATGGGAAATACTTTGATAAATAAGTTACAAAAATGTAAAATAACAACATGGCTAGGGGTATGCACTTCTATGCTGAGGGGCTGATTAGACTTGAAATCAGCCTGAGATTTGTTCTCCCAGCCACCCACCTTGGCACAGGGCCAGCAGGAAGCATTAAGAATTAATGCACTACAGAGATTAGTACAGGCCTGAAATGGAGAAAGTTAGGGAATATAAAGCCATACTTCAACATAAACTTTAAAACATACCTATATATAAGCAAACTCCGTAAATTACTTTTAAATTCAAACAGTTAGTAAATAATAATGAAAAGGCAATCAACTTACTAATATTTAAGTCATTTCCTCATTTATGTCATACACAAAAATTTGACTCATTAAAATAAGATCTCTTAGTAGCTCTGAAGTCATCTTGAAAAATATGATCTAGGGCACATGGCTGGCTCAGTGAGTTGAGTATGCATTCTTGAATTGGGATCATGATGTAAGTCTCATGTAGGGCGTAGAGCTTACTTAAAATAAATAAATTAATTAATTAAAAAATATATATTATCTACACAATGAGCCAGCTTCTGAGAAAAAGGAAAATGTTCACTGCTGGAAACGATTAAGAGGACTTTAATTACTTTTCAACTAAATGTATAAGAAATTCATCTGGGAAGGCCAGAAACATACGGAAACAATTTTAAAAGTCATTCAACTTAAGTGAGATTATTAATTGAGATCATAAGTCTACAAGATATCACGTTTGCCTTATTAACAGCTATATACCAACACCTACCTCAAAGCTTAAGACATAGTAAGCACCCAAATATTTCTTAAATGAATTTTAAAATAGATGCAAAACCTATATTAAAAATATATTTAGGGGCGCCTGGGTGGCTCATCAGTTAAGTGTTCAAGTTTTGATTTTTGGCTCGGGTCACAATCTCATGGTTTGTGAGTTTGAGCCCCACTTCAGGCTCTGTGCCATCAGAGGCGCTGCTTGGAATTCTCTTCTTGGCCCTTCCCCAACTCGTGCTCTCTCTCAAAGAAATAAACTTTAAACAACAACAACAACAACAAAATATATACACACACACACACACACACACACACATTTTTAACTCGATGACAATACTTTGACTTGACTAATAGTCAACCGTAGTAATGGAATCCAGTAATCCTTTGAAAGACTGAATGGTATTTAAGTTCCTTGACTGACATTTCCTTATTAACTAAATCTTACATAACTACTTCAACTGAAGGTATTAATGAATGATGTTAACTTTTCTCTCATAGCTCAAATTTTTGTGACCATTATCTAATGATCATTTTACTTGATCAATCATTTAGACTAGTTAAAATATTCCCTCTATCTCAAATCATAACCAATTTGTATTCAGTTCACAATGTGTATACCTAAAATGTAATAATTACCTGTCTAATGCAAGCTTTTTCATTTCAAAAGCAGTTTTCACCTCTTCAATTTCATTTTCGAGGTCTTCAATTTTACTATCAAAGAAGCATGACCAAAAGAATTTCAGCAATATAAAAAAAATTCACTATTAGAATAAATATATAAAGTAAACCTTTGAAAAAAGTAAACTGACTCTATCTCGATAAAAGTATTCTACAGGCCCCCACACTGATACATTTATAGATTTGGTAAACAGATACTTCTGAGAATACCGTAGTAATTATCTTGTGAAAGGAGAATGCCAAAAGTGCTAATAGGATCACTAATGTAATGTGAGAACATACCCTATATCAACAACTTCTCAGTACATGCATGAAAATTTATTTGGAAAAATAAAGAAAAGGAAAAAGGAAGATAATGGTGTAAGATGGTAATAGTATCAAATCTTAGTGAAAAACACAAAATTGAGGGGCACCTGGTTAAGCCTCCAACTCTTGGTTTCAGCTCAGGTCCTGATCTCACGGGTTGTGGGATCGAACCCCACATCGGACTCTATGCTGACAGCATGGAGCTTCTGTGGGATTCTCTCTCTCTCCCTCTCTCTGCCCCAATCCTGCTTCCACTCTCCCTCTCTCTCAAAATAAATAAATAAATATTTTTTTTAAAAAACACAAAATTTAAAAATATAACATACGCTTCAATTTGCTTATCTTGGATGATTTGTTCTGGAGTTTTTTCTTCACCTACAAATAAATAATTTTTTGAAGTTAGTAACAGTTTAGAAGAGTGCTGTCCAGGGACCCCTGGGTGGCTCAGTTGGTTGAGCATCTGATTCTTGATTTAGGCTCAATTCATGATCCCAGATTCTGGGATCAAACCCTGCATTGAGCTCTACTCTGAGCATGGAGACTGCTTGGGATTTTCTCTCTCTGCCCCTCTCCCCTGCTTGTGCTCTCTCTAAACAAATAAACAAAAAGATTCTCTTTCCCTCTGCCTCTCAGAAATATAATGTAAGCCACAAACTCAAACCAAAAATTTAATTTTTTTTTTTTAAAGTAGGCTCCACGCTGGGCATAGACTTGGAATTCATGAACATGGGGCTTGAACTCATAACCCTGAGATCAGGACCTAATTTGAGATCGAGTCAAATGCTTAGCTTACTGAGCCACCCAACTGCCCCCCCCCAAAACTTATTCTTTTACTACCCTCCCAATTTCCCAAAATTTCTTTTAATTTCTAGTTTCCTTGTTCTAAAGCAAGTAAAAATATTTTAGTATAACTTATTTAAACCCAAAAGGTCTAAAATATTTTCATTTCAACATGTAATTAATTTAAAATTACTAATGAAATATTTTACAATCTTTTCTTCTGTATTTTACATTTATAGCCCCTCTCATAGACTAACCACGTTTCAAGTGGTCGGTCAATAGTCACATGGAGCTAGCAGTTGCCATATGGGACAGAACAGTTTTAGAATAATGGAAAATAAAAAAGGCATAAAATATTAACATGAGCAATACAATATCAAAAAAATCATCTGTATGTCTATGTTAGCAACAAACTGGAAATTAAAAGATAAAATTATGCTGTGCAATTTCTTTCAAAAACATGAAATACTTAAGGATAAATTTAACAAAATATGTACATGACCTCTATACTGAACACTTTCAAATACTGGAAAGATACATTATGTATAGGTATTAGAAGAATCAATATGGGTAATACAACAATTTCCCCCATATTGATCTATAGAGCCCAATCAAATGCCAAACAAAATTCTAATACCTTTTTTTTTTTTTCTGTAGAAATTGACAAGCTGGGGGCACCTAGGTGGTTCAGTTGGTTAAGCATCTGACTCTTGGTTTTGACTCAGGTCATGATCTCACAGTTCATGGGTTCCAGCCACACATCAGGTTCTGCACCAACAGTGTGGAGCCTGCCTGGGATTCTCTCTCTGCCCCTCCCCAGCTCACAATCTCTTTACTCTTTTTCTCTCAAAACAAACTTTAAAAAAAAAACCAAAGAAACAAATTGACAAGCTGATTTTAAAAGGCATATAGAAACACAAAGGACCTAGAATAGTCAACAATGTTGATAAAGAAGAACACTGGAAGTCTTACAGGCATTGATATCAAGATTTAAGATTTACTATAAAGCCACAGTAATCAAACAGTGTGGCATTATTGTAAGCATAGACAAATGCCTCAAGGGAACAGAGAAAAGAGCCCACAAATACACCTACAAATAAACAATGGAGAAAGGAAAGTCTTTTGAACAAACAGAGCTAGAAAAACTGGATTTCCGTAGGGGGAAAAAAAAGACTCTTGATCCTTAGCTCACAGCATACCAAAAAATTAACTCGAAAAGGACCACAGAACTGAATGTTAAATGTAAAACTGTAAGTCCTGTAGAACAAAACAAAGGAGAAAATCTTTGTGACCTTGGAGTGGCCACAGGTTTCTTAGATAGGACTTAAAATCATATACCACAACAGACCAAATAACGTGATAAAAGGCACTTCATCAAATTAATGCCTCTCGTTCCTCAAAAGATAGTTTAAAAACAAGGCAAGCAACAAACTTGGAGAAAATACTTGCTAGATATATAGGTAGATACAGAGAAAGCTACATATAAAAGTATATGTAGAGGTAGATATATGAAAAGAAAACCTACATTTATAAACAAAGAACATAAATCCAATAAGACTAATAATCCAATTAAAAAATAAGCAACAGGGGTAGGTTGCTTGGGTGGCTCGGTCAGTTAAGTGTCTGACTTTGGCTCAGGTCATGATCACATGGTTAACGGGATCAAGCCTCACATCAGGCTCTGTGCTGACAGTGCATAACCTTGAGATTCACCCTCTCCCTCTCTGCTCCTTCCCTGCTTGCACTCTCTCTCCCTCGCCCTCTGTCTCAAAATAAATAAATAAACTTAAAAAAATATTTTTAGAAACCCTGGAATATCAGACTGACAATACACGAGAACTACCTTTGGGTATATGGCCTTATAAAAGAAACTGAGCACAGTGTGAAAAGTTCCTAAGTTCAAACATGTATTCAGGTTAAGTAAGACATCAATGTGGCCACTCAGGTTTTCCACAATTCTTTCTTCTTATAATTTTTTAACAGTTTATTTATTTGAGAGAGACACAGAAAGCATGAGCGAGGGAGGGACAGAGAGAGAAAAATAGACAAAGAGGGAGAATCCCAAGTGGGCTCCCCGCTGACAATTCCAATGCAGGGCTGGAACTCACAAAGCAGTGAAATCATGATCCGAGCCAAAATCATGATCTGAGCCGAAATCAAGAGTCAGATGCGTAAGTGACTAGGCCACCCAGGTGCCCCTACAAAACTCTTGATTCAACCTAAAGTAGTAATTGGTTTTATTCTTTAAGCCCCTTTTACAAAGAAAGATTCACCAAAACCTATCTTTGTAACCCAAGGGCTTACAAATCAAGTGGCAATAATGGTGATTACGTCAGGAGAGCTAACCCATTATTTTAGTACTCTCTTGCGTTAATATTTTTAGACTTCTGCATTAATAGTTTTAAAAGATAACTTTAAATTTGTTCAACGTTTAGAATCAAAAATTGTCATTCGTGTCTTTAAGCTGATCTCCCTTCTGCCTCTCATTCAATGCTTCTCAAAGTATAAATCTTAGATCACTTGCTTAACAATCATCTGATCTGCTAATTTAATTTCCCAAATTGTTGAAGGTAGCACAAGTTCTAGGACTCCTTCAAGAGGACAAGTTCAGGAATTTCCCAATTCTTTGATCAACAGAACTCAACTGTCTGGCATTTAGTTTTTTAAATCTATTTTCTGAATCCCTAACAAGTTCCTGAGGGCCAGGGCATGCCTATTTCTTGCCTTCTTACATAGTATAGCACTATATTATGCTGCCAGTCCATTTATAAAATAAATAACTTTTTGTAAAGTTGATTTTCTTTTCTCTAGAATACTAATCATCAAGCTCACAAAATCTTTTTTGAAAATGAAAATACTTACTTGCATCAACCATTGATTTATATTCCAAGAGTTGTTGTTTAGTCTGTGCTCTCAGCCTAAAATCAGATAAAGAGAAGAGAAATTAAGTACATTAATTAATTAAGTAAACTCTACCCCAATATGGGGCTTGAACTCATGACCAGTAGATCAATAGTCACATCCTCTACTGACTGAGCTAGCCAGGTGCCCCAGAGAGTCATGTATTTATTGAGGTTTTATTCATTAATATATGATAAACCAACTCATTTTTTCAGAAGTTTATGCATTTAATGAATGTGAATGAACTCAGCAATAAGTCTTCTAGTTTTGCCTGATTTCATTTCAGTGGCCCTAAAGAGGGGCACCTGGGTGGCTCAGTCAGTTAAGTATCCAATTCTTGATCTCAGGGTCATGAGTTCAAATGCCACATTGGGCTCCAAACTGGGCGTGAACACTACTTAAATAAAAAACAGGGCGCCTGGGTGGCTCAGTGGGTTAAACCTCCAACTTGGGCTCAGGTCCTGACCTCACAGCTCATGGACTGGAGCCCTATGTCAGGCTCTGTGCTGACAGCTCAGAGCCTGGAGCCTGTTTCAGATTCTGTGTCTCCCTCTCTCTCTGCCCCTTCCCTGCTCACACTCTGTCTTTCTCTCTCTTAAAAATAAATAAACATTAAAAAAATTTTTTAATTAAAAAAATAAAGAAAAATATAATAAAATGGGCATAAACAGAGTTTGGTTCAAGATGGCAACATAGAAAAACTCTGAACTCAACGCCTCCACAGAACAAACCAAATTACATCTATTTTTTTTTTTTAATTTTCATGTTTCTTTATTTTTGAGAGAGAGAGACAGACAGAGTGTGAATGGGGGAGGGGCAGAAAGCGGGAGACACAGACTCCAAAGCAGGCTCCAGGCTGTGAGCTGTCAGCACAGAGCCCAACACAGGGCTCAAACCCATGAACTGTGAGATCATGACCTAAACTGAAGTCATACGCTTAACCGAGCTACCCTGGCGCCCTATCAAATTATGTCTATTAATTACACTATTCCTCTTGAAGAACTAAGGGCTGACTGAACAGCTACTGAATAACCAAGGATAGAGAGAACAAAAAACAACAGGAAGAGAGATGGAGACATGCTACAATTTGAAAGAGTAACTAGCATACACAGATCTAGCTCCAGCCAGCCAGCAAAAGTCACCAACCACACACAGTCTGCATAGGGAGCACCATACACAAGATCACTCCTCTAAGTTTAGGAGAAGTAGCTGTTTTGCCTAATGCACAGAAACAAACACAAAAAGTCAAACAAAATGGGGAGACAGAGGAATATGCTCCAAAAGAAAGAACAAGAAAAAAACCTCAGAAAAAGAACTCAATGAAACAAATTAAAGATATGGCTGAAAAAGAATTTAAAGTAATGATCATAAAAATACTCACGAGACTGGAGAAAAGACTGGAAGAACTCAATGAGACTTTCAAAAAAGAGACAGAAAACATTAAAAGGAACCAATCAGAGTTGAAGATTGTAATAACTTAAATAAAAAACACATTAGAGGGAATCAACCTCTGTAGATTAAAGGATGCAGAAGAAAATATCAGTGATCTGGAAGACACGGTGATGAAAGCATGCAAACAGAACAGCTCAAAGAGAAAAGAAGTTTTAAAAATGCAAACAGATTAAGAAATCTTTTAGACAACATCAAACAAAGATCTGCATTACTGGGGTCCCAGAAGAAGAAGACAGAGAAAGGTGTAGAAAACTTACATAAAGAAATAATAACTGAAAACACAGGGAAGGAAATAGACATCCAAATCCAAGCAGCACAGAAATTTCAAACCAGATGAACCCAGGGAGGTGCAGACATGACACATACTAATTAAAATATCAAAGGTTAAAGATAAAGACAGGGTGCCTGGGTGGCTCAGTCGGAAAAGTGTCCAATTCTTGATTTCAGCTCAAAGCACTGTCAGGCTCTGTGCTGACAGTGCGGAACCTGCTTGGGATTCTCTCTCTCCCTCTCTCTCTCTGTCCCTCCTCTGTTCACGCTGTCTTTCTCTCTCTCTCTCTCTCTCTCGGTTGAGCATCTCTCTCTCTCTCAAAATAAATGAACATTTAAAAAATATATAAAGAAAGAATTAAAAGCAGCAAGAGAAAAACAAAAAGCAAAAAGCACTACAAAGGAAAACCTATGAAGCTATCAGCTGATTTTTCAGAAGAAACTTTGCAAGCCAGAAACAAGTAGCATGACATATTCAAAGTGATGAAAAGAAAAAAGTAACCTATACCTATAGGGTTATCATTAAGATTTGAAGGAGAGGGGCGCCTGGGTAGCTCAGTCGGTTGAGCATCCAACTTCAGCTCAGGTCATGATCTTACGGTTCGTGGGTTCGAGCCTCGTGTCGGGCTCTGTGCTGACAGCTCAGAGCCTGGAGCCTGTTTCAGATTCTGTGTGTCTCTCTCTCTGCCCCTCCTCTGCTCACACTGTCTCTGTCTCTGTCTCTCTCTCTCTCTCTCTCAAAAATAAAATAAAACATTAAAAATTTTAAAAAAAGATTTGAAAGAGAGATATGGTTTCCCCAAAAAACAAAAAATAAAGAAGTTATCACCACTAAACCAGTGTTGTAAGAAATGTTAAAGGGACTTCCTTAAGTAGAAAAGAAATGGCCAAATAAGATATAAGAAATGAATAAAAATGTAAAATATGACAAGATAAATATAAAATGTGGAAAAGGTAGTAAAAAGGGAAGAGAAGGGGGAAAGATTGTTTTCTTCTACAGTTTTTTTGGGATTTTTTTTGGTACAGTATGTTTGAACTTAAATGAACATCAAATTAATATGGACTGGTATTTATTTGGATGTTATAGATGAACCTCATGGTAACCATAAACCCAAAACCTATGATAGATAAACAAAAAATAAAGAGAAAGAAGCCAAACAAAACACTACACTCATGGATCACAAAGAAAAAGAGCAAGAAAGGTCTTATGCAGAAAAACTACAAACACACCAGAAAACAAATTTTAAAAATGGAAATAAGTACACACGTATCAGTAACTACTTTAAATGTAAATGGCCCAAATGTTCCAATCAAAAGACAGAGAATGATAGAATGGATAAAAAAAACAAGACCCATCTATATGCTGCCTAACAGAGACTCACCTCAGACCTCAAGATGTATAACAGACTGAAAATGAAGGGATGGCAAAACATTCACCATGAAAATGGAAGTCTCCCCATCTCAAAAAAGCCTACGTAGCAATACTTATACCTGACAAAATAGACTTTTTTTTCCAAAATACTTAAAAAATTTTTTTTTAACATTTATTCATTTTTGAGAGACAGAGAGACAGCGTGAGTTGGGGAGGAGCAGAAAAGAGAGGGAGACAAAGAATCTGAATCAGGCTCTAGGCTCTGAGCTGTCAGCACAGAGCTGGATGCAGAGCTCAAACCCACCAACTGTGAGATCATGATCTGAGCCGAAGGTGGACGCTTAACCGACTGAGCCACCCAGGCAGCCCCCAAAATAGTCTTTAAAGCAAAGACTGGAAGCGCCTGGGTGGCTCTGTTGGTTGAGTGCCCCAACTCTTGGTTTCAGCTCAGGTCACGATCTTACAGTTCGCTGGGTTTGAGCCCCACGTCTGGCTCTACACTGATAATGCAGAGCTTGCTTGGGATTATCTCTCTCTCCCTCTCTCTCTTCCCCCTCCCCTGCTCACACTATCTTTCTCTCTTCTCTCAAAATAAGTAAGAATAAACTTAAATACATTAAAGCAAAGACTGTAACAAGAGACAAAGAAGGGCATTACATAACCAGAAAGCAATCAATCCAACAAGAGGATATAACATGTTTAAGTATCTACACACCCAACAATGGAGCACCTAAATACATAAAGAAATGGTAACAGACACAACAAGAGAAATGGATGGTGATACAATAATAGTAGGAGGACTTTGACACTACACTTACATCAATGGACAGATCATCCAAACAGAAAATCAATTAGGAGACAATGTCTTTGAATGACACTCTGGACCAGACGGACATAATAACATATATAAAATATTCCATTCAAAAACAATAGAATACACATTCTTTTCAAATGCACATGGAACACACTCCAGAACAGATCATATATAAGGTCATAAAACAACTCTCAACAAATTGAAGAAGATTCAACTCACATTGTACATCTTTTTTCACTACTATGGTATGAAATTAGAAATAAATCACAATACAAAAAAAAAAAAAGAAAACTGGAAAAAATACAGACACATAGACGCTAAACAACATACTAAACAACCAATAGGTCAGTGGAGCAATCAAAGAAGAAATAAAAAAAATACATGGAGACAAATGAAAATGAAAACACAATGGTTGCCAGAGAAGAGCAAGGTGGGGGTTGGGCAAAACGGGTGAAGGGGAGAGGGAGATACAGGCCTCCAGTTATGGGAGGAGTATGTTCTGGTAATAAAAAGCACAGCATAAGGAATACAGTCAATGATACAGTAATAATGATGTAATGGGGCAGATGACAGCTGTACTGGTGGTGAACACAGCATAATGTATAAACTTCAAATCACTGAGTTGTACACCTGAAACTAATGCACCATTGTGGCATCTACACTGAAACATTATGGGGTGCCTGACTGGCTCAGTTGGTGGAGCATGGGACTCTTGATCTTGGGGTTGTGAGTTCAAGCCCCACATTGGGTGCAGAGATTGCTTAAAATGAAAATCTTAAAAAAATAAATTAAAAGTTCTCAGAGGAAGACACAAAACACAAAACAGAATCCAGTGGGGAAACAGCATCTAAGAGCCAAAGTTAAAATTCTGACTTTTAAACTTATTCTTAATATGTCACATTGAAGAAATAAATATGGGCTACACAAAGGAGAAACATCAAAATAATGAAAATTACAAAGACTGTAATGAGTTTAAAAACAGACTGTAATGTTTTTAGGAGATACATAAAAATAACAAAGATACTAATCCTTGGATAGATAATTCATACAGTTTCTCAGGTGTCCTATGATTATAGTTAATCCAAAATCATACATAAAATAAGTAGAATAGCTATGGGTAAAATACTAGCTAGTTATTAAGTTATTCTTACAACATATTTTACATTTACATGTCAGTTGCATAATTCTGAAACTGCTTTGTGACTTTGAGACCTATATAAGTAGCTAAGTAACATTAGACAAATTTCTGAATCTCCATGGCATAAGCTCCTTAGGTTTAAAGTTCCAAATGAAAAGAACAATTTCTTACAGGTTAAGAAGGTAGGCTAGCATTTTAAGACACACTATAAGAACAGTTTCCTTTTTGCTGAGATACAGAGGTGATCTTTTCTTCAAGTTTGTTAATTTTGAGAGAGAGCAAGAAAGAGAGAGAGAGAGAGCAAGCAGGGGAGAGGCAGAGAGGGAACAGAGAGAATCTCAAGCAGAATCCCGATGCAGGACTCGAATTCAGAACTGTGAGATCATGACCTGAGCTGAAACCAAGAGTCTGATACTTAACCAACTGAGCCACCCAGGCGCCCCAAAAGGTGATCCTTTAACTTTAATATTTTAGCATTTTATATTGTAGGTATGAGGGAATTTTTAAAGTGAGGTTGTGAGGTTTATTAGCCAAGACCTTTCAAAGCAGTGGTAAATCTAAACTAGTTTCAATGCTTTGGGGAGGTAAAACAAAACAAAACAAAAAAATCCTTGTTAGGATTTAGAACACATTTTTTTTTTCTATAAAGGCCAAACAAGAAATATTTTAGGCTTTGTCATTCATATGGTCTCTGCTGGAGCCACTCAACTCAGACCCTGTAGCAGGAAAGTTCCCTTCCAATAAACCCTGCTTTAAGGGCACTGAAATCAGAATTTCATTTAATTTTCACATGTTATTAAATTTTCCTCCAGGAAATTTGTTATGTCCCAACTACTTAAAAACATAAAAATTATTCTTAACTTGAGGGGCCACACCATAACAGGCAGTAGGGAGGACTGGGCTCTACGCCATTGTTTGTCCACTGGATTGATATCCTTTCTCATCACATCTTCCCGTAGCAAATGTTTAGTGCAAAAGTACAAACATCAAACATCCGCTTGGTAGAAAATATAACAAATGAGGCTTCTAGATTGAAAAGGGTCATAACCATAAAACAAAGAGGAAAGGCAACGTTTTTCCAAGCAGCTGAGGCCTTAGATGCACCTCACTACCGCTGGAAAATCGGGGCCCCAGGACATGAGTGCACGAGAAAAGGGAGGCAATTACGGCTCCGAAGGCCCTAAGGGCCCTGGGCTCTGTGCTAAACGCTTGCCTCTGAGTAGCTCATTTTAACGCCCCCTGCATCTCTACTAAGAAGGTGTAATCTTCCTCTTTCTGGAAGATGAAGGAAGGGGCTTAAGGAGCTTAAGTGAATGACGCAATGACAATGCTACGAAGGGACCAAGTCAGAATTCGAAGCCTTCGGGACCCTGACAGCAAAGGGCGGAGCTCTCCGCTTAGACGCGGCCGAGCCGGCCAGAGGGAACAACCTGAGCAGCAGGGTCAGGCGGTCCTCGGGACGTGTCTCCTGGGCGCCAGCGACCTGTGGCGGCCTGCCTTCCCCGCCTCCCTCTCCGGAGTCCGGGGGCTCGGTGGCCGCTTGCTCTGCGGGTTGCATCTCCATTCTGAGTGGCGCGAAGAAGTACAGTCTGGGAGGGGAAGATGCGGCCTGAGGAGTCGATTTTCCCGCCAAAAACTGGTCGCCCGGAAAGGGCAGGAGAACCGCCGCTTATCGTCCCGCCCCTTCCGCCCCACGACTCCACCCTTTCCGTCCCGTCTTCTGGTTGTCGTGGTTACTGCTGTTTCTCTTATCCTGGCTGCTATTTGCAACCATTACAGATCACTAATAAGGAAAGTTGAACTTTAAGCATCAGCTCTGTCGAGTGCTGGGCTAGGAGTTGGGCTGCAGCCGGTTGGGACACACTCCGGAGCCCAGGAGCAGGCTGGAAAGGAAAACCCCGACACAAATGGTCATTCATCCTTGGCGCTGGGACTGGGGATCTTCGGGACATTTTGTTGTTGTTGTTGTTTGTTTGTTTTGTTTTTACCCATCTTGGTACTCCCTTAACTTTCGCGGCCGTGGGAAATGGGGGTGCCCGGCAGGCTGAGAAAGGGAAACACCCGAGTGTTGTTTAAGTAGACTTTCCATCTTAGCTAATAATGTCCAGATCCCGCTCGTTTGGCGGAGAACCGTGGCTAGGGTTCAGACAACTTAAAGCCCCTTACGAGTCAGTGCATACTCTTGAACCCCAGACTTGCAGCCTGAAATTTGGCTATCCGTACGATTCACTCTTGTAACAGTCCTGTGCCCCTAAGTGCCAGCTTGTCGATTTATCAGGTTGCAATTAAGCTTTTTTAGCGGGGCATTGAGCGGCTAATGGAGAAAATGCGGGACGTAAACCGCCAGATTGATTTGTAGTTTTTCTTTAAGGTCGGTCGTGTAAGGGACGCTCTAGCCTTGTAGCACAAGCACAGCAACTCAGATCTCTTCGAATAAGAGAGCCGAGCATCCCCCCGAGTTATACTTGATCATACAGTGCTATGTCCTTTCTTCCCCTTCATTATCAAAGCAACCACTACCTGCAGAAGTGCAAAGGCCGGGATATAAATACGACGTTAGGTCAACCACTCTTACCTCCAAACTCCTGGAAAAACAGGGTTTCCTTTCATTATTATTTTTTGTGTGTATTTATTTATTTTGACAGAGAGCCAGAGAGAGAGGAAAGGGCAGAGAGAGGAGGAGACAGGATCTGAAACCTGCTCTGAGCTGACCGCAAGAGAGCCAGGATGCGGGGCTGGAACTCATGAACCATGAAATCATGACTGAGACGAAATTAAGAGTAGGTCGCTTAATAGACTGAACCACCCAGGCGTCCCCCTTCCCCCATTATTTGTTTTATACAAAAACAATCTTGCGCTTTGACTTTACACTGGAAGTCTTCCAGTATCTCACATATCAATCTCATCCTTTTAAGTGGTTGTCTATCAGGTGTCCAAACCCAAATTTGGGACACAGACAATGCAGTAGTTCGCCCTCTGAGCAGGAATCAGAATCATGAGGAGGACCGGTTTAAAACAGACTGCTAGGTGGATGAGGGGATGGGTGAAATAGGTGAAGGGGATTAAGAGCACACTTACTGTGATAAACACTGAGTAATGTAGAGAATTGTTGAATCACTATATTGTACACCTGAAACTAACATAACACTGTTAATTATACTGGAATTAAAAAAAAAGATTGCTTGGTGCCTCTCCCAAGTTTTGATTCTGGTTTACATTTCTAGCGAATGTTTATGCTGCTGATTGAGGATGACACTTTGAGAAGCGCTGTGGTAATGGATTATAACAAAGATTTTAAAAAATCCATAGTAAAACATAGTAAAACACAGATATGAGTGTGGAGCTATTCTTTAGAGAATGTCTGATAATATAGAAGGGATAATACAGTTAGCTAACTACCATCTTGTGACTCTAATGAGGTATATGTTTCAAAGTTAATATCATTAATGAATAATAAAACTAAAGAGAACAGCAACATGACAGCAACAGTGTATCAGGTGGTTACCACCTTCACCAGATGATCAAACACGGTATCTTCAGTAGTGTAACAACTAATATGTGACTCCAATATGATGCATAACTTGTACAAATCCCCTATATTCTTGCCGGAATGCATAACCTGAACTTAACTATGAAGAAACAATCAGACAAAAAATCTAGAATGAGAGACAGTCTACAAGACAAATGGACTAGACAGTTCATGTCCATGCCTTGAAAAACAAAAAGCATGACTATTGTATATGGAGACAAATTAATTTTAATTAGAACCTAAATTGGAAAAAAAAGTTTGTAAAACATTTTGGGACAACTGAGAAAATTTGAATATGCACTGCATATTACACATAGAAGTTAACTGTCTTAGTGTGATAAAGATTATGACTATTTAGGAAAATGATTGAATTCTTAGGAGATGCATGACCAAGTATTTTAAGGTGACCTTATCTTGACATCTAAAATTCACTTTGAAATGGCTCTAAGAAAGAAAAATATATGAAAACACATGTGTATATCCTCCCACCACACACACGTACTTTTCTTTCTTTACACCTGTAGTTTAATGTCTGCCTACCTAAGTACCTAGAACTTTGCCCCTTATCAGGAAATAATCCTCTCTTATATCCTTAGAATACTTACAGAAGTCTTCCAAGTACTTACCCACAGAGAAAATATGGTTTCCAAGTCTTTTTAAAGACCCCATTTCCAATGAAATTAAAAATCACCACACAAAGAATTCCAAAAAATTCCAAAAGAAAACAACTACTTAGAAGTTGAGCAGTTAAGGGGTGCCTGCGTTGCCCACTTGGTAGAACAATCGACTCTTGATTTTGTTCATCCCAAGTCATCATCCCAGGGGTGTGGGATCTAACCCCACACCTAGCTCCAGCTTGCTTAAGATTCTCTCCCTCTCTGTCTCTGTCTCTCTCCCTCTGCCCCTACCTCCTGCTCATTCTACCTAAAAGAAAAGAAAAAAAGAAAATATTTAAAAGGAAAACGAGCAGTTAAATAATCTCCAGATCAAGGAAGCACTGCAAAAGAAATTTTAATGACCAGAAAAAGACAAAAAGGAGAGCTTCAGAAACAAGCTGTCTCAAAGAAGGTATAATGGCTTTAACCACTAAAATGCATGGAGTATAGGGGCGCCTGGGTGGCTCAGTCGGTTGAGTGTCCCACTTCGGCTCAGGTCATGATCTCATGGTTCGTGGGTTGGAGCCCTGCATCAGGCCCTGTGCTGACAGCTCAGAGCCTGGAGCCTGCTTCAGATTCTGTGTCTCCCTCGCTCTCTGTCCCTCCCCCATTCATGCTCTGTTTCTCTCTCTCAATAATAAAATAAACATAAAAAATGTAAAAAAATACATGGAGTATTTAACTAGAAAAAAACAAAAGAAAAACAGACAGTGAGAATTGATGTAAAAGCTAAAATTATAGGGGCACCTGGGTCTTGGTTTTGGCTCAGGTCATGGATCTCAGTTTGGTTCTTGGGTTTAAGCCTCCACTATGGGTATGCACTTACAGTGAGGAGCCTGCTTCGAATTCTCTCTCTCTGCTCCTCCCCAGTTACTCTCTCTCAAAATAAATAAACTTAAAAATTTTTACAAATAAAAAGCTAAAACTACAAAACAAAGCTACTAGAAATAATAGGACCAAAACTCGTTCTTTCAGTATCTGTGCTGCCAAAGCAAGCACAAAACCCATTCTCTCAAAGCACCAATAAAAACCCACCAGGAAAGCCCAGTTAGAAAACAAAGTATCAGGAATGAGAAACAAACTATATACACTAAACTGTAATTTAAAAAATCTAGAATAGTTATTTCCTGTTAATAGAGGGAAAATAATTCCTAAAAAACACTGGCAATAGAAAACATACCATTTTGAGCAGATCCAGGCCAAAGGACTTAACAGTTTAAACTAGTTTTCAACGAACGAGTAATTTCCAATTACGAGATGTAAAAATGTAAATGTCTTTAATCCAACTTAAAGGTGGTAAAATGAGAAAAACTAGAAACACTGAGCCAGTTTCCCAAATGAGATGCAAAATCTTCTCAAAGAAACATATTAAATCCATGTATCATGAGCAAGAATTCATTCCACTTTAGGAAACCTCTAATGTGGAATATTATATAACACTAATAATGTCATAAGCTAAAAAAAGTAAATGAATTTCCACAGCCTTGCCACTTAACTCTAAACAGAAATAATAAAGGGTGCCTGGGTGGCTCAGTCTGTTGAGCGTCCGACTTCGGCTCAGGTCATGATCTCATGGTTCATGGGTTCGAGCCCCGTGTCAGGCTCTGTGCTGACAGCTAGCTCAGAACCTGGAGCCTGTCTTCGTATGCTATGTCTCCCTCTGTCTCTCTCTCAAAAATAAATAAAAACATTAAAAAAATTAAAAAAAATAGTAAGAAAAACATCTAACCAACAGACACATGAAACGATGTTCAACATCACTCATCATCAGGGAAATACAAATCAAAACCACCATGAGATACCACCTCACACCCATCAGAATGGCTAAAATCAACAAGTCAGGCAAAAACAGATGCTGGTGAGGGTGTGGAGAGAGAGGATCTCTTTTGCACTGCTGGTGAGAATGTAAACTAGTACTGCCACTCTGGAAAACAATATGGAAATTCCTCAAAAAATTAAAAATAGAAGTACCCTAGCACCCAGCAATTGTACTACTAGGTGGGTGTTTATCCAAGGGATACAGGTGTGCTATTTCAAAGGGGCACATGCACCCCAATGTTTATAGCAGCACTATCAACAATAGCCAAAGTATGGAAAGAGCCCAAATGTTCATCGATGGATGAATGGATAAAGAAGATGTGGTATATATATACAATGGAGTATTACTCAGCAATCAAAAAAGAATGAAATCTTACCATTTGCAACTACGTGGATGGATCTGGAGGTTATCATGGTAAGCAAAATCAGTAAGAGAAAGACAAATATCATAGGACTTATATATGAGGACTTTAAGATACAAAACAAATGAACATAAGGGAAGGGAAGCAAAAATAATATAAAAACAGGGAGGGGGACAAAACAAAAGAGACTCTTAAATGTAGAGAACAAACAGGGTTACTGGAGGGGTTGAGGAGGAGGGATGGGCTAAATGGGTTAGGGGCATTAAGGAATCTACTCCTGAAATCATTGTTGCACTATAAAAATTTTAAAAAACAAAACAAAACAAAATATCTACAACATAAAGACTACTCAAAGCCGAGGAGGAAAAATATTAAATGATAAAAAT
Organism: Cryptoprocta ferox; assembly: GCA_028646485.1. Classification (NCBI taxonomy): domain Eukaryota; kingdom Metazoa; phylum Chordata; class Mammalia; order Carnivora; family Eupleridae; genus Cryptoprocta; species Cryptoprocta ferox. The sequence goes on along the minus strand of CM053572.1, from coordinate 47,085,954 downwards.
ACTTCCAGGAACAAGATAGGGGCTGGGAACTGTTTATTATTATTTTGGAGATTCTAATACAATAAATACCATAAACATTGAAAAAACAAAATCTTTAGATTTAAGGCCTAGAAAACTCCATTAAAACAAATCGAGGAAAAAAAACCCAATTGAGTAACCCTGATGTCAGTTGGGTAAGAAAACAACTAGCAATAAAATTAGTGGGAAATAGATCCAATTTACAAGTGACAAAAACCCCCACAAACCCAGCAATAAACTTGAAAAGAAAAGCGCTGTAATTACATGATTAAAATTCTAACATTCCATTGGAGGGCATGCAACAGATCTTGGAGAAAAATGCTTCTGGATGGGAAGATATAATGCATACTCAAAACCTCAAAGGAGCTTTCGAGAACTGGACATAACTTTATTATGTTCTTATGTCTGAAACTGCCCCCAAAGAACAGAGAAATAGTGCTTGCTTCACCTTACCAGATAATGTAACAGTGTAAGTTTGTCACAGGACAAAGTAGATCAGGAAACAATAGATGGGAATTAATGTTTCATTAATGGGTAATTTTGATCATGTGGTATTGGCATAAATGGGCAGCCATCTGGAAGAGTCTTACTTTATACCACATAAAGTTTAACGAGCGATTATAGATATAAATGGGGAAAATTTCAAATTTTACATGTTTATGGTTTTGAGATGGAGTTGATCTCAAGACTACAAATCCAAAAGGGACTGTAGAAAAAAACAGGTTCGATAACATAAAAACTCCAAAGCGTCTGCATGGCAAAAGAGCATCAACAGTTAAAAGACAAATGACAAAATGGAAAAACCTTACATAGTGATAAGTAGTCAACAAAAATTTATTCAACTAGCCATCAGAATCAAAATTAGGACAGCAAACAAGGTAGTAGATTATTTCTTGCCAAATTCACAGAAATTGGAGAATCATTATCTTCGGTTCTGGCAAGGATGCAGAGAAGCCCGGCACTTTCGTACATTGCTGATAACACTTGAGAGTTACCTGGCAGCATCTGCCAAAACTTAGAACGCACATACCCTGGAGAACCAGCGTACAGAAAGGAAAGCATGGTATTTAAGGATCCACAGGTTTCTATGTAGAAGCAAAGAGGAAAAGCAATCTGAAGGTCAACAGCAGAATGGTTGAATACACTATAGTATATCCATACTATGGAACAGAACGCCCACACACAGTAAGGCCTATACATGTTTAAAGGAATTGCTTATATATAGAATGATTCCATTTCCTAGAAATCCCCGTAACAATTTTTATAAATATATTTTTATTTATAGAAGGCAAAGAAGGATATACCCCAAACTGTTGGTACCTTCAGATGGATGAGATTGAACTGTAAGAATAGGGGGTGGGGAGTAAATTAACTTGTTTTGGATACTTTTAGATGTTTTGAGGATTTGCTTTTATTTGATCAATAAAGAAAGTGAAAAAGTATAGAATATAAAGTTCTTATTTTTGCAAGTGAAAAAGTTGATACTAGCTAAAGTGGGTAATTTAAGAAATAGTGGTAGAAGTAAAAACTACTTAGAATTATGGCAGCAACTACCAGACGAAACAGAAAACGGGGACTATGGGTAAGGTGGCAGACCTTTAAGCAGAATGAGACAGCATATTCTCCAAGATAATTAGGCTTACATACAGTATGCCCTAACAAACGGTTTTAAATGCCTTCATGACCACAGTAATTCACACAAGAATGCAAAGCCAGGTACATAAAACAAGAACTACACAAGTAACAATTATATATATGTGCTGGGTCCCAATGAACTGAAAGCACTTTTTATATTCCCCATCATATCTTTAACACACCTTTTAGGTCACCCTTGAGTAGGAAGTAGCCACATTCAAATGAGTTAAAGTATAAGAAATAAAAAGGACCACAAACTTTATTAAAAGTAAATAAACGTAACATATAATATGTACAGATGGCACATGGTGCCAATTTTATTTGCAGTTATTATAGTACTCCAACTCATGTTTACAAGTTACACCTTTGCCACAGCCTTGGCTAAATCTTGAACTAGTGCAGAATTCAGTTGTGCTAGAGTGCTGATCTTAGCATGCTTAGATGTAGCATACTTGTTCTTGATAGTCTATAAGAGAAAAGCATAGTAATTAATGAAGGGAAAAAGAAAAACATTATGAGACCCAATAGTACAGCTATTCACTTAAAACAAATCCTTCAGGGGTAACTGGGCTCAGTCGGCTAAGCGTCTTGGTTTCGGCTCAGGTCATGATCTCATAGTTCATGAAATAGAGCTCTGCGTCGGGCTCCACACTGCTGACAGCATGGAGTATACCTGGTGTTCTCTCTCGCCCTCCCCCACATTCTCTCGGTGTTCTCTCTTTCCCTCTCTCCCTCCCCCACTCTCTCTTGCTCTCAAAAATTAATAAACTTAAAAATAACGTTATAAAACAATCAACTCCTTCAAAATAAATGAGCCATTTACAGACTTGAAGTCTTAAGTATTTTAATTTTCCTCCCAACATCCTACAATGCCCCTGACTTACCATGTGCTTTGTAAGTCCACGATTCACCATGACTATATTCTTCGCCAGGTGTTGCATAACATTTAGAAGGGATTCTTCAGTGTATGACAGGTAATGCTGTAAAGTTGGTGTCTAGGGCAACAAAAGTTGATGTTAGAAATACTCATCAAGAATGGTTCTCAGAACATTTCTATAAGTTAGTCAAGAGTAGGGTAGAAAGAGGGATTCTGTAGGACTGATTCTAACTGAAATTTGAGATAAACTTAACATGCCTTCTTCCCCAAGTACTCTTCTCTCATGCTTCTCCAGGATCCTGTACTTAAACCTATTATACACTAATGTGCTGAAATCTAATTAAACCTCTGTAATTGCTGACTAGTCTACCCCCAAAGCTAGTCTCCAAATTGTTTGACACCAACATTCGCATGCATAATTCCACTCCTAAGGCCTAGGGTAGCACACGGCACAGGAGAAATATGTGTAGAATCAGTGGGTGTGAATGGACATCTAGCATGTCCATTTAACCTGCCTGAGAGTCTTCATCTGTATAGAAAGATTAAATTAGGAAATGAAATGGGAATATCCTATGAACACACAGCAAACAAGGTAACATTTTTAATCATTCTCTCAGTAGATGCTCTATTTTTAGATATCATTTGAATTGTCATTTAATGAAAACAGTCCAGTATTCATCCAAACATCACTTAAAAAATTTAAAAGTTTAGGGGCGCCTGGGTGGCTCAGTCGGTTGAGTGTCTGACTTTGGCTCAGGTCAAGATCTCAGTCTGTGAGTTTGAGCCACGCGTCGGGCAGTGTGCAGACAGCTCGGAGCCTGGAGCCTGCTTTGGATTCTGTGTCTCCCTCTGTCTGTGCCCCTCCCCTGTTCATGCTCTGTCTCTCAAAAATAAATAAGTGTTAAAAAAAAATTTTTTTTTTTAATTTAAAAGCTTAGGGTAACCTAAGTCTATGGGAAGAGCTTACCCATTCACCATTATCGAGAATTTTTAGTGCTAGGCAAAAAGCTCCTGCTGCAATCTGAGAAGGAGGAAAGTGCACCATATCGTAATCCAGCATAGTTAGTTCCATCAGGTATTTGGCCAAAGTATGTTGCTCAACATCAACCTGAAACAAAACCAACAGGTCTCTGAGCTTTTGTCAGAATTCTGTACTAGCAATAACCAGTATACCCGTAACTATAATTACAATTATTTGTCTATAAACTCTCAAATGCTGGGGCGCCTGGGTGGCTCAGTCAGTTGAGCATCTGACTTCGGCTCAGGTTCTTGATCTCACCCCGCATTGGGCTCTGTACTGACAGCTCGGACCCTGGAGGCTGCTTCAGATTCTGTGTTTCCCTCTCTGCTCCTCCCCCATGCACGCTCTGGTTCTCTCTCTCTCTCTCTCTCTCTCTCAAAAATAAACATTAAAAAATTTTTTTAACTGTCAAATGCAACTGCCCTTGGAAAGCCTTAACGAAAATATTAATACATAACCTTATTAGAAATAAAGAACATCTTTATGTCTTCCTCATGTAGTTAGAGTTGTAAATGAGCTGAATTAGAGCTGTGTGATGAGCATTATTTTCATAATGTACCATATTAAAGATTATCCAAGAAATCTGTACCTCTCCAATCTTCGATGCTCGCCGAAGGAAATGCAAGGGTAGAGGGCGGCCCAGACCAAAATTTAAAGATCTTAGAATCTTCATTTCCATCTGTCTGATTTGGTGCTTTGTATAAGTGTTGTCGGTCACAAAGGCAAAGTCACCAATTTCTGGAGGGTACATTTCTTCATATTTGCTTGCAATAAACATGGCAGTGACACCAACCAGCTGCAGCATCTTCTTGGGTACACAATTATTCTGCAATGGGGATTCCAAATGGATGAACTAATATGTACTTGAAAAAGGAGACAACATAGCTATGAAGGGAACATGGGAAACAATACTCTAACAGCAAAATCACAGTTAATGACACTCTATCCCCCAAGACAGATGTTAGCTGGAAAAGTCTGTTTCTTAGGACTCAGCTAGAACCCTGGAAGGGAGAACCCTCAGTTACTGAATTTTGCTCACCTGCATGAACCGATCAATAATGGAAACAGTCATGTACATGGTCTCCTGCAGTAACCTGAATTTCATTTGAACCTGTACTAGCCAGTCAATTAGGATGGCTCTCATGTTTCCAGTGACTTCACGACCCAGTAGGTATTTTGGTCTTACTGCTTGCTCTTCCTGCAAAAGAATGCTGATTATCCTTTAGAAGCAAGACTCCATGTGACATTTCTGATCAGAAATTAATATTTCACCACAGAACAGTAATGGAGCATTTAGAATCTCTAACAGTTGTCAACTTAATTCTTCAAACTGCCACTACAAACATCTCTTATCACTGAGGAAGAAAGCAAACATTAAGTAGGACAGTTTGACAGGTTTTTCATATTGGCAGATCTCACTGAGTTCAACTTACCATCACTGTTACCTGCTCACACTGTGTAACCACTTCAGCCCCAAGATATCCTGCCTTCATCTCAGACCTTTTCATTTAAGACTATAAACCCAGAACCTGAGCTTTATGAAGTAGGGAAAAATAATACCAGCTATTTTTCAGATCAGCTGGAACCTACATGCTACCCCTCTCCTGCTGTTGGATTTAAACCACCAACACACCGTAAGTAAAAAGAATGAATTATCAAGGACCAACACACACATCTGCTAAACCCACCCCACCAAAATTAGAAAACTAATTTATCTATTTACTCTTTAAAAAATGTTATTTTTGGGAGACAGAGAGACAGAGAGACATAGCATGAGCAGGGAAGAGGCAGAAAGAAAGGGAGACACAGAATCTGAAGCAGGCTCCAGGCTCCAAGCTGTCAGCACAGACACCAATGCGGGGCTCAAACTCACGAATTGCGAGATAGTGACCTGAGCTGAAGTCAGACGCTTAACTAACTGAGCCACCCAGGCACCCCTAAAAAACTTTATAAAGAGAGAAGAAACCCAAAGTGGAAGACTGGTTCTGGCAAGGAAGTCTTCTTACAGAACAATCGTATAGAAAATCTTTTAGAAGTCCAGAAAAACCAGGCAAGAGAGAAAAGGTGTAAAAAGATGCTGAAAGAAGAGAATGCCTTAGAAACACACAACTGGGCAATGTGTTTGTTTGCTTTTTTGTTAGCATACACAATGCTTCCTTGTTTTGGCAGGGAGGAGGAACAGAGGGCACATACCACTAATACGAAGTTTTAGAAGTGATATGGAAGGAAACCAAAAACAGTAATTATTGTACTCTAAAACAGAAAAATTTTGCTGGTGTTACGTGCACATTAGCCACAATGACCCAAAATATCTTGCACTGCTGGTGGTTATAATTTTTCAGCATATTCTCCATTACCATCTACCTCTTGCCTCTAATCCTCAAACTCAGAGCCTGGGAATTGCGCACTCCTGTGATAGACATAAATGTATCATTTAACCTATGGGCATTCATTAGAAAGAGCTCTGGGGGCACTTGTGTGGTTCACTGGTTAAGTGTTTGACTTTGGGTCAGGTCAGGATCTCATGGTTCACTCAGTTCCAGGCCCACATCAGGCTCTGTGCTCTCTTCCCCTCTCTTTGCCCCTACCCCACTTGCACTCTCTCTCTCTCTCTCTCTCAAAAATAAACATTAAAAAAATTTTTTTAAAAAAAGAAAAATAAAGAGTTCAGGTAGTATCCAGTGTCACTCTGAACTTTCTCTGTTTAAAATGGCAAATAAAGATATTCTTTGGTTTGTTTAGTGACTTCATTTTTGGTACTCCATGAAGGAGAATTGCAAAGTGGAATTTACTATTAAGAAATGCTACTTATATCCTGCTTGAATTCTTGTCAACAATGTAAAACATCTTTAATAAAGCCAAGCACAGTTTAGAAATAACAAAGAATCTAAAAATAATACAGACCTCAAGTTGTCTCAGATAAGCATAAATATCTTTCACATATTCACTACAAAGGTTTGGATCAGCTCCATCTTCTGCATCCACATCATTGACTGCAAGAATTACATCAGAGAAAGCCTGACACAGATATTCTTCCGCAGGGGCACATCCAGATGTTTCCATTGGGCTTGGAGACGGAGTATCAACCTTGAAACAGAGAAACCTTTTGAAATAATAGCAAAGAGGAGCATAATCTGGGAATGAAGACCCAATTATTGGTGCCAATTCAAGAGACCAACTGCTACACAGACATAAAAGTACAAATCACAATTTGTCTTTAGGACATAATTAATAGGAAAGTAAAAGGCCCAAGCAGAATGAGCCAATTTGAAGTCAGCAGAACCTCAACACTAGTGGGTAAAACAGAGAAAAAGCAAATAAAATCACATTCTAGACAAAGGAAACGAGTAAATAACGAATGTTTATAAGTGTCATATGAAGTCAATCCAAATGAATGAGTCTTTTGTCTTGATTTCAAAACCTGGACTGCTTCTCATTGCCCAGGACAATACAACTTCTGTCCTCACTACTAAGGATTCACCGAGTTCATTCGTTATCATTAGCCATTTCCTTCAAGCTCCAGTTTCCCCTTTGTTCAAACAATTCATTGATCATGTTCTTCCAGTCAAGCTCTGTGCAAGGCTTGGTCTTTACAGTGTCCTCAAAGGGCTTTGAATTTAGAAGAGAGAAGTAAATAAAATGAGGCGACAGAATCTAGGAATAAGGGTGGGGAAAGTTAGGGAAAGTTTCAGCAGTTGATGCTTGAGCTGTTTTGAAGGATGAAAAGATTACTAGCTAAAAGAGTGTGAGGGTGGGAGAGGCCTTTTATAAATGAGTGGGACAGCAGGGGCGCCTTGGTGGTTCATTCGGTTGGGTGTCTGACTTCAGGTCAGGTCGCCCACGGTTGGTGGGTTTGAGCCCTGCGTTGGGCTCTGTGCTGACAGCTCAGTGCCTGGAGTCTGCTTCATTCTGTGTCTCCCTCGCTCTCTGCCCCTCCCCCATTAATGTTCTGTACATCGCAGTCTCTCAAAAATGAATTAACGTTAAAAAAGCAAAGACCAACAGTATGGGAATTTCAAGGAAATCCCACATAGTTTGGTATAACCAATTAAAGACTGTACATGCTACAGGTTTCATGTGTTGTGTCCAGAATGTTAGTACTAAAGCAACAGCCTCAAATCTCCCACCCTTAGATATAAGTAGCTAGGCTGAATGACTTTTACAGATCATTTTCTCAACTGGTTTTAACTACTTTGTTATTTATTTATTTAATTTACCAGAGTGAGAGCGAAAGTCGGGGAGAGGGGTAGAAGAAGAGAATCTTAAGCAGACTCCATGCCCAGGCTGCAGCCTGTGTTTGATCCCACCACCTTGGCAGATCCCAGGACCTGAGCAGAAATCAAGAGTCGGAAATCAAGAGTGGGATGCTCAACTGACTGAGCCACCCAGAGGCACCTACTTTTTGTTTTTTAATTTAATGATGCCATTGTAGGGGTGCCTGGGTGGCTCTGTTGGCTCTGCACCTACACTGTGGAGCCTGCTTGGGATTTGCAGTCTCTCCCTACCCCTCACCTGCTCTCTCTCAAAATAAACAAACTGGAAAAAAAAAAAAGTATTCTTACAGAATTAGAGCTTCATTAAATGCAGTTCATTGAAATTTCAGCAATGCAGCCCCTTCTAGGTGCCCTGTTTCTCCTTCACAGGAGTAGATATATTTACATAACTGATGTTTAATTAAGTTCTTAGTTTTAGTTTTTGAGGTTAAATGTTAACTCTTCTTTTTATCTATACTCTGAAAAGCTACATGTTCTTTCTGCTTTATACTTTTATATATTCCAGTTTTACAGGGTTAGTAATTATTCAGTGGCCACATTAGGGAGTAAAAGGATTCAAGATCATCTGTTTCAATCAATAAATTCTGGTCAGATGGCTTGTACCAAAGACAGCAAAATCTTTGATCCATGCAGCTATAACCATTAAAAAGAGGGGGAGGGGCTCCTGGGTGGCTCACAGTCTCTTAAGCTTCTGATGACTCTTGATTTTGGCTCAGGTCATGATCTCATGGTTCGAGGGTTCAAGCTCCACAATGGGCTCCACACTGAAAAGCACGGAGCCTATTTGGGATTCTCTCTCTCTCCCTCTCTGCCCTTTTGAAAGAGAGAGCTTTCTCTTTCAAATAAACTTAAAAAAAAATAAAAATAAAAAAATAAAGGGTGGGGGGAGGCAGTATCACAAAATGATGAAGAGCCTAGGTTCTGAAGCCAGATGGCCTGGGTTTAAATGCATAAGTGCCACTGAGGAGATGTAGGACTCTAGAAAAATTACTAAATACTTCTCTAAGCCATTATCTAAAAAGCAAAGGTAGTATTACAAGTAAGAGAGTCCATATAAAGATTGGGTGAGTTATGGGGTGCCTGGATGGCTCAGTCAGTTAAGCCACTAACTTTGGCTCACATCATGATCTCAGGGTTTGTGGGTTTGAGTCCCACATGGGGCTCTGTGCTGACAGCTCAGAGCCTGGAGCCTGCTTTGGATTCTGTTTCTCCCTCTCTCAAAAACAAATAAACATTAAAAAACAAAATTTAAAATTGGGGGAGTTAAATGTTCTTGAAGGGCAGAGACTACTTCCTGCTAAGCACTCTATAAATGCTAATATTACTACTATTTGTTCAAACCCGGATTCCACGTGTTATAAAATGAGGGGAAAGAAACAACCAAACCTGGAGAAAAGCAAGGTAAGTTTACCAAAATAGGTTCCGGAGAAAGTTTTTCTTCTTTAACTGGCTCATGTTCTGGCACTGGTTCTGGCACAGGTACAGACACAGGCTCGGGTGCTTTGTCCAGAGGTTTTGGTATTTTTTTAGCAGTAACTTTGCCAGGAGCCAAAGTTTTTGCTTCCTGTGGATGAAAGAAGAAAATGGTATGTTTCTGCATCGAGGGTCACAGCTGTAAGGTGGACTCACAGAGAAGTTGGATCGGGAAGAGATAGTTACCTTTTTCAGAGGCAATTTGGTCTGTGGCTGTTCGCTGACTTTGTTACCAATGTCTCCGAGGGCGGTTCTTGGCCTCAGTCCCGGCTTGGAAGCTGCAGCAGTGGCCAGAGGCACGCGCTTTGCGCCTGCCATACTGATCTTTCCCTTATTTTCAACATTAACTTTCGTGTTCTGAAAGAAGCAAGACCGCTTTGAGAGCTGGCCCAATCAGGTCCGAGTAAGTCAAGGGTCAATTAAGGTGGGGCAAGAGAGAGGCTCTCAGGACAAATGTTGGCTGTAAAAAAAAAAAAAAAGGGTTCCCAAGGGAAACCGGGGTTCTAGGATCTACCCTAGGTTGTGACATGCCAATTTCCTCCCAGAACCTCTTCACTCACCTAAAGAGGGGTTGTCGGTTTAGTCCCGGCCGACCTTAAAATACCACGACTTTACATTTGAAAGGAAATAGAAAAGCCTGCAATTGGCAGGCATTTTCCCTCCGGGAAGGGGGTTATGCAGTTGGTGGGAGCCGGCTCAGGGACCCTCTATCACCTTTTAAAAGAGGTTTCCTGTGGACCCTCCATCGCCTTACCCTCTCGCGCTAAACATTTTATCCAAGGCCGGTCAAGTTCTCTTCCTCTTTCCGTCGGCCCCCAAACTTCCCCACCATGCCAGAGGCCCACCGATCCCCCCCATCCTCCTCCCCAAATCGCTCCCCTGGTACGCTCGAGGGGCTCCGGCAGGCGACCGAGGATGCGAGGGCACGCAGCGAGCGAGAAAGGCCGCGTATGTTCATTGTCCGCAGCAGCTCACCCTGGTGACCCGGAGCGCCATGGCTTCCTCTTCACCAGGCAGCACCTCAACGGGGAGAAGCCGAGCACGGGAGCCACCGACGAGCAGGGGACCTGAACCCACCGCAGACCAACAGCCGTTCCTCCGCAGCACGCCGGGAGGAGCAGTGCCCAGCCTCAGGTTTAAACCCCGCACTGCTCCCTCCTTATTGGTCTGTTCGTGGCACTCGCTCCCTTCCCATTGGCGGCTGCCTGTTCCTCCGAGAATGCGTTTCCTGGGCGATCCCGCGGAGACGTTCGAGAGGGGGCGGGGCCAGGCCTTCGCTGTCTGGCAGCTGTGCTGCCACCTGGAGAGCAGAACCGGCTGTGCGCCGGCGACCCGGAGAGGAGGGTCTGTGCGCAGCGGGAGCTCGCTTAGAGAATGCCTGGTGGCCTCTGAAAAGTCGCAGTGGGGCAGCGGGCACCTGAGAAGGATTTATGGCTCTAGTCTTGCTTATTGTTACACACTTTCCTCTTCTGCGGTGGACTGTATCAGGAAAGGCTTAAAAATACATTCTTTCATTTGATTTGAATATCTTTTATTTGCTTTCATTCCTAGGGTGGAGGAACTGAAGTTCAGAGAGGGTTTGGGTGACTTTCCCAGGATCAGAAAACGAGTTACATGGGAACGAAACTTCGGTTATTTTTTGGATCCCTGATGTTTCCACAGCACTAATTGTCTCTAAAGAATAGTGTGTAGCTTCTTAATATGCCAGACTACTTTACTCCAATTGCTTACCAAAGCCAATCTTTTGTTTTAGCTTTTTATTTGAATTAATTTCAAATTTAGGAAAGTTGCAAACAAAAATATTACAAAGAACATACATACACCTTGTGCCCAGATTCAAGTATCCTTAACATATTACTTCATTTGCTTTATCATTTATTTTTCTCTCTTTCTGTATATAGCTCTATGTCTCATTGTATATAAAAATTTTCTTTCTGGGGCACTTGGGTGGCTCAGTTGGTTAAACCTCGAACTCTTTTTTTTTTAATTTTGTTTTGTTTTAAAGTATTACAGGGGCGCCTGTGTGGCTCAGTTGGTTAAGCGGCCGACTTCGGCTCAGGTCATGATCTCGTGATTCGTGAGTTGGAGCCCTACATCCATCGGGCTCTGTGCTGACAGCTCAGAGCCTGGAGCCTGCTTTGGATTCTGTGTCTCCCTCTCTCTCTGACCCTTCCCTGCTTATGCTCTGTCTCTCTGTCTTTCAAAAATAAATAAACGTTAAAAAATAAAAAAAAAAATAAAGTATTACATGTTTGGGAGCCTGGGTGGCTCAGTCGGTTAAGTGACCGACTTGGGCTCAGGTCCATGATCTCACAGTCCGTGGATTCGAGCCCTGCGTGGGGCTGTGTGCTGACAGCTCAGAGCCTGGAGCCTGCTTTGGATTCTGTGTCTCCCTCTCTTTCTGACCCTACCCAACTTGCTCTCTGTCTTTCTCTCTCTCAAAAATAAAAATAAAACATTTAAAAAATCTATTAAAAAAAGAGAGAGAGACTATCCTAGGAGGCTAGGCAAAAAATGATGGCTTGGATGGTACTGGTAGCGCTAGACAGATAGGGATGGGTCTGGATATATTTGGAGGTAGATTAGCTGGGTCTTGATGACTTACATACTTGGGAGTGAAAGAAAATGGAATCAAGGGTATATCCCAGGGGCACCTGGCTCTCTCAGGCAGATAAGCATGTGACTCTTGATTTCGAGGTCATGAGTTCGAGCCCCATGTTGGATGTAGAGATTACTTAAATGAGTAAAACTTTAAATAATAATAATAATAATAATTAGTAAACTATAACTCCCAGGTTTTGACCTGAGTAACTGAAACAGAAAGACTAAGAGATGAGCAGCTTTTAGTGGGTAGCAGGTTGTAGGTAGGAGATCAAGAATTCTGTTACATTTGAAATGCTTAAAAGTTTGGGGGAGGAGAGGGCCACTAGGTAGAGCCCAGGGCAGGAGCTTATGTCTTCTTTGGCTGTAGATGGTATTTAAATCCTGACACAGAGGAGGTCATCCAGAGAAGGAATGTAAAGAAGCCTAGATGCCAAGAGCAAGCCCTGGGGCTCTCCATATTTAAAGATTGAACCAAATGGAAGTAAGTCGTTAAGAAAATTGGGCAATGAGATCGGAGAGGTTGGAGACCAGTGGTGTCTCAGAAAACGGAAGGCAATGGTTCACTGAGGGAATAGTGGTGTAACATGACAGACTGAATATACATAGTCTCTGTTTCTCCCTGAAGACAATAAAATGCATAACTTTCAAGGATCGGTGAGGAGACAATAATGCCAACATTTTGGAAGCAGGAAAACAAATAAAAAAGTGGTAATGGAAGTACCAGACAGCCCAAGAAAGTTGAAATCTAAGCTAGCGGTAGAGAACCAAGAAGCAAACTGAATCTTGCTATAGACTCCAGCAGGTTTCAGGAATGGGAAGTAGCAGGAGCCTGTAAAAGTGGTGGTGTAGGTGGAGCTGAAAACAGAATTAGTTGATTTCCTCCTACACATCTGAGTGCAGTGAGAGTGCAGCCTCTTTCTGGTCCCAGCTGACAACTGGAAGTTTATGTTTGGAGAGGCAGAATTAAATGAACCCTGGATTCAGATGCTAGGTAATTTGAGAGAGGATGAAGTAAAATTCTTCACACCAAATGGTGAGACCTCCAGTTCCTATCTTCCACTCAGTCCCCTAATTGCAGGTAGCTGACCTTATACCCTCCAAAATGAGATTAGGCCTTGCTTCTCTGGGGAGTGCACCTGCCCAAGAGAAAAGAAAAGTCTCAAAAATACTGATGGTAAGCGTGCCCAAAGAAATGGCTGGGTCACCCTGAAAGTGATGGCTCACTACTTGACATGCTTGCACACTACACCGAGCTTCTAATCTATCTTAGTGTCTGAACTATTAATATCCACCTAGGTGGCTCAGTCGGTTAAGCATTCAACTTCAGCTCAGATCATTATCTCACAGTTTGTGATTTCGAGCCCCTCACGAGGATCTTTGCTGTCAGTATAGAGCCTGCTTCAGATCCTCTGTTCCCCTCTCTCTCTGCCCCTCCCCCACTCACACACGTGCTGGTGCACTCTTTCTCTCTCAAAAATTAATAAACAGGTAAAAAAACAAACTGGTGTGCCTCGGTGGCTCAGTTCGGTTAAGGGTCCAACTTCAGCTCAGGTCATGATCTCACAGCTCATGGGTTCAAGCCCTGCTTCGTGATCTGTGCTGAGGGCTCAGAGCCTGAAGCCTGCTTCAGATTCTGTGTCTTCCTCTCTCTGTCCCTCCCCTGCTTGCACTCTGTCTCTCTCTCTTTCTCTCAAAAATAAATAAACATTAAAAAAATAAACAAACAGGGGAGCCTGGGTAGCTTAATCAGGTGAGCGGCCGACTTAGGCTCAGGTCATGATCTCATGGCTCGTGAGTTTGAGCCCTGCATCAGGCTCTCCGCTGAGAGCACGGAGCCTGCTTCGAATCCTCTCTCTCCCTCTTTCTCTGCCCCTCCACTGTGGTCTCTCTCTGAAAAATAAATAAACATTAAAAACTAAAATAAAAAATAACAAACAAACAAACAAAAACTATTAATAGCCAGCCAGTGGGCACCAGGCATTTGAGGAAATGCTCCAACTTGAAAGAGACCAAAACAAACAAAAAGAAAACTCCAAGTGAACAAACAATTCAAGTAGGAAGCTAAAAAATAAAAAAAAAGCTACCACCCATATTATAAGAAAAATAAAAATAATGCATCCACAAGCAAGTTTACAAAACAGTGCTGTGAGCTTAAAAATATGACAGCAAAAATTTTAAATGCAATAGGTTTGAAAGAAAAAGTCTCAGAAATTTCCCAGAAAAGAAAGGATAAAAAGGCAAAGAGATGCCTTTTTGCAAAGAAAAAATTAGTGGATCATTCCACAAGGTCTAATATACAGCTAATAGTTCCAGAAAAATAAACCAGAGAAAATTCAGAGAGGACACTGTTAAATAAACAATACAAGAAAACTTCCCAGGACCAAAGAACATGAGTTTCATAAATTCAAATCTGAGCACTCTGTAAAATAAATGAACTAAAGACTGATCCCATGACACACTGTGCTGGTATATAACATTAAGAATAAAGGGTAGAACCTAAAAGAAAAGAAAATCGAATACCATATACAAAATAATCCAGAATCAGAATGGAATTAGACTTTCAACAGCAATGTTGAAAGCTAGAAGATTCTGAGGGAAAATAATTTTTGATTTATAATTCTGTATACAGCCAAACCATCAAACAATCTTGAGGTAGAATAAAGACATTTTCAGATTTACAACATCTAAAAAGTTATCTCCCAGGGATGCCTGGGTGGCTCAGTCAGTTAACCGTCTGACCCTTGTTTTCAGCTCAGGTCATGATTTGAGTGTGGGACATGCTTGGGATTCTCCTTCTCTCTCTCTCTCTCTCTCTCAAAATAATTAAATAAACAATAAACAAACAAATATAAATAAATACATAAACACATACATATTTCCCATGTACCCTTTCTTAGGAAATTATTGGAGTGTGTAGTCTTCCAAAACAAGGATGAAAATTTAAAAAGTTAGATATGGTATCTAAAATACAGTAGTTCTAACACAGCGGAAAGGCTAACAAAAATCCCAAGACTTAGATAGTAGTTCTAACACAGCAGAAAGGCTAAAAAAAATCCCAGGTTGTCTCTTTCCAGTAGGCCTAGAGATCAATTAGGGCATAGTGGAGTAGAGCAAGAACAGTGGGCTCTAAGTGGGACATCTCCAAGCAAAAAAGATGAAATTGATTTATTACCTGATGTATTTGAATGTACTGTTTGATTTATACTTCTGGTAGAGTTGGAGGTAGATTAGTGATAACTACAGAAAAAAACTAGGCAAATGAAAATAAACAAGGGAATATTAAATCTGGAGTAAACTAGAAGTCATTAAAAGATGGAAATGTAATGATAATATGGTAGGCACTGTGGTATATCATATCCTCATAATAATGGGAACATTGAATATTGATATAACCAAAAATTATGATCCAACTATTTGGGAAGGTCAGGAAAGAGAGAGAGGAATGTGTATGAGTGTGCCATCTATGCTGGTAGTGTTAGAAAAGAGCTAACCCCTCATCTTCCATTGAAAGGAACTAGTGGGTAGTTTTTAAAATTCTATATCCCCAAAATAGCAGTATAAAGACATTATTGAGATTATGACTGTAAATGGTTTGCACAGTATTGCACAGTTAAGAAGAGAAAATGGCTCCTGGAGCACCTGGGTGGCTCAGTTGAGTAAACAGCTGGCTCTTGGTTTCAGCTCAGGTCATGATCTTACGGTCTGTGAGTTAAAGCCCCAAATCGGGCTCCAAGCTGACTCTGAAGAACTTGGTTTCTCTCTCTCTCTCTCTCTCTCTCTCTCTCTCTCTCTGTCACTTCCCCAGTCATGCACACATGCTCTCTCTCAAAATAAATAAATAAACTTAAAAAAAAAAGAAAATGGTTCCTTTCAGAGAGCAGGAATGGGGGACAAGGTTATGCTGGTTTTGCTATAAATTTTATTCAAAAAATTTTTTTAAACATTTAAAAAAGTTTATTTATTTTGAGAGAAAGCATGTGTGCAAGCAGCGAAGGGGCAGAGAGAATTGCTAACAGGCTCTGAGCCATCAGCACAGGGCCTGACTCTGGGCTGGATCACATGAACCATGAGATCATGACCTGAGCAGAGATCGAGAGTGGGACACTTAACTGAGCTGCACAGGCGCCCCTGGTATAAATTTTAAAGAACAATTTGACTTTTGAAAACCATATATATATGTAACTGAAAGAAGAATAAGTTAAAGACAGGGAGTGGTTGTGTTGACTGAAAATCAGGGATATTTGCACTAAGATGGAGATGGAAGTAGGAGTGAGAAGAGAGACTGAAGACACAGAAACATCATGAAGTAACTTCTTCAGTGGGACAGTGACTGTTCCATTGGTAGAGCTAGTGTATACTTAACAAACTCCTACCAGTGTCCCTTGAATTGTTGATAGTAGTTTTGCCTTTTCTTTTTTAAGGTTTTAGATGCTATATGTCACAACTGTTAAGAAGCTTATACAATAAAAAAGAGTAAGTATTCCTCTACAGAGGAAAATGTATTAAAAGATTCTTGGGTATCCTTTAAAAATATTCTGTGCACATATGAGTACAAATATTTTATTTTTTTAAAAATATTTATTTGAGGCGGGGGAGGGGGCGTAGGGTCAGAGAGAATCCCAAGCAGCACACAACTGTACTGGGGCTGGATCCCACGTGGGGCTGGATCCCCCTGGGGCTGGATCCCACGAACCATGAGATCATGCCCTAAGCCGAGATCAGGAGTCTGACGCCACCCAGGCGCCCCAAGAGTACAAAGATTTTTAAAGAACCTTTAAGGGGCTCCTGGGTAGCCCATTTGGTTGAGTATCTGACTTTTTTTTGTTGTGTTTTGTTTTATCCATAAGAGTATTTAATATGGATGTAATTTGTCCACAACATCAACTGTTGCAAAACGGAAATATGAATGATGGTTGTACTTACTGTTCTACTTTTTGAAAATTTTTGAGACAACTCATTTTGAGAATGGAAGTGCCTATACCCATGGAGGCTGTTTTGCAATTATTCTCTGCAGATGTTAATTGACTACAGTAATCCTGGAAGTAGTCAAACAGCGCAATCTCATTGGCTAAGGCATTCTAGCATTTAACAAATTCCAGACACATACCTAGAAAAACATGGGAATCTGAGTCCTTTTAGGCTTTTAAAGAGAGAAAGGTTGATTCTCTTTCTAAAGTTACATACTGTTCACCAAGAAAAAGCAAGATCATTGACATTAGTTCTTCCAGGGCACTGCCTCTGCTTTGATAAAAGAATGGCTCTCTCAGTGCAACAGAGCATCTGACTTTTGATCTCAGCTCAGATCATGATCCCATGGTTCATGACTTTGAACCTCACATCAAGCTCTGTGCTGGCAGCGAGGACCCTGCTTGGGATCCTCTCTCTTCCCCTCTCTCAGCCCCTCCCCTGCTCACTTGCTCTCTCTCTCTCTCTCTCTCTCAAAATAAATAAATAAGCTTATAAAAAATAAATAAAAGAACTTCAAATCTTTTTTCCCCTAAAGTATGAATAAATCAAATTTGTTCAACCAATAATACTTTTTCTTAGCTTTAACTATGTTTTATACACTGTGCTAGATTCTAGAGATACCTGCCTTTAAGGTGCACATTCTTAAATTCTTAAAGATGTGAAGATAAATGATTACAATATGATTGTATTCGATAGGGTTTCCTTCCCCCATCAGCGTCTTATTTTCTTCCCTTTTGCATCTGCATGGGTGGGAAGGACTTTATCGGAAGAGGCCAAGAGTACATTAGCATCAAAATTCTATTATAAGGACTTTTTGTTGCAGGTGATGAGAACTCAACTGCAATAGGGTTAAATAACAAAGCAAAATGACTGGCTTTCTAAAGAGAAAAGTCCAGGGAGTACTTAGCCTCGGGCATGGTTGATTCCAGGTCTCTAGCAAAGAAGGATGCCTCCCTGTATCTTGAGGGGTTTTCCTCTCTTTGAACTTTAAGAATCTTTGAATCTTACAGAAAAGAACAAGTAACAGAATACTGTACTGAAAGAGCAAGAAGCTTCAAGATACCTCTGCTTAGACTGCCGCCCGCCCCAGTTGCGTGTATGTGTATGGGCATGGGGAACATGCAAATTGGTTTACAGAGGTAAGAGTGTTAAAGAAGAATTAGTACATGGAAAAAAAAAAAAAGAAATGGTACATGAGAACATAGTGAAAAATCATTTTTGTTATATTTAGAATGTGGTCTATATATACTTAAATTTTTCTTGAACTGGTTTTCATGCAAAACACTTCTCAGCGCAGAGGCTCTTTTTGTTGTGATTAATCATAGCACCGTAATAAGGGAACTTGCTTGTTTTTATTGTGGTAGTGGTTTTGCTTTGTTTTCAGACAGTGGTCTGGGAATAAGTTATACCCCTTGAGGTGAAGTATATCATATCTAAACATCCTACTTATTTTATTTTATTATTATTATTTTTTGATGTTTATTTATTTTGAGGGAGAGAGAAAGAATGTGTGCGAGCAGGGGAGGGGCAGAGAGACAGGGAGAGGGAAGATGCCAAGCAAGCTCTACACTGTCAGCACAAAGCCCCATGCCACCAGGCTCGAACCCATGAACCATAAGATCATGACCTGAGCCAAGATCAAGAGTCAGACCCTCAACCGATTGAGCCACCCAAGCGCCCTTATCCTACTCATTTTAAAGTTTATGTTTTTCTGGGGCTCCTGGGTGGTTCAGTCTGTTGAGCGTCTGACTCTTGATTTCGGCTTAGGTCATGATCTCACAGTTGGTGGGTTTGAGCTCTGTGTTGAGCTCTGCGCTGAGAGCTCAGAGCCCGGAGCCTGCTTCAGATTCTGTCTCCCTCTTCTCTGCCCCTCTCCCGCTTGAGCTCTGTCTTTGGCTCTCTCAACAATAAATAAACATGAAAAAAAATTCAAGTTTATGTTTTTTTTTTTTTTAGTAATCTCTATGCCCAACATAGGCATAAATCTAGGACCCTGAGATCAAGAGTCACACACTTCTCCAGTGAGTCAGCCAGATGGCTCCAAAGCCTAATTTTAGTCCTTGTAGTAACTTTAATTACTGTGCTGAGTTAAGTGATGCCAAGAAGGCTGACACAGATAAAAGGGAATGAAGAAGAGGAAGAGCAAAAGAGGAATGATGGAGAATGAGAGAAGGGCCTGTGCTAGTCCTGGAAATTGAAGTCAGGCTTCTCTTCTAGAGTCCACTACTGGTGTGGTCTGACTTACTCTGCACAGAAGTCAGTCTTTGCGGAGTGAGTGGTCTAGAAGGCCGTGTAGCCTGAGGCTCTGAGACTGCAGTTAAATAACATGGAGGACAGTCCAGAGCGGAAGCTTTACATCGCAAGTTACGTCTTGCGATGGTACCCAGCTGAACTCTACAATCAACTGTTTGGTGGAGTCAGAGGTGGGAGTAGATGAAAGGTGCCACCTTGCAAAAACTCTGGGATGCTCCTGAGGAAGCTGAAGCTCAGAGTTTAAGCTGATTTGTCACGTGGCCGGGATGAGGACAAGTCAAGTTCAAAATCATTGTGAATTCCACTGATTTTTCCTGACTATTAGCAATGTATGCTCTCTCTTCCAAAAAGGTATTTCTAATATCCCAGGAGAGTTTTCTTCCTCTTCTGAACTCAGAGCGATGTTTCCTTCATCTTTCTCCCTATGTGTATCTCTTCATTCTCGTTCATATATATATGTATGTATATATATATATATATATATATATTTAAAGTTTATTTTATTTGAGACAGAGAAAGCATGGGCAGGAGGGTGGCAGAGAGGGACAGAGAATCTCAAGCAGTCTCTGCACTGTCAGCTCAGAGCCTGACGTGGGACTCAACTCATGAATGGAGAAATCATGAGTCTCGATGCTCAGGAAACCAAAAGTCAATGCTTAATCTACTGAGCCACCCCTCATTCACTGATCTCATAGCTCGTGAGTTGGAGCCCTGCATTGGGCTCTGTGCTGACAACTCAGAGCCTGGGGCCTGCTTCAGATTCTGTGTCTCTGCCTATCTCGCACCCCACCCCCACCCCCTGTGCTGCTCACCATTGATCTTTTTCTCTCAAAAATAGACTTTAAAAATTATTTAAAAAAATAGAACTATTACCTTCGGGCACCTGCGTGGCTCAGTAGGTTGAGTGTTTGACTCTTGATTTGGGCTCAGGTCATGAACTCAGGGTTCATGAGTTTGAGCCCCATGTCAGGCTCTGTGCTCATAGTGTGGAGTCTGCTTGGGATCCTCTCTCTCCCTCTCTCTATGCAGCTCACCTGCCGGCATTCTCTCTCACCCAAAGTAAATAAATAAACCTTAAAAGAAAATAAAAACCAAATAGAACTATTGCCTTAATTTCATGGGACTGAAAGGGATCATCTTATGTTTACTGGATCCAAACCTCATCATTTTACATCTGAGAACAAGTAACCAGCCCTTAGATTACAGCTGTGGTGATTCCTAGGCCAGTATCCAGCCCACTATATCAATTTGCAGCCTTTAAGATTAGGCATTCCTGTCTTGCTTCTATGGAAAATCAAAGTAACTCCAAATGGGACACTCCACTTGAAAAGTATGTTTCATGTAGCTAATGTTTTTTCACAGGGCTAGACAATTAACCCCCATATGATTACCTAAAAGGTCTATGGTTAACTTGTAATCTGGTATTCAAGTTCCCTCAATGTCCTGCTCTTAAACCTTCTAATCACAGGCTTACAAATTTCATATTTGAAAGCCATGATTATGTAAAACTAGAACTAATAATGGGTTTACACAGTTCATTCTGGTGGAATTAAGCTCCTTGCCATCTTATTTCCACCAGTCCTTTAGTGTGTCATATGCTACCTCCTTCAGCTAAAAGTAACCTCTCCATAATCTGAATTTTGCCACTCCCTTATGGCACCAAATCTCTCCAAATTTTGAATTATAGTTATTTTCCTCTTAACTTCTCTGCTGTAACAAGTATATTGAAGGGTTTGTATACAATTTTTTTTTTTTTACCTTAAATAGCAAACTTACAAATAAGAGGCAATGAACATGTCACATAGTCCAAGTCATCATTGTCTCTCACTGGGGCTTGGGCAAACCCAACTCTCCCTGAGATTACACTGTCACTCTTCCACACTGATCCTTTTGAAACCTATCAGCTCAATAAGTCCCTTCCTCAAAGCCCTCCACAGGCTTTCCATGTGCTCACCACACTATCTTCCTGATTTGCTCTCACACAGGTTTTCCTCCTATTCTTCTAACATGTTAAGCACCTCCTGTCCCAGATGCCTTGCATTTGATGCTCAGTCTAGAACAGTGGATATTGGTAGAATCCAGTCAAGAATTCTAGATATTGTTTGCCTCGTTACTTAAATCAGGTTCGCAGGTCTTCTTCCACAGAGATCCTCTTTGGCCATTCTCCAGCACCATGTTACTCTCTATCCTTGTGCTGTTCTTCAGTTAAGTGTCAGTCCTGAAGCCAGAGTGCCTGGTTTGAAAAATTGACTTTACCACTTACTAGGTGTATGATTTGGGACAAGCTAAATTAACCTTTTTCAGCCTTGGTTTCCTCATCAATAAAGGGGGATAATTATGTATTTCTTGCTTGGAACATTGCCCATCTGATACATAAGGGATCAATACGTTATTGCTTTTCTTGACTATCACAAACTATTTTTTCACATATTAGTCTGTCTCCTCCATTAGAAAGTAAGCTCCATTAGGGCAGGACTTTGTTTCACTGATGACTTTATCCCTATAGCAGTGTCTTGGTAAAAAGAACTCCCATAAATTCTTGTTGAGTATGAATGAATTTACTGAATGTTTAAAAAACCATAAACCATAGAATTTTATTATTTTCTTAGGTGGATTTTCCATAACTATGTGGCTATTAATATTGATAGATCTGTTTACTGACTTTGTTGCAGAGGGAAACCTCCTTGGTCTTTAAATTCAAGTGGAAAATAGTAATAAAGTGGAACAATATGTACCTGAAAAAAATCTTCTCCACCATACTGCATTATTGAAATAGATCAGTTAAAGCAAACTTAATATATGGTAACACCAGAGTACTAGGAGAAAAAAAATGCAGAGAGGATTATATAAATTGTTTATACAGTGCCTAGCATATAGTAGCTTCTAAATTCTCACTAGCAAATGATAACAACACTTAAGTACCATAATATAGAAGTTGTTATAATTAAAAGATTTTGACAATTATATACACCTATGTTAGACCTAGATACAGGATATTTCCATTACTTCAGAAAGATGCCCCTTGCCCCTTTTTCAATAAATTCCATCTCCCCAAGGCAGCCCTGTGGGGGCAGGAGCTTCTCCCCTTTAAGATGTGCTTGCTGGGGTGTCTGGGTGGCTCAGTCAGTTAACTGTCTGACTCTTGGTTTCAGCTCAGGTCAGGATCTTATGGTTGTGAGATCCAGCCTGGTGTTGGGCTCTGTGCTGGCCATGGAGGCTGCTTAAGATTCTCTCTCTCCCTTTTCCTCTGCCCCTCCCCCACTCATGCTCGGTTGCTCTCTCAAAAAAAAAAAAAAAATTAAAGAAACTTCCTTGCTCTAATGCCTACAACCTGTGACTATGAACATACCTTTGAATATGTTACATTGTAAAAGGGACTTTGAAGACCTTGAGATAGGGAAATTATTTTGGATTACTGGATGGGCCTGGTGTAACCACGAGTCCTTTTTTTTTTTTTTTTTTTTTTTTAATGTTTATTCATTTTCGCGAGAGACAGAACACAAGCAGGGGAGGGACAGAGACAGAAAGGGAGACACAGAATCTGAAACAGGCTCCAGGCTCTGAGCTGTCAGCACAGAGCCCAACGCCGGGCTCGAACTCATGAAACGCGAGGTCATGACCTGAGCCGAAGTCGGACACTTAACCGACTGAGCCACCCAGGCACCCCATGAGTCCTTAAAAGTAGAAGAGAAAGGCAGAAAAGTAGGTTAGAGAAAGATACAGCAGAGGAGGAAACAGGAGAGATTTGAGGTGAGGAGCACATGACCCATAGTGCTGGCTTTGAAGATGGAGGAAGCCAAGGAATGCGGGTGGCCTCTAGAAGCTGGGAACACCGACAAAGAAACAACCCTACAAGCACTGATTTCACCAACAATCTGAATGAACAAGGAAATAGATTCTCCCAGAGCTTCCAGAAAGAAACACAGCCGTGCACCTTGACTTAAGCACAATGAGAACCATACTAGACTGCTGACCTACACACTGTTAAAATAGTTTGTGTTAAGTATCTAAGTTTGTGGTAATTTGTTATGACAGCAATAGAAAATACAAACCATTTTCTGTGCCCTATCACTACAGTCTTTGTTTTTGGATTTCATATACATGTAATCATAAAGTATGAACTCTTTTGAGTCTGGCTTCTTTCACTTGACACAATGTTTTTGAGATTTACCTATATTTTTATAATTAATTTTTTTAACTGCTCAGTAGTGTTCCATTATGAATAGACTCAATTTATTTATCCATCTTCTTGTTGATGGATATTTGCGTTGTTTCTGGTTTTTGGATATCATGACTATGTACATTCTTGTACAAGTCTTTTTGTGGACACATTTTTCCATTTCTCAGGTAAATTGGGTAAATACCCACGAACAGAATTGCTGGGTCACAGGGGAGATGTATGTTTGACTTCATTTATTAAAAAATTTTTTTTTTAATGTTTATTTTAAAGAGAGAAAGAGAGTGTGAGTTGGGGAGGGACACAGAGAAGGAGACACAGAAATGAAGCAGGCTCCAGGCTCTGAGCTGTCAGGACAGAGCCTGATGTGGGGCTTGAACTCATGAATCAAACTGCAAGATCACGACCTGAGCAGAAGTCGGACGCTTAACCGACGGAGCCACTCAGGCGCCCACTGGATGTTTGACTTTAAAAGGAATTGGCAAACAGTTCTCCAAAGTGGCTGCATTGTTTCAGGCTCCCACTTGCCCTGAGTGAGCTCCAGTTGCTCCATATCCTTACCACTTCACTGAACTGAGCACTTAAAATCCCTGTATTTCATTGTGTACCTAAGTGTACCTCAACAAATGTATCAGAAAAGAAAAATATGTAACAGAACACTGTATTTGTACATGCAGAAAATATGTCTCAGAAACTGTACTGTGGGTACAAGGAACAAGTAAGTCATAGAAGAAATTTGATTAAAAAATACAATTTTATCATTTTAATTGTATTACTCATTATTTACTAGATAATTTTCCTTTTGAAAGATCACTCTAAAAAATGAAATGAACATTAGTGGTTTTATAATTGAATTCAGTTTAGCATCTATATATAATCTCTGCATATTTAACTTGCATATTAAGGCCATAAGAAACATATGGCTTAAAATTGTTAAATTTTAAGAATTTTATTGTCTTAAAATTCTTTTTAAAATTCTGTTAGAATTTTTATTAGGTGAGATTTATTTATTATCTCTATGCCTAACATGGGGCTCAAATTCACCACTGTGAAATCAAGAGTCACATGCCCTACAAACTGAGTCAGCCAATCACCCGTCTTAAAATATTTTAAGACCTCTAACTTTGCTGATGGAAGGGTAAGCTCTTATAGAGTCTATGGAGTACAATTTAGCAATATTTTTCAAGTTTATACATGCCCTAAACCCTTTGACTTTGAACTCCTGCATGCTGGAATACATTCTACATATTTACACAAAATATTTGTGCAAAGCTACTCATATCAGCAGTGTGCAATAGCAAAACATTTTAATCAATCTAAAAAAATGCATCAATAGGGTTGCTAAGCAGCTAAGCAGCTAAGGAAAAAGTGGGGATGCTATTTAATGTACTAGAAACTAAGAAGTGTGGTAATTTTTTTAATGTTTATTTTTGAAAGAGAGAGAGAGAGAAGAGCAAACGAGCAGGGGAGGGGAAGAGAAGGAGGGAGACAGAATCCGAGGCAGGCTCTGCACCTCTGCGCTGTCAGCACAGAGGCTAACGTGGGGCTTGAACTCAAGAACTGTGAGATCATGACCTGGGCTGAAACCAAGAGTCAGACACTTAAACAACTGAGCCATCAAGGTGCCCCAAGTGTGGTAATTTCTAGAGAGGAGAGCTGTGTATCTGAATGACAGGGGTGTGAGGCTTTTTGCTATTAACTCTTTAATTTAGAATCATGTGACCATTAACTAGTAAAAACAAACATCTCTGCATTAATAGTTTACGGAAGACTGATAATCTAAATTTAAAGTAAAATGAATTCTATGTTACAGATATTTAATTATATATAGCTTCATTTCTATTACGATTAGAAAAATTTAAAGTTTGGTCAATTTTTTAAATTATTTAAATGTTTATTTTTTTTAATGTTTATTTAATCTTGAGAGAGAGACAGAGAGAGCAGGAGTGAGGGAGGGGCAGTGAGGGAGGAGACACAGAATCTGAAACAGGCTCCAGGCTCTGAGCTGTCAGCACAGAGCCCGATGCAGGACTTGAACCTACAAACTGTGAGATCATGACCTGAGCTGGTCAGCCGCTTAACCAACTGAGCCACCCAGGTGCCCATGTTTATTTTTTGAGAGAGAGAGTGTGAGCAGGGGAGGGGTAGAGAGAGAAGGAGACAGACAATCTGAAGTGGGCTCCGCGATTAGAGCAGAGAGCCTGATGCGGGGCTCGAACTCTCGTAAGGCGAAATCATGACCTGAGCTGAAGTCAGATGCTTAACAGACTGAGCCACCCAGACACCCAGTTTTATCAATTATTATGTAAAACGAACAATAAATCTATATTATAACAGATGTAAAGTTAATTCTAAGTGGAAATCACAAGCTCCCGAAGTGGTAGTAAGGGGAAAACAATGGCTGGAAGAAAGGGAAGGGGAAAGAAATTAACAGGTGTGGTAAACAACCATAACCATCCTTCTTGGTACAAATAAACTGTTAAACAAGCTACTGCTTGGGGTATTATTTTGAACTTATTGATACATTTAACATGTAGTTATCTCTTGAAATGCTGATTTTTAATAGATAGAAAATAGACAACGAAAGCTACCTTTAAAGGCAGGTTTAAAATAATATAACAAATCCTCAACTTTATTTAGCCCCTTTCAACTTTCAATTCATTAAGAAAAATTTTTCCTTACATTATTATTTGTTCATACATTATTCCTTTTGCTCCTCATAACTCTAAGAATTTGAGATTTTATTCTAATTTTATGTA
Source organism: Cryptoprocta ferox (assembly GCA_028646485.1). Lineage (NCBI taxonomy): Eukaryota > Metazoa > Chordata > Mammalia > Carnivora > Eupleridae > Cryptoprocta > Cryptoprocta ferox. The sequence continues at coordinate 47,059,895 of CM053572.1, read as the reverse complement.
CAAGGAAAAAAAAAGATACCCAGAGAAGCTGATTTACCTGTCACAAGGTTTTATGAGCCCCTGCCCTCTGTCTCATCTTATCTCTCATCACAGTAATTTAATTTTCCTGCTGTTTATATGCCTCCAAAGGGAAATGACAATTTTGATAATGGTGCAATATTTATTGTACCTATCTATTAAAATTTTTTTTAACAAACCAAAAATTGCATTAAAACATCAATATGCGATTATTTTCCCACCACTCAAAAATTTTAATATGTATTGAAGATTCTGTACCAGAAAATGTGTAAAGACAACGGATATCAAAATAACTTATAACAAATTTCTAAAACCTCTCACATATTAAAATTGGTAAGATAAAAAATATGATTTACAATACATGTTTGCCATTATGGTATAGATAAGAAAATACCCATACTAAAACTAATTCATCCTACTTATCAAAATTCCTATTGTAAGAATGAAAATATTCACCTGCTTATAAATAGGTATTCAAAAGTGTCTTCTGAACAACATTCTTTGGTGTTCATAAAACTGCATATATTATATATTTATCATAGTCTTTTCAGACTATACATTCATTTTAAATTGGAAATGAAAAAATATAAATTAGATATTGCTACAGAAAGTAGTTACAGGGTAAGTATTTTGTTGTCATGGTGCCCAAGCACTTATGGACAAGAGTTACTTACTAAACTTTAAAATAACTACCTTTCTTTGATATTTCTTAGAGATCTACATGTTTCAGAACTTAAAAAAATTACATTAGTCTAAAGGCAGAAAATTCAAATATGAGTTTACAATTATTTATGATTCTCTCAACTGGCTATTCTACAAAACATGGAGCTAAACGAAAAGACGTCAACCCTTGCATTGCGTGGATACCAGCTTGATATGCAACGTGGAATGGCAGATGCATTACAAGAAATGGAACTACTACAGAGGAAGAAGACAAGTGATCGAATAATATGCACACAACTTAGTAAACTTCTTTACCCTGATAAAGTAATTATTCATTTGCAAATATTACCAAAAGTAAAAAAAAATTTATTTTACAGAGTGGTTGGTTTTTTAATACATCAATAATGTTATCATTCACTGTGTGTCTCATTTCAGTGGTTGGCTTCTCCCAAATAATTTAGTTTACATTTAAAGTGGCAACATAGATTTTACTTAATGGATTTAAGTTATAATTAGAAACCAGTTTTATATACAGAAAACCCATAAATATAGAACTTTTATTCCTATTTTATCCTAGGGCTATGCAAAAAATTGACTAAAAATTTTTCATTTGGGTCTTTGTAATAAACATGTAAATACATTATTTACAATGGAGATGCTTTCTGACAGAAAGTAAACACACAGAAGTAATTTTGGTCTTCACTAGAATCCATCATTATATGTTCATTTTCAAAGATGATGTGACACATCATGTTCAAATATCAAGATTCTTGTTATACACATAATTCAGGTAATTCTTTTACTTGTATAATTAATGCTTCATTCTGTATTTAAATTTCCTTTATGAAAGATTCCTTGATCCAATAGTAGGGAGCTTTAAAATTTTTCTTAAATACAGCAAAATGTTTCTGTATGATTATGTGCAATTGTCTTCCTTCTGGCAGTATTATAAATACCGAGTAGTTTATTCTTCATTGTCCATGCCCCAGAGGTAATTCTTGAGTTATCTCACATGATGTAAGTACCATCTTTGTAGTATTTCATGGATTCCATTTGTTTTGTCATAGCTAGAACATCATGAAATCCAGTACTTAGGCCAGACATGTGTTGAAAGTATGCCTCTTTTTCCACCTGAATTGTTAAATTGTTTACTCCAGCATCTTTAAGTATTCCTGTAACCTGTTATAAAAACACATACATTTTAAAGCATTTAGATTAATGCATTTAGTACATGTCTTCCTTACCTCCAACCATAGCATATACTTGGCAACTTTACTGTGATTATTATTAATCTAGAACTTTATTTATAATAATTCATTTCTGGATAACCTACTGGGAACCAAGGTGGCTCACAAGTGAATTTTTTACATTACCTTAAGCTTATCCTCTAAATACTAAAACTTAATTTTAACCATTTTTTGGATAGAAAAATAAATCTAGATGTAAAAAATAAGTTACATTATCTTTGGACAGCTGAAAGATTGATGTTTTTCAACAAATAATTACTGAACTGTGTAATTTATAATGTGTGCAAATTTATGGATGCATTAACTGAAACTACTTTAAAAACAAAAGATGATCACCTGCTGTACTATTCTTTGTTCCAGCACATCAGATGTCACCTGTATATGAACTGTTCCTGCCACAACACTGGCTGAATGACGCCAAAAATGAGGGTCTCGGTATGATATTAATCCTTCAATTTTCTGTATCTGTCAAATAAAAGGAGAGGTGATATAAATGGACTTAAAGCCTAATTTACTTAACGCAAAGCAATCTTTCTGGTCCAGGAACCACTATTAAGCTGATTAAAAAAGATAATAAAGGGGCGCCTGGATGGCTCAGTTGATTAAGTATCTGACTCTTGGTTTCAGTGTAGGTCATGATCTCACGGTTTGTGGGACTTACCCCCACATTCAGGCTTTGTGCTGACAAGTGTGGAGCATGCTTGGGATTCTCTCTCTCCCTTTCTCTCTACCCCTCCCTGCTCACTTGTATGTGCTTTCTCCCTCTCTTAAGAAGAAAAAAAAAGATAATAAGGAGAACAAAAAAGTGAGAAAACAAGGGGACAACTCACTTGAAGTAAAATATTTCCAATTGAGAGTGATGCCAAGGAAGACAACTCTGAATGGGAAGTGAATTAGGGTTTTAGGTGTCTTTACACGCAATAGTTGCACACCCATTTGCCCCTCCTGAAGAGGTACTTTGCCTATTCTGAACTTTGGGATACATTCAATGGACTAAATGGTTTCCTCACGTTGATACACACATTCACATATTATTTAGTATATAAACATGTTCAAAAGATATCCTTTATGTTTTGTAATGAAGGACTGGTTAAATAACACATATTTATATGTGTAATTTAAGGTAATAAATATAAGGTAACACTACACTGTCATTAAAAACATACTAAGAGTATTTACCAACATGACATAATTAAGTGGGAAAAATTTACAAAATAGTACAAAATAGTTTTTTGCTGTTTTCAAAATAACTTAATATAGAAAAACAATTTTTAAAACTGCTCCTTTCCAGGGTGCCTGGCTGGCTCCGTTGGTAGAGCATGCAACTCTTTTTTTAAGTTTATTTACTTATTTTGAGATAGAGAGAGACAGCACAAGTGGGGAGGGAAAGAGAGAGAGGGAGAGAGAAACCCAAACAGGCTCTGTGCTGTCAGCTTAGAGCCGGATGTGGGGCTCGAACTCACAAAATGCAAGATCATGAACTGAGCTGAAACCAGGAGTTAGACGCTTAACCGAGCCACCCAGGTGCCCCGAGAACATGCAACTCTTGATCATGAGTTCGAGCTCCACATTGGTGGCAGAGATTACTAAAATAAAATAAAATAAAATAAAAAGATGTTTCTTTCTAGGTGTTAGAAATACATGTGATTTCTTGTGTGTTTGCTGTTCTGTACTTTGAAGTTTTCCCATAATGGACATACATTATTTTTGAAATAAAACTTTTCTCTTTTAGAAGAATGTAGTATTCACTAATAATGAGGTGAGGGAACTACTAATTTTATTTATGAAAACAGTGGGTTAAGATGCTATTCCTTCAATATTCAAGATGCCAACTTTTTATCAGCAGATCCTGATTTAATATGATATGGCAAGGGTGCCTTGTTGGCTCAGTTGGTAGAGCATGTGACTTTTACCTTGAGTGAATTTGAGCCCCAAAATGGGTGAGGCTTAATTAAAAAAAATATGACATGGCAAACCACAAGGTGAAAAAAATTTCTTCTGTATTTGTTTTTTCTGTGAGTTGCTAGTTTATATTCCTTGTCCATTTTCTTACAAGACTCTCTTTATTTAAAAGAAAAGTTTTTTTTTTTTTTTTTAATTTTTGAGAGAGAGCGAGCGAGCAAACAAATATGAGCAGAGTACGGGCAGAGAGAGAGGGAGACACAGAATTTGAGGCAGGCTCCAGGTTCCGAGCTGTTAGCAGAGAACCTGATGTGGGGCTCAAACTCAGAACTGTGAGATCATGACCTGAGCTAAAGTCAGCGCTCAACTGACTGAACCACCCAGATACCTCAAGCCTCTCTTGATTTAAAAAATTATGGATAGTAAGTCTCTGGTTGCTTATATGTGCTGCAAATATTTTCCTCTTGTCTGCCTTCTGTATTTCTTATTTGTTAATGGAGTCTTTTGCCAATGAACAATTTTCATTTGCTCCAATCTGTAGATTTTTTCCACCCCTTTTTGGCTTCTGGTTTCAATTCGAGCTTATTAAAAAGGCTTTCTCTACCTCTGTGGCTCTAAAAGTATTCTTCTATTTTACTGTAGCAGTTTTATTATTTTTTATCTTTTACATATTTAGTATACTGGAAATATATTTTGATATTTGGTGGTAAAGAGATACAGCTTTTTCTATTCCATCAAGTGGAAATGTTAATTAGGTCCACCCTTTCTCCCCACTGATCTAAAATGCTAGTTTTGCCACATACTGAATTCTATAAATTCCTGGGTCTGTTTCTGGACAATTTTTAAAAAAGCTGATTTATGTATTTAGTGCTGTGCAAGAACAAAACTTTTACTTGTATTGGTTACTTTTGTAACTTCACAATCACCAAACAGGATCCTAGTAGTTAATTCTGTAATTTATGTTTTTTTTTGTTGTTATTCTCAAGCATTAACTCTTCTAAATAAGCTTCCAAGTAATACTGGATTATCTATACTCCCCCAAAACAAATACAAACAAAAGGAAAAAAACTCAAAAATCCCAACAAAAGGCAACTGCACTGAGATTTAAATTAAAAAAATCCAACATCTTTACCATACTGTTTCCCATCCAAAAAATTGTCTCCATTTATTCAGTTATGTCCTTTAAATAAAACTGTATTTTCTTCATTCATAGTTTACACATTCCTAGTTGGGTCAACCTACTCAATTTCAAATGCCATTTTATTTATTTATTTATTTATTTATTTATTTATACACACACCCACATTCCTAGTTGGGTCAACCTACTCAATTTCAAATGCCATTTTATTTATTTATTTATTTATTTATTTATTTATTTATACACACACCCACATTCCTAGTTGGGTCAACCTACTCAATTTCAGATGCCATTTCATTCATTCATTTATTTATTCATTCATTCATTTATACATACACACACACATGTAGGGTATCTGTTCATAGGAAAACCACAACTTTTGTGCCCCTTGTCACAATGAACCCAGATTCCTGTTGGGTGTGTTGTAAACAGAAGAGTCATTTCTTCAGGCCCCCTGCTCTGATCACACCCCTTCAAATGCTATTTTTAAAGGAAAAAATAAGGGCATCAGGGTGGCTCAGTTGGTTAAGTGTTCGTTTTCAGTTCAGGTCACGATCTCACCATTTTTGAGTTTGAGCCCCACATAGGACTCTCTGCTCTCAGTGCAGAGCCCACTTTGGATCCTCTGTCTCCCTCTCTCTGCCCCTCCCCCGTTTGCATTAGTGCACATGCTCTTTCTCAACAATAAAATATTTAAAAATAATAATAAAATAAAGGAAAAAATACAGTGAAGAAATTATACACAATACCTTTTCTAAAGCAACATGTAGTTCTTTTTCATATTCTGGTGGCAGTCTCAAAAGTAGAACCTGACAGGCATCTTTAATCAGTGGAACAACACTGAGAAATATTAATACAGCAATAAAAAGAGAACAGAGGGGATCAGCAATGAACCATCCAAACTGCTCTATAAGAACTGTGGATAAGATCACGCCAATACTGCCAAGTGTGTCTGCCAAAACATGCAGAAATACACCTGCAAGTAAAATACATGAAAACATTAAAAATTAAAGCACATCTAATTTAGTTCTTTTATCCATTTTATAAACATTACTGGGTACCTACTATGCACCAGAAATTTTGCTAGGGGATGGTACTTAACAAAATCCCAAAAAACATGGTCAGTTCTCTCAAAGAATTCACAGCATAATGGTAAAGGGAAAAATGTAGGCAACTGTAAGAGACAGTGTTAAGTTTTATGATGGGTGTGGTTTTCCTAGAAATCACACATGAGCCAAGTTTTGACATTACCCAAATTACTTAAACAATCAGAGTATATAATTCAACACAGTAAATGATAAATAACTTCTCCCATATATTTTTATAATACAAGAAAAATTTCCTGGTTCTTCTGTAGTGAAAGTTCACAATGACACACTCAGTGTTCCCCTTTGAAATAATATTTATGCAAATGTCACATGAAAAGGACTCTATAATAATCTGTTTAAAAACTGACATTTACGAACAAATGTGAGCATTTTCTACAGCAGATGACTTCATTTCCTTTTTAGCCACAGATTGTTTTACAAAAATTAACTGTACCAGAAGCCTAATACTTAATACAAATAAGACAGTGTCAATTCAGAACACAATTGAAAGACAGGACAATATCTGGCAAGGACTCACCCCTCATGTTAGCATTCATGCCTCTGCCTGCAGTTCCGTGGCTGTGACCGTGCCCATGGTCACTGTGTCCATGCATATGGTGGGAATGGCTGTGATCAGATGAATGACAGCTTCCCTGAGAAGCTCCATGGTTATGGTTATGGGCATGGCTAAAGGCACAGATACCAATAAGGTTTACTATCAGCCCTCCAACTGAGACTGGCTAGTAAAAGGAGAAAAGAAAACCTTTAATTTGTAATTTAAACAATAAATTTGTTATTTAAAAGTTACTATAGATCTAAATGTTTTGCTTTTCACGGTTTTAAAAGTGTTTATGGTAAAACCTCACCAAGTTCAATACGGAAATCCAAAATTTTTATTTATTTATATAGTTTTATTTTTTTGGGGGGAATCCAAAATTTTTAAAAAGCAGATTTTTGAATATTTTAGAAGCATTTTAACTTCCAAATACCAAAGTTTTGGCAAGTAGAGGGATTTGGACTTGCTTATTTAAGCAAGTGATTAAAAATAGTATGTACTTGGTTCATGGTTTATAAATAAATATATTGTGCTAAAGTTTTGTTTTATTTAAATAGAGTTTGAAAGCACTGCTTAAGTATATACTATAGCTGAAATCTCATTTATATTACTAGGTAAATTTCAGTTTGTAAGGCAATGATTATAATTTACGAACTCGTAGATTCCAAATACATACAGTCTTATTGTGTCTTAATTATAGTACAATTTGCCAAAGTGAAAAAAAGTATAATGGAAAAGCAAAGATATAAATGGCATTGTCTTGATTTAATAAGGTCACAATAACATCCCAAAGGATAAATAAAGTTACTTACCCTTGATTATCCTTACAAAATGATTTTGCGTAATAGTTAAGGTGTTACTTAATTTATGTATGTCTACAATTTCTCCTTCAGAGAAATTCATTTGATTTATAAAAAGAATATATAAAAATAACTGGGACAGATAATTCTAATCAATTTCCAAAGGTTGTAAGAGAAGAGATTTATTTTAGTAAACATGTATGGAAACAATGTACATCTTATTGTGACTCACACTTTTGTCTGTCAGACTTTAAAATTTTAGGTAGCTTTATGAGCTTGAAGATGGTTATTGAATTTTGAATTAAATAAAATACTGCATAAAGAGACCCCCATCATCTCAAATACTTAACCTCAAATATGTACAGGTTTCATCAGAAAAAAACCATGTAGAAAGCATAAGCCCCTTTATAATTCTAATCCTAAGAGTTAGTCACTAAGAGAATGGTATACACTCTATGCACATACTAAAATACATACATCAACCCCTTTTGAAACCAGTAATAGCGTCATATTATATATAATACTGCTTTGGAAATTTTTTAACTTGGTACAGCTTACAAATATTCTTCATGCCTGCATATATAGATGTGCCTCATTCTTTTTAATGGCTACACAGTATTCTATAAATGACAGCTTTATTTAACTAACTAGTCTTTTTATTGATTTTTTTTCACCATAATGAACAGCACAACGAATCATGCACCTTTACACACCTGCAAATATTTCTGTAATAAATATTAAAGGTCAAAGGATATGAGCATTTAAAACTCAAAATATATTTCCAAACTGTAATCCAACGCATTTTACTAATATATGCTTCCACCAACCAGACTCATAACTGCTTTTAGTTATTCAACAATTAATTGCTCATTTCCCACTACAAGCCAGGTGTTAGAATTTAAGACTTAATGATAAACAATTCAAGACAATTCACTTACATCTTTAATTGTGGAAGAATGACAAAGGAGTTAACTCAGTGTTGCTTTAAAAACAAACAAAAAAAACAAGCAAGATATAACGGGAATACTGAGAAAGGGAAATCTAAGAAACTCTGAGGAAGGAAGACAGGGTTGTTAAGCGAAAATCTCTCACTTGATGAAACACATAAGCAAAGTCTTGAGGAAGGCTGAAAGGCAGATGTGAGGGAAGGGCATGCCAGCTACAAGGAAGAGCACATGTAAAGGTTTGGAGATAAGGGAGAACATCAAAAATTGCTATAGCAGTGATAAAATCTATAAAATAAAGCCTTTAAAATGATATTTTCCTGACTCACTCTCTAACATTTTGCAAATTTCCTCAAGTATTTAAAAGCACATCTTGGGGTGCCTGGGTGGCTCATAAGTGTCCGACTTTTGGTTTCGGCTCAGGTCATGATCTCACGGTTTGTGAGACAGAGCTGTACATCAGGCTCTGCTCTGACAGCCAGAGCCTGTCTGCAATTCTCTTTCTTCCCCTTTCTCGGCCCCTGCCCCGTTCATACTCGCTCTCTCTCAAAATAAATAAATAAACATTAAGAAAAAATAAAAGCACATCTTCATACAAAAAACATTTAATAAGTCAGAAAGATATCTATTATGTTTCAGAATGTTATCTAAAACTCTGACGGCTAAAGTAAGAGAAAAGGATTAATTTCTAAGAATCAGCAGTGTAAATGTAAATACAAGGACAGGAGATTATGTTAAATTATAAAAATAAAGTAAAGCCTTCCTAGATCAACAATTACAGGTAGTTAAACTTTAGCATGGAAAAAGCTATTGGGGTTATGAGTAGAAAATCAAACACGAAAATAAAAAGACTTACTGTTAACATGTGTGTGTCTAATTCCGGAGGATCAATTAATCTAGCCACTGACTCCATAAACACAAAAAAAGCTATTACCATTAGAAAAAGTCCATTAATAAATCCAGAGAGAATTTCTATTCGGCCATACCTAAAAAAAAGTAGAAAACATTTTTAGAAAGGAAAATGACAAATGTTTTTAAAGCATAAACATTATGCTACAAAAGAGGATATAAGCCCAGATTTTCAATTATGTACATAAATAGTAAGATTAGAAAATTATCAAAATTTTAAACACCACACCAATGCTGGAAGAGTCTTTCTGTACATAAGTTTGATTCAATTTTAAATATTTATCAAAGTCCTTCTTCAATGTTCCCTCTTACACAAAGCCATTCCTTATTTCTTAGCAAGAAGTTACTTCTCTCTCCTTTAAGCCCTTGATGGGCTCTGTACCTCTGTCACAACACATAGATTCTGCTTTGTACCAAAATTATTTGTATTTTTGGCCCATCTGTCTTTCAGAATATAAACAGTTGAAAATAGCTGAATTTATCAATCTATTTAGGGTCTTATCAAAATTCGTCATATAAATCAGGCACTCTAGTATTTGTTGAAATGAATTATTCAGTTAATGATACGATATTTCATTATTAAAAAAAATAAAACATTTAAAATTTTATTCACTAAGATGGAATTTGCCCTGAGGATTTTTTCATTTTGTTACATCACCTTGATGGTCAATGTACCTACCCATAGGAGAAAATCCGAGTTGCTTTCCATCTACTCATCAGGGCTGCAAAAAGTCCCATGACCAGAGCAGAGCAGTCAAAGAGCATGTGAAATCCATCTGAGATCAGACCCAGACTATTGGTCAACACTCCATAGAATAATTCCACAAAGGTAAAAAGCTAAAATATGTTTAAAGAAAAAGAGGGGAGGAATGTGTTGGGAAATACTGTTTCAACAGATTTATCAGAATGCAATCATGAGAATTTTAACCCTTTATTACAAAAACTTTACTTGATGATTTAACTCCATTTTATTTCATATAAACTGTTAAGATACTAAGTTAAATCAGATATGTTTAGATATGACTGTAGAACTCAATAAACTAGGCTATAAAATGTTAGCACCCTGGTCTGTAGTGAGATCTGTAAGAAGTAGATAAAAATATTTACACGATACTATATTTACTGATTTGAAATAGCACACTAAACTGATGCATCTAAAATGCCTCAAAAGTTGTTTGCGTAAGTAGTCTGAATATGATCCTGTAATCTTCCTATTATTTAGAGAAAATATAATTTTAGCCCCTGATTATCAAAAATTTTGGGAATTACTAAAATTATACCAGATATATAATAATTAAAAGATTAAGCTTTTTGATCTTAAAAAATCTTTAAGTTATGTCACTAATATTTAAAAATCTTACCAGATTCAAGCACAAGAAGTAAAATATCTGTCTAGAGTCATTCTCCTCAAGAATTTGTTTTAGTGATTCCTTAATAAACCTAGGGATTGATTGGGAGCTATGCTGAAAAGCATCACCCATGAAGTTATAAAGAGGTGTTCCTTCAGGAGAATATCCAATTAGGGTGCCTTTCTGTCCTCTTTTGGAAGGAGATGATAAGATGTTGGCAGCTAAAAAAAGGAAAAACAAAAACAAAAACACGAACATTACAAAAGCTTTAAAAGCTTACGCTACCAAACCAACACGGTACCCATCAGCACTAAATGCAAGCAGTGAACAAATTCCCAAGTTAAGTAAATGACTTGAATACCAGAACCCATAAGATGAAATTTCCTAAGGGGAAAAATGCTCACACAAAATGAAGAATACAGCGCTCACTACCACTCCTCCGGACAGGACATGTTCAGTGCTTTCCTGGTGTGCTGCTTTGTTCATAGCTCGAAGCTGGTCTGTTATTGGATGTGTCCAAAAATTTCCAAAAAGTAAAGCACTAATAAAAATGGGAAAAGATCCATAGCGGGCACATTTGGAAACTTCCATTTTGACTGAACAAACAGAATCGACATAGAAATCCAGGATCATGACAAAAAAGATAACTGTTGTGAAAGGCATAATGAGAGAAAACCAAGACTCGACTTTACTCTAGAAATTAAACAAAGAAGAAAAAAGAAATTGTCAATACTGCACAGGTATAAAGTTCGTATCTTACGCTTTAGTTGATCCCTTTATAAATAAATATTCTGATTAAATATGATTCATAAAATGACAAAATATAAGAGCTATAAGATATTACTGCATTTTCCAAGTAGTCCCCAAAGTATTAAAAAACAAAAGCACTATGGTTTAATAATTTTATAAATACTAAGTGACCCACAGTCCTTGTATATAAGTAACACATGGTAAGTATTAAACTGTGTCTTTTTTTTAAATAAGTTTTTTAAGTTTATTTATTTTGACAGAGATACAGAGAGCGCTAGCTGGGGAGGGGGAGAGAGAGCAAGCGAGAGAGAGCGCGAGACAGAAAATATCAAGCAGGCTCCACAGGGTCAGTGCAGAGCCCAATACTGGGCTTGAACTCACAAAGCCATGAGATCATGACCTGGCAGAAATCAAGAGTCAGACACTTAAGTGACTGAGCCACCCAGGCACTGTGTCTTTCTTTTTTTTTTTTTTAAATGTTTATTTTGAGAGAGAGAGAGAGCAAGCGAGCATGTGCACATTCGTGAGTGGGAGACCGGCAGAGAGAGAGAAAAGGGGAGAGAATCTCAGCAGGCTCCCCTTTCAGTATGGAGCCCAACATGGGGCTCAATCCCACGACCCTGGGATCATGACCTGAGCTGATATTAAGAATCGGATGCTTAATTGAGTCACCAAGGTACCCCTTAAATTAGGTCTTTAACTGATTCCTTGGGCTACAGGAATGGGAGGGATATGTAAATGTAATAGTACTTGATTTATATTTTCTATAAACAATAAAATTCCAAAATTTTTCAAAAATTATCAAAAAAAGCAAAGATAATTTAAGACACTTGCAAGCTCAAGGTGAAATAAAATACAATGTACTGAAATGAACTAAAATTTGTAAGTAACAGCAATTCATTTTACTTATTACCAATACATTCCTGCTCTTACCTCAGTTGTCACAGAAAGAACAATGACCCATGGGCATAAAAGAAGCACAGAAACGAGATGGGATAAAGCTTGAAGGCGTTTGGCTCCACCAACATCTATAGAGAGTTTTCTGGAAGCTGTATGAAAACCAACTTTACAACACAAAGCCAGTACTAGCAACAAAACTCCACCCTATGAATAAAATTACATAAAGTTTCATTAAAAACACAGTTCACTCAATCCTTAAATACATAATATTTGAAGAAATGGAACTATTATGTTTTTTCCATATCCTAAATTACTGAATACAAAAACGTCAGGCAGGACTGTAAATTACTGATAACTTATTTTAAATGCACATTTAAAGTTACAGTTGAGGTAACTTTTCAAAATCTCTTGATTATGTTAGGAACAAAGAAAAGAACATACCTTGTGATCTGCCACACCCAAGAAGGCAATGGCTGTGTAAAGCATGTGAGTTAGAGCACTGTCATGATGTCCTTCAGCTAAGTGACTTGCAGTAAAGGAAAAAAATCCTAAATATTACCTCTTAGAATCCTGAAGTCCTCTTAAAATTTTAGCTACATCATTTTGGGTTGACTAGAGACTAGTTTGGGAACCCTAAACCTAACTACCTGCAACAGCATACAACAGCATGTTACCCTTAAAAACAAAACAATTAAACATTTAATTTTGGGACAGAATTTATAAATTGGCATGGCCTGTATTTTTGTTATCTCCAAAACAATTATAATAGTTCTTGAGATATAGTTGTTAAATTTTAGTAGTTAACTTCCAGAAGTATATGCATGCATACGATAAGTGGGGCAGAGGGACAAGACGAAGGAACCTTTTTAGACCACTTCTACCAAGGAATTAAGGTTGCTCTTTCAGAACAACAGGTCAAATCAATCCTAAATCTATTTCTAGATTACTGACCACATAAGCCTTAGTAAAGAAAGTAGCAACCAGAAAGGGTTGGTGAGGTGGAGCCATTTCACAAGCAACCTGGGGTTTTGCAAAGTTATGTCACCCTCTTTCAGTGTAAGAAAGTAAACTGCTGCTATTTAAGTAACAGGTTTTAGGACATATCAGTAATCAGAAGAATTAAAACTGGTGTTCTGAATTCTGCTAAATGGAGTGGGCAAAGGGGGGCGGACAGGAAAGAACAAGGCATGTCTGTTTGTAGAGGAAAAGGAGTATACTTATTTGCCTGCAAAGTTGGGGGTTATAGAGGAGTAGAAGCTGAACTGGAAATAACAGTTTAAAGCGAGAGAGTGATTACCAGGTTAAGGAATTTCATCTTTTTCTTTCTGGCAAGAAGATGCCAAAGATTTTTCATTAAATTTCAAAAAAAAAAGTTCCTATTTAATAACTGATGCTGACTTCTAAATCAAGTATTTAAATTGTTAAATTTGTTACAAGGGAGCCGACAGATTGATTTTGTTGACCAGCAAAGCATCCATTTTTTTAAAATATCCTTTCACTGTCTCTGTAGAATATATTAAGATGCCATGAAATATCTAATTTAGAATAAATTTATTCAATTTGAATACCTACATTAACTCATGGAAATTTCATTCATGACTGATCAGTCTAATTTAATCCTCCTTGTCCCATTCTGCCAGTCTTCTATTTTCTGCAAGACTATAATTTCAATCTACTGCAAAAGGATACGGTGTTCAGCCATTTTAGCCATGAGATCATCATTGTCGAAAAGCAATAGGCAGATCACAGCAATAATGAAAAAAGCAGCCCCTCTTGTCTGAAAATGAAGAGAATATTTCTAAGGATGGCTATTTTAAGAGTTGATTTTTAAGACCATGACTATATAAATGCTAAAATTTTTTCAAATAAATATTTTAAGAAAAAATAACATCTGACATTAAAGCCCTTCCACTATACAACATAAATAAGCAGTAATAACACACAAAAAAGTAAAGAGCTACAACAAATTCTGTATGATATTTTAAGGGCATTTAAGGCACATAATAATGACAACTTCAACTGTCTCCTTGTTCATAGGACTAGGCATGTTACCATACACAAACCATTAATGTTTGCAGAATTAATATCCTTAAATGTTTCTTTGCTTTTGTTTGAAAAGCTCAAGAAGCTATAGAATTATAAGTACAAACTTATTCTACAACATGCAAGTGATAAAGACAGTTAATTTACAGTTAATTATTGATAGTTATCAATATTCTAGTTATGACTCTTCTATTGAAACAGAAATAAGAGGGCACATTAAGAAAATTAGCAGAGTCATTTCTCATATCCAGTAGAGGTGGAGAGCATTTAAAAGCTGAAAAATTTTTAAAGTTTATGTTCTCTTTCTAGGGAAAGGATTTCGACAAAAGAAAGTCATAGGAAGAACATACTGCAAAGTTTATGCAAATACTTCAGAATTTTGTGTATAAAAGCCATCTAAATAGCATTATTATACATTCTGTATTTATAAATTTGTAGATATACTTCTGTATACTTTCATTAAATAAAAGTTAAAACTTAAAAGTGAGAGTCCTATTCATTAATGTGATCACTACTATACTTTATAAATTCTTAGTGTGGTGGGTATTTTGACAAAAGTCAGTATACATAAACCACACAACTTTAAACTTCATAATTTTCATTAAATTAGGATATGACAATATCAACAATACCTAGTTATGGAGAATCTAATTTAATCTTCTGTCAAAGAGGGCAACTGAAATTTTGTAGTGCTTCAGTCATAGCTAAGAAAAAACCCTGCTGTGTCCTGGATGAATGCCCAGATTGATAACAGACACTAATGAGAGGATATATATGATTTATACTCCCGTTTCTGAGTATTAGTGCAGCAAAATTTTTGTTTTAAAGTAATTTTTATTTCTTTCTTAAAAAACATTTTGTGTGTGTGTGGGTGAGGGCGCGAGAGAGAGAGAGAGAGAGAGAGAGAGAGAGAGAGAGAGAGAGGGAGAGAGAGTCTCAAGCAGGCTCCATGCTGTCAGTGCAGAACCTAATGTGGGGCTCAATCTCACATCAGGAGACTGTACAATCATGACAGGAGCTGAAATCAAGAGTAGGATGCTCAACCACCTGAGGCACCCAGGTGCCCCTAAAGTCAGTTGTAGTTCTTTTGTGAGTCGTCTTTCCCTAACCTTGGCTCATTTTTACTGAGAATCTTATGCACTTTTCTTAACTTACTTGGGTGATTTACATTTTAAAAGAAATGTAAAACTTTTACTTCTGGTAATTTTTGTTGTTACTGTTAGTTTGTTGTCTGCACAATGACTTCTGTTACACAGAAGCTTATAATCATAATGAAGTCAAACGTAGTAATTTTCCCAGTGATTTTTTCCCACTGCTTTTATGCTCAGAAAGTTCTCTGCTCATAATTTATTTTATGTTACATATATTTATATTTTATATATTATACATGTCTGTGTTTGTGTTATTTATATATACTATATTGCATTTATATATTTTATATGTATGTTTGTATTTTATATTATTTTGTTTAAGTGTTACATATTTTTGTTATTTAACATATTTTAAATTTTAATACATTTAAATTATTTTATTATATATTTATTTTTGTCCACAAAACTCTTCACTTGACATTTATTATGGAGAACTATATGAGTGGGATGCAATAAAGAGAGGCATATAGGGGCACCTGGGTGGATCAGCTGGTTAAGCAATTGACTCTTGGCTTCTGCTCAGGTTGTGCTCTCATGGTTCGTGAGTTTGAGCCCTGTGTCAGCTCTGCGCTGATGGCATGGAGCCTGCTTGGGATTCTTTCTCTCCTCTAACTCTGCCCCTCCCCTCTCACGCTCTCATTCTCTCAAAATAAATAAAATTAACATTGAAGAAAAAGAAAGAAAGAGTGGCATATGCTTTAATATTAATGATCCTTTTTTTAAAAAAATTTTTTAATGTTTTATTTATTTTTTAGAGAGATAGCAACAGCTATCTCTGCTCTCCTTGGCATGTTACTTTGTTCACTTAATTTTATTCATCTGCCTCCATTACTTAGCTCAAAACGGCTCCTTTTAGAACACGGACTACTACACCATATTTATCTTTATTTCTCCTTTCCCCCGTAACTGGGACAATGTACCATCCACAGGAAGCATTTAATTTGGTAAAACAGAAATACTGTAGTTTTAAGAATTTGGAATTGCAGATTTATGACTCATTTAGCAAAAAAGAATAATTCTTAAAGTTACTTAAGATAAATAAGGGTGCTGGGGTGCCTAGGTGGTTCAGTAGGTTAAATGTCTGACCCTCGATTTCAGCTCAGGTCATGATCCCAGGGTCATGAGAATGAGCCCTGAGTCACTCTCTGAACTGAGTGTATAGCCTCCTTAAGATTCTCTTCTAAGCCCTCTAACCCTCCCCCACTCATGCACTCACTCGCAAAAAAAAAAAAAAAAAAAAAAAAAAAAAAAAGATAAATAAAGCTGCCTAGTTGGCAAAATGCTCATCAGACTTTATAACAAGTTCTTAGGTGTTTTCCAAAAATGATGAATAAGGATTAAAAATGAGAGGCGCCTGGAGTGGCTCAGCTGGTTAAGCCGCCAACTCTTGATTTCGGCTCAGGTCACGATCTCATGGTTTGTTAGATCAAGCACTGGGTTGGGCTCCGCACTGACAACTTGGAGTCTGCTTTTCTCTCCCTCTCTCTCTGCCCCTCCCTTGCTCTTTCTCTTTCAAAATTAATTAATTAAAAAAAAAAAGAGTAAAGTAGGTGAGAGGCTTTGGTACAGCATGATGGAGATTTCTGTGGTGATCAATCAGTTCCGCATCTTTTTTTTTTTTTTTAAATTTTTTATGTGTTTTTATTCATTTTTGAGAGACAGAGAGAGACAGTGAGAGCAGGGGAGGGTCAGAGAGAGGGAGACACAGAATCTGAAGCAGGCTCCAGGCCGCGAGCTAGGTGTCAGCACAGAGCCCAACGCGGGGCTCAAACCCACAAACTGTGAGATCATGACCCGAGCCGAAGTCGGATGCTTAACCGACTGAGCCACCCAGGCGCCCCAATCAGTTCTGCGTCTTAATAAGGTCTATGGAATATATCAATGTCAATTTCTTGGTTTCCATAGCGTATTTGAGTTGGGTAAGAAGTTACCACTGAAACTGAGTCAAGGGCACTCTTTGTGCTATTTTTGCAACTTTCTAGGAATATATGATGATTTCAGAATAAAAAGTAAAAAGTTTGTAAGAGAAAGTTAAAATTAGCAGAAAAAGCCCCTGAATTCTTTATTATTGAGAGACAGAAAGAGCGAGGGTGAGCATGGGGGAGGGGCAGAAAGAGAAGAAGACAGAGACTCCCAAGCAGACTTTGAGCTATCAGTGAGGAGCCCAATGTGGGGCTCGAACTCACAAACTGTGAGATCATGACCTGAGCTGAAATCAAGAGTCAGCCACTTAATTGATTGAGTCATCCAGGCGTCCCCTGCCCCTGCATTCTTTTAAATGCTAGAAGATATTATGTAATTGCTTTGGTTGATACTTTACATACATATTTTCAATTTTCAAATAACTAATAATAGAAAATTGTACCTTTGCTGGTCCTCCTCCAGAACTAGTGAACAAAACACTGAGTAGTGAGATGACAACAATATCACTGTGTTCAAATAGCAGCAAAGTCCTAGAAAAACACAAAAACATTATCATTCATAAAATATACCTGATCTTTACTAAAAAGCATGAATTCAACAAGAGTAAGAGGAAGTTAAGTATTTCCCCCTGATTTCATAAAACACTGAAAAATAAATAGGTACAACTGCTTTAGAATTAGCTACCTTTTGGCATTATCTACCCAACACTACTACTTGTATGATTATATCACACCAATTTCTTGTGTATGTGTACCAGGAAACACTTAGAAGGATGCTCATACCAGCTTTGTTTGCAGCAGCCTCAAACTAAATGCCACTGGTAAAGAGAATAAATAACATATATTAGAGTATATCTATTCAATGGACTATTGTACAAAAAGTAAGAAATGAATAAAATTATATGAATATATTAAGAAGTTGGAGAACAGTACACTTTAAATATGTTACAGACTGCATGTTTGCCTCCCCCCTAATTTCATATGTTAAACCCAACCCCAGTGTGAATCCCCTCATGAAGGGGATTAAAGCCCTCATATAAAAAGACCACAGAGCACTCCCTTTGCTCCTTGTGCCATGTGAGGTTAGAGAGAAACCAGGAAGCAGTGCCTCACCAGTGAATCTGCCTCACCTTGATCTTAGACTTCCCAGTCTCCAGAACTGTGAGAAATAAATTTGTACTGTTTAAAAGCCACGCAGTCTTTGGTATTTTTGTTATAACAGCCCAAATGGACTAAGAAATAAAGAATGAATCTTAAGGTATGTGAATCATATTTTAAAAAGTTTCCATAAAAATAAACTATGTATATATATATGTATACATATATGCATCAAGATGGGCAAGTCTCAAACATAAATTTAAATGGAAAAAGTACACTGTAGAATAACACGCAAAGTCATTCTAGGTATATAAAGTAAAAAACTTGTAAACATTAAAAAAAAAAAACAATTTGGGGCACCTGGCTGTCTCAGTCAGTTAAGCATCCGACTTCAGCTCAGGTCATGACCTTGTGGTTTGTGAATTCAAGCCCCGCATTGGGCTCTGTGCTGACAGCTTGCAGCCTGGAGCCTGCTTTGGATTCTGTGTCTCCCTCTCTCTCTGCCCCTCCCCTGCTGGTGCTCTGTCTCTCGCTCTCAAAAATAAATAAACATTACAATTTTTTTAAAAATCACAATTAAACATTAAAAAAAGAGGCCTAGGTACATATGTGAAAAAACTATAAAGGAAATCACGAAAATGAAAAACAAAAATTAAGATGCTGATTGCACCCAAGGGTAGGGGGAGACAGGGAAACAATCACAAGGGAAACACTGGAATTCAAAGGTACTGTTAAGATATGTATGTATTCAATTTTTTAAGTTTATTTACTTTGAGATAGAGAGAGTGAAAGCAGGCAAGAGACAGAGAGAGAGGGAGACAGAGGGAGACAGAGAATATCAAGCAGGCTCTGAACTATCAGCACAGAGCCTGACGCGGGGCTCAAATTCACGAACTGTGAGATCATGACCTGAGCTGAAATCAAGAGCCCCATGTATAATATATACATACATACATATATATATAGATATATATATATTTTTTTTTGAGAGAGCGAGCGAGCAAGTGGGCATGCAGAATAGGGGAGGGGCAGTGGAAGGGGGAGAGAGACAATCTTATGCAGGCTTGACACTCAGTGAGGAGCCCCATGCAGGGCCTGATTCCACAACTGTTGAGATCAAGAGCTGAGTCAAAATCAATAGTCAGGACCCTTAACTGGGTGAGCCAACCAGATGCCCCCAGGTATTGGTAAGATTTTATTTTGGGGACTTGATGTTGGATACATCAATATTCACTTTATTATTAAACCTATTTATATTTACTCTCTATCTATATGAAATATTTTAAAAACTAAAAAACTATCACCAGCCAAAACAGGACTTACAGGATCTAAATAGTAAGATATTCAGATGCTCTTTTAAAGCATTTTCATTTTTTCCTTTACTCAAAAATCTGTAATACAGAACACAGCAGTACTAACTTTAATTCTATTGATAATTATGAGGTACAACTTGAGAAAATAAATATATCAAAAGAGTAATACCAACCTAAACTAAGACAGGCTACGGAACACCAAAGAGGTCTTTTTCATTTGAGAGGGAGAAAGGGGGGGAGAGAGGGGGAGAGAGAGAGAGAGGGAGAGAGAGAGAGAGAGAGAGAATGTGTGTGTGTGTACATGTGCATGAGGTAGAGGGGCAGCGGGAGAGAGAGAGAATCCTAAGCAGGCTCCCAATGCAGGGCTTGATCCCATAACCCTGGGATCATGACTTGCTTGAGCTGAAATCAAGAGTCAGAAGCTCAAGCGTCTGAGCCACCCAGGCACAACCCTGCAAAGTCTTTCTAATCAAGAAATTGCATGATGGTTTTTATTTTTTAAATCTTATGTAGGCTCCATGCCCAACATGGGGTTTGGACTCACCACTTGGAGATAAAGAGTTGCATGCTCTACCGACTGAGCCAACCAGGCACCCTGCATGATGGTTTTAATAAAAGAATGAGAGGGGCAATGTTGGCACAGGAGCTGGCAGTGAGGGATTTTAAGTGTACGAAGTAGAGGACTAAATAAGGAGTCAAGTAAGAATTTTAACAATTTATCCCCCTTCTTTCTCTATCCTAACACATCGGGAGACAGTGATTTAATAACATACAGAACAAAACATAAATTCATGGAAAAGAAATAAAACCTCTCCCAAGCTGAGAAAATCCAGCCACCCTACCTACCATTCCAGGATGCTGCTGCTGTCGTGGACAAGGACATGACATCTGGAATTATGCATACGCTGCATCTGACGAAGTACAGCATAAACAAGCTAAAGGGACTCAAACCCAGAAGCTATTCTATTGGCTAAAAGAGGGGAAAGGATTTTCATAAAGCATTTCCCACCTATAATTTTCTACTCTGTCTACCCCATTACTCTGAGTGAGATTCTTTAAAATATCCTTAATTTTATTCCTTACCTCTCATCATCATATTCCGCAACCTCCTCCCCCCGCCATCAGTGGCCAGGTACTTTTTCTTATACTTTTAATCAATGAGTAAAACTCTTGAGATACAGAGAAGCATTAGAAGAATGTTTATGCACAGCTGTACATGTTACAATTCCTATTAAGAGGCCCTTAAGCATTCCTCACTCCAAACTGGTCCATTACACAAACAGATAACTCTATATAGATCTAGGGGAATATGAGAGTTACCTCATCTTTAATCTGATGATTGACACACTGTTCCCAAGACATTTGTTTACCACCATATTTTCTAAGCATTTTCTTTTGGTAACAGAGTATTTCAGAGTTGTGCAGGAAAAAAAGGTATTTTTAGATAAAGATTTTGGTCTCCTACTGGTTGATTTTTATCTACCACTTCAGACCTTTTAGTTTCTAAAGATCAGTTGCTAAAAGAGATCACCAGAGGATGATAAAAAGCCACCTATGCTAAAAAATTTTCTGAAACTAGATTCTTTTTAAAAAAATTTTTTAATGCTTATTTATTTCTGAGAGACACAGAGAAAGTATAAGCAGGGGAGGGGCAGAGAGAGAAGGAGACACAGAATCTGAAGCAGGCTCCAGGCTCTGAGCTGTCAGCACAGAGCCCAAAGCGGGGCTCAAACTCACGAGCCATGAGATGATGACCTGAGCCAAAGTTGGACGCCTAACCGGCTGAGCCACCCAGGTGCCCCTGAAACTGGATTCTTAACTAGTAAAATATCATGGCAGGTCATGAACAATACATTAATGGTGTTCACCAAAAGCTAAACCACAAATTCAACAGGTTCTCTCCGTCTCTATCTAGATGTTGAGTTATATCCAATGCTACCGAAGTGATAGAAGCATCTGCACATAACTTACACATTTGACATTAAATATAATGGAATAAAACTAATATTCAAAATTAAAAAATATAAACAAACATTCAAAATATGCACTTTTACCTTAGTGGTCCACAAAGAGTGAGGCCGAAAAACCACAAGAGTGAAATGATACATCCAGCAACTGCATGTTTAAATATTTTGATCCACTATAAATGGAAACAAAAAGTTAAAAATTTTAGTCATATATGTTTTATTATCTCAAAAACTTAAAGAAAACTTTTTAATGTTTATTTATTTTTGAGAGAGAGAGAGAGAGAGAGAGAGAGAGGAGAGAGAGACGGAGCATGAGTAGGGGCAGAGAGGCAGACACAGAATGTGTGTCTTCAGCTGTCAGCACAGGGCTCAATGAGGGGCTCAAATACATGAACCGTGAGATCATGACCTGAGCCGAAGTCAGAGGCTTAACCAACTGACCCACCCAGGTGCCCCATATCTCAAAATCTTAAATAAAACACAGAAGTAAAGAAAATAATGGTAACATTTAAATATATTAAAGGCTAAATATATGTTTTGAAATTAAATAGAAAATGTTAAGATTCCTTGACTAAATCTAGGTTCATAAGACAGTAGTCTGTTTTCCATTTTCTATATTCTTATCTGTTGTTAGATCTTGAAATCTTTTTCTCTAGAGCATAAATTTGTTTTTCCCATTAGTTTCTCACGAGTTTGCTAGGAATATTTAATGTTTTAGTCATTAAAATCTTCTCTAGAGATATTCAGAGTTTTAATTACTTGACAAGAGAAAAAAGTTATGATGGGGTTTAAAATATTAATCCCATTTTTAAAATATGCATGGTCTCTAAAACAGAGGTACATAAGTTTGCCATTTTAATAAAAAATCACGGCACAGGTTTCTAAGTTGTGGCATAAAGCAAACACCTAGTAGGGTATAACTATACCGTCCAAAGAGGTGATAATGTGAGGTGACTATGCAAAATGCAGGACATTTCTGGTATGCATCATACCTGAACCTCAGGGGTCTATAGAAAATAATAATGAAGATGAGGGTAACAGCTAATACTTAATGCATCGTCACTATATGCCACGCACTATTTAAAGAACTTTATATGTATTAATTCATTTACTCCTCATAGCTTCATTACCATGGAAATATTAACTCCATTTTACAGGTGAAAAAAATTAAGGTAGAGAGAAATTAATTAACTTGCTCAAAGTAAGAGTTCATAAGGACAGGCAGAATATGAATGTGTCTTCCTCCAGAGGCCTCATTCTAAACCCCTATGCTTTATCTGCCTCCTCACGACATTTGTACTAGGCTCTTGGGTATGTCTCCATGTCTCATTCGTAAATCTTTCAGAATAAAGATCCTGAATTAAAAAACAATTACTGTATACCTTAACATTTTTCTACCCGCTTCTGCATTTCTTTAAAGATTTTATTTTTTTTTAAATTTTTAAATGTTTATTTATTTTAGAGACACAGAGACAGAGGATAAGTGGGGGAGGGGCAGAGAGAGAAGGAGACACAATATCTGAAGCAGGCTTCAGGCCATGAGCTGTCAGCACAGAGTCCGATGTGGGACTTGAACCCATGAACCATGAGATCATGACCTGAACTGAAGTTGGACACCTAACTGACTGAGCCACCCAGGCGCTCCATGTTTTTAAGTAATCTCTACACCCACCTTGGGGATTGAACCCACAACCCCGAGATCAAGAGTCCCATGCTCCACTCACTGAGCCAGCCAGATGCCTCTACCCTCTTCTGCATTTTTAAAAAACATTCTGTAATCTTAACACTTTATAGTTTACTCTTAAAGCCTCAATACTGAAAAGCAAGTCAAGACCAAGTTAACTCTGGAAATGTTCTGCTGTGTACTTAAATACTTTTTTAAATACCCTGATCAAGGAAAGGGCACTATCTCTTGACCCACTAACTAGGAGCTGCAAGGCAAAAAGAATTGTGCAAAAAACTCACCTGGTGTTTCGTAATACTTTTCCCAGAAGAAAATGGCTTTTGAAACAAAACCATAAAAAATGCAGTCCTGTAGATATTGAAACATTAATATAATATTAGTCTATCTTATATACAAGTATAATGTTAAGATACTTATCTTAAACAAATACACTAGAACTTGAAAGGTATGTTACCCTCTAAAATATTATACTGGAAACAGTATTTATTCCAATAAGGCTTCCACTGCAACATCTGGGGAACTCTTACTTTGTAATTGCCTTCAGAACCAGTTCATAAGCCACACAAAAAAAGGAGTCTCAATGTTTTTTCATACTTTGAAATACCAAAAGAAAAAAAAAGGTTATATAAAATGCACAGAACTGCTTACTTAAAATTTCCTAGTAAAGAATCACTTCCATAATTATTAAAATTAACTCCCAGGAGTCTTTAATAGACTTTTATTAACAGAAAGTGGTCATTATCAATCTCAAGGTCAAGAGAAACTTTATTTAGAGAGAATTTCTCACAACACATAGAGTAATGCAAATTTATATTGTATGAGGGACTGTAGTGTGAAGGGAACATATAATGAACAAAGCCCAGCACAGATTAACTTAGAAAGTAAGGAACACATGTGCCAAGACAAGTCTCAGGTAAATTCCATGGCTGCTGGAAGGCTGAACTACACCAATGGTATGGTCTGGAGACTTTTAGGGGAGACTGTGGCATCCCTAAAATTGTAATTCTTAGAATTTACAAAAATTCTAAGAAATTATCTGCTCTTTTCACTTTTATGCTCTCAGGGGTATATAGTGGAGCTCTTCAGAGGTTAACTGATAAGAAATCCTGCAACAGATTTAATACTGAAACAGATATGAGAATTTAGCAATCTTCTATTAAGCTGGACATTAAAAGAAATCTGCAAAAACCTCATTAACGCAAAGTACAGTACAAGTCTAGTTTTGGCAAGCTATTACAGTACAATAATAATTAAAAAAAATTTCTTTGTACCTCTAACCTTAGGTATTCTATTTTTTAAACAAAATTATCAAACATTTGTGAGGAGGGATAAATAGCACAAAATATCTATCTAAAATTTCTTAAAGATACTCAGTTAAAACAGAGTTTCAAATAAATAAAACATAAGGAAAAAAGAACCACACACACTCACCCAAGTTTTAATATAAAAATGAACTGAACAATGTGAACTGCTTTTAGGAGATCATATGATTCAAAAAGTCCCACAGCCTTCAAAAATTTAGTCAAACATAGTAACACAATATATTTTGTTAATCTGAAAAATAAAACCAGAAACAAGTTTCAGTATCATTAAAATAATAAGAACTCTGTAATCTGTTCTTTTCTTATTCTACAAGTAATAGGGATCACTATAAAAACCTCAGATATTCATTAAAAAAATCAAACAAAAAACCAAACAACTCACCATCTACATAACTACTATTAATATTTTGTTATATATACTTACAGATTCTGTTCTTTTTAACATTTATTTTTTTATTTATTTTGATAGAGAGAGGAGGGAGGGGGAGAGAAAGAGGGAGAGAGAGAATTCCAAGCAAGTTCTGTGCCATCAGTGCGGAGCCTGACTGGGGGCTTGACCCCATGAACCGTGAGATTCTGACCTGAGCTGAAATCAAGGGGTGGTCGCTAACGAACTGAGCCACTCAGGTGTCCCCAGATTCTTTTCAATGTATAGATCATGTACACACACACACACACACACACACACAAACACACAGATATACAGGTACAATCTGTTGAAAAACAGACACCAAACCCTACCTGCAATGAAACTAGAAGAGCACACTATAAGAAGGAACAGAGGAACAGTAAATGCCTTAGATTTACCCCTCCTCTGCTTTGCTATGTGGCTGCAGTGAGAGTCATGGTTGAAAAGTCAAACAACCTGCCCTACAGAGTCCTGTAAAGGCTCAGGAATCTGAAGCACCTGAGAAAGGCCTGGGGGGTTCAAAAGAGTAGCATCAAGAAGTCCTCCAAGTAGTTAGATCCCCACATTCTCACACAGCACAGCCATGCAACTACCTCTCCTCAATCATGACAGGACACATGAGGCTTAGCTTCTGGAGAGGTCTACACAAAAGGCAAAGACAGGAGTCATGAAGTACTAGAATAAAACAATGGAAATTGAAGGAAGTTTCTTAACACCATCCCATCTCCCTTTCCTCTTCTACCTCCAATATCCTAACAGGCAGGCTGCAATCTCTGAGCAGAACCCTTCTAGGGATCCACAAGAGTTAAGCCTCACACAGGTATTCATTCTAATTAGCTTTTTTAGGCCTCACTCAAATATGAATGGCAAACATGGATAATCAATCCTTTAAGATAAGCTTATGAAAAGCCAAACAAACAGAAACAACAAATTTAATAGATAAAGGTATTATAGATAATAGCAGAAAACAACAAAGAATAAATAATATTCTCTGAGATGTATGAAAGAATATTACATTCATGAAAAAATTAGTCTGCCATAAAAAGAAAGAAAAAAGGAGCTCCTGAAAAAGAAACTAAAATTAGGGAAGAAATTACTTCAGTTTTCTAGCCTAGTAGTTTTCTTTGAATAAAACCTATTATTCTCTGAATGAACCCCATTATCTATCTGTACACTGGAACTGTGTACTACTGAACGGATGTTATACACATTATAAAACATACACAAATTAGAAATAAAAAAGAAATAAAAAATTGAGAAATGTCTTAATATTTTTTCCCCTCACCCTAATAGGAGATCTTGTGCAAGTACTCAGGAGAACCACTGTTTAAGTTTACATCAAACAGGTGTCAGTACATTAAAAAGTAGGTGTTAGGGATGTCCAAGGCCAGCACACAGGCAGGGATGAGAAGTCTCTACCACTGGGAGAAAAAAATATAAAAAGCAAACACAGAATTTTAAAAGAAACCTAAGTCACTCAGAGTTAAAACAATCTGATATCAATGGGGATATCAATGTATATAGGACAGTATAAAAATTGATGAATGTGAATAATCAAGTGCCATGGCAGTGAATTAACAAGAAAGAGCTAAACTATATTAAACAAACAGGAATCTGATTAAGAAGGCATGAAAATGAAAATACAGATTTTAGGAAGATTTTGATGCAATTACTAAAATAAATTTTAGTCCTTAAAAAAATGAATCTCAGCATCTTCACCATTCAAGATGGCTCATTTTCTGTTTTAGTATAGATAGCATCATAGTAAATTAAAAAAAAAAAAAGATTTGAAACAAAGTGGTTTTTTCTTATCATGAACATAATCTGGGGGGCCTTTTATAGTGCAAGCTGGGGTTTTAACTATGTGAAAATTAATTACCCAAAAAGTAATAAAAATGTTACTGCCAAATAATGTAAGTCACATCTTAAAGCATTCTAAAAAAGTTCCTATTTAACCCATTTGTTGATTAGCATAAACTTCTTTAAAAATTTCTGTTTAAAAGATCAATCAGGGGGCGATGGGTAGCTCAGTCAGTTAAGCCATCTGACTTCTGCTCAGGTCATGATCTCATGGTTTATAAGTTCGAGCCCCATATAACACTCTGTGCTAACAGCTCAGAGCCTGGAGCCTGCTTCAGATTCTGTGTCTCCCTCTCTCTCTGACTCTCCCCCATTCACGCTCTGTCTCTGTCTCTCTCAAAAATAAACAAACATTAAAAAAATTTTTTAAAAAGGTCAATCAGATATCCTGGGAAGATAAAAAATGTCCTATAGCTTGATTATGCTGAAAGTTTACACATTTGTGAAAAATGCAAACTTATACCTTTAAAATCAAGTGTATTTTGTTTTTACTTTTTTTTCTTTTTTGAGAGAGACAGAGAGCACATGCACCCAAGCAGGGGAGGGGGACAGGAGGAGAGAAAGAGAGAGAAAAAGGGGGGAGGAGAAAGGGGGGAGAAAGGGGAGGGGCGGAGGGAGAGGGAGGGACAGAGAGAGAGAGAAAGAGAGAGAGAGAGAGAGAGAGAGAGAGAGAGAGAGAGAGAATCTTACCCAGGCTCCACTCTGAGCATGGAACCCCTATGTGGGGCTCGATCCCATGACCCTGGGATCATGACCTGAGCTGAAATCAAGAGTCAGAAGCTCAACCGACTGACACCCAGGCACCCCAAGTGTATTTTGTTTTTGCACTGTCTGCAGACTGGCTAAAAACACAGTTCAACAATGGAAATCTACCAAATGTCTAGAAATTGTCCAGGTATGAAAGTAAATGTATGTGCTAGAAAAAATTGAACACTAACACCATAGAGATGCTCTAGCTCAATTCTTCTGCTGTCACAGATTAAAGCCCACAAAGTTAACTAGGGTCAAGCCCATGGCTCTTAAGTATGCTTTATTTATTTATTTATTTATTTATTTTTTATTTTAAAATTTTTTAAAGTTTATTTATTTTGAATGAGAGAGTACACGAGCAAGGGAGGGGCAGAGAGAGAGGGAGAGAGAGAGAATCCCAAGCAGGCTTCACGATGTCAGCCGAGAGCCTGACAGGGGTCTCAATTCCACGAACCATGAGATCATGACCTGAGTGGAAATCAAGAGTCTGCTGCTTAACTGACTGAGCCATCCAGGCACCCCTTTATTTTTTATTTTAAGTAGGCTCCATGCCCAACGTGAGGCTTGAACTCATGACTTGGAGATCAAGAGTCACATGCTCTACTGACTGAGCTGGCCAGGGGCCCTAATATGCTCTTTTTAACAAGTCACACAGAAAATCAAAGTTCATCAAAAGGCTTTGAGGGTTCCCATCTCAATTATACATTATACATTACTATACATTCTATGCTATACAACACTATACTATTCTATATTATATAGTATAGTATATGTTCATAATAATTTATATTATACATTATAATTATTATACTTTCATAATGGCCCACACAAACAGTAAAATAATCTTTCAATTATATATTCATAGTGGCTACACAAAAGTAAAGTCATCTTTATTAAAAAAATTTATTTTAACTGCTTAGTTTTGAGAGAGAGATAAAGCATGACTGGGGGAGGGGCAGAGAGAAAGGGAGAGACAGAATCTGAAGCAGGCTCCAGGTTCTGAGCTGTCAGCACAGAGCCTGATGTGGAGCTTGAGCCCATGAACCGCAAGATCATGACATGAGCCAAAGTCAGATGCTTAACTGAGCCACTGAGGCACCCCAAAAACATCTTTAAACGTGAAACACAAAACCCACATTAAAACCTAAGATTAATTTATATATTGCCCCATTTAAGCTGGAGAAAAAAAGTCATATAGACTTTAGTACACTGAACATATTATCTATATTAATGCTAAGCCAATATTCTGGTCAGGGTAGCAATTCAAAATTAACCAACAAAAATAAAAGTTGGGTTAGAAATCCACCGTTTATTAGTTCATAATACAGAGACCTGCATTATGGTCAATAAGCGTTCACCAAATGAAAGAATGCTAACTCTACAACTAGTGCATTACAGTACTATCTCATACAGTAACATATACAGTACAAAAATAAAGTACATTAAGTGGTAGTCCAAACTTGTGGCAATGTGAACTATCAGCAACCCAGCCATGGACTCAGAATGAAAGAAAAGAATGAAATCAAGTAGAGAGGGACACCAGAAACCACAAGTGCTTTACTTCTTAAGCTCTTAATTAGGTGTAATAATGAGGCAACAGGATAAAAGCAAAAACATGAAGAACAACAATGTCAAGATAGGGAGAGAAAAAACAACGACCAGTAAAAACAGACAGACATACATTAAAAATCACCAGTCTGGGCATTCTCAATGTCAGCCAAGAGCCGGGGCTCTCACATTCTCCATGGGGTTAGTTAGCCATTCTTCAGATGCACACGTACTATATGCACACATTCTTCTTTATTTGCACACGTACTATATGCCAGATACCATAGGTGGCCAATGAGATCTAAGGGAAGACTGACAGGGTGGCTTCAAGTATAGCCTTCCTTCTTGCCCTGATAAAAGGGCAAGATCCAGCTGCAAATGCTTCTGTCTTCTTTCTACCTTCATGGGAGGACCTTTATCTAAGAAATGTTATCAGAATGTTAATATTATCTAAAAAGTGTTATCCATCCTCTAACAAGCCTGAATATGAAAGCCGATATACTTAGGATGGCAGAAAGCAAGGCCAAAGAATCTGGGTCGTAGATGGTATCACTGAAGTGGTGAACAAATACCTGCAAATTCTGGTTTCTTTTATGTGAGAAATATATATCCCTATTTGTTCAAAGCTCTCTTAGTTTGGTTACTTACAACCCAACATATTTCTAGGTACTATCTGTACTCACTATCTGTGACTCTTAACAGAGACCCTGCCCTCAAGGAGTCTGAGGCCTAAGAAAGTCAGGCAGGCAAGCAAGCAAGCAAGCATGCATTTATTTATGTGACCCAAATAAGTAATGGGAGTTTTAAAAGAATCGATGTAGAAGCAACTAACTGTAACTTGGGGAGCAAAGGTCTGTCTCCAGAGTTTGAGATGTGTAACTGTGTATTAAAGACTAAGGAGGAATTACAATGGAAGAAAAGGGAAAGGGTATTTCAAACCAGACAACTGTATTTGGAAAATACTAATAATAGGATTAAGCCTTCAAATAAAAGACTGTATTTAAGCTCAGTTAACCAGATGAATCATAATAACCAGAAGTCATTAAAGAAAAGGTTAAGTTGTATTTAATATACTTGTTTTACCAAGATGGGGCAATATGAGAAATTATTTTTAAGTTATTTTTATTATTTTTCTAAATATTTTTATTTTTGACAGAGAGAGATAAAGAAAAAAAAAGTGTGACCAAGGGAGGGACAGAGACAGAGGAAGATAGAGGACCCTGATGTAGGGTTCAAACTCATAAACAGTGAGATCATGACCTGAGCTGAAGGTGGACACTCAACCAACTAAGCCACCCAGGCGCCTCTAAGTTATTTTTTTTTAAGTATTAACTTTATGGGCACCTGGGTGGCTCAGTCCGTTAAACGTCCGGCTTCAGCTCAGGTCATGATCTCGAAGTTTGTGAGTTTGAGCTCCCTGTCGGGCTCTGCTGACACCTTGAGGCCTGGAGCCTGCTTGGGATTCTGTGTCTCCCTCTCTCTCTGCCCCTCCCCCATTCATGCTGTGTGTCCCTCTCTCTAAAATAAACATTAAAAAAATAAACTATTAATAAAACTTTAAGCAAATTTGGTCCTTAAAGGCAAGATTTAGACAGAAGGAACATTAAGTAAAATAGTTCTTGATAACTTATTACATTATGATTCTTACTATTTTGTTTTATTTTATGTTAATGTTTATTTTTGAGAGAGACAGAGAGAGAGCGAGCGAGACAGAACATGAGCAGGGGAGGGGTAGAGAGAGAGGGAAACACAGAATCCAAAGGAGGCTCCAGGCTCTGAGCCTTTAGCACAGAGCCTGAAGTGGGGCTTGGACTCACAGACTGCGAGATCATGACCTGAGCCAATGTCAGACTCTTTTTTTAAAAATTGTTTTTTATATTTGTTTATTTTTGAGAGACAGAGAAAGAGCACAAGTGGGGAGGGGCAGAGAGAGAAGGAAACACAGAATCCGAAGCAGGCTCCAGGCTCTGAGCTGTCAACACAGAGCCTGACACGGGGCTCGAACTCACAAACTGTGAGATCGTGACCTGAGCGGAAGTCGGACGCTTAACTGACTGAGCCACTCAGGCGCCCCCCAAAGTCGAACTCTTAATGGAGTCACCCAGGTGCCCCATATTATGATCTTTTTTAAAAAATTAATTTTTTTGATGGGGGGAAGAGGTGGATGGAGAGGGGGAGGGAAAGACAATCTTTTTAAAAAAATATAATTTATTGTCAAATTGGCTTACATACAACACCCAGTGCTCATCCCAACAAGTGCCCTCCTCAATGCCCATCACCCACTTTCCCCTCTCCTCCATCCCCATCAACCCTCAGTTTGTTCTCTGTATTTAAGAGTCTCTTATGATTTGCCTCCCTCCCTCTCTGTAACTATTATTTTTTCCCCCTTCTCTTCCCCCATGGTCTTTTGTTAAGTTTCTAAAGATCCACATATGAGTGAAAACATGATTATCTGTCTTTCTCTGACTGACTTATTTCACTTAGAATAATACCCTCCAGTTCCATCCATGCTGCTGGAAATGGCAAGCTTTTATTTGTAAAGAGAGAATCTTAAGCAGGCTCCAGCACAGGGCTTGATCTCACAACAGAGAGATCATGACCTAAGCCAAAATCAAGAGTCAGATGCTTAACCAAGTGAGCTACCCAGGTCTTCCTCTATTCTCCTGACACTAATTTTCTTTATTCCCTTTTTAATTTTTAAAATACAGAGATTATAAAAGTAATTCCTGAGAAGCTGCTTGTTATTAAAATTTTAGATAAAATCGTTCCTAATTTCCTCCTCATAGTTGACCAATTGGTCATCCTTCCAAGTCTTTTCCTTTGCATTTCCAGGTATGGACACATGCATGTATTATATATTGACATATTCACAGCTGTACACATATTTTGATGCTTCTATGTGACTTTTTGTATAATATATGAAGATTTTTGCTACCATTATTAAGCTAGGAAAATTATTTTAACATTCAGTTAAAAGCTGGACTCTCTGATTTTACTTATTTTGAGAGAGAGAGAGCATGTGCAAGTGTGGGGGAGGAGGAGACAGAAAGGGAAAGAAAATCCCAAGCAGGCAGTGCAGAACCCGACATGGGGCTTGAACCCATGAACTGTGAGATCATGACCTAAGCCGAAATCAAGAGTTGAACGCTCAACTGACTAAGCCACCACGCGCCCTGGACTCTGATTTTTCAAGTCTCAGTGAAGTCTTCCTGCTGGCCTAGAGATGAAACATTAGCTAAGGTCAAATAACCATATACTAATAAGTAGTTCATATTATGCAGGACAACACTGAACAGCTTCATTTACTAAGAAGAAAAGATATGGGGGTGAGGAGAGGGAGGCTCTTCAACAGGGGCCGTGATCCTTGAGCCACTCTCTGTGCAACTCTGGGAGATATATTTGACCTACCCAAGTTATAAATCATATTTGCCATTAACTAGTTCCATCAAATATATGACTGGTCTTTTATATAAAGGATTATAAAAATCTCTGGTTCTCTAAACCAGGAATTATTGAAATTTGGGTTTGGGTTTAAATGTGCTTCTTGAGCTTTGCCCAGCTCAGCAGCTCATGGTTCTCCAGTAAACAAAAACCAAAATCAGTGCGTGTAATAAATACATGGGTCGTAAAATAACTCATTCCTAGTTCAGTTATTAGTTCTGTGACCTTGGGGAAATAAAATTTTTCCTATATATCAGTTTTTTGATCTGTGAAACAAGAATACTATTATGTGATCTGGAGCACTATAGTAAGGATTAAATGAGATGCTATACTCAAAAGCACAACAGACACAGGTGTTCAACAAATGTGGACTGTCACCCTGTTTCCTGCAAAGAAAACTTACAGAAGCCAAAAAGAAAGATTTTAAACTGTTTTACATTGTGAATTCAGGCATAAAAATATGCACAATTAAAGGATTTGTGGACTAGTTTTTGCTGCAGGTTGTAACGAGTGTTTTATTAGTCTATACAAAGGAAAATTCTTGCAACTGGGAATCTATTAAAAATGCAATGACTCCTGAGTTGAATTTTTCTAATGAACTACAAGAGAAAGGCAGTTCTAATAAGCAAATAATACAATAGAACATCAAAACACTGTTTACTACATCTATCCAAGATAGTAATCTGTTGAATAAATAATAGCTTTAAACTATTTAACAAAAATAATTTCTAATTTACAGAAAAGTGGCAAGAATCGTATACCATACCCTTTACCTGGATTCTCTCATTGTTAATTGTCCCATTTGCCTTATTATCTCTCTCTCTTTAAATACTGGAGTTTTTCTTCCTCAACCACTTAAGAATAAGTTACTTACAACACATTTTTATCCCTAGATACTTGTATTCCCTAAGAACATGGACATTTCCTTATAAAATCAGGAAAGTGATCAACTTCAGAAAATTCAACATTGTTATGATACTTTATCACCCATAGTCCAATTCTGTCAACAGACCTATTACTGTCCTTTACAATTTCTTCCCTCTACTACCAAATTCCAGACCACAACTGCCTATTGCATTTCCCTGTCAGGGTTCAGCCAATGATATGTGATGCTGTTATTTACAAGAGATTAGAAAATTAAACTTCTACTACAAAAATGGAATTGATTAAAGTTGTGTGCCAACCTTTTATGTGTTCTTTCCTTTCCACTAAAAAAAGGTGTTAGCGCTGCCATTTCTACAGTTCCAAAGAATTTATCAAAACAATCTTAAAATCTCAAAAGGAGTAACGAAAAAACAGAACCTCATTAAAACCGAAGACACTAAATACCAATTCCAACAAAACCGTTGGGCTAAATTCTATGCATCTTTGACACTACCTCGGAACTTCAGACAGATCAAGGAGGGGACGGACACTCTCAAGTGGTTCCTGTACTTACCTCTGGAGGTTAGAGGGAACACGGGGTGGGGAGCCTGGTAAAGAGGAATTTTCGCTTTTCATTCTATAAATTTTTGTAGTGTTTGTGGGTTTTTTTTTTGTATTTACAATGAACACACATTTCTCATTTAATAATGAAACAATAAAACAAGAAAGATAAAGAAAACTAGAATGCCGCGCTCAAGTTTTGATGCACGGTGTTAACCTGAATATCGAAGTTCATCCGTTTGTACTTTGGTTTCTTCGCCTGAAGATGGTGACACCTTCCCTTAACTTACGCAAGGAGACGTCAGAAAGGTTAAGTAGTCACTAAACTACTGTTTCAGAGAGAAAGAGCCAACAGAAATGTTTGTCACAGACCAGAGAAACCTCTCCGGTGAACCGGGCGGCAGTGCGAAGGTTAACGGTCTGCCTTGACCAGACCAGAAACTCCAGCTTAAAAAAGGCCCTGGGTTTTAGAGCATTCATTCTGCAGCGGGCGACAGGGGAGCCAATGAAAGCCACGGGCTCGGGAAGCAGGGGGACAGGACAGACGGCTCCGGGGCGCGCGCGTGCTGACCCGAGGGGCGGTCCGGGCTGTCAGCCGGACAGGAGGGACGCCAGTGCCTGCGCGCCTCCGGGGGGGCGGCTGCCGTCCGGGTCCGAGAGTGGGAGAGCCGCTCAGGGGCGCGAACCGGGTGGGTCACTTACCGAGCGTTGGGCACGTCCACTGGCCCGAGGCCACCGCCGCCGCTGGGGCCGGCTAGCACGTCCCCGCCGTATTTCTCCTCCATCCCGGGGCTCAGGAGCCGCCGCCGCTGCCCCCGCCGCGGGGTTTCCTCATGTCTCGCCGCTGCAGCGAACAGCGGGCGAAGGCGCGTCACTCCCCCATGATAGCGGCCCCGTTGGGTCCCCCCAGGCCCGCCGCCGCCGCCCCCGGCTCCTGCTCACTAGCACACGCGCGTAGGGACTAGGCCGCGGGCAGTTCCGGCGGCGCCGGGCTCCCCGGAGGCGCACCGGAGCGGACGTTGCCAGGCCACGTCATCGGGCCCAGCAGCCCTCACTCCCGGGGGAGTGCCCAACCCTGCGCCTGCGCACAATGCTTTCTCTAGCCCTTCCTTAGGCACCGCCTACCACGGGTCGTATCGTTTCTCAACAGCCCCTCGTATCTACGCTGCCAGCGCGCTTACCTGTCTCTGCAGCGCCACCTCTGGGCCGCCAGGAATACAGCCGATTCTTGTAGCATCGCGTAAGAAGGCATGGAAAATGTACAATGTGTGATTAAATAGAATACAGTATCTTTTAAAATCTGACTGCAAACTATGCTACTTAATCCTGGTACAACATTAAAACTTGGGCAGGGAGGACCGGGCCTTATTAGGGTTATTTTTCTGTTGCTAGAAATTTAGGAACATGAGCTCTAGTGTCTGTTTCAATTGCAACTCTGCCACTTCATTCATTGTGTCACTTGGCCTTTCTGTACCTTAATTTTCTTATTTGTAAAATAGGGATCGAAATATATATATTATAGGATTGCTGGGAAGATTATATGTTATGTGAAAAATGTCTAGAACATTTTGAATGGTACACAGTGATCAGTGAATATTAGCTGTTACTATTTCTCTTGGGAAATTTGTAGACTGGGTTGGGAATGGAAATGGAGCAGTTGACAACACTCTACTTCGTTTGAATACACATAAAGAGTCTCAATAACATATAAAAAATTGAGAAATCACTGTGCCTGCTGGTGCTCCGTAATCTATTGTGAAAATATTTAGCAATTTGTGAGCAAGGCCTGATTCACCACAGTAAGGTTACAGGCACAAATGCTAAGGTTTCCCAAATAAGATGTGATATGACTCTAACCAGAAAGACTCAGTGATAGAAAAAACTTGATATGAAACTTGGATAAGGTTTTGGATATGGGAGGAAAGCATTGTGGGATGACACAGCCCATGTGTAGAACACAGAGGAATGTATGACTTAAAAATTTTCTTTTTTTTGTTTCATTTTTATTTTTTATTTTTGAGAGACTGCGTATGAGCAGGTTAGGGGCAGAGAGAGAGGGAGACACAGAATCCTAGTAGGCTCCAGGCCCTGAGCTGTCAACACAGAGCCCGACTTGGGGCTCAAACTCAAGAACCAGATCATGACCTGGGCCAAAGTTGGATGCTTAACTGACTGAGTCACCCAGGCGCTCCTTGGAAGGCATGACTTTAAAAGCTAAAGTGACTCCAGGGGTGCCTGGGTGGCCCAGTTGCATCAGATCCTCTGTCTCTCTCTCTCTTTCTGCCCCTCCTGCAGATGGGTGCTCTCTCTCTCTCTCTCTCTGTCTCTCTCTCAAAAATACTTAAAAAAAAAAAGAAATTCATTAAAAAAACCCAAAAGCTAAAGTGACTCCAAGTGACTTTTCTGTAGCAACTTTTGTAGAATTCTTATTTTCCAATCAGAATGGTAGTGGTAATGAGTAACCATTTTACTTTTTTAGAGCAAGTTCCATTCTTTTGGAGCCCAGAAAACTAGGTAGCATGACAGGTATAAACTGAGATTAATTTCATCCCAGGTGAGCTTGGATCACTTTATATTTTTGATTTGGTTAGAATTATGGCACCTTCCTTT
Organism: Cryptoprocta ferox; assembly: GCA_028646485.1. Taxonomy (NCBI): domain Eukaryota; kingdom Metazoa; phylum Chordata; class Mammalia; order Carnivora; family Eupleridae; genus Cryptoprocta; species Cryptoprocta ferox. The sequence continues at coordinate 47,023,088 of CM053572.1, read as the reverse complement.
TAGGCCAATATAAGGACATTTCCTACAACTGTTTTTGTGTAGTGGAAGGACAAGTGCCCTGTTTTCTTTCCCTCTGATCACTTCTCAACCCATTCCAACCTGGCTTCTCCACCCGTCAGTACCCTGAAGGAGCTCTCTCATGGATATTTTTTAAGCTGTATATTTCCTCACCTCTCTAAAGCTGTCAACATAGTTGATCTCTCTTCTCGAAACATTCCCTTTTGTTGGTTTCCAGAACTCCGCAATGTTTGTCTCAAAGGAATCTCAAGTTCTCTGTTTAAAAGTCAATGCATGATATTTCCCTTAAATCTGATTCTCTTCTAATGTTTTCTACCTCATTGAATGGCATCATTTACTTAGTTTAGCAAACCAAAAACTTGGTTATCATCTTGAACATTTCCTCTTCCCTGTGGTTTATATTCAATCCATCACCAAGTCATGTCACTTTTTACCACCTAACATTTCTTGAATCGGTCAAAGTTTTTCCATTTCTATCACCACCACCAACTCCAGGCTACCATTAACTTTTTTAAAACTTAACGTATTTTTTAAATTTATATCCACGTTAGTTAGCATGTAGTGCAACAATGATTTCAGGAGTATTTTGTCAAATGCTTTCTCTGCATCTATTGACAGGATACTGCGGTTCTTGTCCTTTCTTTTATTGATTTAATGAATCAAATTGATTATTTTGTGGACATTAAACCAGCCCTGCATCCCAGGTATAAATCCCACTTGGTCGTGGTGAATATATTTTTTTAATGTATTGTTGGATCCGGTTGGCTAGTATCTCGTTGAGGATTTTTGCATCCATATTCATCAGGGAAATTGGTCTATAGTTGCCTTTTTAGGGGGTCTTTGTCTGGTTTTGGAATTAAGGTAATACTGGCTTCATAGATTGAGTTTGGAAGTTTTCCTTCCATTTCTGTTTTTTTGGAACAGCTTCATTATAGGTGTTAACTCTTCCTTAAGTGTTTGGTGGAGTCCCCTGGAAAGCCATCTGGCCCTGGACTCTTGTTTTTTGGGAGATTTTTGATTACTAATTGTATTTCTTCACTGGTTATGGGTCTGTTCAAATTTTCTATTTCTTCCTGTTTCAGTTTTGGTAGTTTATATGTTTCTAGGAATTTGTCCATTTCTTCCAGATTGCCCATTTTATTGGCGTATACTTGTTCATAATATTTTCTTATTATTGTTTGTATTTCTGCTGTGTTGGTTGTGATCTCTCCCCTTTCATTCTTGAATTTATTTATTTGGGTCCTTTCCTTTTTCTTTTTGATCAAACTGGCTAGGGGTTTATCAATTTTGTTAATTCTTTCAAAGAACCAGCTCCTGGTTTCATTGATATGTTCTACTCTGGTTTTTTTTTTTTTTTTTTTAATAGCATGATTTCTGCTCTAATCTTTATTATTTACTGTCTTCTGCAAGTTTCAGGTTTTATTTGCTGTTCTTTTTCCAGGTCTTCGAGGTGTAAGGTTAGTTGTGTATCTGAGCCCTTTCTTCCTTCTTTAGGAAGGCCTGGATTGTTATATACTTCCCTCTTATGACTGCCTTTGCTGTGTCCCAGAGGTTTTAGGCTGTGGTGTTATCATTTTCATTGGCTTCCATGTACTTTTTAATTTCCTTTTTAACTTCTTGGTTAGCCCATTCCTTCTTTAGTAGGATGTTCTTTAGTCTCCAAGTGTTTGTTGTCTTTCCAAATTTTTTCTTGTGGTTGATTTTGAGTTTCATGGCATTGTGGTCTGAAAATACTCACGGTATGAGCTCGATCTTTTTGTCCTTGTTGAGGGGTGATTTGTATCCCAGTATGTGATCTATTCTGGAGAATGTTCCATGTGCACTGGAGAACAATGTATATTCTGCTGCTTTAGGATGAAATGTTCTGAATATATCTGTTAAGTCCATCCTGGTCCTGTGTGTCATTCAAAGTCATTGTTTCCTTGTTGATTTTCTGTTTAGATGATCTGTCCATTAATGTAAATGGGGTGTTGAAGTCCCCTACTATTATGGTATTATTATCAACGAGTTTCTTGTTGTTTGTGATTACTGGATTTATATATTTGGATGCTTCCACATTTGGAGCAAAAATGTTTATAATTGTTAGGTCTTCTTGGTGGATAGACCCCTTAATTATGATATGCCTTTCCTCATCTCTTGTTACAGTCTTCATTTTATTTTATTTTTGATTCATTCAAATATTTATTGAGCAGCTAAGGAAAAACAAAGGTGATTAAAACATGGTCAAAGAGGTGAGGCAAATGCACAAATCACAGAAGGTGTAACATTCACTGAATCATAGCAGTCAAAAAAAGTGCTTTAGGAGACCAAGAATGAGACTGCTTCCAGTACAGTCTTTATTTTAAAGTTGAGATTGTCTGATATAAGTATGTCTACTCTGACTTTCTTTTGTCGACCAGTAGCATGATAAATGGTTCTCCATTCCCTTACTTTCAATCTGAAAATGTCTTTAGGTCTAAAGTGGGTCTCTTGTAAACAGCATATAGATGGATCTTGTTTTCTTATCTATTCTGTTTCCCTGTGTCTTTTGATTGGAGCATTAATGTCCATTGACATTTAGAGTGAGTATTGAAAGATATGGATTTATTGCCATTATGTTTCTTGTAGAGTTGGAGTTTCTGGTGGTGTTCTCTGGTCCTTTCTAATCTTAGATGTTTTTGGTCTTTTTTTATTTTCTAATCTTTTCTCCCTTCAGAGAGTCCCCCTTAAAATTTCTTAGAGGGCTGGTTTAGTGGTCCCGAATTCCTTTAATTTTTTGTTTGTCTGGGAAACTTTTAATCTCTCCTTCTATTTTGAGTGACAGCCTTGCTGGATAAAGAATTCTTGGCTACATATTTTTCTGATTCAGCACATTGAGTATATCCTACTACTCCTTTCTGGCCTGCCAAGTTTCTGTGGCTCGGTCTGCTACGCACCTGATCTGTCTTCCCTTGTTGGTTAAGAACTTTTTTTCCCTTGCTGCTTTCATGATTCTTTCCTTGCCTGAGTATTTTGTGAATTTGACTATGATATGCCTTGTTGATGGTTGGTTTTTGTTGAATCTAATGGGAGTTCTCTGTGCTTCCTGGATTTTGATGTCTGTCTTTTCCCAGGTTTGGAAAGTTTTCTGCTAAGATTTACTCACATAACCCTTCTACCCCTTTTTCTCTCTCTTCATCTTCTGGAACCCCTATGATTCTGATATTCTTCCTTTTTAATGAGTCACTGAGTTCTCTAATTCTTATTTTGTGCTCTTTTGCCTAGTCTCCCTCTTTTTTTTTCTGCTTCATTGTTCTCCATAAGTTTGTCCTCTGTATCAATGATTTGCTGCTCTGCCTTATCCATCCTTGCTACCGTGGCATCCATCCATGATTGCAGCTCAGTTATAGCATTTTTGATTTCATCCTGACTAGCTTTTACTTCTTTTATCTCCAAAGAAAGGGATTCTAATAGGGGTACCTGGGTGTCTCAGTCAGTTAAGCATCTGACTTTTGCTTAGGTCATGATCTCACGGTTTGTGAGTTCAAGCCCTGCATCAGGCTCTGTGCTGACAGCTCAGAGCCTGGAGCCTGCTTCAGATTCTGTGTCTCCCTCTCTCTCTGCCCCTCCCTTGCTCATGCTCTGTCTCTCTCTCTCAAAAACAAATAAACATAAAAAAAAGAAAGAAAGGGATCCTAATATATTTTCGACCCCAGATAGTATTCTTATTATTGTGATTCTAAATTCTGGTTCAGACATCTTGCTTGTATCTGTGTTGATTGAGTCCCTGGCTGTCATTTCTTCCTGCTCTTTCTTTTGGGGTAAATTCCTTTGTTTCATCATTTTGAAGGAAGAAAATGAACAAAGAAGGTACAAAAAGTTAAAATTAAAAAATTAAAAACAACACACTCACACACAAAATCAAGTAAATGATGCTAGATCCTAGGTTTGTTTTGGTCTGGGCGTTGAAAGGAGCTTGATAGATTAGAGAAAAAAGGGAAAAAGAAAAAAAAGAAAAATGTTTGAAAATTTGAAAAAATGAATACAATGAAATAGAATAAAATGAAATGATGTAAGTAAAATAGAATTGGAATAATTTACAAAAAAGTAAAAAATATAGTAGAAAAAATTAAAGAAAAATCTTTTTAATAAAAATTGGAAATAAAAATAAAAACTTTCTTTCTGTATTGAAGAAAAAGAAAAGAAATGAACAGGAAAAAGAAAAAAAAGAAAACTGAATAGATGGACCAGTGAACAGACTGAAATACGATTGAAATTACATTGTTTTCCCCTAGAAGTCAAATTATTAACCACTTTATAGTCCCTAAACTAAGCAGGAGGAGAGACTTGTCCTGTTGCTGAAAAGTGAGTTGGCCCCAGTTGGATGGGGCTTAGTGTAATAGTTCCATTCTCCACTAGATGGCGCAGCTTAGTTTACTGGGATGGATTGTTGTGGTGCTTGTGGGTGTGTATGCGCATGCGCGGGAGGGGTGACAATGGCGTCACACAGCTACCCAGTCTCTAGTATCCAAACTCTGTCCTCCCCACCAGAAATTGCGCACCTCTCCTTTGTCTCCGACTTCCATCCACTCCCTGCTTTTACAGTGTCCACAACCAAGCCGTCAGGTTGCCAGGCGCCACCTCTCTCCTGAGTTTTATCTCAGATGTGGCTGTTTTTCCCGTCCTCTCTCTTCTGAGGAACTGCGGCTTTGACCAACCATTCTGTCCCTCTGCGGGAGGGTCTCACTGAGCAATGGCTGGGTGTTGGCCACACCCAGGACCATTCGCAGGACCGTGCTGCTGCCGATGCCCAGAGACTGCAACTGGGTGCCAGCCCGCCCCAGAAAAAGTTCACATGATCATGTAGCAGCAGCGTTTCAGGGATTATGGAAAATCACAACACATGCCTGGCACCAGGCTTCACTCTTAACGACCTTGTTCCAGCACCTGCGAATGTGGTTGTTCTCTGGGATCTGCTGGGACCTTTGTCCGTGGGGACCTGCACAGCCTCTACCAAATGTCCTCCCAGCAGGGGAATCGCCTCTCCCCGTGTGGCCCAAGGACGCCTCAGACTTCACCCTGCTCCTGGGGATTTGCCCTTCCCTCCAGAGCACTGTCAGGTATGGAGCTGTGGAATTTTAGACTCTGCGCTCCCCCTGTTTATAGATTCTTAATGGAATTTAAACCCGCTCCTGTCTCCCTTTTTAGTTCAGTCCCTGTGGCTGTTTCTACTTTTCACTTTTTCTCCAGCTGCTTTTGGGAGTGCTTTTCCCACACTCTTCCCCTGTCTCTATCCTCTCTCCACAAGCAAAAACAGCTCCCTGCCCTCTGCAGCTTCCCTCTCCCCCAGTTCACCTTTCCACGCTGCATACCTGCTAAATTCTGTGGTTCAAGTTGTACAGATTGTTTTATTAATCTTCAAATCAGTGTTCTGGGTGTGCAGAATGGTTTAGTGTTGATCTGGCTGTATTTCATCTAGGCTACCGTTAACTTTTGTTTCAGCCACATTGGTAACCCCTTTCAATATTAAAAAAATTTTTTTAAAAAAATGTTTATTTACTTTTGAGAGAGAGTGGGCGAGCAAGCAGGAGAGGGGCAGAGAGGGAGACACAGAATCCAGATCCGAGGCAGGCTGCAGGCTCTGAGTTGTCGGTGCAGAGCCTAATGTGGGGCTCAAACTCACAGACTGTGAGATCATCACCTGAGCTGAAGGCAAACGTTTAATCAACTGAGCCACCCAGGTGCCAAGTAAGGTAACCCCTTACTTGTTTTGCAAGTTCATTCTTTCCCTTCTCCAATCTGTTTTCCACATTTTGCCACAGTATAGTAATATTTTCCTAATGCAGATCTTATAATGAACTGGCTACCCCTCTGCACTTCACCCTGTCATATTCCAGTAGCTTTCTGTTACTCTTAAAAATTTTTTTTTAAATGTTTATTTTTGAGAGAGGAGAGAGAGAGAGAGAGAGAGAGAGCAGGGGAGGGTCAGAGAGAGAGGGGACAGAGGATCCAAAGCAGGCTACGTGCTGACAGCAGAGAGCTCGATATAGGGCTCCAACTCATGAACTGTGAGATCATGACCTGAGCTGAAGTCAGATGCTTAAGCCACCCAAGTGCCCTTTCCATTACTCTTAAGACAAACTTGAATCACGGTGCCTGAGTGGCTCAGTCGATTAAGCATCTGACTTCGGCTCAGGTCACGATCTTGTGGTTCGTGAGTTCGAGCCCCGTGTCGGGCTCTGTGCTGACAGCTCAGAGCTTGGAGTCTGCTTCGGATTCTGTGTCTCCCTCTCTCTCTGTCCCTCCCCTGCTCATGCTCTATCTCTGTCTCTCAAAAATAAATAAATGTTAAAAAAATAAAAAATAAATAAAAAGACAAAGTTGAATCAATCAGGAATTCAGACTGATACCTCAAATTACATTCCAACCATCGATGTTTTATCCTAGACTTTCCCCTTATATTTCTGCCTCTCTTTCCTGAGGATGAGAAACATGGCTCTCATTATCCTCAATATACTGACTTATTTTTTCAGTCTTCTTATATGTAACCAATCTCCTGATCATGTAGGCCATCTCCTCTTTGGCATAGCCAACTCATGGTAGCCTGGGATGGCTGCGACTTCTCCCTCCCAGCTGTTATTTTTTAATCTAGCTTTGACTCATTTGCACACAGTGACAAATATGGAGATGAAACATTTTGTTTCAATTTAACTTTCAGTCAGCTGGAAGGAGCAAGAAAGGGAACTAACTTTTTGGAGTGGCTCTACTAAGAACCAGGAAATGTTCTATTTAATTTTTATTTATTTTTATTTGTTATTATTTTTTTAAGTTTATTTACTTATTTATTTTTGAGAGAGGGGGAGAGAGAGGGCATGCGCCAGCATGGGCAGGGTAGGAGTAGAGAGAGAGAGAAAGAGAGAGAGAGAGAATCCCAAGTGATTGCACTGACAGTGCAGAGCCTGACGCAGGGTTCAAACTCACAAACCATGAGGTCATGACCTAAGCTGAAGTCAAGAGTCAGAGGCTTAACAGACTGAACCATCCAGATGCCCCTCATTCAATTTTTAGATCCTTTCAAGGTTGGCATTTTTTTATGCTACAGAGTTAAACTCAAAAAAGGGTAAGTAAATTGTCAATTATTATGTAACTAGTAAGGCAAGACTACCCCCTAGATGGGCAAAGTGCACTTCAGTATCAGCTGTTTTGCTCCTTTCTTCCTGATTGCATGAGTGACAACTGACTCGAATGTAGTAAGTGAACCAGATGAGGAGTGCCTGTTTCATAAGCCGCTTCCAGAAATCTGGATTAAAGAATATGGTGGACATTGTCATAAGTGGCAACTTAGCACCAGCTTCCTTCCAATTAACATGTATTGAGTGCTTACCATATTCTAGGTCCACTTTCAGGTACTTGTTGTGTTTCCCAGAAGAAAACTCTGAGGTAAGAATTTGAATAAAAGTGATTTATTAGTAAATGTTCCCAGGAAAATTAGGTGAATGGGAAGGAGAACAGGAAAGAAAGGCATGTAAGGATGTTATATCAGGAAAAGTCCCACTGGGGAGCTTGAATACTGTGAGGATCACACCTCAGAGGGGCCTGATGGGGGCAAGCTGTCTTAGTGCATCTGGGCTGCTATAACAAAAATACCATAATGGGTGGTTTATAAACAAAACACATTTATTTCTCCCAGGCATGGAGGCTGAGAAATCCAGGATCAAGGTGCTAGTCTAGTAGTGTTAGTATCTAGTGAAGATCCACTTCCTGGTGTCACCTTTTTTGCTGTGTCCTCACATGATAGAAGAGGTGAGCTAGCTTTCTGTGTGTCTTTATTTATTTATTTTAATGTTTATTTTTTATTAGAGAGAGAGAGAGAGAGAGAGAGAGAGCATGAGTGGGGGAGGTGCAGAGAGAGAGGGGGACAGAGGATTTGATATGAGCTCCACACTGCCAGCAGAGAGCCCAACGTGGGGCTTGAACCCATGAACCATGAGATCATGACCTAAGCCAAAGTCACTCAACTGACAGCCACGCAAGTACCCCATCTAGGTGTTTTTTTTTTTTTTTTAAGTAAAGGCACTATTCTGAATCATGAGGGCAGAGCCTAATAACCTAATAAAACTTCCCTAAGACCCAACTCTCAATATCATCACCTTGGGGGTTAGCATTTCAACATAGGAATCTTGAGGGAACACAAACATTCAGACCATAAAACAAGAGAATTGGGATATTTTGGGAGCAGTTCTCTGACAACAGAGGAAGGTACTGGTTGTTAGGAGTGCTCCTCGCACGTATAATAATGGGAAAGAGATCCGAGGAGATATGGGCAAAGGCCTTACTGACAATATCCACTATAAGGGTACACATATTTTGGCCATTTTCCACATGCTGTGTTCTACCGTCCCAAGTTTGAAACCAGAAAACTCATAGCCTAGACTTCCTTGAAGCTAGGGTTCTGGTATATGACCTGGGTCTCACCAGTCGGACATATTCAAGTGTGACTTGACTTCAGCTGAGAAAGCGGCAGTGGGGACACTTCTTTTCTTCTCTGGAGGAGGCATCTAGTACTTTGGAAGTATAAATGGCAGAACTTCTGGTGTCCATTCCTAGGGGTCACTGGTGCCAAGTGGCAGTGACCGTGGTGTTGTTGGCAGAGTGGCCCCCATGGTGTCTTTGGACCTTGCTTCTGGTTGCCTAGTAGCAGAGCCTGGCTCTCTGGTCCTCCAAAGGTTCTGTGAATACCCAATATTCCTTAATAGATTCCTGCATGAATTAGTTAGAGTGGAGGTGGTTGTTTTGTTTGCAGTTAAGAATACTGAATGGTACAGGTGAGATGGTACCAAACCTTGACTAACAATAAGCTGCACATTGATTTTGTTAAGTGCTTTTTATTTCAGACCAAGAAGTGGTACAATGCTTTTAAAAATCACCTCCTAATATGTTGCACTTTAGTGGAGAAAGCTTCCCCAAACTCATGAAAGGATTTTATCTGATGCCAAACATATTTTTATCCTCTATTTGATGTCAGAAAAGGAAAGTAATACAATGTTCAGTGATTCCATATCTGTCCTGACCAGGTAGGAAGAAGATTGGGGTTTCGAGTGCTCTAGAATTCTCAGACATATCAAGCTTCACACTACAATTGCAAAGCTATACAGGAAAGTAGTGCATTGTTTTAAGGATTTGAGTTCTTAGCAGTTAGGGACTGTGTGTAATGTTTTTAGCAGACATTAAATGTAGGCAATTAAGAATGAAAAACACTATCTACAGGAATGATGAGGAGGATGCAAATGAGGAGATGGAGAGATATAGTTCATATTTGCACATTTTCAACTAGCAGATCAGAATTTTATTGTGGATCTTGAAGTTTCATTGTAATTATGCCCCATGTGTTTCAGGAATTTGTCCTTCCATTTATCCATTCATCCACTCAGTAGTAAAAAATGAAATATTTAATGAAAGCCTACTATGTGCCAGTGCCAGTTATATTCCAGAGTGGAGGGAAATACAGTATTATCCTTCTTCTCAAACTGACGAGAAACTCAGCTGGTAGCAACACACTTTGGGGGAAAACAAACTGAAAAGAATCTTGCTGAAAGACAATTTTGTATAGATCTTTTGTGTTTCTGCATGTCTTTTCAGCAGAGGCATTGACAGCCTTTGTTATAGACTATGTTTTCAAGGATGTTTGTATAGAAAACAGTCTTGGAAGATAGAGGTAATAACTCCTTTTGGGGCAGAATGAAGATTTATTGCTGATCAGGATAAAAAAGGTAAAGGCTCACTCTAAGTCAAAGGTTGGGGAGGTTTGCTAGCAGACTCTTTAAAAAAGACTGGAGTTTCATAAACTCTCAGCTGCATGCTTAGCAACTACCTAGGCAGTCAGGCATCACCCTCATGGGATTTGAAGGTGGAGGAGGCAAGATGTGCACTATGCATACATGAGGTTCATGTTACCTGTGTGGTTAACAAAGTCCGTTGACTCTGATCCTGGAGTCTTGGTCAGACTTGTGCTGGCTTCCAGGAAACTGTGGCAGGCTAACTGTGAGTTTGCAAGCACAGTAAAATCTTAGTCCCTTCATAGTTCTTGCCACATCTCCCCCCACCCCCCCATTTAACTTATCATTTAATTAGAAAAATTCATAGTACACTATCATGAGAGGTGTGGGAAAACAGGTATTCAGACTGGAAAGAAGGAAGTAAAAATATCTCTATTTACAGATAACATGATCTTACATGCAGAAAATACAAGGAATCCACTAAAAGATTGGTAGAAATAAACAAGTTGAGTAAGGCTACAGAATACAAGATCAATATACAAAAATAAATTTTTAAAGTTTATTTATTTTGAGAGAGAGTGAGGGCATGTGTGTGCACAGGCACGAGCGGGGGACGGGCAGAGAAAGAGGGAGAGAGAGAATCCCGAGAAGGCTCTTCGCTGTCAGTGCAGAGCCCGACACAGGGTTTCATATCAAGAACAGTGCGATCTTGACCTCAGCTGAAATCAGTTAGACACTTAACCCACTGAACCACCCATGTGCCCATTTCTATACATTTGTAATGAACAATCCAAAAATGAAATTAGGAAAACAATTCAACAATTCCATTTATAATAGCATCAAAAGAATAAAATACTTAGGAATCAATTTAACCAAAGGAGGTATAAAATATGTATTTTGAAAACTGTGAAATATGTTGAAAGCAATTAAGGAAAACCTAAATTGGGTTACCTGGGTGGCTAAGTTGGGTGAGTGTCCTACTTTGGCTCAGGTCATGATCTCATGGCTCCTGAGTTCAAGCCCCATGTTGGGTGGGCTCTGTGCTGATAGCTCAGAGCCTAGAGCCTGCTTTAGATGCTCTTTCTCTCTCTCTCTCTGCCCCTCCCCCACTCACGCTCTGTTTCTTTCTCACTCTCAAAAATAAATAAACATTTTAAAAAATTTAAAAAAAGAGTTGGACACTTAACCATTTGAGCCACCCACGTACCCCAAGATTTTATTTATTTTTAACTAATCTCTATACCTAACGTGGGGCTTGAGCTCACAACCCCAAGAACAAGAGTTATGTCCTTCATTGTCTGAGCCAGCCAGGCTCCCCTCTCTTGGGGCACTTTGTTTTTTTTCTGTTTTTAAAAAAATTTTTTTTAATGCTTATTTATTTTTGAGAGAGAGACAGAGCATGAACAAGGGAGGGGCAGAGAGAGAGGGAGACACAGAATCCAAAGCAGGCTCCAGGCTCTGAGCTGTCAGCACAGAGCCCAATTCGGGGCTCAAACTCACAAACCATGAGATCATGACCTGAGCTGAAGTCGGATGCTTAACCGACTAGACCACCCAGGTGCCCCTCTTGGGGCACTTTGAAACACTGCTTGTATAGAATCTGTGAACTCTGGTTTGTCCCTTCACTGTAAGCACCTTGAGGGTAAGGGTATGTCCCATTGACACTTCCACCCCCCTGCCACACCCCCAGAATGATCATCAGGGTGCCTTACACATAGCAGAAGCAACAAAAACTTCTTGAATTCTGCATAAAGTAAAAACAAAAACTGAGAACCCAAACACACAATATGCCAGACTGAGACAAAAGAAAGATTAATGAGCCATTAGCTTATATGGTTTCCTTATTTAGTAAGTGAGCTGTTCACATTTCAGACATGACTGAGATGTGAAGGCTTACTTGAAATGCCTTGTAGTCACACTGTTCTGGAACAGAGACCACCTTCTAACACTTCAACTGTCTGTAGTTGTTCTTATCAATAGAGAATGTGAAGTTATCATTTTTTGAAATTTTGCTTTCCCAGGCTATACTACCCAAAATGGTTACACTGGATGTCCTTGACCGTGAACAAGAGGCAAAGGCAAACTATACTGCATTATCCACTTTCAAGGAAAGTCAAAGATGGTGTAAGAAACCTGAACCTAAAATATCTGGGTACCCATTCTCTCATGGAAGCTGAACTAGGTTATCTAGCTGTGGTCATTGTAGGGTCTCTGCCATTCATTCCAGTCCATTTAGCAGATATTTTTAAAATACCATATGTTTGTGTGGCCCTGTGATAAAAACTGCTCTTAGAAAAGGAAGATGAGAACTGTTTGAAGCCACTAGAGGACAGTGTAATACAACAGAATCCTCCGTGAATTTGGGCAGGACTTGCTGCAAAAAGCCAGGTTAGGGCAAGAAGAGCGAAGCAGGAATGACTGGGGAATGACTAGAGAAGGAAGTAGGTTTGTAGCCTGATCTACAGTCAATAAAAATTGTGTATACTTGGGGTGCCTGGGTGGCTCAGTCAGCTTAGGGTTTGACCTCGGTTCGTGAGTTCGAGCCCTATGTCCTGTGCTGACAGCTCAGAGCCTGGAGCCTGCTTCAGATTCTGTGTCTTCCTCTCTCTGCCCCTCCCTCACTGGTGCTATGACTCTCTCTCAAAAATAAATGAACATTAAAAAAAAAAAAGAAAAAAATTGTGTATACTCTTCTGCCTAGCACCCATTTGCTGGTTTTATATGATTTTTCCTAAAACTAGTTTATGTTCAGTCTTTTTCAGCAGATCTGCTGAACACCTCCTTCCTTTTCAGAGGTGCTTACTTTACTCCTTTGCATGCAGCTGGATTTTGGGAGCTCACAGCCTACTTTGTTTTCATCATAATATACTTTGGTTTACTCAGAGTTAGAACTTCTGAACACTTCATAACTAATTATTTAAAAACATTTGTTTTCTAAAGTTTATTTATTTATTTTGAGAGAAAGAAAGCGAGAAAGAGAGAGCACAAACAGGGGAGGGGCAGAGAGAGGAAGAGACAGAATCCCAAGCAGGCTCTCTGCACTGCCAGTGCAGAAGCCCAACACGGGGCTCGATCCCACAAACTGTTGGGTCCATGACCTGAGCCAAAAGCAAGAGTCAGATGCTCCAATGACCGAGCCACCCAGGGACCCCAGGAAAAGTTTCTTTAAACTGATGTACATCAAACTGAATCTTAGTTTCTTGTGGAAACAAAAGAAGTAAATGGAGGTGTCACCCTTGCTTTGGGGTTTGATTTCTTTTTATTAATGTTTTAAAAAATTTGTTTATTTTGAGAGAGAAACAGAGATATAGACCATGAGTGGAAGAGAGACAGAGAGAGATACACAGAATTCAAAGCAGGCTCCAGGCTCTGAGTCATCAGCACAGAGCCTAAGGTGGGGCTCAAACCCATGAACTTCGAGATCATGAACTGAGCTGAAGTTGGACGCTCAGCTGACTGAGCCAGCCAGGCGCCCCGGGGCTTGATTTCTTTTTAAAGAAGTCATCCCCAAAAACTGTATTTGTAAAGTATTAAGCGTTCCAAATTGTTTAACTGACCAAGCAGCTCACAATAAAATACATGTAATTACACTTCCTATGGTATAATTGTATAGAAGCCTAGTCAAAATTGTTATTGAAGGGGAGAAGAATGTACCACCTCAAAATGTGTCATTTTGGCATGTGGAGTATTTTGAGCTGAAGCTGGTCAAGACCCAACAGACTCAGGGCTTTTTACCTCTTCCTTATCTTTGTACCAGGAAGAAAGCTATAACCAGAGATAACTTTTTACAACAAAAAGACTTGTATGCATGGCCTGGCAAACTTTTGTTTACCAAACATTTGCTCTTCTGTATTCTGGTTACTCGTCTTCTGTTTGAAGTCCAAGGCCCATACCCCCTTTTCCTTAGCTCATGATGGTTTATAAGCCTCAATTGCATGACTGTCTTTCAGTCTTGCGTCATTGTGGGGCTCCAGGATATATGTAATTAAATTTGTTTTTCTCCTGTGAATCTCTTTTATGTCTATTTAGCTATTAGGCCAGACAAAGAACCTAGAAGGGAAGAAGGGAAATTTTTTCTCTTCAACATTACCTTCATAATTATGGTCATAGTTTTATTAGAAACACGGGAAGATGAACATCATAACAGACATAAATTGGGGTAAATCTTCAGAGGCCTTTTTGAGTAGACTTTTGGAGAGACCGACCACCTCTCTAAGTACTCTAATGAGAAACTAATTCTGGAGCATCTCTTAAGCTGTTTTTGCTTAAATGTATGTGTTAAAGTTCATTGCATATTTTCTTGAGATAAATGTAGGCTCAAGTTGATTTTTTTTTTTTTTTTGGCCTTAGAAACAAAAACTTTTATTCTTTATTGACAGGCTCTTTCATTGCCTCTGGAAACTTCTTAATTCTGGTGGTAGGCTGCTGTTGGGGAGTAAGAATCCTTGTCTTCTATAAGGTCCTTCTGGTTGAACTAAGAATCAAATTGACACAAGACAGGAGGAAATCAAATTTAATAGGGTACATACGGGGAATCCACACAGACATGGAAATTCCAGAGACAGTCAGGCAAAATGAGGTATATATGTCATCCTGACCTAAGGAGAAAGAAGTAGGGGACTGGGACTTCAGAGGAAAGGAATGCACTTCACAGGGCAATAAGAAGAAGAGCAAATACTTGGTAATCAGAGATTTGCCTTGTCAGACAGATGGGTCACTCAGATGAAATTTATCTCTGTTAATAACTCTTATTCTGGAAATAATTTAGATTCTACTATGTAGTAAGGGAGAGGCAAAAGTGCTCTTGAACCTGTAGGATTTCAGTTGTTTTCAGCTCAGAATAATCTTCATGTCAGAGTGGCCCATCTTGGGGCACCCTGCCTTGATCCGTACACCAGCCACAGTGTCTGTAACAAAATGCATGAAATACAGACAGAGACCTCCGTTTGTTTCATCTGTAGGGTCACTGAGCACACAGTTCCATCACAGCAGCAGTGAATTTGGCTTGCATGGGGGCTTGAATGCTGAATTTGAATCTGAATCCACAACATTTAAATTCTTTCATTTTTGAAAAACTCTGCAATTTGCTTGATAGCAGATTACTAGGATCGCTAGAGCACTCTCCTGTTTTGTAAGCTACTTAAGAACTTAAGTATGTGCTATAAATATGATAAACAAACCTATCAGAATCTGTATGTCCAAATGCAAAGCATTCCTTTGAATGTTTTCCATTTTGTGATATGGAGATAGAATGAGTGTTCATTTACACTGATAATGTTGGAAATGCCGAGAACATTTTTGAAACCATAGAAATAATTAAGTTGGAGGACTACCTAGCCAGGTGCTACCCTTCTTTCTGTGCGACAATTCAAAGGTGTTTCTGTAAGTGGTTATTAATTGCTCCAAATATAAAATAAATTATTTCTGTTCTTTCCAGAGAAGGACAGAAAGACCACATCTAGAAAGTTGGTATAAGAATTAGAAAAGATGGGAAATATTGTGAGCTATAATTGCATATTCTTTCGATCAAGTTATTAAAGAGGGTGTGTAGAAAAAACCACAAATAATACAACGAGACTCAATCAGATATTGGAGGCCTGTGCCTATAACTGACCTAGGCTGTTAGGACACATACTTGAAATAGGGTGCAAGAGTGCCATTCCCTTCCTTCCTTCCTTCCTTCCTAATCTCTACACCTAAACGTAGAGCTCAAACTTACAATCTTGAGATCAAGAGTCTCATGCCCTACTGACTGAGCTTGCCAGGTTCTCCAAGGGTACCATTTCTACCGAAAATCTAATCACTGAAAGAATGAATGTGGGATTTGTTTTTACCAGTCAACTCATAATTTTTTGTCAGGTACACTAAACCCAGCATAAAAAAAGATAGTCTGGAGTTTTAGGGTTTACTAATGGCATTTAGAAAAAAAAATATATAGTTTGAAAAGCCCAGAGGCAAGGTATGCCAAAAATGAGTGTATTTGACAGTTTTATATATTAATGTTAGAAGTTTTCATGGAATTGAGACCTGAATGTCGGAGCAGTTATCTGAATCTATGGAATTGATGAAGACATTTTCCTTGATGAGAAGCAGATATTCCCCATGGACCTTGTAAGTCTGAAACAGATAAGAGAAATAAAGAATCCAAAATTTAAAGTTTGATGAATAGCAAAATTTGTCAGGAAGAGCTAGATATTAATTAAGTGATTAGTTTGTAAGAAGTAAAGCATAAATCTCCTTTAGCTGTGGAAAGGGAAGAGAGCCAGAGACGATCATATTTGAGACACTGGTCTGAACTTGTGCTGGAAAAAGAAGTTTTTTTTTTTTTGTTATGTTCTTATTTATTATTACTATTTAAATCAAGGGGGATAAAACTCGTAGGACCCCACACTCCCAGAAGCTCCGAAGTAAAAGGTGTGCATAATGAGGCAGGACGCTTGAGATGTGAAGGAGCAGATGTTTGCATTATCACTTATTTTGCAGTCCAACAGTGACAAATAGATTGAACAGAAATGTCACAAGTGAGATATGAAATAAGGCAGATGGTCAGAGCTGAGAAGGATGACAAACTAACGCACACCAAGGCTGATGGGTCACTAGAACTATTGTACCTAGGTGTTCTAAAACTATGGGTTCAGGCTTCTAATTTTTAAAATTCAGAAACATTCTAGTTAGGTATTACCATATATACGCTACTGTAGCCTGGGAGAAAGGAGGTAGATGGAGTTGTTTGCTGCTTTATCTTATGCCACAGTGCCACCTATAGGAAACTCTTAGGAACTACATGCAGAAGTTACTAAAATCAATCGGAGGCATGTCTAAACAATGATTAGAATCACAGGATTTCAGAGAGGATGAAACTTTAAAGGAGCCAACTTTCCACCAAAAGCTTGAATCAATTAAAAACCATTTTAAAAATGTTTTTAGAAAGACGAACAGGGAAGGGGCAGAGAGAGGGGGACAGACTCTGAAGCAGGCTCCAGGCTCTGAACCATGAGCACAGGAGCCCGACACTGGGCTCGAACTCACGAATTGTGAGATCATGACCTGAGCTGAAGTAACCGACTGAGCCAATCACTCACTTTTATAAATTATTTGCCTAACTTCTACCTAAACCTCCTCAGTGAATGGAAATGCAGTCTCACCAAGCAGTTCATTCTATTCATATTTTCACATACCGCTACTTTTGACTCTGTGCTTCCCTACTCCCTTCTTCAGTACCTGGGCCTCCTAGTCCTAAGCCTTTTCAAGGTTGCTGGAGGTGAATTTGCTTCATTCTCAGTGGTAACTCTCTTTGCAGGCACTTCAATGCTGGGTTCTGTCAATTAAGCTACTTTGCTTTCCATCTTTCTTCATTTCTTTTTGTTCTTGTGAATTTCTGCTTTTATTAAAAAAATCCATCTATTGTTGTTTTGGTAAGGCTTTTAAAAATAGTTTATTTAATTTTATTTTTTAAAGTTTATTTACTTATTTTGAGAGAAAGAGAGCATGAGCAGGGGAGGGGCAGGAGAGAGAGAGAGAGAGAGAGAGAGAGAGAGAGAGAGAGAGAGAGAGAGAGAATCCCAAGCAGGTTCTGGGCTCTGTCTGACTCGGGGCTCCATTTCCAGAACAGCAAGATCATGACTTGATCTGATATTAGGAGTCAGACACTTAACTGACTGAGCCACCCAGGCACCCCAAAGATTTTATTTCTTTAAATGTGTATCTATTAAGTTAGAGAGAGAGAGAGAGAGAGAGAGAGAAACCGAACAGGTGGGGGAGGGACAGAGAGAAGGAGAGTGAGAATCCCAAGCAGGCTCCTCATTTTCAGTGCAGATCCTGATGTGGGGCTCAATCTCATGACTTTGAGCTCATGACCTAAGGTGAAATCAAGAGTTGCATGCTTACCTGAATGAACCACCCAGGTGCCCCCCAAAGATTTTATTTTTAAGTAATTTTTACACCCAATGTGGGGCTTGAAACTACAACCCTGACATCAAGAGTCACATGCTCTACTGACTGAGCCAGGCAGACATCCCTACTTTGGTAGGTTTTGGAAGAGAGAAGAAATAAAAGCAAGAGGTAAAACCCATCATGTTTAATTTGAAGCATAGTCATGTTTTTCTGATTCTTCTGCATTAAAAAATATAAGTATAGTATTTTACATTTATTTCAATGAAAGTTTTCATTGTTAAATCTAGCTTGTTGTTACGGCCTTTGAATCTTCACCCTGCCATTCAATATATTGGCTACCTCTCCAAGTCATCAAGGGAGAGGAAAAGCAAGCTGGCTGTATACTCAGCTATCTACTCAATGAACAGGACAAGGCTGAAGACAGAGTCCTGTGGCCCTAGGGACTCTGCGTTGACATGGAGTCACAATTAGCATCTTTGTGATTATCTGGGCCACACTCCTCCACCTTGTTCATAAGGCGGATGTCTCTTCAAACACTGAGCTAAAACGCTGAAGCACAGTGCTGACAGCTTTCTCTAATTTACCAGTCTGGCAGAGTTATAAAAAAAAGGAAGGGAAATGCGGTTAATTCATTAAATTATAACTTGTTCTTTCTGACTCCTGGGCATGTTTAAGTGCTTCCGGTCCTCCTGTCTGTGTTCCAAGTGATGTTTGATAACCTTTCTGAGAATTGCATTGTCCATCCTTGCCTCATATTCTAAGATTCTTCAGAGATAACGAATAACAGCTCACTTTATCACCACGTTCTTCTAGTAGTAGGCTGGGGTGTAGTTTGTTGGGGGCCAGGAGGTTTGTACTGATGTGGTGAATCCAGGTGCTCTCTTATAATCTGTCCACCAGGTTGGATTTTTAGGTCTCTCATCTGAATGTTTGTTCTACTATTTTCTGTCCAATAATCCTTCTCCTTGTTAGAGATGAAAGGTGGAAAATAGGAGATCAAGCATTCCACAAATTATATATCTGGCCCTGTGTTTAATCTTTTTGCTCCTATATAATTTCAAAATGTCATTGTTAACATTTAAAAGGTTATAGTAGAGGCACCTGGCTGGCTCAGTTAGTAGAGCATGTGACTCTTATCTCAGGGTTGTGAGTTTGAGCCCCATAGTGGGTGTAGAGATTACTTAAAAAAAAAATATATATATATATATATATATAGGGGTACCTAGGTGGGTCAGTTGGTTAAGTGCCCAGTTTCAGCTCAGGTCATGATCTTGTGGTTTGTGGGTTCAAGCCCTACATCGTGCTTTGTCCTGGCAGCTCAGAGCCTGGAGCCTGCTTTAGATTCTGTGTCTCCCTCTCTCTTTGTGTGCTCCTCCCTTACTTGTGCTCTGTCTCTCTGTCTCTCAAAAATAAACATTAAAAAAATAAACATTAAAAAACATTTATATATATATATGTATATAAGTTTATAGTAGACCACTTGAATTTGCAAGGAATTTGCAAGGAATTGTGAATTATTCAACATTTTTGATCTTTGGTAAATTGCTTTATATTGGGCTTGTGTAGTGTAGTCTATGCTTGGTAGGGTTTAAAGTGACATTCTTGGGGCGCCTGGGTGGCTTAGTCGGTTAAGCGTCTGGCTTCAGCTCAGGTCATGATCTCATGGTTCGTGCTGACAGCGAGCTCAGAGCCTGGAGCCTGCCTCGTATTCTGTGTCTCCCTCTATCTCTAACCCTCCCCTGCTCCCGCTCTCTCTCTCTGTCTCTCAAAAATAAATAAAAAACAGTAAATAAAAAAAATTAAAGTGACATTCTTGTCTTAGCAACTTGATTTAAACTCAGATTCAGAAAGAAAGAAAAATGTTTCAAAATTCTTTCTAACTTTATTAAGTTATCTGCCTTTCCTATGCATGGGATAGAACCTGATGTGATTTCTCTACAGAAGGGTGTTGAATTTCTTCAGTGTGCCTCTCTAGATTCATTCTTTGCCTTTCCCCATACCATTCTCTTGCCTGCCAGGCTGTCTTGCTTGTAGTACATCAAAGGCACCTATGTTTCTGGCTTTCTGCAGGAGAAGAAAGGGAGGGAGAGGGGAATATGAGGTCAGGGCATTTATTTCCCTGGTTCCTTTCTGTGAGGTTGCCATGGGCTGCTGTGTCCCTCAGCAGAAGGTCAGTGCTGTTGTCTAGATGGCCTACTCCATACCACTCTCTTTCTTTCTAGGTTCTGGCAAGTTCCTCTTCTCCTTTTCCCTTTGGGAATGGGACAGCTCCACTCCCATGGTCCCTCATGGCTCCCCTATGCCCACTCACCCCTTTGGAATTAATTCCTCTGCCATAAAACCTCTTCAAATTTTCCTAATTTGAGTGTATCATCCATTTCTGTTTTGGGGGATAGAGGGACCTTGACTGATACAGAAAGTTTAAAACAAGTCTGAGGGGGCGCCTCAGTGGCTCAGTCAGCTAAGCGTCTGACTTTGGCTCAGGTCATGATCTCATAGTTTGTGGGTTCAAGCTCCATTTCGGGCTCTGTGCTGACAGCTTGGAGCCTGGAGCCTGCCTCAGATTCTGTGTCTCCTTCTCTCTCTCTCTTTCACCCCCACTCATGCTATCTCTCTCTCTCTCTTTTTCAAAAATAAATAAAAACATTAAAAAAATTAAAAAAAATAAAACAAATCTGGGGGAAGGTGCTTTCATTGTGTCAGGTTTTATTGGACCATATGCTGTAATGTTCTTGGGCACTCTAGGAACTGGCCATTTGTAGAAGTTTTGGTTCATCACAAAGATAGAAGAGATTTTAGGATTTTTTTTATCAGAAAATCAAGTGAGTTTTTTTTTTTTTCTAATAAGAATACCTGTATACCTTGAATTTTGTGCCAAAGAATGGATTACTGATATTTTGGTTTCCAAACTGTTAGATAAAAAATTGGAGAGTCAGCTCAGATATGTCAAACAAACTAGCGGTTTCCAGAATATGTAAGAAACTCCTACAAATCAATATGAAACAGAATTACAGAAAAATGGACTAAGTTACAGATTGGAAATGCATAGGAAAGATGCTGAACCCCACTAGTAATCTGGAAAACGCAAACTAAAGCAAGAAAGCACTTCACATGTATTAGAATGTAAAAAAAAAAAAGTCCTATAATATCCTGTGGGAGGTGGGTTTGAGTGTAAGTTGGTGCAACCACATTAGGGAATAATTTAGCACTATTTTGTAAAGTTGAAAATAGCCATACTGTAAGATCAATAATGCTATTTGTACATATACATTAATCGAAGGAAACTTTTTACATATTTACACCAGAAGACATGTATGAGGATGTATATTGCAGTTTTTTTTTTCACAATTTTAAAATTAGGGGGTATCTGGGTGGCTCAGTTGGTTAAGTGTTCAACTTTAGCTCAGGTCATGATCTCACGGTTCATGAGTTTGAGCTGACAGGACAGAGCCTGGAGCCTGCATTGGATTCTGTGTCTCCGTCTCTCTCTGCCCCTCTCCTGCTCATGCTCTGTCTCTCTGTCTCTCAAAAATAAATAAATGCTAAAAAAATTGTAAAATTGGAAGTAAGGTACTGTGAGGTGATAGAAAACATATATTAGTCTTTACCCCTGGTTCCTGGCCCACAGCTCCTAAAACCTTTGTAATTTCCTAAATGATAAGAGTATTAAGGAACATCTCTTGTTCTAGTATTTGTCTTTGACCCTCAGTTCCTGAAACAGTGTACTAAATCCCTTGGCATTTCCTGGGTGATAGGAGTGTCTTTGTTCTAATGAGGCTCCTGGATGGATCCTGGATGGGAGCTGGTCACCAGAAAGACCAACCCCTGATTAGAAGCTTGGAGTTTTCAGCCTCACCCACTATTCTTGTGAGATGGGAAGGGCACTAGAAATAGAGTTAGTAATTAATCATGCCGATGTGAGGAAGCCTCCATAAAAATCCCAATCGTGTGGGGTTTGGGAAGCTTCCAGGTGAGAAAACACATCCACAATGGGCAGGTGACACACCCCAGGTCCACAGGGACAGAAGCCCCTGTGCTCAGGACCCTCCCAGACCTCCCCCATGTATCTCATCTGGCTGTTCATCTGTATCCTTTATCATACTGTTTAACAAACTGGTAAATATTAAGTGTTTCTCTGCGTTGTGTGAGCCATTCTAGCAAAGAATCAAATCTGAGGGGGAGAAGGTCATGGGACCCTCCAACTTATAGTCCAAGTGAGACAGAGGTTCGGGTAATGTGGGAACCATCTATTTGCAATTGGCATCTGAAGTCTTATGGGACTGAGCCCTTCACCGGTGGGATCTGATGCAATCTTCAGGTGGGTAGCATCATAATTTTGTTAAATTGTAGGACACCCTTGGGTTCTGGTGCTTTGGAATGTTCTCTCTCAGCCCCCTTCCTCATCAGGTTTGCCTGTTCTTCTCTAGCACAGAGTCCCCCATCAGGAGCTTTCTCCTTATTAGGCAGCCCTCAAAGTGAGTACACAGCAAATGCTTCTTTTAAAAATATCTTCATTTTTGAAATATAGTTGCTATATAATGCTATATTAATTTCAGGTGTACACCATAATGATTCAACAATTCCATATGTTACCTATTGCTCACCACAATAAGTGTGGTCACCATCTATCACCACACAATGTTATTTTCGTCCTGATGACTTATTTATATCTGGAAATTTGTACTTCTTAATCCCCTTCACCTATTTTGCCCATACCATCACCAACTTGTTACCTGTATTTGTTAAGTCTCTCTGGTTTGTTTGTTTTATTTTTTAGATTCCATGTACAAATGAATCATATGATATTTGTCTTTCTCATAGAAAATTAATTTTTTTAATGTTTATTATTTTAGGAGAGAGAGAGAGAGAGAAAGGGAGAGAGAATGCGGGGAGTGGGGGGTGCAGAGAGAGAGAGAGGGAGAGAGAGAGAATCCCAAGCAGGCTCCATGCTGTCAGTGCAGAGCCCGACTCAGGTCTTGATCCCATGACATGACATGAGCCAAAATCAAGAGTCAGACTCTCAACTGACTGAGCCACCCAGGTGTCCCTCTCATAGCAAATTTTTATACTGAATTTCTTTTCTTTTTTTACTTCTTTTCTTTTCTCTTTTCCATCCTCCTAATTGCCCCATAACCCACCAAAATTTTTATCAAACCCTGATGTCCTGATTCAATGAATATTTCTTCCACTGCTCAAAGAGAAAGTGCAATTCTCTAATTCACATTTGAAATCTCACCTTCCTTTTCTTCTGCTGCCTTAAGGCCTCCCATTTGACCCCCCGCCCCATCCCAGCCTATCATTTCTGGGGATGTAGCCCCATTGTGCTTTCTGCATTTTCAGGTGGAGTCTGCAATTTGTTAAAATCTCTTAGATTTGACTGGCTGCTTTGGTTCTAAGATTGAGGGGCCTAAAATGGTTTATTCAAGAACAAAATGATTTTTGAAGTCAGGGACATAAAGAGTCGCTGCTTTTCACAGCATTTGGGTGTATACTCTGGAGCTCATGGAAATGAGGAAGGAAGAGAGAGAGACTCTACCAGCTGAGATGGTCTTAGGAGCTGTGCTCCTTATCACACTGGCACACTCTCCTCTAGTGGGTCTTTTCTGAAAAAGGATTTCACAACATTTGCCACCTTATAATTCAACACATTTCCTGTCAGTTTAACTTCTCTAAAGTT
The DNA here is from genome assembly GCA_028646485.1 of Cryptoprocta ferox. Lineage (NCBI taxonomy): Eukaryota > Metazoa > Chordata > Mammalia > Carnivora > Eupleridae > Cryptoprocta > Cryptoprocta ferox. Next base: position 46,999,766 of record CM053572.1, on the reverse strand, counting down.
TTGTTTAACAATAACCAGAAATTCTCAGAAATAGGAGGATAGTGCAACCCTGATCTTCCTCATCACTGTCCTGTCATCTCCCTGGAGTTCCTGAAACAATTCAAATGGTAGGTCTTAGCAGAGGTCAGAAGTCAGGACAGGGCAGAGCCCTTCCTACATGGCCCCGCTGAGCAGGATCCTTCCATTTCTTTCTCCTGCCAGCTCTCATGAGTCTATTGTTTGACACCAGTAGTGCATCTCTCTTTGTAAGTGATGTGTCCTAATTTTTTTTTCTCCCAATGGGCTATGTTCTATACACAGTGGCAGCTTAAAAAAAAAATTCCTGACTGTGACAACAGCTGGGTCAGCAAGCCAAGGAAAGAGACGTGGTGTCCTTGGACATTTCCTGCCTCCAGGTTGGACTGGATCTCTATGTGCAAAAAGATATCTTATTTTCTCTTTGGGATTTGGAAGTCATTCCCTTGAGATAAGCAAGAAGCAATCCTTACTAGGTTGCCAACTTCATGATTCTGCCTGAATTCTTGTAAATGACAACTTTGTTTATTAATGGAATCATGCATTTGATAGTGAAAATCCTCATTTTGTCCAACTTTCTGATTTGGCAGGTGAGGAAGATTGCCCAGAGGCATTAAGAGATTTCCCCAATAACAGTATTATTTTATATTACGTAGCTCAAAAACACTATTGCTGGCATTTTACAGAAGAGGAAAGGGGTAATCAGGGCAATGAGGTTGACTGGCCTAGGGCAGCACTAAGTAGGTAATGGAGGCTGGACTTGCAGCCAGGTCTCCTGATTCTCACTGTGGTCCTCTTTGACAGACATCATGGCTTCTGGGCATGGGAGGGGACTTTGGAAATAGCTAGGTCTGCCGCCCAGAGGCCCCACTTTATTTTTCGGTCTACACTTGGTGATCCAGAACAGTACTAAAAGTGCACATGAAATTAAAAAAATAAGTTGTATTTATTTGTTCTTCATTGGTGAAGAAAATGGTATGCAATTCAAAGGGCACAAAAGGGCAGACAGTGAATAAAAGTCTCCTTCATGCTCCTGTCCCCCATCTGGTTTCCCTCCCCAACCTCTTATATGTCCTCTTGTGTGTCTTTTCAGGTATATGTTATGATTAGATAAGCAAACACATGCATATATATATATGTATATATATACGTATACTTGTTTTGGGGAGAGAGAGAGAGCACAAGTGAGTGAGGGGCAGAGAGAGAGAAAGAGGTAGAGAGAGAATCCCACAAGGGGCAGAAAGGGGGGTGGAGAAGGAGAAAAAGAGAGAGAAGCAGGGCTCATGTTTTACCCAAAGCAGGGCTCTAGCTCACCCAATGTGGTACTCAAACTCACAAATCATGAGATCATGACCCGAGTCGAGGTCAGATGATTAACCGACTGAGCTATCCAGGTGCCCCGCATGTATACATTTTAAAAAGATTTTTTAAAAATGTTATTTGAGAGAGAGCGAGCGAGCGAGCTAGAGCGCATGTGCTCAGGGGAGGGGCTGAGAGAGAGAGAGAGAGAGAGAGAGAGAGGATCCGAAGCAGGCTCTGTGCTGATAGCAGAGAGCTCAACATGAGGCTGGAACTCACAAACTGTGAGATCATGACCTGAGCCGAAGTTAGATGCTCAATTGACTGAGCCACCCAGGCGCCCGACACATATACATTTTAAATAAAAAATTGAAGCATACTGTACCCTGTTCTCCTCCTTGCATTAAAAAATTTGATACATTTTTGGTATCATCCTTATCAGTTCATATAGAGCTGCCTGCTTCTTACTGGCTGCAAGTATTCCTCAGAAAGGATGTAGTATAATTTACTTGTCCAGGCCTCTCTTGGTTGTCATCAAGGTGGTTTCCATTCTTAGGTTGTTGCTATGAAGAATACAATATACATATTTTTGTATATACATGCTAGAATACCTAGCAGAGGTGAGCCATCTGTAGCCTGTGGGCCAATTTCAAGCTGCCATTTGTTTTTGTAAATAAAGTTTTATTGGCGCACAGACATACCTGTTTGTTTACATTATTGCCTGTGGCTGCCTTCATGCTACAACAGCTGGGGTGAGTAGTTGCAACAGAAATACATGGCCTGGAAGCCCAAAATATTTACTACCTGGCCCTTTAAAGAAAAGGTGTGCTGGACTCTGATCTATAGGATAAGTTCCAATTAGTAAAATTGCTGAATCAGGGGTTTTGCATTTCACACTCCATAGTTTATGGCCTGGTTCTCTTCATGGAGGTTGTACTTGTTTATTCTCCTACCTTCACACTAACGTAGTTCATCGGACATTTCCACCTTTGCCAGTCTGATAGGTAGAAAAAAATATTTCTCTTGATTTGTTTTGCATTTACCTGATTTTGAGTGAAATTGAGCACCTTTTTCTGGTTGGGGAGGGGTGGAAGCCTGTGAGGGAAAGAGAAACAAATGTACGGTATATTATCAGTCTCAATTCTTTGATGTAACTGAACTCACACCACTAAACAAATCCAGCAGAGACCTTACCACCACTGCCAGCATGGGGGTCTCCAGATTCTCCCTCTCCACCCCCAGTCCCTCTCCTCCTTCCTGACCAGAAAATGGCTTCCAAGCAGCACCTGCGTCCTCGTGCGCTCTGCTCTGGGTTTAATCACCGAGCACACTGTGAGCAGCTGCTAGGTGGGAAGAGTTCTGGTTTCAATCTTGGGGAAGTGGAACAGAGACTAAGGGAAATTGTTGCATAGAGAAAGGCTCTTCAGAAGGCGCAGTTCAACCTCATATAAAAGCCAAGACAAGTGTCACAGGGGTGGGGTGTGGGGGTTGTAAGGATGGAGTGGGGTGGTGGGGGTGGAGGGAAATGGGGGGTGGGGGATGGGGGAACAAATCCACCATTCTTGGGGATGCAGAGAAGAACTGCTTCTTGTCCCCTTGTGGGTTTAGACTGTGCTGTCCTTGAGAATGGGTGTTTGCTGTGAGTAGTCCTGGGTGAGACAGCAAGAGGACTGGGAGTTCCTACCGGACGCAAGAGATATCTACTTCTCTCTTGGAGGGGAGGAAGGCATCGAGGCCCAGTGATCTGAGGGCCTGTGTTTGCAGCTCCAATTTTTTCTGCTGTTTAGAATGGAGAAGGGTCCTTGATCGGGTGCGAAGACGTTCTGGCTGTGGGGACTGGGAGAGGCAAGGGCCAGCTGAATCTTTGTAGCTTGTCAAATTTAAGGATAAATTGCTCTGAGAATAAAGCTTTATTCCAAAAAGATAGCATAGGACTAATGTTTTATAGCTAATGAAGTTGAAGAAAGGCTCCTCAGCAACTAACTAGATACTTAAAATATGGCAAGTCAGTAATCACATCTAAATGTGTAAAAATTAAATTTTTTAAGTTCCCAGAGAGAAACTTTTAGAAATGATTGTGCTGGAAATGTGCTAAATTAATTATGGTAAATCCATTTAATGGAATAGTATGTGGCTGTTAAAAGAATGTGGCAGATCCATATGTACAGATATGGAATCCTTTCCAAGGAATCAATAAATGGAAATGTCAAGGTAAGGGAAAGTAAGTATGAGTCTGGCATCAGGATTTCTAGAAGCAAAGAGTGAGACAGGGATTCTTGTGTTTTAGGAGGGGCTGCGGGAGTGGAGGAATGGGGCAAGGGAGGAGAAGGGGAGTGGGGAATGGGACGGGGGGGGGGGGAAGCTAAGCAAGGAGATGGTCCCAGTGGACATCAGCTTTACCTGGATCCCACCAGAAGCAGAGGAGCGTGAATTGCACTACTGAGTCATCCAGCCTTTTACCCCTGTGTTGGCTGGGGTATGTCATGGGCTGGAGGGTGGGTAGGGGATTGCCTTCAGAAGAGAGCAATTGTGAGCCATTAGTAGCCATCACTCACAGCAGCCAGGCAATGGGTGCGCCGGGTGTACAGGAGGTCTAGGCAGAGCTCCAGCAGTACCTGCTGCAGAAGACATGCTACCATTTGTGGGAAAGGGGAGAAATGCATAAATATGCCTGCACACATGGAAACTCAGAGCAGAGGCTCTTATTCTGGAACCCTAAGTGCTTTGGAGGTAGAACCATATTTCAATATAATTGGTTTCTTTTTAATTTTCTGTGTTTTATTTTACATATTTTCAAACAGTATTCTCAGGGGCATTCGTAGGTTTTATCAGACAGCTAATGAGTGCATGGTCAGTGCACAAAAATCAAGACATACAAGAAGGTGGTAATAGTCCTTGCTTTGGTGGGTGTGGCAAAGGTGTATACTTAGGGGCCTGGGGTCAGGAGTGGGAGAGAGACTTCCTTTTCTTCTTCTATTAAAAAAATTAATTAATTATTTTTCATTAACTAATTATTTAACATCCAAGTTAGCATATAGTGCAACAATGATTTCAGGAGTAGGTTCCTTAATGCCCCTTACCCATTTAGCCCATCCCCCCTCCCACAACCCCTCCAGCAAGCCTCTGTTTGTTCTCTATGTTTAAGAGTCTCTTATGTTTTTGTCCTCCTGCCTGTTTGTTTTGCTTTCCTTCCCTTATGTTCATCTGTTTTGTATCTTAAAATCTTCATATGAGTGAAATCATATGATACTTGTCTTTCTCTGACTGACTAATTTCGCTTAGCATAATACCCTCTAGTTCTAGCCACATAGTTGCAAATGGGAAGATTTCATTCTTTTTGATTGCCAAGTACTACTCCATTGTGTGTGTGTATGTATATATATATGGATTTTTCCATCCATGTTCATCAAGGATTGGTCTATAGTTGTCCTTTTTAGTGGGGTCTTTGGTTTTGGAATCAAGGTAATGTTGGCTTCATAGAATGAGTTTGGAAATTTTCCTTCCATTTCTATTATTTTGAACAGCTTCAAAAGAATAGGTGTTAACTCTTCCTTAAATGTTTGGTGGAATCCCCCTGGAAAGCCATCTGGTCCTGGACTTTTGTTTTTTGGGAGATTTTTGATTACTAATTGTATTTCTTCACTGGTTATGGGTCTGTTCAAATTTTCTATTTCTTCCTGTTTCAGTTTTGGTAGTTTATATGTTTCTAGGAATTTGTCCATTTCTTCCAGATTGCCCATTTTATTGGCTTATAATTGCTCATAATATTCTCTTATTATTGTTGTGTTTCTGCTGTGTGGTCCTGATCTCTCCTCTTTCATTCTTGATTTTATTTATTTGGGTTCTTTCTCTTTTCTTTTTGATCAAACTGGCTAGGGGTTTATCAATTTTGTTAATTCTTTCAAAGAACCAGCTCCTGGTTTCATTGATATGTTCTACTCTGGGTTTTTTGTTTTGTTTTGTTTTGTTTTTTTGATAGCATTGATTTCTGCTCTAATCTTTATTATTTCCTGTCTTCTGCGAGTTTGGGGTTTTATTTGCTGTTCTCTTTCCAGCCCTTTGAGGTGTAAGGTTAGTTGTGTATCTGAGCCCTTTCTTCCTTCTTTAGGAAGGCCTGGATTGTTATATACTTCCCTCTTATGACTGCCTTTGCTGTGTTCCAGAGGTTTTAGGCTGTGGTGTTATCATTTTCATTGGCTTCCATGTACTTTATAATTTCCTTTTTAACTTCTTGGTTAGCCCATTCATTCTTTAGTAGGATGCTCTTTAGTCTACAAGTATTTGTTATCTTTCCAAGTATTTTCTTGTGGTTGATATTGAGTTTCATAGTATTATGGTCTGAAAATACTCACGGTATGAGCTCGATCTTTTTGTCCTTGTTGAGGGGTGATTTGTGTCCCAGTATGTGATCTATTCTGGAGAATGTTCCATGTGCCCTGGAGAAGAATGTACATTCTGCTGCTTTAGGATAAAATGTTCTGAATATATCTGTTAAGTCCATCCGGGCCAGTGAGTCATTCAAAGCCGTTGTTTCTTTGTTGATTTTCTGTTTAGATGATCTGTCCATTAATGTAAATGGGGTGTTGAAGTCCCCTACTATTATGGTATTATTATCAATGAGTTTCTTTATGTTTGTGATTAACTGATTTATGTATTTGGATGCTTTCACGTTTGAAGCATAAATGTTTACATTTGTTAGATCTTCTTGATGGATAGACCCCTTAATTATGATACAATACCCTTCTTATCTCCTGTTTCAGTCCTTATTTTAAAATTTAGATTGTCTGATAAGTATGGCTACTCTGGCTTTCTTTTGGTGACCATTAGCATGACAGATGGTTCTCCATCCTCTTATTTTCAATCTGAAGGTGTTGTTAGGTCTAAGATCAGTCTTTTGTAAACAGAATATATATGGATCTTGTTTTCTTATCCATTCTGTTACCGTATGTCTTTTGATTGGAATGTTTAGTTCATTGACATTTAGAGTAAGTACTGAAAGATATGAATCTATTGTCATTATGTTGTCCATAGAGTTGGAGTTTCTGGTGCTGTTTTCTTGTCCTTTCTAATCTTTGTTGCTTTTGGTCTTTTTTAATTTTTTAATTTTTTAATCTTTTCTGCCCTCAGTGAGTCCCCTTTAAAATTTCTTGGAGGGCTGGTTTAGTGGTCCTGAACTCCTTTAATTTTTGTTTGTCTGGGAAACTTTTAATCTCTCCTTCTATTTTGAGTGACAGCCTTGCTGGATAAAGAATTCTTGGCTACATATTTTTCCGATTCAGCACATTGAATATATCCTGCTACTCCTTTCTGGCTGGCCAAAATTCTATGGATAGGTCTGCTACAAACCTCCCTTGTTGGTTAAGGACTTTTTTTCCCTTGATGCTTTCATAATTCTTTCCTTGCATGAGTATTTTCTGCATTTGACTATGATATGCCTTGTTGATGGTTGGTTTTTGTTGAATCTAATGGGAGTTCTCTGTGCTTCCTGGATTTTGATGTCTGTCTCTTTCTCCAGGTTAAGAAAGTTTTCTGCTATGATTTGTTCATATTGACCCCCTAGCCCTTTTTCTTTCTCTTCATCTTATGGGACCCCTATGATTCTGATGTTATTCCTTTTTAATAAGTCACTGAGTTCTCTAATTCTTATTTCATGCTCTTTTGCGTTAGTCTCCCTCTTTTTTTTCTACTTCATTTTTCTCCGTAACTTTGTCCTCTATATCGATGATTTGCTGCTGTACCTCATCCATCCTAGCCCCTGTGGCATCTATGAGAGATTGCAACTCAGTTATAGCATTTTTTTATTTCATCCTGACTAGCTTTTACTTTTTTTTTTTTTATCTCCACAGAAAGGGATTCTAATCTATTTTCAACCCCAGCTAGTATTCTAATTATTGTGACTCTAAATTCTGGTTTAGACATCTTGCTTGTATGTGTGTTGATTAAGTACTTGGCTGTTTTTTCTCCCTGTTCTTTCTTTTGGGGTAAATTCCTTCAGCTTGTCATTTTGAAGGAAGAAAAGGAATTAATAATGTAAAAAAAATTAAAAACACAAAAAAATCAAATAAATGATGCTATATCTAGGTGTGTTTTGGTCTGGTTGTTGAAAAAACTTGATAGATTAGAGAAGAAAGGGAAAGATAAAGAAGGAAAAAAGAAGAAAAAAGGAAAAAAGAAAAAAGGAAAACGTTTGAAAATTTGAAAAAATGGATACAATAAAATAGAATAAAATGAACTGATGGAAGTAACATAGAATTAAAAAAATGTACAAAAAAGTAAAAAACACAGTAGAAAAAATTGAAGAAAAATATTTTTAATAAAAATGGAAAATAAAAATAATTTTCTTTCTGTATTCAAGAATAAGAAAATAAAAAGAAAAAATTGAACAGATGGACCAGCAAACAGAATGAAATACAAGTGAAATTACATCCAGTTTCCCCTAGAAGTCAAACTGTGAAGCACTTTATAGTCCGTAAACTAAGCAGGAAGAGAGACTTGTGCTCCTTAAGAGTGAGGTTGGCCCATTTGGGCGGGGCTTTGTGTAATGGCTCCATTCTCCACCAGATGGCGCTGCTTAGCTTCCTGGGGTGGGTTGTTGCCAGTGTATGCGCATGCGTGGGAGGGATGAAAAAGGCGCCACTCACCTACCCAATCTCTAGTATCAGACCTCTGTGCTGTCCCCAACTGGCAATCAAGCATCACACCTTTTTATCCGGATTCTGTCCACCTCCCGCTTCTACACTGTTCATGACCAAGCTTTCAAGCTGCCAGGTAGCACCACTTTCCTGAGTTTTATCTCAAATGGGGCTGTGCTTCCCAACCCCTCACTTCTGAGGGACTGTGGCTTTGACCTGTTCTGACTCTCTGGGGGGAGGGTCTTGCTGAGCAATGGCCGGGTCCCCACTGGCCCCCAGGAACATTCACAGGACTGTGCTGCTGCTGATACCCAGAGGCTGCTGTTGGGTGCCAGCTGCCCCAGAAAAATTTCACATGATTGTGTAGCAGCAGCGATTCAGGGATTATGGCAAATCACAGCACGCATCTGGCACCAGGCTTCACCCTTAACGTCCTCTTTCCAATATCAGTGAATGTGGCTGTTCTCTGGGGTCCACTGGGACCTTTGCCCATGAGGAAGCTGCACTGCCTCTACCAAATGTCCTCCCAGCAGGGGAACCACCTCTCCCCATGTGGCCTGTGGACCCCTCTGACCTCGCTCTCTGCTCCCAGGGGTTCGCCCTTTCCACTAGAGCACTGTCAGATATCAAGGTGAGGAGTTTCACTCTGTGTACCCCCTGTTTATAGAGTCTTAATGACATTTAAACCCTCTTCTTTCTTTTTTCTCCCTTTTTTGTTAGGTCCCTTGTGGCTGTTTCCACTCTTCCTTTTTCTCTATAGCTGCTTTCAGGTGGAGTGCTTTTCCTGTATTCTCCCCTATGTCTCCATCCTCTCTCCACAAGCAAAAACAGCTCTCTGCCCTCCACGGCTTGTCTCTACCCCAGTTCACCTCTCCGTGTTGTGTACCTATTGAGATCTGTAGATTGTTGTGTTAGTCCTCAAATCAGTTTTCTAAGTGTGCAAGATGGTTTAGTGTTGATCTGGGCTGCATTTCAGGGATGAGAGATGCAAAAAAAACTTCCATGCTGTTCTGCCATCTTGGCCCTTCCTCCCCCAATTTTTTTAAAGTTTATTTATTTTTGAGAGAGAGAGAGAGAGAGATAGACAAAGGGACAGAGAGACAGAGCATGAGCAGGGGAGGCGCAGAGAGAAAGGGAGACACAGAACCTGAAGTAGGATCCAGACTCTGAGCCGTCAGCACAGAGCCTAAGGTAGGGCCCGAACCTATGAATTGTGAGATCATGACCTGAGCCAAAGTCAGACACTTAACTGATTGAGCTACCCAGGTGCCTCTTCTTCTTCTTCTTCTTTTTTTAAAGTTTATTTATTTATTTTGAGAGGGAGAGAAAGCATGAGTTGGAAAGGGTCATAAAGAGAGGAGAGAGAGAGAGAGAGAGAGAGAGAGAGAGCATCTCAAGCAGACGCTGGCCTGAAATGCAGAGCCCCATGTGGGGCTTAAACTCAGGAGCTGTGAGATCATGACCTGTGCCAAAGCTAGATGCTCAACAGACTGAGCCACCCAGGTGCTTTGAGACTTCCTATTTTTTGTATGCTCTTTTGTAATATTGGAATTTCTGCTCTGTGCATTAACTATATTTTAAAAAGATAAGAGAAAAAAAGAAAGAAACTGTATTTTAAAAAGTTATCTACTTCTCCAAAGAGCCAGGGAGGAAGAAGGAGGAAGAGCAGTTTTGAGGGGGGAAAAGAATCCCTCAAATGAACCTGATTCTTCCTGGGTTTTCTTTTCACTCTCATTTCCTGGTTTGCCTTTTCTGTTCTCAACCACTTCTCTGATTGCTTGCTTTCCTCTTCTCTCTATTGCTCATATTCAATTTTAAAGCTGTTTTTGCACACTTGGATAGAACCCTACATAATTAACTTTTACGAATTTTTGCCCAACTCCTAATCAATGATAAGTAAAGTGTAATGTCATTTCTTAGCATATATACCTATACCTGCCAAATAGACTACTTTAGTCTGCATGATTTTTGTGGGTCAAAAGCATGCCTTTAGATGGAGAAAATATGTCTGTGATGAGAATAAATTTTGGGTGTTGTTTCATGCTCTAGATTGAAGTTTTCAATCAGAACATATTTGAGGACATTAGATGTCTCCTTTATTCACAATATGCTTCCAAAGAGTCAAGATTTACTAAATTCTACCTCTCAGGATTTTAAAATGAATGTTCACTCTCCACCACTTTTGTTGCCAAGGTAGCTCACATCTGCCCTGAAAAACCTTCCCGTGGAGCAATGTCAGCAGAGATAAATGAATGAAAGTACATGCAGTTCTGTAATAATAGTGCAATTTGGCTAAAGGGTGACATCATCTTTTTACTGTTGTATCTGCTATTCTGAGTAGCAGTGAGTCCAGCTGGGCTACAGAATGAATTATAGGGAGAGTACACTGGCAAGGTGGGATTAAACGTACAAAATGGAACGGGAAATTAAATTTAAAAAGAAAGTAGTTTTGCATATATCCAGTCCACAATATATTTTTTCTTATGTATGGTTATGATTTAATTACCACATCATAATTTGCCATCATTCTGGATTATGTGGAAAGATGCAAAGCCTCTTTCCTAATGGCTGTTTTGCTATATATACACACGGGTCCCACCAGAGTATAAATAGGGACGTTGGAATTGATTTTAGTCTTTAAAGGGCACATTTAAATGCTGGCAGATAAAATGCCTTTATCAGTTCAATCCACTCACTGTGATTCCACATGCCTCACTGGTAACACTTGAGGGAGGGTTTGCTGGGTTTTATTTGGATGCTGAGAGAAGAATGTCACCATACTTCATGCTGATGAACCCCGGACACGGTTTGTTTCTGTGAAGAGCAGTATGTGACTCTGTATTGGTTCTTTGAGGGCTGGATCAGTATTAACTCATTGCTTTTTTTTGTTTTGTTTTAAGTAACAGCTTTATTGAGATAGAATTCCCATACCAAAATACTGCTTTTGTTTGCTGAATTTTTATATTTCTGTCCTCTGATGCTCACAGGCATCAGACAAATTTCTGCAAAGGCATTGATAGTGGTTATGAGGAATAAATATTGCAGATGGATCAAATCAAAGAATCAAATTTCAAAGGTGGATTAAGGAATCATGAAAAGGAGGGAGGAGCAGAAATGAAGGAAAGAGAATTCTAGAAGTAAAATGAACAGTTGATTATTGAAAAGAAAATCTGCCATTTGAATAAGGACCAAAGAGCTTTCATTGTTGGCTTCCGACATGGCTGTGTCTTTTTTGAGCAGCAAGTCCCAAGATCAAGAAACCAGAAGGAACTTGGACTTTAATTAGTAGTGATGGAAATGCACCAAACACCAACAACGAATCTCCTAGGCAATTTCATTTCCAAAGCATGTTCGCATGTATCACAGGTAATTTTTTTTACATGAACAGCATTATTAACATAGGATTTTATTTGCAGAAGATATTTTTGTGACCTAAAGAAAAAGTGTCTCACTGAAACAGAACTTTGCTGATCTGATTTCAAAGAATTCTAGGATATGAAAAATTCTGTGAACACACGGTATCAGAGGTCCCTGAACACAACAGGCATATCTGGTAATACAAATGTTCTTTTGGTCTAGCATTATATCTTATGCTTTAAAGTGTTAGTATGCAAGGAATAGGGAGAAACAGAAAAGAGAAAGTAGGAAAATACTTTATATTTGAATAGGCTTTATACTTTCCAAATTACTCAGACCCCACCAAAGCAAGTATTATCCTCATTTTACAGATGATGAACATGCTTCTAAGAAAGATGTGTTATAAGAGACAGAAAATCGAAGTCAAACTGGCCTAAGCAATAAAAGGTATGTCTTTCTCTCTCTCTGTCTCTATCTGTGTGTGTGTGTGTGTGTGTGTGTGTGTGTGTGTGTGTGTGTGTTTTGGGTCACAGAATTAAAAATCTAGAGCAGGAACTAGCTTTCAGTGTGCCATGAAAGAGGTGTTCACTTAATGCCATCAGGGTCCAATTTCTCTAGCCAGTTCCCAGTTCTGTTTTCCTAATATATGGTTTTCTTCTAAGACAGGCTTTCCTCCTGAGGTGGCATGATGGTTGTTAATAGCTCTAAAAAAAAAAAAAGTACCTCTTTCTCATAGTCCCCAAAAAAGTCTAGTGATTGTGTCTCATTGGCTGTAATTGGGTCACATGCTCATCCCTGAATTTATCACTGTGGCCAGAAGGATGCAGTCCTCTTATGAGTTAGGCCAGAGACAGTAACTCCTATACCAAATGCATGGAAAGGGGTCAGGATGACTTTCCACGGGAGAAGAGAGGGATTCCTCACAGTTTTATTGAGATATAATTGATAGATAACAATGTGTAAGTTAAAATTACCTAATTTTGTATCTCTAGTGTAGGCTGATTGAATGGTCCACTGATATTGATGTGATTTTTTTTTTTTTGCAACTGGATTCTAAACTTTTTGAGGGTAAGCATTATATTTTGATAGTTTTTATGTCTTTATGCACAGTGTTTAGCATGCTTATTTGCCTTTAATAAAAATTCAGGAGATCCTTGATTCAGTCATTGAAATAGTTTTCTTGGTGAGATTATTAAATTAACTTGTATAGTGTTATGGTAGTAGCTGGACACTGATTCCTTATTTATTGTGGTGAAAGAGGGGAAGGGAGGGTGGTGCATCAATTTTTTATAAAGCTTTCCAGGTGATTCTCTTCAGAGCATTTAAAACTTTCCCTCAAGGTTTCAGCATATGAGGATCAGAGAGTAGGCTGACGGATGTAAAACTCTTCACTGTATCACAGACAGACAAGGAAGTGATGTTGAAATCAAGGCCCATTAGAAATCCCTTGGAAGAGAAGATATACAACTGTAAAAACTCAAAAAGAACAAAAGTAACATGAATTAAAATGGAAGAGAAAGACTTTGGTTAAATTGTCGTGATTCAGTAGCCTATTGCTACATAATGAATTGCTCCAAAAAGGGAGTGGCTTGAAACAACAATCATTTATTCTTTCTCCTTATATGAGTTGTATGGGCTAAGGTGGCTGGTTTCTCAGCAACATATGGGTGTAACTGCAGTCACTCATGGAGCTACATTCAGCTGAGAGCTCCGTTGGAGATGGAACACCTGATAAGGCCTCTTACTGTCCAAAGTTTGTCTCCTTGTGACATCTCATCATCCAGTAGTCTGGCTTTCAATTCTTTGTACTATGATGGCTGGCTTCCAAGAGGAGGAAGCAGAAGGTGCCAGTTCTCTCAAATGGGCTCAGAAGTGACAGGGCATCATTGCTGCTACATCTATGGGACAACACAAGTGACGGGGCCAGTCCAGATTCTAGAGTGAAGGAAGGAAGGTAGACTCTACATTTCAATGTTAGGAGTGTGCAGAGGGAGGGGAGGAATTGTTGGTGGCCATATTTGGGTACTTTCTGCCATACATACATATGGCACATATAGTAAGAAGTGGCTATGCCTTTGGGCCATCTAAACTCAAGCCTAAAAACAACTACAGGATCCATGCAATGAAATACCATTTAGCAATGAAGAGGTATGAAATGCTGAGACATGCAACAGCATGGATGTATTCAAAAACATCATGCTAAAGGAAAGAAGCCAGACACAAAAGACCATGTATGATTCCATTTGTATGAAATGTCCAGAAAAGGCAACTCTAAGGAAACAAAAAGTAGATTAGTGGGTACCTGGAGGTAGGAATGGGGATTAATTATAAATGGCCATGAGAAATCCTACTGGGATGATCAAAATGCTCTAAAACTAGATTATGGTTATGGTTAGATCAGTAAATTTACTAAAAATCATTGAATTGTACACTTAGGAGGAGTGAATCTCAAGATGTATAAATTATATTTCAATGAAATTGTTAAGAAAATACAGAATGGTGGCCTTTAATTCCAGAGACATGTTCCCGGAGAGCTTTGCATAATTAAAATCCTCATAAGTGAAGGCTAATTTTCCCACAGGAATAAGTGTAAAGTACAGGGGACGTATTCTCAAAGTGTAAAACCTCACACCTGTTTTGGCCTCTTTTTTCCTGAAGTGCTTTTGGTTTTTTAGCCTTACATCTTTCACATAATGCTTTTTCCTAACTTAACAATAGGGTATTTTGAGGTCGGTATCTGGAGTTCTTCTGTAGCTGTTTGGACTAGACTAACGTCCAGTCCAAACCGACTGATTTTCCGACGAGTTTTTCAGTAATTGGGCCATCACTTAAGTAAACACTTGCTTGACACTGTTAAAGAATATTAAAAAGATTTTAATTCTTTTTTAAAAATGTTTGTTTTTGAGAGAGAGAGAGAGAGAGAGAGAGAGAGAGAGAAAGAATGTGTGATTGGGGGAGGAGTGGAGAGAGATGGGGACAAAGGATCGAGGATCTGAAGTGGGTTCTGCACTGACAGCAGAGGGCCTGATGTGGGGCTTGAAATTATGAACTGAACCATGAGATGCTTAGCTGACTGAGCCACCCAGATGCCCCAGAAGATTTTAATTCTTAACAACTATAAAACTTAAAGTGAGAGCACAGGGGCATCTGGGTGGCTCAATTGGTTAAGTTTCCCACTCTTGATTTCGGCTCAGGTCATGATCTCCTAGTTCATGGGATCAAGCCCTGAATAGGGCTTCTCTCTGTCTTTCCTTCTGTCTCTGCCCCTCTCCTGGCTGTGCTTTCTCTCTCAAAATAAATAAGTAAACTTAAAAAAATGAAGTGAGAGCACATTAGCTACTCAAACCATTGGTCAAGTTTGGATGTCTATGTGTAATAGTTTCTGCTGATCGAGGATTAATAGGTATTTCTTTTTTTAATTTTTTTCTGTGAAGATTTTTATTTATTTATTTATTTACTTATTTATTTATTTTTAAATTTATATCCAAGTTAGTGTATAGTGCAATGATTTCAGGAGTAGATTCATTAATGCCCCTTACCCATTTAGCCCATCCCCCCCTCCGACAGCCCCTCCAGCAACCCTCTGTTTGTTCTCTATATTTAAGAGTCTCTTACGTTTTGTCCCCCTCCCTGTTTTTATATTATGTTTGCTCCCCTTCCCTTATGTTCTTATGTTTTGTATCTTTCAATTCCTCATATGAGTGAAGTCATATGATATTTATCTTTCTCTGGCTAACTAATTTTGTTTAGCATAATACCCTCCAGTTCCATCCACATAGTTGCAAATGGCAGGATTTCATTCTTTTTGATTGCCTAGTAATACTCCATTATATATATATATATATACATATATATATATATATACACACACACACACACATATATATCACATCTTTTTTATCCATTCATCTGTCAGTGGACATTTGGGCTCTTTCCGTACGTTGGCTATTGTTGATAGCACTGCTGTAAACATTGGGGTGCATGTGCCCCTTTGAAACAGCACCCCTGTATCCCTTGGATAAATACCTAGTAGTAGTGCAATTGTTGAGCCGTAGGGTAGTTCTGTTTTTAACTTTTTGAGGAACCTCCATACTGTTTTCCAGAGTGGCTGCACCAGGTTGCATTCCCACCAGCAGTGCAAAAGAGATCCTCTTTCTCCACATCCTCGCCAAAGTCTGTTGCTGCCTGAGTTGTTAATGTTAGCCATTCTGGCAGATGTGAGGTGGTATCTCATTGTGGTTTTGACTTGTATTTCCCTGATGATGAGTGATGTTGAGCATTTTTTCATGTGTCAGTTGGCCATCTGGATGTCTTCTTGGAGAAGTGTCTGTTCATGTCTTTTGCCTATTGCTTCACTGGATTATTTGTTTTTTGGGTGTTGAGTTTGATAAGCTCTTTATAGATTTTGGATACTAACCTTTTATCTGACATGTCGTTTGCAAATATCTCCTCCCATTCCGTTGGTTGCCGTTCAGTTTTGCTGATTGTTTCTTTCACTTGGCAGAAGTTTTTATTTTGATGATGTCCCAGTAGTTCATTTTTGCTTTTGTTTCCTTTGCCTCCAGGAGCTGTGTTGAGTAAAAAATTGCTGTGGCTGGGGTCAAAGAGGTTTTTGCCTGCTTTCTTCTCTAGGATTTTGATGGGTTCCTGTCTTAGGTTTAGGTCTTTGATCCATTTTGAGTTTATTTTTGTTTATGGTATAAGAAAGTGGTCCAGGTTCATTTTTCTGCATGTTGCTGTCCAGTTTTCCCAGCACCATTTGCTGCAGAGACTGTCTTTATTCCATTGGATATTCTTTCCTGCTTCGTCAAAGATTAGCTGGCCATATGTTTGTGGGTCCATTTCTGGGTTCTTTATTCTATTCTGTTGATTTGAGCATCTGTTTTGTGCCATACAGGTATTTCTGTTAACCAGTTAAAGAGATACCTCCAAAACATAGTTTGCCAAGTCACCCAACCTGCCCATCTTGAAATTTTGCAAGCTTTGACAAGGGTTTACATTTAAGGAGATTTCATATCGTTTAAAATTTTGCTCACAAAGTGGGACTTTATTATTATTTGTGTATTGCACTATTTGAAATAATTAAAATTCACATGAGATGCAAACACATTATATTATAGAGTTGATGATAGTGAGAACTTACTAGCCTGGCCTTCCCCTCCCCACCATGTTATTGAGATGGGAAAACCTCAACATTCAGCATGTGCATTCCAGATGGCTCATAAGCCCTTAGTATTTGCTTCTATTCAATTTGTAAGGGGTTTGTGTTCCATGAATTTGCATTAAGTTTCAGGTTAGATTCAATAATCCTAAATACCCAATGAAATTCTGTCTGATCCATTCAGCCTCTGAATCTTGTCAGAAACTCCAAAATTGGCTTGGGTTTTCTTCAAGGATTTATGAATCTGGGCTGAATTTGAGGTTCATAAAAGGATTCAGTCAGACTTGCTTTAGTCTGGAATTTCAAAAGAAGTATTTTGCACATTTCTTTCAGTATGCATCAAACAAGTTGTCAATGTCTGCTGGATTTATGTCCACCTCTTCCTAAGTAGACTAGCCACTTTGGGATTTCATTTCTTCATCAGTGTTATGGGTTGAATTGTGTCACAACATTTACCTGTTGAAGTCCTGACCTCCAGGACCTCAGAATGTGACCTTATTTGGAGATACGGTTTCATAGAGGTAATCAAGTTAAAATGAGATCTTTAGGGTAGATCTTAATCCAATACGGCTGGTGTCCTCATGAAAATGGGGAATTTGGATACAGAAATAGGCATGTAGGGAGAACAGATGTGAACATCAAGGAAGAGATCAGGTTGATGTGCCTATAAGCCGAGGAACACCAAACGTTGCCTGCATACTACCAGAAGCCAGTGGAGAGAAGTGGAACAGATTCTTCTTCACAGCAGGCAGAAGGAACCAACTCTGCTGACACCCAGACCTTGGACTTGTAGCCTCCAAAACTTAGTGATGATAAACTTCTGTTGTTTCAGTCACTCAGTATGCCGTACTTAGTTATAACAGCCCTAGCAAACTAATTGAATTGGTAAAATAAGAAAATAGAGAATGGCATTTATTCTGGACTTTGACCAAATCTTTTCAGTGCATTATGTCAGTTGATTTTCAACAGAAAACCCAAAAAGGTAGGCATCCAATTCATTGTATGCACAAGGAAATGAAGGCTGAGCAGCTCGGCCAAGATCACACAGCTCATTTCCTTAGCTAACACTGGGACACAGATGTCCTCATTCCTCGTTCAATCCTCCGGTGCTTGTTCTGCTTGTTTGTGTCAGGGTTTGGGAATTAAAGTCAAGATTAATGGAGATGATCTTCATCTCCAATATTAGGAGTTGAATGAGATAATTCAAAGAGCTAATGTTTGTTATTCTCTATGTGTCAGGCACTGTTTAAGGCTTTCCCCAATTAACTCAACTCATTTACTTCTCTTAACAACCCTATGAAATAAGTTTATTATTATTTCCATTTCTTAGGAAAGAAAAGTGAGGTACAGAGAGTATCTCTGTATATGTAATGAAGGAAATATTTCCAGTCATGTGAATGAGTTCCTGGAAATTTGCCCAGTTTTTTTCTCTGATGATTTTATTTTAATATATTTTTATCCATATATCACATATCAAGCATATATAAAATCATATATCATATCCATATCATGTACCAATTGCAAAAAAAAGAGATTTTACCAAATATAAGGTTGATTATTTTAATATTTCCGGAGTTTTCTTCTAGACTTTTTTCCATTTGCATAAGGAATCTTTACATAGGGTAATAATAACATGTATAAAAATTGGTATTCTGCTTTCTTTCCATTTAATATCACACCAGAAGCTTTTTCCTACTTTAACTCAGTACATATCTGCTGTGATCATTTTAATGAATACTTCAGATATTCCCTGTTAAGCTATAGAGGCTCTTCTTTTTTGGAAGAACTGAAGAATAATGTGATTGAAGTTGAGGAAAAGGTCAACACACAATTTGAACAGGTTACCTGCAATTTTACGTTTCTGTGCTTTGGTGCTTGATTAATTGCAAAAACCCATGATGTTTGTTGAAAGCTATATCAGTTGCTATTGCTGCATAATTTATTATCCCAAACTTGCTGTAAAACAGCAGCCATTTTATTATGTTCACGGATACTGTCGGTCCAGAATTGAGAAAAAATATAATCAGCACAATGGTCAAAGCTTATTCTGATCCATGATGTCTGTGGCTTTAGCTGGGAACACTTGGAAAATAGAGGTCAACTTGATGATGGTCTGAAGTCATCCAAAGGCTTTATCACTCTTGTGTCTACAGGTTGATGTTCACTGTTGGCTGAGATCTTGGCTGGAAACTCGGCTGGAACATCTAGAGCTCTCTTCTTTGTACTTGTACTTTCCCATGTACTTGTAGCTGGGTTCCAAAAGCAAGCATTCCAACAGAACCAGGCAGAAGCTGTGAACTTCCTGTGAACTAGTTTTGGAAGTACATAGTGCCGCTTCCACCATTAGTCATAAACCCTCCCACATTCAAGGAGGGAACCTAGATTCCCATATATTTTTTTAAAAAGGATTTTATTTTTAAGTGATCTCCCCACCCAATGTGGGGCTGGAACTCACGACTCCAAGATCAAGAGTGATATGCTCCTTTGATTGAGCCAGCCAGGCACCCCTAGATTCCCATATCTTGATGTGAGGATCGTTAATATCACATTGAGGACATGTAGCTTGTGGATAGTTTTGAAAACAATAGGACAACTATTGTTGTGGCTAGTTTTGAAAAATGAAACCTGCAACAAGGTCCTTGAAGTAAAACTATTTATTTGTGATGTATTTGCTTTGATAGCTCTTGTGAATAAATATACTTAAAAATACCTACACCTCTCTTTTCATTAATCTAGATTGAAAAAGTGTGACTTATTCAGTGTATCTTACCCTTAATGAATAGTTGCTGAAAAAGTGAACAAATCCTGGTTTCACCACCAACTTTATGACCTTAGACATGGGACCTCTCTCTTTCTCTCTTTTTTTAAATTCTAGTATACTTAACATACAGTGTTGCATTAGTTTAAGGTATACAGTATAGTGATTCAACAATTCCATGTATTACTCAGTGCTCAAGTTAAGTCTACACTTAATCCACTTCACCTATTTCACCCCCCCCCCACCTCCCCTCTGACAAGTGACCTCTCTTGACTTTGGTTTCCTTATTTGTTATAACTGAACCTATTTCATTGGGCAGTTGTAAAGGTTAAATACATTAATGGCAGTAAAGTGTAATTAGTACGATACCTGGTTTATAGTGAGTGTTCCACAAAAAAAAACAATAACTGTTACTCTTGTCATCACTGTGGACAAGGTATGGATGGCTTATATAATTTTTTTTTCACAGCAGATACAAGAGGTGTTTTGACCTAGTGCTTTGATTTTTTTTGATTAAAAAAATCTTGATATCACACTGTTCTAAAACTTCAGACAACCTTAAAGGAAGTTGTGGGATAATAAAAAAAAACTGATTTAAAAAGGTAGTAGAATGAATTTAATTGGAACTTGAAGAATAGTGTGTTGAATTGGTGGCCTGAGGTTCTCTAAAAACCCAAATGAAAAGAGGCCCAGTAAATTTTAAATTGAGGAAATGGGGCCTTTGAAGAGTTGATTTTATATTGGAAATCCCCAGTTGTATCACCTAGGACCCCCATTTCCATTTCTTTACCTCCCACCTCTTGGAGATTCAAGTCATCTTGGCTCAGGCCCATCTAGCACCTTTCCTGTAACTCTCCTTGTCCTTGTTCTTATAAGGATGGGCTCCCTGGTCTTCACTCATATGTCTTAACAGGGCCATCTGTATTCTACCTTCTACATTCTCTTGGAGAAAAACACTGCCTTTTCCATCTTTTACAAGAAATTAAATCCCATGGAGGACATTTATCATGATTTTTATAAGTCTATTAAAGACTAAGGCTGTGGGGGGAGATTTTCACATTGTAGAGCATTTAAGAACCTGTCCTCTTTTGCCTCCTCTACATCCCTCATTGTTTACCTCTTGCAAGTATGAACTCCAGCTATCAGACTCTCCAAGACTTGATTAGTCCCCCAGGAGGCATAGTCCAACTGACCAGCTAGAGAGAATAAGTAATGGAAAAAATTTAAACCAAGAGATCATTGGAGAGAATCAAAACAACGTCTTCACATACATGAAGTTTAATGCTGTTTTTAACCATGGGAATGCAGTTTGGCTGGAGTATGCTGAAATATGCTTTATACACTCGATTTCATTCCATCCTGCGACCAGGACTATGAAATGAGTACTATCATTATACCCCCATTTTACAGATGAGGGGACTGAGGCACAAAGAAGTGAAGTAGGCAAAGTTGCCTGAAGCCATGATGTTTAAATTGCAGAACCTTCAACTTTCACTATTATTCTGTTCTCTGTTATTGATAACTCTGTATAATCTTTTCCACTACTGGGCTAAGAATTTTTCAGATGTGAAAATTTTTTAAATTTTTATTTATTTTTGAGAGAGAGTATGAGTCAGGGAGGGGCAGAGAGAGAGGGGAACAGAGGATCCAAAGTGGGCTTGATGCTAACAATAGTGAGCCCAATGTGGGGCTTGAACTCACGAACTCATGAACCACAAGATCATGACCTGAGCTGAAGTCGGATGCTCAACTGACTAGCTACCCAGGTGCCCCAGATCCGAATGGTTTTAAGGAGGGGTTGCATGTCCTATATGATCTTCAGGACTCATTTTCACTTTTTAGGGGGAGGTGTCTATGATCCCCTTTGCTGATAAATTGGTGCTTTTCTGATTTTGCCTTTTCAAAGTACTTTCTGTGTACGTACTGAAAAACAGTTTAATAGAGAAATCACCAATGTGTAAGAGTTATAAATGAATCAATATACCATAAAAGATGTTCATTAGGAAGATAAGACCTCCTTAGTTTTTTGGTAATTATTTTATGATATTTCTGATTAATGATTTCATTTGGCCTATTTCAGTGTTCACTGGTCTTCATTTGTTAGTGTTGATTATAGGATTCCATGCCTCATTGGAATCTGACTCTTTTTGACCAACAAATATGAATTAAAATCAATAGAAATGTCATTAGCATCCCAATATCATGAAAGATAATATAACCATTTCTCATGCACTTAGTTTATTAAAATTTGCTAAAGTGTGAAATATGTAGGACAAGTAATGATGTTTTAATCTTTCACCAAGGTAACAATTGAAAGCTGATTGATTCCATTCAGTAATTATAAAATCAGAATGATGGAAGATTGTAATCAAGTAGGATTCATTCTCCTACTTTGTCACTCCTCCGTGCAAGATAAAATTCTCATTTGCATCATCTCTTTTATCTGAAAAGAAATCAAACTTCTGTTTGGTTCACTAAATCTAAGAGATAGATAATAGGCTTTCCTGACTCTCGAGGGGATGGTGAGGCAGCCCCTGCCTACTAATAGAGAAGAGGGGACAGTCTTTCTTTAAGATTAGATGGTTTCTGTGGGAAGGGTAAAGTCTGCTGGGATCTAAACATTGAAACTATAACATTCCTCCAGCTTTTGCGTGACCTATGGAGTGAGGTAGGGGCTTGTCTATCATGGTCTTGCTCTTCCTGGCTTCCTTAAGACATCTCTGGGTGGATGTAGCTGACCAAACATTATAGGCTTTCAGTCAATTCATTTGGCTTGTAGGGTGCTGGGGGGTGGGGATCTTTCTTTCCTTTAAAAAGGCTGGCAAGAATCCTTTTTTTGATGATATCAGAGAATTACTGTCATCCCATGGATATACAGCTGTTACGTTGATTGTAAAGAGTGGGGAAGAGAAGCACAGAAGGGTCAGAAAAAGGGAAGCAACTGGGCCCATGTTGGTAAACCTAAAAGCTAGAAATTCAAACCTCTAAGACAAGGTAACCAGAAAAATTGACAGGTGCCAATTTAATGAGTCATATCCATCATCTAATGGGTTTGGTTGGTGGCTTTGAAATGGAGGTTGGAGAGTAGGCTGTACCTAGCTGTCATTTGTTACATAAAACAGAACATGCCATCAGCTAACTTGGGAACATTGAGCTCTTACTGGGAAACTGTAAATTCCTCAGGGAAGTCTCTCTTCACTGTATATGATTCCTTCTTGCCTCCAGTTAGATCAGGGCCACTGATCTATATGCTGTCAAAAAACCCAGTGCTTTTCCTTCACAGCATTTTTTTACATGATCATGTTTGTGGGATTATTTGATTAATACCTGTCTCCCCACCATTAGATTGAAAGCTTTGTGAGGGTAGGGACTGAGTGCATGTGTGCTTTTTCTTTACCATTGTGCTTTGAAAGTGGTTGAATCAATATTCCTGGCATCCCTGCCCAAATTCTCTGTTCTCTCTCAAGGAGCTCCAACTGCGGAAGAACTTGCAAGTCCTGTTACAAAGTGTTTTTCCTTGTTGACTCAAAAAGCTGTCCGTTTATCTCTTGGACCTTCTGGTTCCTACTCTACTAGCCATACTGATTAATCATCTATAGGACCTGATTGTATATCTTTTAGAAATGACTTTATAACACATCACACAAGTTAATCAGGAAGTATTTCCACTCTCAAAGCCTCCATTCTGGAGGCTTTAAAAACTTTAATGTAGTTGAGGATGTAGAAACTGTGACTTCCATGGCTTAGGAGAAAACATTTGTTATAAGAATATCTACTTTTATTGTTTTGTCACAGTTACTGACCTTCCAACAGATTTTCTGTGGGCAGTAGAGCATTGTGAAAAGATTGTTATTTTTGGAGCCAGACAGACCTGAATCTGAATCCTAGCTCTAAGAGTTACTAGCTATGAAGCTTCTCATCTGTAAATTTGGGAAAACAGTGCTTATTTTGCATGGTTATCCTGCGGATTAGAGATAGTATATTTTAGTGCCTGATACGGTGACTGATCTATTTAAGGACTGAATATATGGTAAGTTATAGGGATGATTATTATCTCCAAATTTCAGAAAATGAAAAAAAGCCATAGAAACAAGGTAATTCTCTTTAAAAATTCACAACAGGGGGGCCTGGGTGACTCAGTCAGTTGAGAATCTGACTTGGGCTCAGGTCATGATCTCATGGTTCTTGAATTCAAGCCCCGTGTTGGGCTCTGTGTTGACAGCTCAGAGCCTGGAGCCTGCTTTGCATTCTGTGTCTCCCTCTCTCTGTGCCCCTCCCCAACTCACGCTCTGTCTCTCTCTCTCTCTCTGAAAGATAAATAAACATTTAAAAAAAGCCTTAAAAATAAATAAAAATCCACAACAAACTGTGTGATAGTGCTCAGGAGAATATAGCTCTTTTAAACTCGATAGAGAGAATCTTCAGAATACTGGAGAAAACTTAAGATTCAGGAACATATGGCATTGACTCTACTTTCTCCACTACCCAAGATATGGTTTTGTTGATGAATATATCATAGAACTATAAGGACTTAGCATTGGAATGCATTCCCTTAGATGGAAGTACTAGACTATTAGTTTGAGTTCTGAAATGGCAACATAAACCCAAGTTTAAAAGCTTGGCAGAAAATTTGGTAGTGTTCTTACCCTTGGTAGGACCCTTGCTTGCTTGGGAGAATGTCTATACAAGCTATAAACTCTATAGGAGAAAGAGAAAAGCTGGACCAAAATACACAGCATCTATTGCTGTTGTGGGTGGAACTTCTCTTAATTCTTGGCTAAAAAAATTGAGAATGTAAAGCATGTATGTCACAGGTGTTCGTGGCTGCTCTGAACCTTTTGGAAACACAGCATTCCCTCAGTCCAGTGGTTCTCACCCTGGCCTCACATTAGAATTTCCTGGAGAGTGGTTAAAAAAAAAGACTGATGCTTGGATCTCCTCACCAGACCAATTAAATGAAAATTTTTAGGAAAGAGGTCCATACATCCCTATTAAAAAAAAAAAAAAGCTCTCTACATGATTTAATGCCTCAGAGTTGAAGATCACTGCTGGCCAAAATTTCTCAATAGTAATCACACTATAAAATCTCATATCCTTACATATAGGGCAGCAGCAAATAGAACGGTGAATACAACATAAAAGAGTATATATTTGCTTTGGTGTATTTGGTTGAGGGCATTGATCTGGGAAGTAGGTCTTTCACTAATATGACCTGGAATAGAGAGCTCATTGTTTTTTCAACCATTAAAACCCCATAGGAGGGGAGGTGATGGGTTCTGGGAATGGCGTGTTAAGATGTGTCATTTTAAATGCTGAGTTTTTAGGAAATGCTCTTCTTAGAGCACCTCCCTTGGGCCTGATGGTTTGGCAGCTTTACATCCAGCACTTAGCTGCCCAGCCCCCTGGGATCCTCCCTCTCTGATCTCAGAATGCTGAAGATGGCTATACTGGCAAAGGAAGCATTTACATCTAGTTCCTACAGTGAGCTGCTTGACTGCCATTCCCATATGGGTGAGGACCCTGCCAGGTAGGCACCCATATAGCGTGAGGGTTAACTAAGTGGGTGGCACCCGCAGAGGATCGTGATGACAACGTGTAGAACCAGAAGGACTCAAGAGATGTGTCATGTCAATCGTCTCAGTGGGGAGGTTGAGGCCAAGAGAGGTGACAGGGTAGGCAGTGAATTACAGAGCAGCTGGATGTATAGTGCAGGTCCTCATATGGAGATTAGGGCTTTTTCTCTCTTATATTAGTCTCTCCATCTTCTCACTGTTTTCTTGGCTTTCTCTCTCTCTCTCTCTCTCTTCTTCTTATTCTTTTTTCTAGCTCCTCTCTGATTCCATCGGTATTAGGATTCTCCAGGGAAGGGAACGTATATATAGTATATGCATATATATATATATATATATATAAAGAAGTTTATTATAAGGTATTAGTTCACATGATATGGAGGCTGGGAAGACCCACCATCTTGCCATCTGCAAGCTGGAGGCACAGGAGAACCAAGGGTGTAGTTTGAAGCTCTGAGGGCTGGAGATTCCAGTCTGGGTCCGAAGGCCTGAGAACCAGGAGTGCTAAGGGTGGAGGAGATTGATGTTCCACTTCAAGCAATCAGGCAGAGAGGAGTCAGCCTTCCTCAGAACCCGTTTGGTTCTACTTATGCCCTCAAAGTATTGGATGAGGTCTACCCACATTGGGGAGGACAGTCTGCTTTATTCACATGCTAATCTCTTTTTGAAACACCCTCAGAGACAGACCCAGAAATATTGTCTAACCAGATATCTGGGCATTCCATGATCCAATCAAGTTGACACATAAAGTTAACCATCACACCATCTTCTCCTCTTTCCCTCATTTTTCTTTTTGATTTTGTTGTCTTAGGTCTTATATCGTGAATTAATTTAATTTTATTTTTATTATTTACTTATTTATTTTGAGAGAGAGAAGAGAGAGAGAGAGAGAGAGAGAGAGAGAGAGAGAGAGAGAGAGAAAGAGCGTGAGCGTGTGAGTGGGAGAGGGGCAGAGAGAAAGGGAGAGAGAAAATCCCAAGCAGGCTCTGCATCAGCAGCACGGAGCTCACCACAGTGCTCAAACTCAGGAACCTGTGAGATCATGACCTGAGCCGAAACCAAGAGTCAAACGCTTAATGGACTGAACCACCCAGGTGCTTATGTCTTTAAGGTTTTGTTTGCCTTGACTCAGCCACTCATGCTGGAAGATTGTTAATTCTTAGGCTCAAACTTGCAGTTTCCATGAATACAATGACTGTTAAAGTTTTAGATTTGTAGTTCAGAAATATAAAAAAATTAGTCAAAAGTGGAAAAAATTAATAGGGGAACCAATAAAAAAGAAACCTAAAGTTAAATATTTTCTGTTCCTTCCCAGAGGCAGGTGTTGTAAGGTGGATGAGAAATGAGGCCATTGTTCTCTTCTTCATAGAAGGGAAGAGATGATGTTGGACAACTGGAGTGTGGTGTGAAAACTCATTTGAAGAAAGCTTCTGTGCCATCTCAGCAGGAGAACATTTTTATCAACAGGGTGGTTATTGCCTGCCTGGTTGGAATTTTTTATTTTCTGCATCATTCTATTTGAAATCATGGGGATTTGACCACAGGATATTTCCTTTCATTTGTAGGACATTTTATATGTGGGATAATACCTTCTCTCCAAACATTTTAGGACATAAAAATGTATTCAAGTGACAAGTATTTTTCCCTTAGATATTACCAAACGAATCCCTATAATATCAGAAAAAGGATAAAGTGTAGATCTAAATGTATTTTCATTTAATTTCTTTTCTGTTTTCTTAACCTTCTTGGAGTGAGTGGATTATCATAAAATTCTCTAAAGGGCCCAAATCTGTGTTGGGCCTTGGGGGAAAATGACCTCTCTTAAAGTGCTTATTAACAAGCTATAGTGGACATTAAGTTACTTTTGGTGCTCAGCATCTATTCACCTCGTGTGTAATCACCTATTCCACATGCTCAGATCAGGTAGTTAAATGAAGCTGCCCTATTCCCAGTCCCAGGGATGGAACAGAAGACCCAGGTCTAAGCCAATGTGCACATAGCATTCTCCTGCCTGTAATTGTTGGCTTGAGATTAGCATGTGACCCTGTACAGCTGTTGAGACTGTTAAGAGAGAAACATACACTGATTCTGCACTTGAACCTGAAGCTATAAGGGCTGTAGCTGTAGCCAATCATATGGGAAAACCCCTTTCGAATGTAAACTAACCCAGGAGATGAAACCTGATAGGAAACAGAAAATGTTTGAATATACTCAGAGGAGATTTAGAGAACTGGGCAGAGTTTGAGATAAATTAGTGAAGATTAATGTTTTAGGTAGAATAATGACCCCCCCTCCCCGAATATACAGAAGTCCTAACTTTTGATACCTGAGAATGCGAACTTAGTTGGAAATAAGGTCTTTGCAGATGTAATTAAGATGTAAGTTTAGGTGAGGTCATAGAGAAGTAGGGCAGGCCCTTAATTTAAGAAGACTGATGTCCTGATAACAAGAGGAGAAAAGACCCAGAGGCATACAAAGTAAGAAGAATGTCACATGGAGACACAGATATACACAGGGAAAAGGGCAGGTGACCATCAGAACAGAGATCTTCCTAGGAGCTAGACGGGGCAGAGAAGCATTGTCCCTTGTAGACTTCGGAGAGAGCATGGCCTTGCTGACAACTTGATTTCAGACTTCTAGCTTTGAGAACTGTGAGACAATAAACCTCTGTTGTTTAAAGCCCCACAGATTGTGGTACTTTCTTATAGCTGCCTGACAAGACTAATACAACGAATAAAGGTTAGCATATGAAAAAAAGGACTTTATTTGTTAACTCCATGGAAAATTAAAAACTTGTTCACACAAGAAAGGGTAAATAGGGTGTACCGTATGACTTAGCTATCAAGACTTTACTACTCATAGTGTTATAAATATTATTAACTTTACCCAAGTCATTATATACTGGGAACTATATATGTGTTGTGGAGGGGTGTGTGTGTGTGTGTGTGTGTGTGTATGTATGTATGAAATCATCTTCCACAGTTCAAGGTCATTATAAGGTGCCTAAACTGAAATATTGAGAAATAGCAACATAAAGAGGTTATTTAGTAATGTGGATGTACATAGCAAGTGATCCAGTTAACAGTTAAAAACAGAAGGCGAGGATGGCTGGGACTGCCTTGTTTTTGGAATGAGACCTGTAGACTTATTTGATTATATACTGTGTGCACGAATAACCTTCATATAAAGAAAAACTACTTTAAAAAGGAAAAGAATTTTTGAACCTATGAAGGAAATTACTTGTAGAAGTAGGGAATGTGTTGCCCTTGGAGACAAATAGGAAATAGAATACATTTATTTTGGGGGGGTAGTTATCCACAGATCTGAATCTATTTCCTTGGCAGTCTGGGAGGGTTAACGTTCTTCTATAAAGCCTTCACCTGTTCCTTTGTCCTATATTCAAATCTTGCTCTTTTTAATTTTTTTATTATTATTACTTTAAAAAATATTTTTAATGTTTATTTTTGAGAGAGAGAGAGAGAGAGAGAGATGAGAGAGAGAGAGAGAGAGAGAATGAGAGGGAGCAGGGGAAGGGCAAAGAGAGAAGGAGACAAAGAATCGAAAGCAGGCTCCAGTCTCTGAGCTGTCGGTATTCATGTACCGTGAGATCATGGCCTGAGCCAAAGTTGGATGCTAAACCGACTGAGCCACCCAGGTGCCCCTCAAATCCTGCTCTTATAAACGAATGAGCACCTCTGTTATTATTGTAATTATCCTTTAAAATCATAAAGTTCATTTTAACAGGGGTCTTTCCTTAAAACTTAAGGAGGTTCTCAAGATGAATGGCTTTTTTGTTTCCTTGGGGTGACAGTTACAGGGCACTTTCTTATCCCACTGGAATTCTAAGTCATATAGATTCATTTCTGATAAGTAGCTAAGAACTAAGTGTATCTGGCCTCTTACACTAATGTTAAGGCAGATGGCTCTCCCAGCCCTTCCCTCCAGCCACTCTCAATCCTTCTGCAATTAAGCTTCCAGCCTGCACTGCTGCCTTTCACCATCAGAGGGCAGTGGGGCCGCAAGTGCCTGGGAAGGAGGGGGAAGGATACTTAGCACCTGGGGAATGGGGGGAAGTGTCTCGCAGGGTATGCCCTTACAGCATCTCAGTAGCTTAGATGTTACATTGGTACAAACGGTGCGTTTTCATCTAAATCTTGTGCCAATCCAAAAAGGCAGGAAGTTCGATCTTAATGTGTTTGCCATGGCTATCTATTTCACTACGAGCCAGGAATTTACTAGAAAAACAAAGAGAATTGCAGGAATAAGTTTAGATTGGCATTTCCCCATTTTCCTACTTGTGGAATAGATTCAGTCCATGTTCTGGAAGAACATGGTGTCAGCTGGAATGGAGGTCTGCTTTTTTCCCTATTATTCTAAAATAGATGTGCCTCTCACATGCAAGGATAGACCGTTTACCCCTGATTTGTATCTCAGGGACAAATCTGGCTTATTAGCACCGTTATTTGTAAACTGCTACCCTGGCTCCCTGTGCTGTTGTAATGCTATCTTGATGGGTTGCTGTGAAAATGTGAAGATGTCTGTCAGGCAGGAAAAATTATGTAAAAATGATGTGGGTATAGAAAATGGGATCGACAAAATGTAATAAACTCCTCCTGGGCTGAAGAGCAGAGCTGCATATGTAATGAAGTACTTTAGGATTACGTCACCTTTTATATAACATCTGGCAGTGACTTTTATTTCAGAGCTAATTTGAAGAAGCCAGGCGCTTTTCTTTTCCTTTCCCCAAGACTGCCTTTATCTGAAAGAAGAAAGAAAGAACTGTTACATTTTGCATGCAAAGAAAGCCAGAGTGTCTAGATTACTCCCTTAAGGTAATGGAGAAAAGAAAAAAGAAATTGAAAAAGGTCAGGTGAACACGGGAGAAGGAATGAAGAGGTTTGTGTGATTCTTAGTGAAATTGGACCAGTCTAAGCAACCAGACAGGTAATCTGGGTGGCTCTACCCTTCCCTCTTCTCTTCTCTGCTTCTGTAAGACCTGACCCAAGAATGCTTTAGAAATAGTTTTTCCTTAAATATTTTGTCTGAAGTGAGAGATTGAGAAAATTGTTGAGATAATTTAGGAAAATCCTAAAATGTCTTCCTTTGGCTTGTGAGAAACAGCTTTCTCTCAAACCAACACCTTTCTCGTTGGTAATATCCAGACTTTCAGATCTATCAAAATAGGTTATTCAGATGGCCAAATCACCACTCCAGTTTGTCTGTATAGACCATGGTGAAAGAAAGGCCTTCAGTCACACTGAAAGGGACCTCACTCCTTGGAAACCAGGAAGCAGGAGGGGAGAGACTCACTTTGTACCTCCCTTCTGCCTTCACATGGCTTCTCTGCTCATGTGCACCTTTGTACAACCGAGACTTTGTAAACCATGTTTGTCAGCTGCATTGTCCTCCTTTATCATGTTATTTCTAAACCTTCCATTTTTGCCTCAGCCCTGGAAATGCCCTTTTCTGATTCATGGCCATGTCTATAATTCAGAAGAGGCAATGTGTTACTTTTGTACTTAGTTCCCAACAATGTATTTGAAAGTTGGTTGGATGTTTGAAAGTTGAAGGATAGATTTGCATGTTGTATGGAAGAATTTGTTCTCGGAGAGCTCAAGTGTATGACAAAATCCATAATTATGGTTTCTGACAGTGCCACCTCCCTGAGGCCTTGGTAACCCTGTGGGTGGGAGAGAATAGGCACAGGGGCTGGAGTGGGTGGTGACCTGCCAGTGGTTGTGGGCCAGGGAAGATGATCCAGAAATCTCTCTTTCCAAGACTTAGCTCTCCTTCTCTCAGCCCAGCCTGAAAGGGCAAGGGCTGGAGTAAGAGGGTCTGGTTCTCACCCCATATCCAAGAATAAACACATGTGACCCCCATGAGGTGGTAGACAGGGGGTTGGTGGACAGGGATTTGGTGGAGCACTGGAGTGGTTGGGGCTGGGCAGAGGACACCTTCAGGGATGGTGTCCTATATGAACTGGCAAACCCCAAGTTCTGTGGCCCATGATCTCTGGGGTCCTTAGTAGCAGGGGATGGTGCTTCAACTTGGCCATGTAGACTTATCTCTAGTACTGTGGGGAGTAGTTTTTGGGGGTTGGGAATTCTTTTGTTGCTTCAGCTTCGATCTGGCCCCCTTTCCCAGTAGCTATGGCTGCCTGGCATAAGATCCTTCTGTCATTATCCTGAGGCAAATTAGGAAAGACAGTTCTGAATATGAAAGGTTTGAAGGTGTTGGTGTTTGATAGTGATGGTGTGGTATCCTGGGTATCTATTTTTGCATAACATACTACCTCCAAACTTAGTGTATTAAAACAACATTTTTTATATCTCATCATTTTGTGGGTTAGGAATTTGGGCAGTGCTTGGCTGGGTGATTCTTCTGCTCCACATGGCATTGACTGGATCACTTGGTGCTCTTCAGTTGGTGGCTGGTTTGGGCTGAAGGGTCTGAGATGGTTTCACCCACAGCCTGATGTCCTGATAGGAGTGACTTTAAGCTCCTTTCCATCTCCATGTAGTCCTAAAGCATCTCCACGTGCTCTTCCTAAGAGGGCATTTGGATTTTTACATGGCGCCTTGCTTAGGACTCTAAGAAGACAAGGAGGAAGCTGCCACTTTTTTGTAGAGGCCTCACTCAGAATTGGCATAGCACCAATTCTGCCATACTCCATTGGCCAAAGCAGTCACAGGGCAGCCCAGAATCAAGGAGAATGGAAACAGATCTCACTTTCCAAGGACAGGAGTGTCAAGGAATTTGTGGCTGTCTTTGATCCATCACATGTGGGTTATATAAAGGTAGGCTGCATGGAAGTGGAGCAGCAAAGAGGATATGAAGGGGAAAGATACTCCCTCGAGTTTGCTTCCTAACTAAGAATCACAGGTTTCCCAAGGGAAATGGGTTTATGGAGATGACTAAGCTCACCTCTTCTGCTGTCACCTGAGGAAAATGTACTTCTGTTAAACCAGGGCAGTACTGAGGATTCTGTCTCTCTTTGTGGTTTTGGTTCAACATAAAACTCTTGTTAAAGTGCATAGGAACACTGATGGTAGGTGCACCAAGAAAATGTATGTGGATAATGTCTGAAGGGCACTTTCCAGATGATACTGGCAAGTTTCCAAAGGAAGATTGGGAACATTCCTCATTTTTGCCACTGTGTCACACAGTTGTGCCAGTGATTAAGCAAGCAATGGGTCATGCAGGTTTTGAAAACTTTTCAGAAATTTTTTCTTTTTTATACAGAGCAGAGGAAGGGAAAGAGAGAGAATTGTTTTTC
Source organism: Cryptoprocta ferox (assembly GCA_028646485.1). Classification (NCBI taxonomy): domain Eukaryota; kingdom Metazoa; phylum Chordata; class Mammalia; order Carnivora; family Eupleridae; genus Cryptoprocta; species Cryptoprocta ferox. The sequence continues at coordinate 46,967,698 of CM053572.1, read as the reverse complement.
AAACTCTAATTTAACTAAGTATCTTTTCCTTTGTCTGCAAGTTCAATACAAGATCCCAGAAAAAGTAAAAATGATGGCAATAGTATATTTCTCTTTGTTGTAGATATGATACAATACTGGTGGTGTCATGGGGTCCCTCTTCAGACACTCATTTAATTTAACTAATTAGTTTTTGAAAACATAATATGTGCAAAGAGTACAAATTTTAAGGGAACCAAGGGCATAAACCAGGGTAGTACTGGTCCTTTCCTCAGAAGCAGTTACTCTTTTTCTGCAGATGTTTCTAGACAAATGCCATGCATATACAACCCCCCCTAACATGTGTGAGTAATTATAGGATATATAATGAAATAACTGGCCCCTCACAAACAGAAGCATGGTGTATACTGTTTTGTACCTTGCTTTTTCATGAAACAGTATTTTGGTCTTTTTCTATACTAGTAGATACAGATTAAGTTATTTTTTCCCTAAGAGCTACATAATATTCTGTTGCGTGAATGTACTATCATCTTTTTTTTTTAAAACCAGTCCCCTGTTGATGGATATTTAGGTTATTTCCAATCTTTGGCTATTATAATCAATACTGCAGTGAGTAGGCCTGGGCACCCAGTAGTACTTGTGTGTACGTGAGACTATGTATAGAAAAGGAATTGTGGGATTGAAGGGTATGAACAGTGCAATTTTGATATCTATTACCCAATGATCCTCCACAGAGTTTCTATTAGTCTTCATTCCTCTACCCAGCTTTCCCTGTGGATTTTGGGGATTGTCAGTGAAATTTGTTTTGAGGAAGTCAAAGGTGAAGAGGTGAAGAAATAAACTGTAAGACTGAACAAGGAAAGATCAACATTTGTGTTTTTTTAAAAAAGCTTATTTATTTGTTTTGAGAGAGAGACAGTATGAGCGGAGGAGGGACAGAAAGAGAAGGAGAGAGAGAATCCCAAGCAGGCTCAGCACTGTCAGCACAGAGCCCGATGTGGGGCTCCAACTCATGAACCGTGAGATCATGACCTGAGCCAAAACCAAGAGTCCTTTGCCTAACTGACTGGACCACCCACCCAGGCCCCACCCCTTGTGGGTTTTTAAAAATGTTTATTTATTTATTTTGAGAGAGAGAGAAAACAAGTGGGGGAGGAGCAGAGAGAGGGATACAGAGAATCCCAAGTAGGCTCCATACTCCATGTGGAGAGTTACTCGGGGCTTGATTTCATGACGGTGAAATTGTGATCTGAGCAGAAATCAAGAGTAGGACGCTTAACAGACTGAGCCACCCAGGTGCCCTCACATTTGTGTTTTTCTATCAGCCTCACTTTATGAGAATTCTAAGCAGCTTACCAAATATTTTGGCAAAATAGAGTTAAGTGTCAGGCAGTTCTCTCTGCTGGGAAGCCTGCCACATGGAGGAATGAGGAGATTGGACACAGAGTGATAAGAATCTGTGTCTAGTCTGACATTGCCAGTACTCACTGGGGGATCTTGATTAAGCCAATTATCCTTTCTTTGACCTCCGTTTTCTTATCTGTCAAATGAATATTTGGAGTAAATGATCTCAAAAGAATCCTTGGATCCAAAATTATTTGATTCTATGAAACTCTCTTCACTTTTTATAATAAAAACTCCTATAGAGGAACAGTTATATAATTTGCAAGACCCTGTGCAAATGAAAACATGGAGCTTCTTGTTCAAAAATTAAGAATGTCAAGATGGCCACACTGGGGCATTAAGCCAAGTGTGAGCTCTTCTAAGTTCAGGGATCCTATGCAATTGCACAGGACCATGAAGCTGGTCCTGTTTCTGTAAAGATTCTTGCTTCCAAATTAATGGTTTATTTATGGGGCTCTGGGAGGCTCAGTTGGTTTAGCGTCCAACTTCGGCTCAGGTCATGATCTCTCGGTTTTTGAGTTTGAGCCCCGCATTGGGCTCTGTACTGACAGCTCAGAGTCTGGAGCCTGCTTCGGATTCTGTCTCCTCTCCCCCCACCCCCCGCCCCTCTCTGCCCCTTCCCTGCTCATGTTCTCTCTCTCTCTCAAAAATAAATAAACATTAAAAAAATAAAGAAAATCCAAATTAATGGTTTATTTCTACTTAGGTATTTGGTGGCAGTTTGACATAGACATGTGCTTGGGACACCTATGATTCTTTCTTTTTCTTTTCTTTCTTTTTTTTTTTTTTTTTTTACAAAGAGTAGCATGATGGCTTTTATTAACAATCTCTAGCCATGAAATAATATTTACATATCTTACCAGTAGACAGATCATCACATTTGTTGTGGATCTTTCAACTTTTTTTTCTTTTTTTAAAATATAATTTATTGTCAGACTGGTTTCCATACAACACCCACTGCTCATCTCAACAAGTGCCCTTCTCAATGCCCATCACCCACTTTCCCCTATCCCTCACCCTTCATCAACGCTCAGTTTGTTCTCAGTATTAAAGAGCCTCTTATGGTTTGCCTCCTTCCCTCTCTGTAACTTTTTTTTTCCAACCCCTTCCCATCCCCCATGGCCTTTTGTTAAGTTTCTCAAGATGCACATATGAGTGAAAACATGGTATCTGTCTTTCTCTGACTGACTTATTTCACTTAGCATAATACCCTCCAGTTCCATCCATGTTGCTGCAAATGGCCAGCTTTCATTCTTTCTCATTGCCAAGTAGTATTCCATTGTATATATAAACCACATCTTCTTGATCTATTCTTCAGTTGATGGACATTTAGGCTCTTTCCATGATTTGGTAATTGTTGAAAGTGCTGCTATAAACATTGGGGTACACGTGCCCCTATGCATCAGCACTCCTGTATCCCTTGGGTAAATTTCTAGCAGAGCTATTGCTGGGTCGTAGGGTAGTTCTATTATTAATTTTTTTAGGAAGCTCCACACTGTTTTCCAGAGTGGTTGCACCAGTTTTCATTCCCACCAACAGTGCAAGAGGGGGTGCCCGTTTCTCCACTTCCTCGCCAGCATCTATAGTCTCCTGATAGGTTAATTTTAGCCACTCTGACCGGCATGACCCACCATTCTTTTCTAAGGAAAGCTACTTTTGTTCACAGCCCTTTGCTAAAGAACCTGCCCTAAATGGTACCTTGTTCAGTGGGCATTTGATTGGACCAGAAGTAGACACCTGATCCCAGGGGCAGCCAGCTCATAGGCTGGTAGGCAGCTAGTAGGATGGCCTAACAGGAAAAGCTGTGGCCAGTGATAGTTAGTAATTACATTGGTAAACAGATGATCTCTGGAGAAATATGGAGAGGATCAATCAGCTGGATTGGGACTTAGGAAATGGTGAGAGTAGGGGTGGAAAGATAGAGAAAGGAGAAGCCACACATATTACCCTGTATAACTAATTATACCTCATTACCTCAGGTAGTCTATGTGAAATTATGTCTGTCCTTTGCAACCCAAAGAATATAATTAACGCAGTGTTATCCTAGAGCATAGCTTCAGCCTATTAATGCTTAAGCCACCTCGAGAGTGTGGATTAAGAACAATTAGAAGATGGAAATAAAAAATAAAGCTCCCAAACCCTATTTTCTCCTTCACTGGCCAGCTACTGCATTGGAATCAGCTGGTGAGTAGCCTGTGTTGGCCAGGTGAGGGGTGATCTGAGCTGATTGAATAATCCCCTCTGTCTTTTTCCTGCTTCATTTATTCGCATCATAGCCAACCCTCTTACGTATCCCTTGGACTTTTTTTTTTTAACTTCTCCTAAGTTATTCTTGACAACTTGTTCTACTTCCAGTGGAGTAGCCCTAGGAAAAATGTAGCTGTCAAATGTGCAACAAGACACACATTTTCTTGGTGTATATCTTTTCCTTTCTCTTGGCCTATACTCATAGATCCCTGGAGTCGGCAGCAGGCTGAGGCAGGAGCTGCACTAATTGACCTCTCCAGGCCTGTTGTAGTTTAGCCTTGCTAAGGAAAGGATTCCAATGTGGTCATTTCCCCACCCCTAATTATAGAATGTCTATATAATCATTTGATGCTTTTCCCTTTCCTTCACAGTTCAATAGAGGCTGAGTTTGTTGGTCTTTAGATGAATAACCAACTTATTTGGTCAGGAATGTTGTATAACTTCTTACTGACAGTGATTTGCTTTCTAGGATGCATTAAAATCTGTGGTGTGTGGGAGCATTACTTATAATAACATATAGTGCACAGAGCAGCCTATTTAAAGGGGGCATGCATAAAGCTGCACTCTGCAAAATGGATCCCAATTCATAGATATCACTTCGTAGCCTGAGCACCCAGGATGAACATGAGATAGGATGCAGACAGCATGTCTTCCTCACAGGTGCCTCTTGGAAGCACACATTTTAGTTATGTTTGTGGGGTAGTCTAGAAGGACAAGTCATCCAGTTGGCATTAAACATGCAAAAAGGAACATTGCTGTTTGCTTTTATGTGAATGCATGTGTCTAGTTTCCCACCCTGACAAGGCTCAGGTCCAGGGGGAGGTAACAAAGGTGAAAGGTCTGGAATTCTATGTTCGTCCTTGCCGGGGTGCCAGCTGAACTATGCCAAAATGCAGAGGCTATTTCAATGAGCGCCTGAGCATCAGTTCAGGGACTGGCTTGAGCCTGAGCGCTCTTTGGGGTGATTACTATGGGAACATGCTAGAGCCATGTGCAGACATCAGTTTTGTACATAATAAAGGAATAAATGAACCTGGTAATATTTCCAGGTTCAGATTTTGCTGTGAATTCCAGAATCCTAAGCTTTTCCATGTCTCTGTCCTCTCCTCATAAACAGAGATGCTAATGCATTCCCCTTAATGCTGAGACATAACGCCCATATGTGTTATTGTAATACTTCTTTGTTTGCATGATATATATCTAGTTTTTGAAAATAATAAAGATTTAAATCAGATTTTCTTAGTAGAAGAATAGAATATTTGTGGAAATCTGTCTGATTGAAAAGTATCTTAGGAACACTTATCTGTATATATTTAAATTTATTTAGAGACCACAGTTTTAACAAAATAGTGGGTGGGGTTGCACCGGTTGGGAGGGGTGTAGGTAAAATTTACCTCAAGAGGTACAAACTCAACGTGGTTATTGGAGGTGAGAGGGAAAGAGCTCTTATGGATTAGAACATGATTATCCCCATGAAACCCAGAGGGGAAATGAATACTTAATTCCTGGGATGAAGAGGGATTAGCAGTAGATTACCACAGTGATCTCTACTAGAAGCAATTTGGTTTACTTTATCTTTTCTATTTCCCATTTGGTTGTGAGAACATTTTCATAAACTTACATATTTCATAGTCCACATGTAAATTCTGAAAGCAATGCCATTTAACTTACAACCAAATATAGACCTATTATTGACCAATACTAATTTATACAGAATCATGGTTCCCTCTGCAAAATTCTCAAAGACAACAGAGTTGATGGCATAAACAGAACACAGGGTCAACATCTCCAGCTTGTATATTATGTTATCATGACTTTGCAGTTGGTGAGTAATGTGGCTTTCCGCCCCAATGATGAAAGGCTGGTGACAGCCACCCACAGGCACCACGTTCCGGCATGCACTAGGAGAGAGCATGCAATTTGTAGATTGAATGAGATGTCAGTGAACAGTAGAAGTTAGACAAAATCGTGATACATTCCGGAGGCCAGAAAGAATGAAGGACTCGGGCAATATGAATGTCTCCCTAACAATTCGCCCCGTTCCCATTTGTCCTGGTTGCAAATTGGTCAAACAATCTGAGACTATAGACTAAAAAGTAAGTGTACATTGTGTACATTATGTTGTGTACATTCACATTTTCTTACCATTTACCAATATGTCTTAGAGACTGTAAAAAAGATCAGCTGCCTTTTGTTTTTAATAAAAAAATTGTTTTTGAGAGAGAGAGAGACAGAATGTGAGAGGGGGAGGTAGAGAGAGAGAGGGAGACACGAAGTCTGAAGCAGGCTCCAGGCTCCAGGCCATTAGCACAGAGCCCAGTGTGGGGCCGGGACCCACGAATGGTGAGATCACAACCCTGGCTGAAGTCGGACGCTTAAATGACTGAGCCACCAGGCGCCCCCAGCTGTCTTCTTTTAAGCTGTTAGTATGGGTCTTCCTTAGGTGGACATTTAGCTTTCCCTACTATAAATAGTACTGCAGTGAATATCCGTATTTATGCGTCTATGTGCACAGGTGCAAACGTTTCTCTAGGATAGAGGCTTGCGAGTAGAATTTCTTGGGCAGAACTGTATGGGTATTTACAATACTGACGGACGTTGCCAAATTGTCTTTCTAAAAGGATACTGACTTTCATACTCATCATCCGTATACGTGTTAGTACCCATTTTTTTCTGTATCCCCAACAATTCTGGATACCATCAATCGTGTTAATTTTTGCCAATATGGTGGATGAAGAAGAATGACTCAGTTGTTTTAATTTGTATTTCCTTGATTGATGAAAGTTGAGCATTTTTTCCTGTACTAATTGATGATTTGCAGTTGTTCTTCTATGAAGTGTCTATTTTTGTCCATTGTCCATTTTTTTTCTATTGTGGCATTCGTTATTTTGTTGCCTTATAGTTACTCCTTACATATTTTCTGGATATACTTATATATACTTATTTTATATATTTTACCTATTTTATGTATTTTGACATTTGTCTTTTTTCTTTACCCATGGTGCCTTATTTTGTTCAGAAGTTTATGTAGTGAAATCTGTCAGTCCTTTCCTTTATGGCTTAATAATTTTGTACCTGTTTCAGAGTCATAAAAATATTTTCCCTAATACCTTGTAGTTAAAAAAATCATTTGGGCATTTAATGAATCTGATGTCTAGTTTTGTGTAACCTATGAGGTAGGCAAGGTTTTCTTTCTTCCTGGAACAAATTCTCGTTCTCTTCACACCGACCTGAACTATTCCACATGTTTTCCCATGACACTTTGGATTTATGAATCCTTAGGACATCTGTAGAGAGAATCCCTGAAATTATATGTGGAATTTTGTGTGATGTGCATAGGCATATGTTTCTTTTTTCCTGTAGAGAGAGCCCTTCATTTTCATCAGATTCTCAAAAGGATGCATAGTCCAGTAAAGGTTAAGAAGCCCTGCGTTCGTTACATTCTCTCTTTTTTTTCCTTCTATTGGGAAGTTCCAGAGAGGCAGCCTGGTTTCCCTATCTCTTTCAAACTCTCACTTTCACTTCTTAAATTCTTCTCATGTAGTATCAGTAGGGTTTTCCAGTTAATTCATTCAACAACTATTAAGTGAGCATCTACTATATTAGGCATAATATCAGCAAAGCTCACTAAGACTTAGAAGCCGCCCTCAGCTGGCTGATGGTCTAGATGGGGAGACAGACAAATAACTCTCATCACATTAGAGTATAGTATGATAGTGTTAGCATATGATAGTGCTATGCACAGAGAGCTACAAAAGTTTATAAATGAAAGCAAGTCCTAGACTGTGTGTATATGTGTGTGCCTGCGTGTGTGTAGTCATTTCAGAAAGATGATTCTGGCATCATTCTGGAGAATAAAGAGAAAATATAGAGACCAGTTAGGGAGTCAAACTCTGCTTCCATGGTGGAGAAATGGGAGAAGTGTGAGAGTTTGAGCTGGAGTTGTATTAGTAGAGATAGAATGAAAGTCAAAAATTCAGGATGTACTGGGGCGCCTGGGTGGCTCATTCAGTTGGGTGTGCAACTTCAGCTCAGGTCATGATCTCACGGTTGGTGGGTTCGAGCCCCGCATTGGGCTCTGTGCTGACAGCTCAGAGCCTGGAGCCTGCTTCAGATTCTGTGTCTCTGTCTCTCTCTGCCCCTCCTCCACTCATGCTCTGTCTCTCAAAAATAAATAAAAATGTTAAAAATTTTTTTAAAAAAGTTTTAAAAATTCAAGATGTACTAAGAAGGGAAAATAGACTGGAATTATTGGTTGAGCTATTGAATATGGGGGTTAGTAGGGAATTAGAAGTCAGGAATAATGGCTGGGTTTTTGGTTTGGGTGACTGGTTGGTTGGGGGAGTCATTGCTCAACTAGGAAATGTAGGCTGAGTACCAGATTTAAAGGAGAAGCTGAGTTCAATTTTGTACATTTACAATAATGCACATTGATACAGAGGCAGAAATGAATGTGATTGCCCTAAGTGAGGATATAGACAGAGCGAGGATCTGGGGAAAGTCAGTGCTTTAGGGGTTTGTGGAGAAAGGGGAAGGCTATAAGGTCGAGAAACAGAGATATGAGAAAAATCAAGAGAAAATATTGTAGCAGACATGGGAGGAGAGAGTTTCAGAAAAGAGGAAGTGGTCAACAGGGGAAATACTGCAGGGAAACCAACTGAGATACAAACAGAGAAGGCCCACTGAGGAAGCAAGTTGGAGATCATTGGTGGCCTCCTTGAGAGCCCTTTGAAGGCTGCAGTGGGAAGAGATGCTAGTGGGAGAGAAAATGCTGTGCTGAGGGATGGGCTTGGAAGACTGAATGGAGGGTGAGGTGGTAAAGGTAGCACACGTAGAGAAGCCTTGCCCAAAGGTTTGCTGTGAAGGTTTGGTGGTAGCTGGAGAGGTCTGTGGGAAAACCGCTATTCATTTCTTATGTAGTGGAGTTACGTTGTAAGGCTATTAATGAAGCTCCACTGAAGTTAACGCCACAGCTAATGAATTTAGTTATCTGTTAGGTATGTTTTATTCTTTAAAATTTTTTTTTTATTTTAAAAATTTTTTAAATGTTTAGCTTTGAAGGAGAGAGACAGAGTGTGAGTGGGGGAGGAGCAGAGAGAGAGGGAGACGCAGAATCCGAAGCAGGCTCCAGGCTCTGAGCTGTCAGCACAGAGCCCGATGTGGGGCTCAGACCCATGAACCATGAGATCATGACCTGAGCAGAAGTCGAACGCCCAAGAACGGAGCCACACAGGCGCCCCTAGGTATGCTTTATTCTTGAAGGATTTCAGAGCTGAACTTGATAAAGATTTTCTTTGATTCATATTCAGGGTGTTATTCTATCACTGACCAATCAGGATAGAAGACACAACCTGTCAGAACAGATACTGGCTGTAAGCAACTGGTAGGGCCCAGCCAATGCATAATAGTCCTGTTTCCTATTGCCAAGGACTATCTGGCCAGATGTGTGGATGTCTTTCTCAGAAATACCTTTATCAAAGGAACTGGTTTTTTAGATAGGATTACTGGGACTTATAGGGCCTTAAAAGGACCAGATCATAGAAGTTATAACTAGTTTTGCAAAATATATGCAAACTCTTCTGCTAAATTTGATTGAATTTATTCAATCTACATTTTTAAAATATATATTTATTTTTGAGAGAGAGAGAGAGAGAGAGAGAGAGAGAGAAAGGGGGGGTAGGGGTAGGGGGAGAGGGAGACACAGAATCCAAAGCAGGCTCCAGGGTCTGAGCTGTCAGCACAGAGCCCAGTGTGGGGCTCGAACTCATGAGCAGTGAGATTATGACCTGAGCCAAAGTTGGACGCTTAACTGACTGAGCCAGCAGACTGAGGGCCACGTTTGTAGTAGAGACTTGGGGGCCAAAAAGGACAGAAAGCAAACAGGAACACCAAAAAATGTCTTTCTTCCCCTAAAAACCAAGATAAACAGTATGTGACCAGTTGGGGAAGAAGAATAAAATGAAGGTAACACATTCCAAGTAAGAACTATAAGAGCAAAAAATTTTAATTTTAAATGGTAATTTCATTTTGAGCTATAAGGTTAGGAGCAGAATGGATTTTTCTGTAGCAGAGCACACATGCTAGGGAAATTTTCTGGGTCCACTGATGTTGCCTCTCATGACCAGTGCTAGGGAATTAGGCAATGTGAATTAGCACCTCTTTGCATGTTCTCTGTGTTTTTATTTTTAAAACTCTTTTTTTAAACGTTTATTCATTTTTGAGACAGAGAGAGACATGGCATGAGTGGGGGAGGGGCAGAAAGAGAGGGAGACGCAGAATCCGAAGCAGGCTCCAGGCTCTGAGCTGACAGCACAGAACCCGATGCGGGGCTCGAACCCACAGATCATGACCTGAGCCAAAGTCGGACGCTCAACCAACTGAGCCACTCAGGCGCCCCGTGCTCTGTGTTTTTATGACAGGATGAGGGTGCAGGAGCAGAGACCTATAGCTAAAAGTAGATGCACTTTATCATTCTAGCTCAAGACTCCTCCTCAGTTTTACCTTTGGTAAGTGTACATCTTTCATTATGCCAGGAAATAATTTTTTTCAAATAGTAACTGCAGCATATTTTTTTTCTTTTGACAAATGCCATACAGATAAACGTCTCAGCATAATTGGCCCTCTTTCACAGATTTTCATGTGGAATATTTATAGTGAAGTGTAAGTCTGTCTGATGTATAAACAAAGTTAATTGCAGCTATTATACTCTCCTTTACACTTCTCAGTGATTGCTTAGAATGTCATGTCTAGATACACTTTGAGGAAAATTGGAATGTAAAAGTTAGTTTTGAAAAGAAAGCAGAAAAAAATGAGTTTTGTGGGATGGATAAAGTGCTTAATGTTCTTTTGGTGGGTAGAGTCGATAATGTTACCTTTCTTGAGTCAAAAGAAAGAAAGACTATGTTTGTTTACTTGAATTCTTCTGTTGTCATTTTTTCTTTTTTCTTTTGGTTGACTTCTTCTCTTCTAGTTGTATGTTGGAGTTGACTGGAGAAAATACAGGCATACCTCAGAGATACTGTGGGTCCTGTTCCAGACCACCCCAATAAAGTAAATATCACAATAACCTGAGTCAAATGAACTTTTTGGTTTCCTAGTACCTATCAAAGTTACGTTTACACTATACTGTGGTCTGTAAGTGTGCAATAGCATTATGTTAAAAAAACACATTCTTTAATTAAAAAACCATCTTCTGAAGGGCACCTGGGTGGCTGAGTCGATTAAGCATCCACCTTTGGCTCGGGTCATGATCTCGTAGTTCCTGGTTTCAAGTTCCACATTGGGCTCTGCCGGTTGACAGCACCAGGCCTGCTTGGGATTCTGTCTCCCTCTCTCTCTCTGTCTCTCTCTGGCCTCCCCACCCCCGTGTACACACACACTCTCTCTCTGAAAATAAATAAACTTAAAAAAATACAAAAAAACTCCCCATCTTCAGAGCTTTTAGTGAGTCATAATCTTTTTGCTGGTGGAGGGTCTTGCCTTAATTTTGATGGCTGCTGACCAGTCAGGGTGGTTGTTGCTGAAGGTTTAAGAAAGGGCTGTGGCCCTTTCTTAAAATGAGACAACAATAAAGTTCGTGCATGGATGGCCTCTTCCTTTCATTAACAATTATTCTGTAGCATGAGATGTGGTTTGGTAGCATTTATCTACAGCAGAACCTCTTTCAAAATTGGAATAAGTCCTCTTAAACTTGCAGCTTAATCAATTAAATTTACATGATATTCTAAATCCTTTATTGTCATTTCAACAGTTTTCACAGCATCTTTACCTGGAGTAGATTCCATCTCATGAAACCACTTTCTTTGCTCATTCATATGAAACAACTCCTCATCTATTGAAGTTGTATCATGAGGTTGCAGCAATTCAGTCATATCTTCAGGCTCCACTTCTAATTCTAGTTCTCTTGCTCTTTCCACCCACATCTGCAGTGACTTCCTTCACTGAAGCCTTGAACCTCTCCAAGTTGTCCATGAGGGCTGGAATCAGCTTCTTCCAAACTTCTGTTAATGCTGATATTTTGACCTCTTCCCACAAATCAAAAATGTCCTTAATGGCATCTAGAATGGTGAAACATTTCCAGAAGATTTTCAATGGACTTTGATCAGATCCATAGAGGATTCACTATCTATGGCAATTGTAGCCTTACAAAATATATTTCTTAAATAATGATAGTTTAAATTTGAAATTACTCCTTGATCCATGGGCTACAGAAGGGATATGGTGTTAGCAGGCATGAAAACAACAATCTCATTGTACATCTCCATAAGAACTCTTGGGTGACCAGGTATGTTGTCATTGAGAAGTAATATTTTATTTTTAAATTAATTTTTAAATAATTTTTTTAAATATTATTTTTGAGATAGACAGAGTGCAAGTGGGGGAAAGGCAGAGAGAGAGGGAGACACAGAATCCGATGTAGGCTCCAGGCTCTGAGCTCTCAGCCCAGAGCCTGAGGTGGGGCTTGAACCCATGGACTGCAAGATCATGACCTGAGCTAAAGCCCAGTACTTACCCGACTGAGGCACCCTGGTACCCTGAGAAGTAATATTTTGAAAAAAATCTTTTCTTCTGAGCAGTAGGTCTCAAGTAGTGGGCTTAAAATATGCAGTAAACTAGTAAACAGATGTGCTATCATCCACGTTTTGTTGTGCCTTTTATAGAGCACAGGCAGAATAGATTTTGCACAATTCCTAAGGGCCCTAGGACTTTTGGAATGGTAAATGAGCAATGGCTTCAACTTAAGCATCAGATGCATTAGCCCCTAACAGGAGAGTCAGCCTGTCCTTTGAATCTTCGAAACCAGGAATTGACATCCTCTCTAGCTATGAAAGTCCCAGATGGCGTCTTCTTCCAAAAGAAGACTGTTTGGTCTACATTGAAAATTTGTTGTTTAATGTAGCCATATTCATTAATTATCTTAGCTAGATCTTCCTGTTAACCTGCTGCAGCTTCTACATCAGCACTTGCTGCTTCACCTTGTACTTTTATGTTATAGAGATGGCATCTTTCCTTAAACCTCATGAACCAAATTCTGCTAGCTTCAGACTTTTCTTCTGTAGCTTCTTCACCTCTCTCAGTCTTTATATAATTGAAGAGAGTTGGGGCCTTCCTCTGGATTGAGCTTTGGCTAAAGGAAATGTTATGGCTGGTTTAATCTTCTATCCAGGCCACTAAAACTTTCTCCATATCAGCAATAAGGCTGTTTCAGTTTCTTTTTTAAATTTAATTTATTTTTTTATTTAAATTTTAGTTAGTTAACACAGTACAATATTGATTTCAGGAGTAGAATCCAGTGATTCATCTCTTACATACAACACCCAGTGCTCATCACAAGTGCCCTTCTTTTTAAAAAAAACTTAAAAAAATGTTTATTTATTTATTTTTGTGAGAGAGACAGAGAGCGCAAGCAGGGGAGGGACAGAGAGAGAGACACAGAGCCTGAAGCAAGCTCCAGGCTCTGAGCTGTTAGCCCAGAGCTCAACACGGGGCTTGAACTCATGAACCATGAGATCACTACCTGAGCCGAAGTCAGATGCTTAGCTGACTGAGCTACCCAGGAGCCCCAACACGTGCCCCTCTTAATACCTATCACCCATCTAGCCCAACTTCCACCCACCTCCCTCTGTCAACTCAGTTTGTTCTCTATCATTAAGAGTCTCTTGTGGTTTGTTTCCCTCTCTTCTCTTCCCCTGCCCCTTCTCATATGTTCATCTGTGTTGTTTCTTAAATTGCACATGAGTGAAATCCTATGGTATTTGTCATTCTTTGATTTGCTTATTTCGCTTAGCACAATACATTCTAGCTCTATCCATGTTATTGCAAATGGCAAAATTTCATTTTTTTGGATGGCTGAATAATATTTCATGGTATATATATACTACATCTTCTTTACCCACTCGTCAGTCGATGGACACTGGGCTCTCTCCATCATTTGGCTATTGTTGATAATGCTGCTATAAAGATTGGGGTGCATGTACCCCTTTGAACCTGTATTTTAGTATCATTTGGGTAAATACCTAATAATGCAATTTCTGGATTGTAAGGTAGTTCTATTTTTAGTTTCTTTATGTTTATTTATTTATTTATTTAAGGGAGGGGAAGAGAGAGAGGGAGAGAGCGAATCCCAAGCAGACTTGCTGTTGTTAGCAGAGCGCTCTACATGGGGCTTGAACTCACAAATCATGAGATGATGACCTGAGCTGAAATCAAGAGTCAGATGCTTAACTGACTGAGCCACCCAGGTGCCCCTCCCCTCTATTTTTAGTTTCTTGAGGAAACTCCATACTGTTCTCCAGAGTTGCTGTATCAGTTTGCATTGTCAACTTTTTTGTCCACATCCTCTCCAATGCCTGTTGCTTCTTGTGTTGTTAATTTTAGCCATTCTGACAGGTGTGAGGTGGTATCTCATTGTGGTTTTGATTTGTATTTCCCTGATCATGGGTGATGTTGAACATCTTTTCATGTGTCTGTTAACCATCTGGATGTCTTCTTTGGAAAAGTGTCTGTTCATGTCTTCTGCCCATTTCTTTCCTGGGTTGTTTGCTTTTCGGGTGTTGAGTTTGGTAAGTTCTTTACAGATTTTGGATACTAACCCTTTATCAGGAATATTGTTTGCAAATATCTTCTCCCATTTCATAGGCTGCCTTTTAGTTTTGCTGTTTCCTTTGCTGTGAAGATTTTTATCTTGTTGAAGTCCCAATAATTCATGTTTGCTTTTGTTTTCTTGGCCTTCCATGACATGTCTTATAAGAAGTTGCTCTGGCAGAGTTCGAAGAGGTTGCTGTCTGTTTTCTCCACTAGGATTTTGCTGGTTTCCTCTCTCACATTTAGGTCTTTCATCCATTTTGAGTTTATTTTTGTGTATGGTGTAAGAAAGTGGTCCAGTTTCATTCTTCTGCATGTCACTGTCCAGTTTTCCCAGTACCATTTATTGAAGAGACTATTTTCCATTGGATATTCTTTACTGCTTTGTTGAAGATGAGTTGATCATATAGTTGTGGTTCTGGGTTTTCTATTCTGTTCCATTAACCTATGTGTCTGTTTTTGTATCAGTACCATCCTGTCTTGATGATTATGGCTTTGTAAGATAGCTTGAAATCTGGACTCATGATGCCTTCAGTTTTGTTTTTCTTTTCCATGTTTTTTTTTTGGCTATTCAGAGTCTTTTGTGGTTCCATACAAATTTTAGGATTGTTTTTTCTAGGGGCTCCTGGGTGGCTCAGTCACTTGAGTGTCTGACATCAGCTTGGGTAATGATCTCGCAGTTTGAGAGTTGGAGCCCCGCATTGGGCGTCTGCTGTCAGCATGGAGCCTACTTTGGATTCTCTGTCCCCCTCCCTGACCCTCTGTACCTTTCCCGTTCATGCTCTCTCTCTCAAAAATAAATAAAACATTAAAAAAAGGGATTGTTTGTTTTAGCTCTGAAGAAAATACTGGTAGTGTTTTGACAGGGATTGCATTTAATGTGTAGATTGCTTTGGGTAGTATAGACATTGCAACATGTTTGTTTTTCCAATCTATGAGCACAGAATGCTTTTCCATTTCTTTATGTCCTCTCCAATTTCTTTCATAAGTGTTCTATAGTTTTCAGAGTACAGATCTTTTACCTCTTTAGTTAGGTTTATTCCTAGGTATCTTATGGTTTTTGGTGCATGCTTTCTTACCATTCATGTATTCATTGCAGCAGCACTTAATTTCTTTCAAGAACTTTTCCTTCACATTCACAGCTTGCCTAACTATTTCATGCAAGAGGCCTTGCTTTCAGTCTCTCTTGGCTTTTGATATGCCTTCCTCACTAAGCTTAATCATTCCTATATTTTGATTTAAGATGAGCAATGACATGAGACTCTTCCTTTCACTTGAACACTTAGAGGCCATTAGGCATAATTTCAATATTGTTGTGTCTCAGGGAAGAGGGAGATCTGAGGAGAAGGAGATGGGTGATTGGCAGGTGGGTGGAGCAGTAAGGACACACACAACATTTATTGATTAAGTTCGCCATCTTATATGGGCACGGTTTGTGGCACCCCAAAACATTTACGATAGTAACGTCAAAGATAACTGATCAGAGATCACTGTAACACATATAATAACAAAAATGTTTGAACTATTGTGAAAATCACCAAAACGTGACACAGAAACATAGTTAATAAGTGCTATTGGAAAAAATGGTACTGATAGTCTTATTTGATGCAGTGTTGCCACAAACTTTCAATTTGTAAAAAAACACAATATCTGTGAAATGCAACAAAGTGAAGCACAATAAAAGAACATATGTCTATAAATCAGAAACAGGCTGCATTGGTACCATTTCTTAGATGGGCTGGAAAAATATTCTTATCAAGGAAGCATAAGAAAGAGAAGAAATATACAGAATCAATATTTCATCTGCAGATATAGTACTATTACTTCACAGTGTTTCTAATTCTGTTTTTCCAAATCAGGGCATATAAGGGGACAGGCTTGGAAAATTAAACTGAGGGTGAAGGTCATAAATAATTTTGACCTTGAGCACTTACCAGCAAAACGATTGAGAGCTCAAACTTTCCCTACTTTTTCCACCTTCTAACTACCTCCCTTTCTTTGGCCTGGTCCTGGTTGATGCACATCTTCTCCATTGAGAATCTCAACCTCTCAAACACGTGTTCTGCTATTCCGTTGCTGATCTTTGTTTTGGGGTTGGTTGGCCTCCATTGGGGGTTCCTGTCCACCACCTTGATGACCCTGTTATGCCAGTCTACTGATGCCTCTCACTCTGTTTCCTCACCAGTGTACAGTTTTCTAAGTTAAGAACATCCCAAAAGGTAGTCTGGATCTTTCTGTCCATCTAAAACTCTTTGTTTTAAGGAGAGTTAGACAACCAATCCCAAAAATGGGTGTGGACATTTGAATGTTAATGTACAATGCTACAGATTTTGCTTTTTTATCAGTACCAAACCAGTGACCCAGGAAGACATCTTGGTGTTTCAATAGCCTCCTACTTCAGCAAAGGTCTTCATTCTTCCCCAACACAGTTCTCTTAGTGACAGGCCAGAAAACTCATGCATTCCTTAGGTGCAAAAGACCCCCTGAGAGTTGATTCTTCTCCGATGTTGCTCGGGACATGGTTATGCAAATTAAATCCTACTTCTGAAGACCTTTTGAAGCCTTTTAAAAAGGGAAATACTTCCACAAATGTGCTGACCTGATATTTCACTTAAATACCCCGAGTCTTAATTAAAACAATTTTCAATCATTTTCTAAAGTAATTCTCTAGGGATATCAATAACTCTCTTGATTTTCTGCAAATGATAATGAGGTCATGGAAATTAGACTTTCTGGGAAGTCTGACCGTATCTCCAGTCCTAGCACAATCTTTCCCTTAACCTAACCTTTTATTTTACATCACTAGAATTTGCATTAGGCAGTCCTAGATGATGAGCTGCTTCTTACCATGGCCTTTTTCAGTCAACAGTGTTTATTGAGGGCCCACATGGCTAATACCAGTACCATAAGAAATTACACATCTTTGCTTTTAAAACTGTTGCTGTGTGGTTGATCCTGTTGGGTCAGGTAGAGGGTGGGCTATGGTCTTCAGGACATCAGAGGCCACATGTTTTTTCAGTCCAACAGGAGATAGACACCTGCAAGGACAGACTGCCGGTAGTATTTCTAGGAGGTAGTATAGGGTAATCTTTCAGAGCATTGGCTTTCAAGTCAGATCTGAGCCCAAATTTTGGTTCCACCATCCATTAGCTGTTTGCCCTCAGAAAATTTCTTCACCTCTTTGCACCTTAGTTTCCTCTTCTGTGAAAGAGGAATGATAATATATTACCTACTTTATGTAGACTTGTTTCAAGGATAAAAAAATTAGGTTTAGCATAGAGCCTGGAACACAACATAATAGCCTTCATATTAAGTGGCCTATTGGCCTGTTCTTGGAAACTGCTTGTCCCAAGGAGGGCCCAAAGACAGAAATAACTACAGAAATATTGAACGTTTAGTCTATACCAAGGGAGACGTGCATTTCTTTTTTCTATTGAGAGCCACTGACCCCTGGTAGAAAAGGATCAATGGAAGGCCTTGTAAAAAAAACTAATTTGCTTTTTCCCCCTCAGGGAAATATAAAATATTGAATTTACCTACTTTTAAGAACAAGGAACATAGCACTTTACTCAATAAATACCTTGAATAGATTTCTGGAACTTTAAGGGACCTCAGAGACCATCCACTATAATCTCTTTATTTAATAGATGAGGCAGCTGAGGGCCAGAAATATAAACTGACTTCGTCATAATTACTTTCCTTCACCATGACAGACCACAGGAATAAAACCTTTACTTCTAACTCCTAGCATTTTCCTGCTATACTCTATGCCTGGCTGTTCAGTAAAATAATAGGGAGAGGAAGAGAGAAAGGAAATTAAGATGAGGGGGAGAGAAGGGAAAGGAGTCTGAAAGAGAGAGGGAGATACTTTTATAAAGAGGGAAGGACAGAGAAGGAAAGAAGCAAGGTGGTCATTTCTTTCTTTCTTTATCTTTTTTAAAACGTTATCTGTTTATGTATGCATGTATTTACGTATGTATGTAATCTATACACCCAAGGTGGGGCTTGAAGTCAAGATCTAGAGTCATATGTTCCTCCAACTGAGCCAGCCAGGCACACTCAAGGTGGTCATTTCTAATAGCAATAGGTTTCATTAAATGCACATCACGTCAAGGTAACCTTCTTTACTTTTTCGATGGGGTCTGATATTCTGAATGAATATTTGGGTAAGTGACAGATTCCTATCACCAGTTGGGAGTTGATGGCAATAATCCAGGTGAGAAATGTTAATGACTTAGACTAGGGTGACAGCAATAGAGTGGTTCTAGAGGTTAGATCTGGGATATATTTCAGAGAGACAGATATATATCATTGGATTGGATGTTGGCAGGCAAGTGAATTCAGTTTTTGACTTGAGTAATTGGATGGTGATAACGATTTACTGAAATGGGATAAGGCTTTAGGTATGACTTATTTGATTTCCCAGGGAAAATTCTGAGTGTACAGTTGGATATTTGGGTTGGGGGCTCAGGAAGGAGCAAGGCTGAAGATACAAATTTGGGAGTTGTCGGTCAGTAAGATATTTATGGAACCGGATGAGCTCATCCTGAGATGGAATAAAAGTAGAAATGAGAAGAATGCTGAGTCCTGAGTTCAGAGTACTCTATCTTTTAGAAGACTAGCAGAGGAAAGGGTGCCAGCAAATGAGACCCAGGGGTTATTAGTGGCAAATGCTGAACATGGGTTCCTGGAGTTTCAGCAAGTAATTTAATAGAATCATTTGTAAGGGATGAGTGGGATATGGAAGAGTGTGGGCAGGATAGTGGTACAGGTAGGTGGGTTAGGACTGTATGCACCAAAAAAGGGTGGGAACTTGAAGAAGATCTGTAGGAGAGTACCTAAGGTCTTGGTCATAAACCTGGTTAAAAAACCTCTTGAATAGAAAGAACTTGGGTCAGGTTTGCAATGATACAAAGATGGAAAGAGTTACATCAGATTGATTAGAAGGTTATTTTATTTTATTTTATATATTTTTAAGTTTTATTATTTATTTTTAATATATGTTTGTTTGTTTGTTTATTTATTTATTTATAGAATACAAGCAGGGGAGTGGCAGAGAGAGAGGGAGACAGCAAATCCCAAGCAGGTTCTGCACTGTCAGAGCAGAGCTTGACTTGGGGCTTGAACCCACAAACCTGGGAGATCATGACCTGAACCAAAATCAAGAGTTGGATGCTTAACTGACTGAGCCATCCAGGAGCCCCTTATTTTATTTTAGAGAGAGAGGGGTGGGGAGACAGAGGGGGGGGGAGAGAGAGAGAGAGAGAGAGAGAGAGAGAGAGAGAGAATCCCAAGCAGACTCCATGCTCATCATGGAGCCCGATGCTCCATGGGGCCATGACCTGAGCTGAAATCAAGAGTTGGATGTTCAATCCACTGACCCACCCAGGCACCCCTGATTGGAAGGTTTTGAAAAACATGGTGAGTTATAGTACATGCTCTGTATCTGTTGTGCTAAACCAAATATGGGGTGATGAGGGCCTGGTCTGGAATGGTGCTTGTGAGAGTGGAGGATTAGATTCTAGAGACATTTGAAAAGAGAGTTGGCAGGATTTTGTGACTGATTAGATACAAGTGATGAAGGAGAGAAAAGAGGTCCAACTGATTCAAGCATACTGTAATTAATGGTTTTAGTGTAGGAAGGAATAATAATAATGATAGTAATAATAATAATAAACCCAGCCCAACATGAGCTAGTAACTCATTCTTTACCAGAACTTTTAGTAACTCCGATAGTTTGAATTATATAGTTCGTTCTATATATTGAAAGGATAGTAAAAATAATTATAGCAAATTGGCTCTTCCAAGCTTAAAAGATTATGAATTAACCAATTGGTGTGTTTCTGTTTGCATAAAAGCTGATAGCTGAAAGCCAAATGGTATAATAAGATCAGTTCAGACTTCGTTTTTTGATGCTTTGCCAGTTGTATATTGATATGATTGCATTTATTTATGAGGTTGCTGGTAATTTGAATTGCTCTGTGAGGGCCTGAGTTATTTTACAGAACCGATCTCTCCTGCTTAACTAAATGACATTAATCTTACCTCTCTGAAGGCAATGCCGTGTGACCAAGTAGAGATTTCTGTCTAGAGCATCTAAAGATGCTCTTAGTGATTGGAATGTGTGAGAGCCATGAAAGAAAGGCCTGCAGCCTTTTCCATACCTCAGAGACTTTGCTAAGATCCTGGATTGTTTTCACAAAGTGGGAGGAGGCATATTCAACATTCTTCAGGGGGAAAAAACCTTTTCAAGCACTTATTTATATAAGCATTCATTTACATATCATCATTTTCTTACTGTTGAACTCAGGTATGCCCTTAAAAGGAGTATGGTCTTAAAAAACCCTCTAACTTGAGGCCCCAGAGTGGCTCAGTCCATTGAGCATCCAATTTTGGCTCAGGTCATGATTTTGAGGTTCATGAGCTCAAGCCCCATGTCAGGCTCACTGCTGTCAGCCTGTCAGCACAGAGCCCAGTTCGGATCCTCTGTCCCCCTCTCTTCCCCTCCTCTGCTTGTGCTCTCCCCCCGCCCAACAACAACAACAACAACAACAACAACTAAACAACAACAATAAAACCCCACAGCGCTCTAACTTGGACTTTTCCAGTACTCCCTATGAAATTAGTCCAAGGTCATAAGTTTTACTGTGTATGTCATTTTGTACAATTTATGCCTGATTTACTTATATAAGAACATTAGCCACTTAAACTAAGAGAACAATTTCTACCTCCCCAAGTTCTGAACATGGTGACATATATTTAGATTAAGTCAGTAAGTATTGGAATAGTAGGAATTTAGGGCTGGAAAGAAAACAGATATTATCTGGTTCTACTTCCTTTTCTTCATATGAAAAAGGAATAGAGGTCTAAAGAGGTGAGTCATTTGGCAAACTTTATACACCTAACCGATGACAGAGGTGCTGTGTTCTCACTGCACTTGATTTTAGTTTGTCCTACTACTGGTAATGTTAACTTTGATCACTTGATAGATGTGGTATCAGGTTTTTCCACTATTAAGTTACTCATTTTCCTTTTGTAATTAATAAGTGTTTTGTGGAGAGGTACTTTAAGACCTTGTATATATCTCCTTCCTCATCAAATTTTACCAGCTATTACCCGTTGATGTTTCTTGTCTGAATTAATTATTACTATGATGGTTACCAGATGGTGATTTTCTAATTCTATCATTCCTTCTACAAAGATCAGTTGGCTTTTCATTGTAAGGAAGAATTTTATTTTTCCCCATTTGGGCTCATATATTAGTTTGGACTAATGTATTTCCTTTCTATTCAATGCTATATAATTATGTCTATTACAACTTATTTTGATGTTCAATTTCTCCCATATAGGCTAGTGGGAGGTGCTTCAAGCTGGTTCCTGTGTCCTTTAGATACATCTCTATACTTTTATTTTTCTCATTTAAAAATTCCAGTGTAGCAGTGCTGGGGTGGCTCAGTCGGTCAAGTGTTTGACTTTGGCTCAGTTCATGATCTTACGGTTCGTGAGTTTGAGCCCCACATCGGCCTTTGCACTGATAGTGTGGAGCCTGTTTGGGATACTCTGTCTTCTTCTCTCACTCTCTCTCTCTCTGCTCCTCCCCAGCTTGTGTTTTCTGTTTCTCTCTCAAAAATAAATGAACATTGAACAAAAATCCCAAGGTCACCTGGGTGGCTCAGTTGGTTGAGCATCTGACTTTGGCTCAGGTCATGATCTCGTGGTTCGTGAGTTCGATCCCCCCGTTGGGCTCGCTGCTCTCAGCCTGTCAGCAGAGCCCGCTTCAGATCCGTCGTCCCCCTTTCTCTGCCCCTCTCCCATTTGCACTCTCCCCAAAATAAATGAATATTAAAAAAAGGAAAAAATCTCAGTGTACTTACCATACAAGTGTTATAGTAGTTACAAGTGTACAAAATAGTGATTCAACAGTTCCGTACATTACTCAGTGCTCATTACAACAAGTGTACTTTTAATCCCCTTTATCTATTTCATCCATATCCTCACTTATCTCCCCTCTGGAAACCATCTGTTTGTTTTCCATCATTAAGAGTCTGTTTTTTAGTTTCTCTCTCTCTCTCTCTCTCCCTCTCCCTCTCTCTCTTTCCCTCTTTGTTCATTTGTTTTGTATCTTCAATTCCACATATGAATAAAATTGTATGGTATTTGTCTTTCTCTTACTGGCTTATTTTGCTTAACATTATACTCTTTAGATCAATTCATGTTGTAGCAAATGGTTTCTCATTTAATTTAAATTGTGGCAAAATACATAAAGTATAAATTTTTACCATTTTAACTGTTTTTGAAGTGTGCCATTTAGTGGCATTAAGTACATTCATGATGTTGTGCACCTATCACCACTGGCTAGTTTCAGACACTTTTTATCACCTCACATGGAAACCCCATACCCATTAGACATTCTTTCCCCATTCCCCTGTCCCTGTAGCCCTTCATAACCACAAATCTACTTTCTATCTCAATGGATTTGGCTATTCTGGATATTTCATATAAATGGAATCATACCATATGTGATCATTCATGTCTGGCGGCTTTCACTTAGCATGATGTCTTCAAAATTCTTCCATTTTGTAGCACGTATAAATATTTCATTTTTTCATGGTTTCATTGCATGGATATACCACATTTTGTTTATTCATTCATCTGTCGTTGAACATTCAGGTTGTTTCCACCTTTTGGCTATTTTGAATAGTGCTGCTATAAAAATTAATATGCAAGTTTTTGTTTGAACACTTGTTTTCAATTATTTTAAGTATGTATCTACCAGTAGACTTGCTGGGTCATATGGTAATTCTATGTTTAACATATTGAACAACCTCCAAACTGTTTTCCATAGTGGCAATACTGTTTTACATTTCTTTTATTTGTTTTTTTTAAAATTTTTTAAAACCATTTTATTGACAAATGATTGACATACAAAAAGATATACATATTTAATGTGCACAACATGGTGAGTTTAAGTTGTGGCTGTTTTAATTTTTTTAAATTTACATCCATGTTAGTTAGCATATAGTGCAATTTTACATTTCTACCAGCAATATATGAGGGTTCCATTTTCTTCACATCTTTGCCAACACTTGTTTTCCTTTTTCAATTATAGCCATCCTAGTAAGTGTGAAGTGGTATCTAATTGTGGTTTTGATTTGCATTTCCTTAATGACTAATGATGTTGAGCATCTTTTCATGTGCTTGTTTGTTCCTTTATATATCTTCTTTGGAGAAATGACTGTTAAACTCATTTAATAATGGAATTGTTTGCTTTTTATTGTTGAGTTGTAGGAATTCTTTATATATTCTGGATACTAGACCCTTATCAGATATATGACTTACATATATTACTTACATATACTTACATATATTGCTGTGTTTTTGGTGTTGTATCTAAGAAACCATTGCCACTGTCATGAATATTTACCCCTCTGTTTTCTTCTAACAGTTTATAGTTTCAGCTCTCACATTTAGGTCATTGATATATTTCACATTAATTTTTTATATATGGTATGAAGTAGGGGTCCAACTTCATTCTTTGACAGGCAGGTGTCCAGTTCTCCTTAGCACCATTTGTTGAAGAGACTGTTCTCTTTTTCCTTTCATCATTTTTTGGTTCTTTCTTTCCTTCTTTCTTTAGGACTTAGGATTTTATTTAAATTCTTTGAGTTATAATTGTATTTATTTTTTTCTTACATAGAAAGATTTGTTTTACATTTATATTAATATATTTGTTTCCAAAATACCATACCTATACTTTTTACTAAAGTACATAAACAAAGATTAAGATTTCTTTGTTGGTAGTTTTGCCTTTATTTTGTTATTTATTCCTGCTTTATTAAGGTATCACTGACAACTAAAATTGTCTATATTTAAGGTGTCCAGCATTATGATTTTATATATCTATACATTGTGAAAGATTTCCACAATCAAGTTAATTAAAACATTCATCATCTCATATAGCTACCATTTTTTTTTTTTTTTTTTTGGTGAGAACACTTAAGATTTACTCTCTTAGCAAACTGTCAGTAGAATACAGTACTTTAGTCATCATGTTGTACATTAGATCCCTAAAACTGATTCCTCTTTTAAAATTAAAAAAAGAAAAGTCCTTTTGGGAGGGAGGACAAGATGGCGGAAGAGCAGGGAGCTCTGTAATCCGAGCACACCCATATGGATTGAACTGAGAAGGACTGAAGGGATAAAACTTGGATTTGCAAGTGGGGGAAAGAAGAAACAGAAAGAAGACAATCTCAAAGATGCCTGAGTGAGTGACTGTGATCTGGGAAATTAGGGGACGGGCGGTCCCGGTGGTGCAGGGGAAGGAGCCCCTGAGCCCAACACAGGGAGAGCGCGCTGTGCCCCGGAGAGACCAGGGGAAGAGAAAGAGAGACGGAAAACGCACCTAGAACCATCTCCTAAGGGAGGAAAAACTCGCCTGTCTCCCCATATATATCTGCCGAGACCCGGGAGAGAAATCCGTCCCATCTGGCCGGCGAGATCTTCCTTGGGTGCAGCGGCAGTGGGAGCCTTGAAAATCGGCAGCGGCGGCTCCGCGAAAAGGGTGGCGCAAGCCGGCCGGGAGGCCAGCCACCAGCAGGAACGCATCTCATCCCTGCCCGTCTCCCCATATATAACTGCCGAGCGCCGGGAGAGAAATCCGTCCCATCTGGCCGGAGAGTTCTTCCTTGGGCGCAGCCGCACCGGGAGCCTTGAAAAGCGACAGCGGCGGCAGCGGCAGCAGCGGCTCCGCGTAAAGGGTGGCGCAAGCCGGCCGGGAGGCCAGCCACCAGCGGGGACGCATCTCATCCCCGGTGACGGTGTTGAACTGCACGGACTGGGATACGGAAGTGAGGCGGAGCTTGGAGAATACAGTTTGG